>JAQNBH010000003.1:32388196-33588196 GCA_028752905.1 Cladorhizidae sp. MBARI D1340-BT2
GAATCTTCTGCCTCCATACCTCATCATCTGCACCAACCTTCTACTGCCATACATCAGAATCTGCACTAACCTTCTACCTCCATGCCTGACACTTGTTGCACTCCCGTTTATGTGCATTTGTATACCCATCACTAATTAATGTGTGTGTACCTAAGCTTCAGTCTCTCCACTGAACGCTAAAAAAGTTTTTGTGTTCCTACAACTTCCATATAAACCGAAGGGCCTTCAAAATTGGCTTCACAATTTACCTTGTGACCCTCAAACCATTCTGTGTAACTTGCTTCTGTTTCATCTTCAGGTCTTCGCACACACGCTTGACGGAACTTAGACATAAGATAATAATCTAAAACCTCTTCAGTGTCCCAAGACATCACCGCAACCAAGCCATAATTTGATTTGTGGCCCTGTCTAAGCCATGTGCCGTCAACAGTAATACTAACATCAATGATGTCTTCATGCCTAACCCTATCAAAATCATGTAACCTATGAGCGGCATCCAACATAATACTCTGTTACTGCATTTGCGTCACTCCCTATTGACCTAGTATATTTTAAAAAAACAAGTGGAACTAAGAGGGGGCAAAATATCAATAACTGCAGTGATGTCTTCCAGACCAGAATGACTAATTCCAGCAATGCGAGGAGCACCCTGTACTGACTGGATGTTCAGAGAATGCTTCTACAGATACAGGGTTTGAGATGTCTTGAGTGTTACTACAATTTGAACAAAAAGTAAAAATGAGACACTATGCCTGCCCTACGGCCTTCAGTTGCAAGGGAGCTCAGTTACCAAATTGAATACACTTATTACACCTTTCTATGACCTCTCTAAGCTTATCTAAGTTTATTATACGATTACCCTTACCTAGTTCTCCAACACCACCCGAGTCCAAAGAGGTAGAGCCAGTAGATCCAGTAGCAACAGCCACAGAAGCAGCTGAACGATCCATGAGAGCCAACTTCTTCCTGGTCATAGTCACTGGTCATAGTCACCAATGGAACTGGCCTCTCTTCAGACATTTGCAATTGATTGCAAGGTAAGTGAAGGTTCACAGAAGGCGCTACCCCACCTACAGGATCCAAGAGACTCACTAACAAAGGAAGGAAACAGCTAGTAACTTTTTAGTACGGAAATAAACATTAAAACTTGCCTGGCGCGGCTACTGTGACAGGCTCAACAACAGCCGCCTGTAGGGCTTTCTTCTTCTTGTCGTCACTCTTCTTGAATCCTTGGCCTTTCTCTTTAAAATGCTTCTCTGTACTCTTCCCCATAACTCAACAGTGTGAAAGTTTCAAGTGATTCTGGCGAACTGACTAAAAAAACACGCGACCTAAAAAAAACGTGCTCGGCTTAGCGGTTGCGCACTCCCCCCCCCGCCTGGCCAATTCATTGCGCAAATGACTGGTAAGGGTCTCCATGAAATTGGCAACATTTTGATATATAAAAACTGTATTTTGGGTAGCCGACCGCCCGATTGTAGCCAGGTAAGACTGGGAGAGAACCTCTTCCAATGTGAAGTGAAATGAAATGAAATGGAATAATACTGAACTGTATAAAAATGGCTATATCTTCTGATGCAAGTATTCACTTGCTCTGAAACTTGAAACTCAAACTGCAGACATATTATGAACCCTTTTGGGCCCCCCAATTTTTTTTTGAAATTTTTTGTTTTCAGCCCTCTTCCCCCTTAGTAACCACTCTTGAAGAAGCATCTTTTAGCCTAGACTGATGTAGGCTTTCTCTCTTATCTTTGGCAGAAAATTCTTTTTCTCCGCCTTAGAAAGGTAGAAACAAAGCACAGTCTTAGGCTTCTTGATAGTCCAACCACTGTCCACTCGCAAACATGCATGTTTCAAGCTTATTTTTTCTCCCTTGCCTACTAAAATGGAAAAGATTGGCTGGTGAGGGTCAGAGATATTTTCTTGTGTACAGTGAGATACTAATTGACAGCAAGTTAGTCTGCCAAGCTGAAGAATTGTTACTACTGTCCTTTGCGCATTAGTCATTTTCCACGCCTACTTATTTTCTAAGGTTTCGGCGAGGACCGCGCGGGTATCTCAAATGTACTCGACAACCTGGCTTTGATGGGACGCACATGTGCGAATGAGGCCTCGTGTTCGGTGGTAAAAGGTCGTCGCGGCGCCGCTGCCATTCACAGCATGCACTACAAGTCTGGAGGCGGTAGGAGGTCAAGCCATGCTAGTACTTGTGCTGGACAAGTTTGTTAGATCTGAATGAATCCTAATCAGGTGAGCGTTAACGGTATAATATGTAGTGTCTGGGTACTTTGCTACAGCCTTTATGTTAAACGTGTGCGGGGTTGGGCGAATTTCTCACAGCTCCGCTCTCACAATGCCAATAGAAAGCCAGCTGTTATATTGTTGTTTCTTTTTATTTTATCTCGAGTACAATCATGAAGGCGGTCTAGTCGGATCATACGATCATATAAAGAGTAAGACTCCGGAAGTCAAAATATTAGTGCGCGTCAATTAATTTTTGCGGTATATCTTTTAAAACGCCTACTGATCTTAAACGCGCGCGCTACAACTCGCACGCTAAAATGGAGGGTTCAGAAGGAGGCACATACAGGACTGCCAAAAACTCAGATTTTATACAAATATTTGTATTTTTCTAACATTGTACAGTATCTTTGGATGTATTTTAACTCGTAGACCGCCGGTGGCGTCTATACACGCCAATTGAAATCTACTCTCACACGCCGGTGGCGTATATACACGCTCCTAAATATGTAAATTTTTATTAGCGTTTGTTGCGTAGCTGCTTATTCTTACAGCTGCACTTTGTATTTTATCTGAGAGATCTGTTCTTGTTCTTTTGAGAAAGTATACCGATAGCTAGCTGGCTGTTGTATGTTTTTTAAAAACATTTTTTTAAGTAGGCAAGTACATTGAAGAGCGTTGTAATTGATTTAGAGGTACTCCTTACTTATTGTTGTCCCGCTCGCGAAAAATAAAAAACGCTAAATGATGATTTGATGTGCATTAAATTAAACCATGATGGCAGCCACACTGACAGAGGATGCAGCATTGGCCTTCCTGCGCCAAAATAAAACTATACGACGAACTGCACCTAATTGTTCTATCTGTCAGTGTAGCATGACCTGGGTGCGAACTGGCCGTGGAGACACCAGACAATGGCGCTGCCCCACACACAAGTCCGAGACCATCACCATGCGTCATGGATCTTACTGGGCCAAATCCAAGCTACCCTTATCCATGCTCATCCGTTTGGTATTCCATTGGAGCCACAAGATGCCCGTTCACACAACTGTGGAAATGACGGGGGTATCGGAAAAGACCATCATCCAATGGTTTGAGTTTTTCCAATCCATATGCTCAGAATGGTTGGTGATGAATCCCTACCAGATTGGTGGTGAAGGAGTTGATGTGGAGATTGATGAGTCCGTTATATCCAGAAGAAAGAACCATATGGGGCGCATCATCCCTGCAAGATGGGTGTTCGGTGGATACTGCCCTGCTACTAAAACGGGCTTCATAAATCTGGTGCCCAACAGGACTGCTGCAACACTCCTGCCGCTGATACAGACCAACATTGCCCCCGGTTCACACGTAAGATCTGACTGTTGGGCAGCATACAACGGCATTGCCCAACTAAATGTTGTGCCTCCTTACCAACACTCCACTGTGAACCACAGTCATAATTTTGTGGATCCGGTGACAGGAACTTGCACTAACCGGGTGGAAGTCTATTGGAAGAACTGCAAAAGAAAATTCAAGGCTATGGCTGGTGTGCCAAATACCACCCTTGCAGGCCACATCGATGAATTCTTGTGGCGTGAAATTCATGGGGATAATGGCACGGATGCCTTCAACAATATTTTCCTCCATCTGTCACAGTGGCCTCTCTATGTGACTCCCTGATCAAATGAAATGATGTAAACATATTAAAAATATACACATATTATAAAATACACATATTATAAAATAAACATTATTACATGCTAATGACACGACATTATATTTGAACCACGATAAGCTGTGAACGTTTCAGGTCACCTTAGATCGTTGGCGACGCACAACGACATCAAATCATCATTTAGCGTTTTTTATTTTTCGCGAGCGGGACAACAATAAGTAAGGAGTACCGATTTAGATTAGCGTTTATTGGTTTATTGCGCAGCTGCTTATTCTTACAGCTGTAGTTGATCTGAGAGATCTGTTATTCTTCTTTTGACATAGGATACAGACAGCTAGTTGGCTGTTGTGTTTTTAGATATTCTTTGAAGTAGGCAAGTACCCTGAAGTAAGTTACAAATGATGGACAGATATAGCTAATAGAGATGATGTTATAAGATTATTAGATGCTGAAGACAGTGATGAAGATTTTGATGGATATGATGAAGAAGGTTATAGTGGTAGTGTCGATGATGCTATTGGTGCTGTGGATGGTGGTGTTGATAGTGGTGGTGTTGGTGGAGGGTTGTGTTGGTTGTGTTAGGGTTTGTAGTGCCGCTAGCAGTATCTCTTCCAGTTCCAGCAGTGCAACTGTCAGCCAGACCTCTTCCAGCTCCAGCAGTCTAATCAGACTATATCTTCATCACTATAATGATATCCACAAAGTATACAATGAAGTAATAATGATAGGTTAGTTCATGAGCTAAACTATGATCTGGCATTTTCCTATATAGCTCCTGCTGGTATTTAGCAGTGCTAGAGCACAAAATATCAGTAGGAGATAAGAAAATGCCAGCGCTTAGTGTTTCTCTCTACGTAAAACAGACCAGAGTAGCTAACATACAGCCAGCCCTTAGTGTATCTAGCTTAGCGTATCTAGCTACACTACACAGCAGCTGTAGCTTTGTTTATCTCAGAGATAGCGCTAATATTCCATAGCTAGCTAGCTAGATGCCAGAAACCTATAGACAAGCTAGTGTTTCTATCTCTGTACAACAGTTCTAAATACTAGAAGGAGCTAACATATGGCCAGCGCTTATTGTGTCTAGCTTAGCTATCTACACTACACAGCATCTGTAACTAGGAACCTTTAGTTCATCCCAGAGATAGCGCTAATCTCCATAGCTATCTAGCTAGTTGGCAGAAGCCTATAATTAGCGTGTCTAGCTTAGCATAGCTATCTACACTACACAGTATCTGTAACTAGGAACCTTTAGTTCATCCCAGAGATAGCGCTAATTCTCCATTGCTAGCTAGCTAGTTGGCAGAAGCCTATACACAAGCTAAACTGACCCAATAACTAATATCAAAGTACTCAACTTACTTTGGAGAAGCTTTACTTCTTTAGGGCTTCGAGTTCTGTAAATGGTAATGATCGACTTGCATCCTGCCTAGATCTGGTGATAAATCAGCCGACCGACAAAAAAAGGCGTTGATTAAAAATCGGTGGTTTTTTGATTAATTAAAAAACGGCGTTATTGGGGAGGAAACAGCCACGGCGTCTGGGGTATTTTTAACAATAACAGCTAAAGCGGTCTAAGGGTTAATAATCTTTGTATTTAGTCATACTAAAAAGTTCATGGGGGGTTTATAATTATTGTTAGCCTTTCATGTTAGGCATTCTGCAAATTATGTAATCGTGATATTGGCATTGCATATGGCGGCACCAGAGACCTGAGAAAACATGAACAGACTGCTGTGCATAGTTCAGCAAGTAAAAGTGTGGAATCTGCAAGCTCTCTTACCTCATACATTCGAAACAGAGATGGACCAAAGAGAGAAGAAGCTGTCATAGCAGCAGAGGTTAAGTTTGCTTCAAAGATGCAAGAATGCAAGTTCTGAACTCCGTTATCTTATTACTCTTAACATTCTTAAATATCAGTATTTTATTTGTATTTTTTAATAATACTTTGGATATATTTGGAGTTTTAACTGGTATAAAATTCGTGGTTGAATAACATGTATTAGTATTAATGAGACAAGGGAGTTGGCTGCCCTGCATATATACCTCGGGACAGAACAATATTCAGTAACACAACTGCAAATTAAACAAAACAATAACATCAGAGGACAAAATTATACAGGGTACTGTGTTTTGATTGCTTGTATGATGCTGGCAAAAGCTTCAGCAGTTGTGCGGGCATTCCTCTCCCTCCACATAAACTCATCGAGGTATGAAGGAAGTTGATCACGGTGGACCCCCTTCATCCTTTTTAACTTTATCTTCACCTGCATAAAATCAATTTATCGACATACTGTGTATATCTTGTGGTATAACTCACTCTATTCCAGTAAGATTCCACATTTTGTGTGTGCACACCTGTGACTGGATTTAAAAACTCTATTGAATGGTTCACAGTCTGATGAGCACCCACTTCAGGCAGAGTAGCAACCTGTCTGTACGCAGCCCACTGATCCGAATGGATGATTGTTCCATTTGCAACATGCGACCGTGTGATGGGGAGTAGTGTTGCAGCATCTCTCCGGGGAACTATTTGCATGTAACCTGACAATTTGTGTTGAACAACTACATAGAATGGAGTGGAATTGTGATTGTTTCCAGCATACCCAGTGCAGTAGTATGACTGGTGTCTAGACAATAATCATCTAAACTATTCATTCCATGCACACACCTTGTATCATGTACCTCCCTGTTATAGCAATCCCTTACCAGGTTAGCGATCCCTTACCAGGTTAGCGACCCCTTACCGTGCGCATGCCCCTTGTCATACACTTCAGTTAGAGCACGCATCTCTGAACATCATATCGATTTATTATCCAGTTTGATCCATGAATGAGAAGGTGCATTGCATTTAACTATGCGTGCTCTAACTCTCTAGTATATCCAGCTAGACAGTGTGCCTCACCAGCAGGAGTGCTAACTAGAGGTTAGGACGCTTTGGAGACCGATTTTCACTTCTCCAATTAACGCCCACCCACCTTATGGCTGCGAACTGCCCCAAAGCCGGCTGCCCCTTCACCATAGCGGAGGGGACAGAACCAGGAATGGCAGTAGCCCTCATGACAGGCCACATCTCGATGGACCACAGTCTGGCAGCCTCCTTCAAGCCCACCCAAATCCCCAGACCAGAGCTATCAGCCGGAGAAACCTCGAAGGGGTGGCAGTACTTCCTGAACCGGTGGAAAGAGTACTCGCAGGCAGCCAGCCTGGCTGCCCCATATATCACCATCCAGCTGCTGGCATGCCTAGACCCCAAGCTCCGCCGGGACGTCACCATGAACGCCACCGGCCCCACGCCCCTCAGGGAATACACAGAGCCAGACCTCCTGGTAGCCATCAGAGCTATGGCAGTGCAGGAGGAGAACAAGAGGGCAGCCAGAGTGACGCTCTCTAGGATGACTCAAGACAGGGGCGAAACCGTCAGGTCGTTCGTGGCCCGCCTGCGAGGCCAGGCCGAGGTGTGTCGATTCGACCGAAAATGCACGGGCTGTGCGATAGTCAACAGCCAGAGCGAGGACAGAGTGGCGGACCAACTGTGCGTCGGCCTCGCCAACCCCGACATCCAGGCGGACCTGTTGAGGGAGCCAGACAAAGACCAGACAGTCGAGGAGCTGGTACAGTTTATAATGGTGAGGGTCATAGGCAAGCAATCATTTACCGCAATGACTACCCCACCCCAAGCTAGCAACAGTGCCATCAATGATGAGGCAGACCAGGGGGATGCACTGCATAGTGGGTATAAGCTCCAGCGGCAGCACCCACCACCCAAAGCCACGCACCCCAAACCCAACCGGTCAGCCACGCCCATATGGCCCACAACCACGCCCACCCCACATCAGAACAGCAAGACAGCATGCTGCTTCTGCGGCCGCCAAGGCCATGGCACCAGAGCAAGGACGGCCATCAGGAGGACCCAATGCCCTGCATTTGGCAAAACTTGCCAATCCTGCGGCCGCCCCAACCACACATCACAGATGTGTTGGCAGACAGCAGAGCAAGAGAGTGCCATCCAGGAAATGGTCAGCGACATGACGGAAGGCACCCTGCCACACCAAACCTGGGACCAGGCATCCCAAACCTTGGCACAGCGTCGCTCACCACCCCAACCAACCCTCAACGTCATCGTCTCCACCCATCGAGCAGACTTCCAGACCCACGTGCAAACCCTCAGGAGAGAGCGGCGAAACCTCACCACAAGTGCCCTCGCCGACACCGGCTGCCAGAGTTGCTTGGCAGGCCCCACCCTCATGCGTGGCCTCAACCTCAGTGTACAAGACCTCATCCCAAGCTCCCTCACCATGAACTCTGCCAGTGGCAACCCCATGCCCATCATGGGAGCCGCACTCACCAGGATCAGAGCCAGAGACACAGACAAGGAAACGAGGCAAATGGTGTACTTTAGTCCCGTAGCCACCAAGCTTTACCTCAGCATGTCAGCATGCAGCGACCTGGGACTAATTAATCTGGGATTCCCGCTGCGTTCACCAGCCCCGAACGGCAAGATCACCAGCCAACCACTGGCACTGATTAGGGACACCGGAACCACCGGGACAAGCCCACCACTAACTCGGCAGGCCAAACCACCAGCACCTCAGACACAACCTGCGGCTCGCCCATGCTCCTGCCCCACCAGATCCCCACCACCAGATAGGCCCACGACACTGCCATTCCCAGCCACAGAGGGAAACGGACAGAAGCTGGAGAAGTATCTCCTCAACCTCTACGCATCCAGCGCATTCAACACGTGCGAACACCAGCCTCTGCCTATGATGTCCGGCCCCCCTCTCTCGCTGAAGATCGACCCCAACGCTGTCCCCAAACCGTGCCACACCCCCATCACCATACCTATTCACTGGCAGGAGGAGGTGAAGGCAGGGCTGGACAGGGATGTCCGGCTCGGCGTGCTGGAAAAGGTCCCCCTGGGCACGCCCGTCACTTGGTGCCACCGAATGGTGATCTGCACCAAGAAGAACGTCAGGTCAGGAGGACCATAAACTTCCAACCCCTCAACCAGCACGCCACCCGGGAGACCCACCACTGCCCTTCACCCTTCCACCAGGCCAGGGCCATCCCACGAATGACGAAGAAAACAATCTTCGACGCGTGGAACGGCTATCACTCTGTGGCCCTAGCTGAGGGAGACAAACATTACACCACGTTTATCACACCCTGGGGGAGGTACCGCTACCTGACGACCCCACAAGGCTACATCGCCTCGGGAGACGCCTACACGGCACGGTAAGACGCCCTCATTACCAATGTAACCAACAAGACCAAGTGCATCGATGATGCCCTGCTATGGGCGGATGACATAGAGGGATCCTTCTATCAGGCAGTGCGGTGGCTGCACATTTGTGCCACGAACGGCATCACCCTGAACCCAACGAAGTTCCGCTTTGCAGAAGACGAAGTGGAGTTCGCGGGGTTCACAGTCACCCCCACAGAGGTCCGCCCCGCTGACAAATTCACGGCGGCCATCAAGGAATTACCCACCCCAACAAACATCACTGACATCAGAGCATGGTTTGGCCTCGTAAACCAAATTTCCTACACCTTCGCCATGACGGCAACCATGCTCCCCTTCAGGGATCTCCTGAAGCCCTCCACCCCCTTCCAATGGTCAGATCAGCTGACCGAAGCCCTCGCCGCGTCCAAACAACACATATGCGAGAGCATCCGAGCGGGAGTAGAGATCTTCGACAAGGGGCGCCCCACCTGCCTGGCGACAGACTGGAGCAAGGACGGGATTGACTTCTGGCTCACACAGAAACACTGCCAGTGCCCGTCCCGCGATCCTTTCTGTTGCCGGGACGGCTGGCGCGTCAACTTGGTGGGGTCGAGATTTACTCATGCAGCAGAGTCTCGATACGCCCCTGTGGAAGGGGAGGCCCTAGCCGTAGCCGACGCGCTTGACAAAGCCAGGCACTTTGTACTCGGGTGCCGGGACCTGACAGCCTAGCCCTAGCCCTAGCCCTAGCCCTAGCCCTAGCGGTGGACCACAAACCACTGCTAAAGCTATTCGGGGACAGGTGCCTGGAGGACATCCCGAATCCCCGCCTGAGGAATCTCAAAGAGAAGACCCTCAGGTACCGCTTCAGGATGGTATACATCCCGGGCGCCAGAAACCTGACCAGTGACGCCCTGTCACGTCACCCATCTGGGACAAGGACACCCGCCAGACTCCACCTGCCAGATGACCTGCCAGCCCCCGGCCCGAACTGCTCCACCCTTGCCCTCGCAGACGACGACGGCCTCTCCTCAGCAATGTGCGCAGCGATCTCAGCCACCCCCATCAACTGGGAACAGCTTCAGACAGCCACCACGGCAGACCAGTCCCTCCAGGACCTTATGCTGGTCATAGAAGCAGGACCCCCCAACAAACGTGACTTGCTCCCAGTGGGGATACAGGCGTATTTTCCTGTGATAACCGACCTCACAATAGTCGACGACATGGTATGTCTGGGCGACCGTCTCATCATCCCCTCCTCCCTACGGCAAGCATGCCTTGCCACCCTGCACACTGCACACCAAGGGACAAGCGGGATGATAGCCAGGGCGAAAGCATCCATATACTGGCCAGGCCTGACAGCAGATATCGCCGCCACAAGGAGCAGATGCCACATCTGCAACGGGAATGCCCCCTCTCAACCCCACATGCCACCAATAACCCCTGAGGAGGCGGACCACCCGTTCGAGCACCTACACGCAGACTTCTTCCACCACGAAGGATCCGTCTACCTCGTACTGGTGGATCGCTTCTCGGGATGGCCCATCGTATCGCAGGTGAGCAGCGGAGCCACAGGCCTCATACAGGTACTCAGGGAGACCTTTGCAACCTTTGGCATCCCAGCCACGCTCACAACAGATGGAGGACCCGAATTCACCGCCCACGCAACAAAAGATCTGCTGGCTAGCTGGGGGGTCCACCACAGGACATCCTCGGCATACCACCCCCACGCGAACAACCGCGCCGAAACAGGGGTCAAAACCGTCAAGCGACTCATCACCGGGAACACAGACCCAGGGGGCGCCCTGAAGTCAGCCTTCTTCAAGGCACTCCTGACCTACAGGAACTGCCCCTGCCCTGACACGAGGACGTCACCGGCCATGTGCCTCTTTGGCCGCCCAACCAGAGACCTGCTACCTACCCTCCCAACACGACTTCAACAGCCGACCCAGGAAGGTGCTACACAATAGATAAGGCTAACAGCACTAGAGAAGCGCCAATCCCTGGGCAAGAAACGCTGGACGGAGCACACCAAAAACCTCTCCCCCCTCATACGCGGAGACAGAGTACTGGTGCAAAACCAGACCGGCCACCACCCAACCAAATGGGACAGCACAGGCGTGGTGGTAGAGGTCATGCAGTATCATCAGTATCAAGTCCGGATGGACAGCAACGGCAGACTTACCACTCGCAACCGCCAATACCTCAGGAGGAACACCTTCCCCATCCCACCACCGGACCACCCCCTACCATCACCAGGCACCCCGGCACCGCCACCTAGCCACCCATCACCAGGCACCCCGGCACCGCCACCTAGCCACTCATCACCAGGCACCCAGGCACCACCACCCAGCCAACCTCTACCAATCACCCCGGCTACATCAACCAGCCAACCATTACCTGGCTCTCTGGAACCAACAACCCAGAGGCAGCCAACTACCACGCCGGCCACCACCCGAACATACGCAGCTGTCGCCGGCACCCAGAACCACCGAGACAACCTACCACCACTGGCCCCCAAAACGTTGGCCAAGATCCCACCACCACCACCCAAACCCACCAACCCAGACCAGACCCTACGGAGAAGTACGAGGACCATAAAGCCCCCGCAAAGATACGGACAGGCTCCCTAACTCTTTCAGTCCCCCTGACGAAGGACTTGGGAGGAGATAGACAATAATCATCTAAACTATTCATTCCATGCACACACCTTGTATCATGTACCTCCCTGTTATAGCGATCCCTTACCATGTTAGCGACCCCTTATCATGTACCTCCCTGTTATAGCGATCCCTTACCATGTTAGCGACCCCTTACCATGCGCATGCCCCTTGTCATACACTTCAGTTAGAGCACGCTCTCTGAACATCATATCGATTTATTATCCAGTTTGATCCATGAATGAGAAGGTGCATTGCATTTAACTAGTGTCCACCAATCCAAACACCCATATGTCAGAGGTTGGTGGCCGGCCCCTATGATGCTGTATCCACAATAATTATAATAATGATGTTATTCTGATAACAAGAATGTAGTGTTGATTGACAATTAGAATGTGACAATTGACAACACACCTTAGGCTTGTGACTGAATTGGGACTCATCAATTTAGATGATGACTCCAGGCCCACCTAAGATTATTGGATAACTACAAAGGGCTGTTGAGCATACTTCCCGCAACCACTGGAACACATTAATGGCAGTTGGTCGACTGCACCCGGCTTCACTTGCAGCGGCAGTAACTGGGTACTCTCTGGCCCACCAATATATCATAAGAAGCCAAGTTTGTAGAGTAAGCATTGACTTCGAAAAGAAGCTCCCTTCAATAATAATAAATATATATAATATAATAATTATCTCTACTATTATATCTAAAAATATCGACATAGACATACAAACCATGCCGAATCGTCTTTACGGTTTTACACGCAGGACACCCCCATGCAAATCCATCTTTCAGGCTGGACATCTTACGCCCAACCATAGTTACATTGCAACTGTACACCAAGATACAACACCAAACATGTTTATCATAATAATTATTATTATCCTATTATTATTACTTTTTAGATATTTTTTCCCTTACATTCCACAAGTAACAGTACTTGCCAAAAGAGATTTGCTCCTAAAGTAGTCAATGACTTCCTTGTTTTCCCCAAATGCAGCAGGAGCAATCGACCTGATCGTTGTTGAAGCCATCTCGCTCTGCTTTGTACATAGCGCGCGCGTTTAAGATAAGTAGAGAAAAGTGTGTTTTAAAATATATACAGCGAAAATTAATTGACGCGCACTAATTTTTTGACTTCCGGAGTCTTACTCTTTACATGATCCGTCTAGTCGACGTTTGTCAAATTAATAGTGTAAACATCATAAATTTTGAAATAGCTAACACATTTTGAAAGCATCATTCATCCTATTAATATAATTATTATGAAATATGTGAGATATGTCTGAGATAAGTCTTTCCTGTGATAAACATGTTTGTTTAAGGGAAACAAATTTTCCAATCCAAAAGAAAAAGAATTGTGTTGTGTTATAAAGATTTTTTAATTTATTTAATTTTGGTAACTTCTGGCAGATTGAGCATGCCCAGTTGCAGCCTTGGACTGACTTCATGGTTGAATATTGCTTTGACTGTGAATGTAATTGGTTGTCACATATTCTCTTTAGCCCTGCAACAGCTATTTTTACGTAATTGGTTGTGTCATCACATTCTGTTCTGTACATCCTAGCAAATATCCCTGCAATACACATGTAATCTTAACTCTCTCATGGATACAGGCGTGACATACACGCGAAAGTGCAACTAGTACCGAAAAATAATTGTCTAAAATGAAACATTTGCTCTGAGCGTCTAAAATTACGTGTGCACATGCCCAGAGAGTTGCTCTAGTTCTAAAAAAAAGAATTGAAGTCAAACTATTTAGGTAACCATGGTAGCCGTGACGCCGAATCTGACCTTACCGATCGCGTAATGGCGTCTCAAAAGTTTACAGCCGATGATGTTCTTGAAATGTGCTACAATAGCGATTTTGGCCTTTCAGAAGACGAATCTAGCTGTGATGAAGGAGAAGTCCATGCCTACAAGGGACAGCGAGTTATCCAGCCTGAGCAACTGATAGCTCTTTTCAGAGCTGTCATTTCTGACCAGGCTTGTAGCTCAGCTAGCTTTGTCCAGGACTGTGAATCTAGTGATGATCAGAGGAACTTTGAAGGTGAGTCAAGATTTATAAAGATAGTATATACTTAGATAGAACTAATAAATAGATAGATCTAGTAACTATTTTCCTGAGTGTATGTAAAAGTGGGTGTGTCTATTTCCCCTTGCTTGAGTGTCTAGTGATTCTAGTGAGTTTTAGACTTGTACAGTCTACATGTTTACTTTCCCTGTTAGTTCACAGCTTGACTAGCTCTCTTTTTGTGTGTGCATATATCTTCTCCAGGCTCTTCCACTCTGTGTATGGCATCCCCTCCAGGCCCTACACCTGTGAGTATGGCATACCTTCCAAGCCCTTCCTCTGCAGAGGTACCTCCTCCTTCCGCTTTTCCACCTCCCAGTCTATCCTGCTCGAAGTCACTGATTCCTATGTCTGATGACTCGAGTGGTGACTCAGAACCTGCACACACTGCTCCACAGCAAGGTCTTAGACATTCGAGAAGTAAGGACAGATCTAGGAGTAGAGATAGGGGGTTGTGTAGAGCTAGAGGTAGAGGTCGTAGAGCTAGAGGAAGAGGTCACGCTACTAGCAGAATTTCCAGTTCTATTGCTGCTGACCCATCTTTACAAACTAGTGCTGGTCCATCTTTACCATCTACTGCTACCAGCTACTGCTGGTCCGTCTACTTCTCTCTCTGGCCCTTCTAGTAGCTCTACTGGTATGGATCCTTTTGGATGAAACAGGAGCCAGCTGGTACTTCGTTCTCATACTCGAAGACTCCTGGACCAGTATCTGCTTCAGTTAGGGCTCAGAGTTCTCCTCTTGAACTCTTCTTCCCGTTTTTCACTGAAGAAGTCTTTGACTTGCTTGTGGTTGAGACCAATCGCTACGCTGCCACAGTTTGTGGAACTACATCTCATGCCCGTCGCTGGACTGATGTGACAGTCCAGGAGATGAAAGTTTTTTGGGGAATTCTTTTGTATATGGGTATTATAGTGCTACCTAGGTTAGAACTGTATTGGACTACTAAGTACCCCCTGAATGTCCCTGCAGTCTCTGATGTCATGCCCATCAATAGATTCCAGCAGTTGTTCAGGTGCCTCCATTTAGCTGACAACTCAGCTCAAATTCCACATGGTCAGTCAGGACATGATCGACTCTTCAAGGTCCGTAACCTGTTAGATTTGGTTGTCCCAAGGTTTGAATCAGAGTATCTTATTCACCAAGACTGCACCATTGATGAAGCCATGATCCCTTTCAAGGGAAGACTCAGCTTCAAGCAGTACCTGAAAGACAAACCCACAAAATGGGGGATCAAGGTCTTTGTATTAGCTGATGCTACTAATGGATATATAAAAACCTTTCAAATATACACGGGCAAGTCAGTAGAGGATAGTGGCAATAGTGTAGGTTTATGTAGTAAGGTAGTCTTAGATCTCATGTCTGGCTTGGAGAATAGTGGTTATCACTTATTTACTGATAATTACTACCCTCTACAATCATCTATATAATCATGGCATCAATGCTTGTGGGACAGCACGTTCCAACAGAGTGGGTTTCCCCAAGGATTTGGTAACAAAGGCTACCAGACATAATCGTGGGTTCATGGATTACCGCTCGAATGGGCCACTTCTTGCTTCCGTTTGGGTGGATAAACGAACTATTTATTTCTTATCCACGATGCATTTAGCCGAGCCTCCAGCTGGTACTACATGCACAGTGAAGAGACGTACTGCTACTGGTATTCAAGCTGATGTGTCATGCCCCACTCCTCTGCCAGATTATCAAAAGAACATGAGGGGGGTTGATCGTAATGATCAAATGACACAGTACTATAGCATGGGTAGACGTAGTACCAAGTGGTGGAAAAGGGTATTTTATTATATAGTCGAGTCTGCTATTTTGAATAGCTACGTGATGGAATCACATGTTAGGCCAGTTGAGCATGGGAAAAAGGGTTCGGCCAAGAGGGACTACCTATCCTATCGACTGGAGCTTGCTGAGCTGCTGGTGGGCACTTACTGTTCAAGGCAGCGGGCAGGGCGTCCGAACATTGAGCGTGTTCATCTCTCCCGCCTGAACCGTGACCTTGACCACTATCCGCGTCAGATGGACAAGCATAAGCGCTCCGTGGTATGTGAGGGGATCAGGAAAAGGAAGAAACTTCCAAACAGTGGACATAGGCACGAAACACGCATGACGTGCTGCACATGCCAAGTCCCCCTCTGCTTGGACAACAACCGCTTGTGCTTTGAGAAGTACCACAATGTTTTCGATTACTATCGATAACTTGACTATTATAGTATTATTTGTTATATAGTTTGCTTATAATCATTACATACTTGTATGAACAGTAGCTTTGTAATGTATAATAAGGACTAGTGTTTGTTTCTATGACATGTCTGTTTGTAGTTTTTGAATGTAAAATGAATGCCATGTTATTGGGCAAATCCTGAAATTCAAGTCTTGTAGTAACAGGTATTGTTCTCTAATGTGGTAAGAACATTTGCTGACCTGATGCAGTATTATGAAATGCAGTTAGACTTCGAATAGCCAATAGTGGATTACCAAAAAACACATTGAATTATAGTGTAAAATAGTGATGTGATAAGTTTAATGATATTCATAATCGTGGGTTTAGTTGCTAAGCAACTGTAGTTGACCAAAAAATGCCCATCAAAGCTTTAACCACAACTACTTCAAAGGTTGCTATGGGATTTTTCACTTTCCTGGAAAGATATAAAAATAAATGTAAAAATAGGTCCAAAATTTGAGAAAACCCTGCGTAAATCTATCAGTGAAAGAGTTAAGGTTGTACTCATGCCTTTATTTTAAAGGGTATAATAAAAGTGTTGTTGAACTAGTGGTCTTCTATGTCGACGCCGTCTAATTTTTTTAATTGTGCCAAGTTAATTGGGTCTAAATAAAATTTATTTGTTCCCGTTTTGTCTGTTTGTTGTAAAGTGGTATGTGGAAGCCATGCTTCTTGTGGTTGTGTGTAGTCTTATAACCTACAAAAGTGGTTATAGTCCAATGGCAAAAATGGGAGTGGCTCCAATGTAGAGTTTAGTGTGAAGAAGGCGGATGGGGACTAATCCCCCAAAAATACCAACCACCCCCCCCCCCCCCCCCAAAATAACTTGACACTAGAGGTCCATAGATTCTGTGCACTTCACTGTATGTAAGTGAAAAGATAGAAAGTTACGTGCACACAAATTGTGGTACTTAAAAAATGTGGAGTGCCTAACTTGCAGACAGCTGTAATTAGTGCCTCGGGCTAGAGGGAAGCCCTACTTTAATGGACATTTTTTTAATATTCTTCCATTAGGTGCTCAACCATGACTATCTAGTCGAGCACCAAAAGTTGGTTCTCTTGCTAGAAATTCTGGCATTCAGATGACGTTTCCCAATTTGAGATGTATGTAACTTTGGCCTGGTTATTACCTAGGCAACATTTTAAATTTCATAAGAGAAATCGACCATTTGCCATGTTCACACATTGGAGTGAGAAGAAGCCATGGAGCAACAGAGTTGTAACCATAAATTTTGTGGGTGTTTATGGGGTGGGGGGTGTTAGTCAGCCCTTTAATCTTTTGGGTGCTTGTGCACTGCCCATCAAACAAGGTCTATATAGGTGAATCATAATATATGCCTAATCTATCGGCTCACTTTCCCGCAAGGTGGACCTGGGACTCGACGGAACAATTTTCCACAAAGTGGGATACTTTTCCTGTGACTTGGCAACGTTAGTGCCAGGAGAAAGCTAGCTGCTAGAATCCGAGCTTGAGCCTGCCCAAGGTATAGATGGGAACCCCAAAAATTGGTGTGGACGGGACCATTTTTGTCCCTCCTTACTCCCTCCCAACAATGAGCTACAACTAGTTAGTTGATGTTGGCATGCTCTTAACCGACTCACCGCCGTATCCGCCATATGGCGGAGTTGTAAATGACCGCGATAAAAACGAATATATAAAATCGTTAGTTTTAGCTACGCATATGCTAAATATAACTGGGCATGTCCCTTGCTTAGCTAGAGTAGGAATTAAAATAGCTGAGGCATAGGTAACCAAGGTATTCGTGACGTCAAACTCAGCTGATCGATTAAAAAAAAATGGCTACTAGACTAAATGTGGACGTTGTTTTGGCAATGCTGGATGACGACGAATTCGGTCTCTCTGAGGTTGAAAGTGATGAGGAAGGAGAAGGGATATTTGCCTACCACGGAGAACAAACTAGAGATCCTCAAGAGCTAGCAACTCTGACTGACATGTTAGATTCAGAACCAGTTTTTTTGCCAGTCCAGAGATAGTAGCGCTGATTTGCGTAGGGATCCAGGTCTTGAGACTGACAATGGTGAAGAACAGGAACAAGATGTCCCAGGTAAATAAATAGCCATACATGTCAGATCTACTGCTTTTTTTCTTGTTTTTCTGACTTGTATAAAAAATAATAGCGTTTGTCACGGCGTCAGCAATCCACCCCACGTATGCGTGCGTCACAGGTCCCGTTTATAATCAAACGGGAATGCGACATCATCTCCATGAATAACATAAAAAAACAAAAAAACAGGCAGTTTTATTTCGTTGTTCATTGACAGCTGTGGTTCATTGACAGCTGCAAATAAGAAACATGGTGTGTATTTTTTATCCAAAACAAACACAAATATGGATCTGCAGGCAGTATTGGAGGCTCTTTCTGATATTGAGAATGACTTTGAAAGTGACGTGAATAATATTGATGATGTGGAAGAAGATGAACTAGATGATATTGGAAGAAGATGAACTCGATGATGTGGAAGAAGATGGCCTGGAGGATGCGGTCCCTGAAGAAATGGAAGATGCTAATAGCAGCAGTAGTGTAGATGAGATTGATGGGGAAATGGATGTGGAAACTGGCTATACGAGTGGAAATTCTTCAAGTGGGCTTGTCAGGGTGGAAAGAAGTTGACAACATTATGAGCCCCACTGAGCGTTTGTACACAGAAACTCCTGGTTCAAATTTGCCAGATGATGATGTTGAGACCAAGGATTTCTTCACCTGTTCTTTGCAGACGAGGTTTTTGACCTAGTAGCAAATTCTGATCGTAAACAGGCCAGTTATGGTTCGCTCAGGCTCAGTGTACTACTGTCAGACTTGCTCTGACCACCCACCTCTACATCCAGAAGAGTGCTTCAAAGAGTACCACACAGCCAAGATCCTGAAGAAACCAAGAGCAACACAGTGAACTCATGACTATATTGTTATTCAATGAATTATTGTTATTTGTTTTTCAATTATCTTCTTACAAAACATTGTACTTGATCTAGCAAGGTATTCAAATGGATTTTTGCTGTTATTATTGCTGACAATCTTGTTCTTGTAGCTAGAGAGATAGCCAGGTAAAGTTTTAGTACACAATGTAACAAAAATAGCTCCCACCAACCTAAATTGCCAATCATATAGCTGCCACACAGCATACAGACAAATCTAGCATACTTTGCATAGTCTAAGCAGCCGACTAACATACAAAATTAGCGAGAAAGTAGTAGAAGCTACCATGACTAGTTTCTAAACAAAGGTATAACAATAGCGTTAATACGATGGGTTTTTCTTTACTGGCTATCGAATACTTACAGTTTGCTGAGATAAACAATGTTCCCTGGATCTGTCTCTGTTGTTTGGTCAATTTTGGAGTAGTAAATATGCCGTATGAGCAGCTAACAACAGACCGTTTCTTCCCCATGCGATCGCACAAGGTTAAAAAAAAAAACGATGTCGCACCCAGATGATTACTTCCACCTTGAGTATAACGCTCGTACGATTATTGTGACGTTTTCAATTGACGCCGGCTATAATATAAAGTTAGTAGGTGCTATGGGTTCTAATTATCTTCCCTAGTAAAATATGACACTGTCATTTTTATGTATATTTAGGCAACAGTGTTGAGATGGAGATTGAGAGTAGTGATAATGAATCTGACTTTGATGATGAAGATTCTATACCTGATCTGGCACTTCAGCTTCTTCTAGCATGTCGTTGGATGGACAAGATCCTGCCCTGGGGAGAGGTGTTGTTAGCCGTTTATGTAAAGGGAGAGGCAATGGTAGGGGTGTGCATCATGGGAGAGGTGTTGGTAGGGGTGTCCGTCGGGGGAGAGGTGTTGGTAGGGGTGTGTGTCAGGGGAGAGGTCGAGCACAACCAGCTGGAAGTGGTACTGGGTTTGCTTTGTCGAGCAGTGTTCAACCAGTTTTAGGTTCCTGGATGACAGGTGAATCAACATCTTTATCTTACACTTATAAGAAGAGCCCAGGACCTACTTCACCTGTTGTTGATTCCAGTCTTTCTGCTATACATCTTTTCTGTCGTTTTTTTACTGCTACTGTCTGGACATTTCTTGTTGAAGAGTCCAACCATTTTGCTGCTGCTGGTATAGGAACAACTCCTCATTCTCGTCCTTGGACAGATGTAACAGTAAAGGAAATGAAAGCATTTATTGGTATTGTGATCCTTATGGGGATTGTGAAACTACCTAGAATAGAACTCTACTGGTCTACACAGCACCCCCTTATAGCCACTCCAGGAATTTCAAATATCATGTCTCTGGTTCGTTTTGAGCAATTGTACAGGTATCTACACCTCTGTGACAATACCAACCAGGTTCCATTTGGTCAGCCCGGACATGATCGTCTATATAAAGTGAGGAAATTGTTGGATATGCTAGTTCCTAAATTTCAGTCGGAGTATGACATGAACCAAGAGTGCAGCATTGATGAAGCAATGATTCCATTCAAGGGCCGGCTTGGCTTCAAGCAATACATAAAGAATAAGCCAGTAAAGTGGGGAATAAAGGTTTTTGTGCTAGCTGATGCTCGCAATGGCTATGTGCATAATTTACAGATTTACACTGGTAAAGATGTTGACAGAACCCCTAGTGATGTTGGCCTATGTACCATGGTAGTCGTCGAATTGTTGGAGGGTCACAAGGATAGTGGTGTGCATTTGTATACAGATAACTACTATACTAGCCCTGCTTTGTATCTTCATCTATACAAGTGGGGGATCAATGCTTGTGGCACCACTCGTATAAATAGGAAGCATTTCCCTCAGGATTTGACAACAAAGGCCACCAAGGCAAATAGGGGGTTCTATGATTACCGTGCCAATGGGCCACTTCTGGCATGTGCTTGTGTTGATAAAATAACTATATAATTTTTATCAACCATGCATGTAGCAATGCCCTCATCTGGTTTACCAACCGTCAAAATACGTCAATTGGATGGTAGTAAACAGGATGTGCCATGCCCCCCCCTCTTACCTGACTATCAAAGTTTCATGCGAGTAGTTGACCGTGGTGATCAACTTCAAAGTTATTACAATATTGGCAGGCGTTCGAATAAATGGTGGAGGAGAGTGTTCTGGTATCTAATTGAGTGTGCTATCTTGAATAGCTATGTATCAATTCATTAGGCCAACTAAGTATGCTCGTCTTGGAAGAGGCAAGCGAGATATGCTCTGTTTTAGGCTTGAGCTTGCTAGGGAACTTGTTGGAAGCTTCAGATCCCGCCAGCGTCCAGGGCGTCCTCGCAGCTCCGAGCTTGCAATGCAGGACCGGCTGAATCCATCCCTAGGTCATTGGCCAGTGCATATACCAAAGAAGAACAATTGTGTTGTGTGTGTAAGGATAACGCAGAGAAATGGTCTCCCTAAAGCTGGCAATATACATGAGTCGCGCATCAAATGCTCCAGTTGTGATGCCCATCTTTGTGTTGATAATGGACGGGACTGTTATATAAAATATCATACTCTCACAGATTACAGTCGTTGATGTGATTCGTTTATTTGATTATTCTGTGTTGCCTCCTGGATAACCTTCCCCAGCACTACATATATACTCTACAAACTCTACAATAGCCTTCACTCTGCTGCTAACAGTTGACTCTTTTTGTTTTTGTTGTTTTTGTATGTGTTGGCATTGATTGGTGTTGTTATTGTTTTGTTTTGTGTCCCCTGGCTAAATGGCTGGAAATTTTTAATAAAATTGATCAGCCAATAACATCTTCATCACAAAAGAAAAACTTTATGTAGTGCGATAATTTGAGTGGCCAATAGTGAGTGTGTGCCAAAGTGAGTGTGTGCCAATAGTGAGTATGTTCTAAAATAATGTCACTATTTTTAAAAAGTGCTGTGTAAATCCAGCGGTGGAAGGGTTAACGCCTAATGAAAAAAGGTCATTAGGACTTTCTCTAGGTACCAATTTCAAATAGTTTTTTTTCTTTCTTCTTTTTTTTTTTTTTTGACTTCAAGTTTTTTATTATTATAATTTTTTTTATAAACAAGAATATAAGAAGTTAAATAACAGGTAACTTAAATAAAAGGTAAAGGTACACTATGACATATTAAAATGAGTTTCAGGGGCGTACGCCAACTTTTGAAAGGGGGGTTATGTATATTATGTCGGATGTGGATCATGTGGTTGAAAGCCATGGTGAGGATAGTGCAAGAGGGAAATATATATGCCCCATCCAGCAAAAATCGCGGAAACTCCAAAAATATATACAGAGATGATTTTTATTAAGCAACCTTCAAAAATATAAATATATATACAGACTAAATTACAGAAATAATAAGCTAACATTGAATTCTGCATGGATGTTGTGTTCTACGTAAAGTTTGCAAACAGTATCGATATTAATATCCATTCCATAATTAATGTTTATTAATGCTAAGGCACTGAGTCTTTCCTCACTCTGTGTGGATCTCAAGTAGTTGTTTAAGCATCAAAGTGTGGAAGCAGATCGTTCACAAGTACGGGAACTGAGTGGGAGTGTAGCAAAAAGGTTCAAAAGGGTCTAAACATTTGGAATGGTTTTGGGGCAGCAGAGTTTAAGCGATTCAATCAGAGTTTGAGGACGCTCATCTAGTTAAATTTGTAGCCACCTTAACTTCCAGCGATGTAACTCTTCATCAAGTATACTCATATTTGGTAGATCTTCAGAATAGAAAGTAACAGCAGGTTCAATATTAACAAATGATATGGCTTGGCAAGAGGTATTGCAATGAAGCTACCTGGTTGGTATGCTTAGTAAATCTTGATGTAATATCATTAATAATGTGGTCAAGAAAAGGGATGACTACACCACATTTAAAATAATCCTCAACTGAATTAGTTTGTGGATTCAGACGATGCTGCTGTCGCTGAGTTGTGCGTGGCATCGAAATAGTTATATTGGACTGAACTGCCAATCTAGAACAATGTCGAAAGATACGCTGTGAAAAATTATCAACATCTGCTCTCTCTCTTTTAAATTCATTGATACAGTCTTGTACTATTGTCACTCCAGCGATAAGGTCTTGGCACTTTCCTTGTAATTTAACAACAGCTTCTTTTAATGACCTAAAGAGAGGGAATATGAAAATGCAAAGGACTCCAAAGTTTTCATGTATGCAAGAGCATTTTTCTTATCATCAGTAGTCCAACCATCATTAAAGTTCAGAAATTCACTATTTCCATGGAGACCTATCTCATACATTTCAATTAGAAGAGGATGATATAGACAGAAACGCTCCCAGCCATTGATGTTGTCTACCCATCATTATTGAAGACTGCTTTGTGCCAATCTGAGACCTCTTCTGAATGATTGCCCTCTGAATCCTTAATCCATAATGTGAAACCTTTTATCTGATCTACACAGTTCCTTATAGGTGGAACAGAACAGGAACTTAAGATAGCCAGATTAATGGAATGACTTGCACAATGGGTGTACAATGCCTTGGGATGCTTCTCTCGAAGTAATGCCTGCACACCAGCTATCTCCCCACTCATTGAGGCCCCATCATACCCTTGCCCTCGCAAATCACTCAGTGATAAGCCAAGCCCCTCCAAGGTCTGTATGGCATTTGCTATATCAGCTGCTCGGACTCTCTCAAGTTTTACAAATGAAACAAACTCTTCTCGAATGTCACCATGGCCATCAACAAAATGAAGGCATATGGGCAAATGCTCTACATTGTGACATGAAACCTCATCAGCCAGAATGGAAAAGCTTCTTTTATCTCAGATATTGATTTGGCAAGAATCATACCATAGCCTATAATATTAATAATTTCATTTTGAGTCCTTGGTGATAAGTGTGTTGCATTCTTTGCCTTGGTACAATAAATATGCTCATATAAAATACTGTCTGTCCCAGGAAAAGATTTTAGCAGTGCTAAAAAGTTTCCAGGATTCTTTGACGATGCAACATCCTCTAACTTTCCACGAAATGCAATACCCTGTTTGCCTAAAAAAAGAATTGCTCAAACAATTTGCCTCAGTACTGCCTGTTTTCACTAATTTCCTTTTGAACAGCAGTGCTTGTCATTACATCTACTCGTGATGCTGGATTTTCAATTGTACAACATTTAAATGCATCTGCTTGCTGCAAACAATCACGATGGTATTGAAGCTTCGCGTGCTTACTCAAAGTGCAACTCATCTTGATCCAGTTAGAAAAAGGCTTAATTACCAGGTAACCTTTATCTTTACGTTGGCTAGATGGAAGAAACAGAGCACAAGGCAGACAAAATACACCATCTACCTTAGAACTGTAGACTAGCCAAGTATTTACTGAGCCACAATATGATAAACTTTCGGTATTAGCCATGTAATAAGGTGCCAGGAAGTACACTAGGCAATGGTACATCATGGTGACATAATAAAGAGTATCTTAGTCTAGCACCACTAGAAAGCTAATTTATTAAACAAGCAGCATCATCAATAGAGATAATAAATTACCAATATCATACGATTCTGGTCCTTCGGCACTTCCACTTGAGCCTTCATTAAGTACAGGAACTTCATCTTCATGAGAGCTTTCCAGAGTAGTACTGATTTCAGAATGATCCAGATCAGACTGAGGTTCACTAGAATCTGAATAAATGAGATTGGTTTATAATTATATATATATAAGTGTACAGGCTTCAAGCTAAATAGCTAGCAATAATTTCTCTTATCTTCATCCTCAATGGCTATTATTTAGAAAAATGACCTGATGTCCATTGCCTCTTCATGGCAGAGTTGTAGCTCACTAGTTCCACAAGTACTATTAATGCCGTGCATCATGTGTAACTGTGCAATGATTAGCTCATTAAGTTATTGTAATTTTGTTTCCACATTATATTTAACACTATCAATGTACCTGTGTATGTACCTGTGTATAATATTAATTAAATGTGCCAGTGTCTGAAATAAAATCTGAAGGGAGGGCACACATTGCAATGAATATCATTAAAATGAAAGGGGGAACCCCAAGAAGCCCCCCTGCGTACGCCTATGAGTTTGGCCATAGCTTGACTGACAATTGCTGGAACAGGTGTCTGGTTGCTTCACTAGAAGTAAGCCCACTCCGTAAAGTTGTTCGTTCTAGATGCTATCATGACAGAGATTGTAGAGCAAATGGAGTCCAATTCCCCAGGAGCCAGGACTTCCAGAATTTGGTTTCCAGGATTCCCATGAAAATGGTGGCAAAGGTGGGTGCGAACTTTGGGGTCTGTGAAAGGTCTTTTGGAGTAGGTTGGCGGGTAGGTAGTTGGTGGGGCTTATCCTAGGGAGTGTTTTCGCCATGTTGTCGGCGTCGGTAGTGGTCGGTGGTCTTTGTCCTTTCCCTCAGATGGTACGGGTCGTCATCGTCGGGGGTTCTAGGCTTGTTTAGTTTTGTCTCCTCTTGCATGGCGGTCCTGAGGGGGCTTGAGACCTGTATTCTCATGGGCAGAGGCGAGTGTGTGAACCTATCCTATGGTGCAGTATATTAGGAGGTGGATTGGGGATGTTGGGATGTGGATTGGGGAAGTTGGGATGGCATTGTAGTGGCTAGGGGTGTGTCTGGTTGTGGGCGTGTATTGGTTGGGGGTCATAATGGGGATCATAGTGGGGATTAACAAGGGGGAATCTGTGAGGGGGTGGGGATGATATTTGGGCAGGTTTTGTGACCGTGCCCGACCCAGCTTTTGCTGCTAGTCTATTTCCCACGGTTCTGCAGGCTGTGTGGGTTGGGTTTACTCTGCCCATGAGCCATGGTACCTGGGCTGAATTTATCGTGCATTTAATGTGTCTATGATCTAGGTGTGGTCTGTACTTGGAGACCAGGGGGACTGTCTCAGAGGCGTGCGTGCTGTGGCTTGCCACCTCTGAGTCTATCCCCCTGAGGTATTCTTCTCTCCGTGCATATGGGACTAATCTAAAGGTATTATCGATTAGTGTTGTTGGGTATCCTGTCTTGGTGAATTGTTTGGCGAGGAAGTGTAGTGTCTTGTAGTAAGTATCACTATCGGAGGAGGTTCTGAGGCATCTTATAGCCTCCCCCTTTAGGGTGCCACCAAAGGTGTGGTTTGGGTGGCAGCTCCTGTAGTGTAGATATTGGAATCTATTTATAGGTTTGAAGTATAATTTAGTGTCTAGTATGTTGGTGTGCATGTATTTGTTGTTCTTGTGTATTGTGATGTCTAGGAAGTGCACTGTGTGTGTGTGGATGTCTGGTGTGTGAATTTGATTGTGAGGTGCCACTCGTTCAACGCCTCCATGGCCTGGTGCAATGAGCCGGGGCCATGTTCCCAGATCATGAAGATGTCGTCTAAGTAGTGCCACCAGACTAGCGGCTGTTTGTCTTTGGGCCGGGACCTCCAGAATTTGGTTTCCAGGATTCCCATGAAAATGGTGGCAAAGGTGGGTGCGAACTTTGTCCCCATTGCCGTGCCCCTCTTCTGACGGTACATGTTTCCCGCAAAAGAGAATATGTTTTGTTCCAGCACAATTTTCATGCACGAGATCAGGATATCTCCCCGGCACCTTGGCCCAGAGTGGGCCGTGGTGCCTGAGGAAAAAGTCCGTGACCAGTGCTACCCCTTCCCCTTGGGCGATGTTGGTGTACAGTGCCTTTACGTCAATCACAACCAGGATGGCATGTTGTGGGACGTGCACCCCCCCCCCCCCCCCCCCCCCCCCCCTGAGTTTGTTAAGGAAGTGGCCGGAGTCTCTTAAGTGGCTGGCCACCAAGGAGACTGCTGGTCGGAGGACATAGTCCAACCAGCCAGACAGACCCTCGGTGGGGCTGGAACACCCTGAGCAGATTGGTCTGATTTTTGCATGGGGGTTTTGTGGGCTTTCTTTAGGAAGTACATCCTTTGGGTTCTCACTTTACCCTCCCCCATGGTCAGGCCCCTCATGGCATCCCGGGTTATCCAGCCACATTGGTGCATTCTTTTAATATGATGGTTGGTTGATTTAGCTAGTGCAGGTGTGTGGTCAGATGCGGTGTGTGGTCAGATGCTAATTTATCGTAAATGTCCGTGTCTGAGAGGTGTTCGAGTCCGTTTTTTATGTAGTCTGTCATGTTTTCAATTACTATGCACGAACCATTATCTGCCTTGCGTATCACAATGTCATTGTTCCCCGCAAGGCATTTAATGGCCTGTAGTTCGTCTCTAGTTAGGTTGGGGTGCATTGGTAGTGTCATAGGTGTGGTAGTTAGTTTGTGTGAGCAATCTGGAGTTATTTTGGCTGAGGTTGCAGGGATTCAGGTTTTTGAGGTCCCTCCACTTTAGGTCTAGTAACTTGCCTATAATTATTATACCTAGAAACATATTTTAGTATCAAAAGAGAGCACACAGAGAGACCTATCTTTTGAGCTATATATCAAGTCCATACCATGAAGTTTGCAGAATCTACAGAGCTCTAAAGTTGTAACCACAAGTAAAAATATTAAAAAAATTAAAAAAATGCCATTGTCTCCCCAATCATCCCCGTTGTGGAAACTTCGACCGTCTATATCTTAGCAACCGCTCGCCCTACAGAGATTATGAAATATGCTAAAAATAGCCTCACAGAGATTATGCAATATGCTAAAAATAGCCTTACTGCGATGTCATGAATGATTCCATGGTAACTGCGCAACCGCCAAGTAAAATTTGAGTCTTTGTGCAGGTCTGTGCAGGTCGTTTAGCTGAGTAATTAGTGTCCAAGATGCCGACTCGAGTTTGCCTCTACTCACTGTCTGAAGAGGAGGAAGGTCTTCATGAAGATAGCCCCAGAAGTTGCTACAGCTTCTAAGATACTCCCTTCACCTTCGCCTGCCGTAACTACTTCAGGAAAGAAACTAGTGCTCGCTGCTTCACCATCTTCCACCATCGCTCGATCTTCTTCAGCTACTGCGTGGACTTCTTCCTTCTTCTCTCCTTCCTCTGACCAGCATGACTACCAGGAGGACTACCACCTGGTAAAGATGAGCTCTCTCCAGAGAGCTGTTGGCATTTTTTCATGCTGTGGCTCTCCTCTGACAGTGACAGAGGACAGACAGTGCAGGACGGGGTTAGTGTCCAGGGTTGCCATCTGTTGCATGGTGTGTGGCAAGCAGTCCTTTCTGACTGAGCCCTATCGTGCAGAGGACCATACTGTCAACATAAAGTCTATCCTAGCCATGAGGACCATTGGTAAGGGAAGGGCGAGCCTGGATACTTCACTGCCATGATGGGCATGCTTCCCCCTGTGTCCAAGCCTTCCTACTCTTCTCATAATGAGAAGATCGCTGCTGCCACGTCTCTTGAGCGTGAGGCACAGTTCTCTGCAGCTGCAGCACTCCTCCGGAAGGATGCCGCTCCGGATGAAATTGTGGACATTCGTGTGACTTGTGATGGCACTTGGTCTTGGCTTCTGTGTATGTTGTCTATGGCTTACAGTAGGTCACCTTTTCTTTTATACTCGTGCTATAAGTCATGGCGGGATGACCTGTATGTCTAAGAAGGTGGAGCTACACCATTTTTAGTGTAACTTACTCAGAACAGTATCAGGGAAGAGATTTGAGCAGAAAAACTATACTTTTGTGGCAAAGAGAGTGTTCTGATATAACCCCAATGTTGACTGATTTTCTGAAAAGTATATCTTTGGTGTACTTCTTGTTCTTGTGCAAAAGATATCTCGGTAAAATATTTTTGTATATCAACTTTTTAAATACCATTTTAAAGCTCTTTCTATGCTCTATACAATGAGCGGATTATATTTTTGGGGGGAGGTACCAGTCAAAAGTTATACATCAATGTTTAACATCGATTTTGTAATTTTTCGGTACCTATTTGACATCCCACTTCACTACTAAGTAGTATTGTAGCAAACTCTTCTGCTCATTGTATACCTCTGTGGTAATGCAAGACCACCTGTGAATGAGAAGTGTTTGATGACACAATTTTTTATTTTTTTGGCATTGGACAAGGATCACCACTCAGGTTTCAAGGGCATGTACTTGTGACCTATAAAATGCATCATTGTAAAGCTCTTTAAACATGCTATCTTCTGGTCCAAAAATTATCTGCAAACGACAATAAACAAAAAAAAGTTATGAAGCATACAAATTTCGTTTTGAAAGTTCACCAAAATGGTTTACTTCTCCCTTAACTCTTTACGAAGGATCCATTGCAGCAATACTTCTCTATAACACTGTAAGTTCATGATAGTGCCTTTATTATTATAGCACTTATATAGCACTCACTATAACATTTTTTTTTAGAAAACTTGGAAACAATTGTGACTTATACATAATTATTACAAATAGGATAACTATTATGGCAAAAAGACAATGTTTCTCTTTGGAGGAGGTCCTCAAGGCATTGGATGCAGATGGGGACTTTGATGAGCCATTGGCAGATGGAAGTGATGAAGAATTTGAAGGCCTGCAGGACAAATGTTGAATAATATAATATAAAATATATATAATATATTTAGACAGGAAGATGCTCATTCCTCTGCAATACCTGATGCATTACACCTTCCCCCAACCCATCTCAAGTACATTTGAAGGGGGGTCGCTTGCATTTTTTACTTTTTTGGCTTGTGGTTACAACTTTAGAGCGCCGTAGATTCTGCAAACTTCATGGTATGGACTTCAAAAAGATAGGTCTCTTTGTGAGCTCTCTTTTGAATATGTTTCATAGGTATAACTATAGGCAAGTTACTAGACCTAAAGTGGAGGGACCTCAAAAACCTGAATCCCTGCAACCTCTGCCAAAATAACTCCAGATTGCTAAGTGCGGAAAAAAATTAAATTGGTACGAGTGGCTAGAGGAGGCCCTAGAGCATGCAATGACCTTTTTCATTAGGCGTTAAAATTTTAGTACATGGTCAAGCGCGCGGGTGGAAAATTGTTTGCGTTGATTTTATCTTTTGAGCTATATATCAAGTCCTTAATAATAATAATAATAATAATAATAATAATAATAATAATAATAATAATAATAATAGTAATAGTGATAGTAGTAGTAGTAGTAGTAGTAGTACTAGTAATAATAACAACAACAACAATAATAATGAGCATACAAATATGAATTCTCAATGAACTCTCAGTTGACATAACTTATAATCACCTCAATAATTAACTTCAAATTGTATTCATACAATTTGAAGTTGATTATTGAGAAGATGAATAATAATAATAATAATAATAATAATAATAATAATAATAATAATAATAATAATAATAATAATAATAATAATTGTAATAATTGTAATAATAATTGTAATAATAATAAATTTGAAATAATAACAACAACAACAATAATATTAAAATCACCTCGATAATCAACTTCAAATTGTCACCAACATTTAGACTAGATGCTCTAGCCTTCAATTTGAAGTTGATTATTGAGAAGGTGATTTTAACGTTATGTCAACTGAGAGTTCATTGAGACAATAATAAGCATAAATAATAATAATAATAATAATAATAATAATAATAATAACAATAATATAAAATATAATAATAACAATAACAATAACAATATTATTATTAATAATAATATAATAACAATAACAATAATATAATAACAACAATTACAACAATAATAATAATAACAACAAAAACAATAATATAAAATTAAAATAATAACAACAATATTATAATAACAAAAACAATAATAATAATAATATTATTATAATAATAATAATATAATAATAATAATAACAATAATAAAATAATAACAATAAAAATAACAATAACAACAACAATTAATAATAATAACAATAATAGTAATAATAATAATAATAATAATAATAATAATAATAATAATATAATAACAATAACAATAATATAAAATATAATAATAACAATAACAATATTATTAATAATAATAATATAATAATATAATAATAATAACAACAACAATAACAATAATATAACAATAACAATAATATAAGAACAATAACAATAATAATAACAACAATAATAATAATAATATAATAATAATAACAATAATATAATAACAATAACAACAATAATAATAATAATATAATAATAATAACAATAATATAATAACAATAACAACAATAATAATAATAATATAATAATAATAACAATAATAAAATAATAAAATAATAATAATAACAATAAAAATAACAACAACAATAAATATACATTATTACATTGTTACGGGGAAATATCCCGAGTCTGTGGCTAGTATTTCCACGAGTGCCGCAGGCACGAGTGAAAATACCGGCCAATCAGACGAGTGATATTTCACCGTATCCATTTAATAATGTATTTATCATGGGACTGAGGATGTGCAAACCTTTACTGAGCATGCGCATATCGGGTAGGTAATAACAAGTACGAGATATGGTAAAATATCACAGTAGTTCTATTTGTACTATGCTATGAGTGGAGTAGATAGCTACATGATAATAATAATAATAATAATAATAATAATAATAATAATAATAATAATAATAATAATAATAATAATAATAATAATAATAATAATAATAATAATAATAACAACAATATAATACCAACAACAATAATATATAGATTTTTAAATAAAAATATTAAAAGAATAATTATAATTAATTATAATAATAATAATAATAATATTAATAATGATAATAATGATGATGATGATGATGATGATGATAATGATGCTGATTATGATGATGATAATACTAGTAAATAATAATAAAATAATACTAATAATAATAGTAATAATAAAAAAATACTACTACTAATAATAGTATTAATAATACTAATAATAATAGTAATATTAATAAAATAATAATAGTAGTAATAATAATAGTAGTAGTAATAACAACAACAACAACAATAATAATAAGTCAGACCATCTGGCACTATTTTGTAGTGACAGCCACAGCAACATCCCTCCTGTAGAATGCCCAGGATTACATGGTGAGAGCCTATCTATTGGCATGTGCTCAGTTGTAAGAAAAGTGAAGGGTTGTCATTATCAATACGGGACCATCAATGACCTTATATACAGAGCTCTGCCCACAGCACATATCTTCAAGGCTAGAACCATTAGGTCTGAACCGCACGGATGGCAGGTGACCGGATGGGGCAACAAGGATCCCCTGGAAGAATGGCAAGCCACTAGTATGGGACGCGACTTGCCCGGACACCTTTGCACAGTACTAATGCTATGCCACCAATAGTGCTGGAGCAGTGGCTGGCCTAGCTGAGGAGAGGAAGTCAGCCAAGTACACCACCTTAGGGCCTGGCTATGCCTTCACACTTGGGGCTATTGAAACTTTGGGGCCATTGGGATGAGGACACTGGCCTTTTTTAAGGCACTGGGCTACCAACAGAGTGAGGCAATGTACTAGAGAGGTGGAGGCAAGAACATACCTCCTTCAGCATCTCCCTGGAGCTGTGCAGAGATGGAATGCAGCATCAGTGGTGGGCTCAGTGCGGGGCCGGTCAGGAGTTGGACTTGTTCCATAACTAGATAACTGATGCAGTTCTTGTCTTGTTTTTTTAATAATTAATTTAAAATATAACAATCAATCAATAAATAATATATGATAATAATAATAATATAAAGTTTTAAAAATAATAAAATGTAAAACAATGATAATAATAATCAATAAAATAATGTATAAATATATATAAATAAATTTAAAAAAAGTATTATTATATATAATTATATTAATTTTATTCTGTTCTACAACTGTTGTTAGCTAGCTATAGCTTTCACTATATTATGTGAATTAACTTATAATTATTAGATGATCTACAACTGTTGTTAGCTAGCTATAGCTTTCACTATATTATGTGAATTGACTTAAAATTATTAGATGATCTGGAAACTAGCTGTAGCTTTCACTGCATGAAATTATAACTAATTAACTAGTATATATACCTCTAGTCATCTGGAAACATTTAGCTATGGATGTATCTAGTGGAATATTCTCTCTAGAATGATATATGTTATTTGTAGATATACTAATCTCTGCTGCTACAGATCTGTAGGAAAAGACTAAGCAAGTCTGTAAGCTTTAGCTTGTCTATGCACACACCACATATCTAAGTAACCTTTATCTTGACTATATATACACCACATATCAAAGTAACCTTTTTGTCTACATATAATATCACCCACATCTAAGTAAACTTTAGCTCAAACACCACTTATCTAAGACCAGATGTCTCCACCACAACAGAAACACAGAAATGGCTATTCTTGAGACGTGCATGCCTAAGTCTTCTTCAACTCTGCTGGAAAGACAGAAATGGCTGCTCTTGAGACGTGCATACATAAGTCTTCTTCAACTCTGGTGGAAAGACAGAAATGGCTGCTCTTGAGGCGTGCATACATAAGTCTTCTTCAACTCTGCTGGGAAGACAGAAATGGCTGCTCTTGAGACATGCATACATAAGTCTTCTTCAACTCTGGTGAAAGACAGAAATGGCTGCTCTTGAGACGTGCATACATAAGTCTTCTTCAACTCTGTTGTTACTATTGTTGTTGTTGAGACATAATTATATTTATTGTTAGTGTCACAGGGTGACTCGGATATCACCCAACGATGTATCGGTTAACTGGTAATTGCTGCCACCAGGTAGACTGACTACCATGTTACAGGTCTAATTCTGATGTTGTCTCAAAGACCTTTATAGCCAAAGTTATATACATAAGATAGACAGCTGTATGCTCGCAATCAACTCTCTGGTAACTCTAACTAGGCTCCTTTAATAGGGACCAGTCAGACTAAACATGCAATGGGTTACAGTAATTAAATACCTATTCACAATTAATTAACAACGGACTGCATGACAGTAATCAGTGTGTGCAATATGATTACTGTGTAAGGGTTCAGTTAGAGTCTTGTCCAGGGACACCCTGTGATAGTTAGTATTACATATATTATTATTATTATGATTTCTCGTTCAACTATGTGTTACATGGTGTGACTTCATTGTCACCTCTACACAGTGGTCAATGATGTGTTACATGATGTGACTTCATTGTCACCTCTATACAGTGGTCAATGATGTGTTTATTGTGATCCCTACATAGTGGTCACTGATGTGTTACATGGTGTGACTTCATTGTCACCTCTACACAGTGGTCATGTGTTACATGATGTGACTTCATTGTCACCTCTACAAAGTCAAGATGTGCACTTACTGACGACAGTCAGCAAGTAATATGCAGACCCTGCCCAATGGCCATGTGCAGGGAGCCACCAACATCTCTCTGGCCACGCACAAACATTCCTCTGACTGAGCTGCACTCTCCCACTCATCTCCTGTGAGGGGAGAATGACTGTCTGAAATGTCAAAACATTTGGTGTTACAAAATATATTTTAACAAACACTTTCTGAGTGAAATTTATCAGTAACCATAGTGATGCCATTGAAAAGCAAACACAAAATTATATTATGTACTCTGAACTCTGTACATACGTGGTGACAAAACTTTAGCAGGTCATGAACAATTAAAAATGATTCTTTGTTTCAAGGAGCTGTGTACTGGTAGCTAAAGGAGTTTCAAGGAGCTGTGTACTGGTAGCTAGAGGAGTTTCAAGGAGCTGTGTACTGGTAGCTAGCATGGAGGATAAGTTTAGTGTTGCAGTGATTCTCTCCCATGCAAGAGAATGTCACAGGTCTGGTCATGTTTAGGAGGCCTCCAGCAACTCTGTGTGTTCAATATTTCATGCTGCATAATTAGCTCTCTCAATGTGCAAGCTCCCGTCAAGGCAGGTCCCTCACATGAGGAGCTGTTTTCAAACATCAAAAATTAAAGCACTGCAACTGCAGGCCTAAACACCATGTGCATGAATTATAATTATTAGATGATCTACAACCGTTGGTAGCAACTATAGCTTTCACTATAATTTTTGTGAATTAACTTATAAATTATTGGATGATCTACAACCATTGAAAGCAACTATAGCTTTCACTGTATGTGAATTAACTTATAATTATTAGATGATCTTACAACTGTTGGAAGCAGCTATAGCTTTCACTGTATAAACTGATAACTACTATCCCTCTAGTCTTCTGGAAACATTTAGCTATGGATGTATCTAGTGGAATATTCTGTCTACTTGATTATATGTTATATGTAGAAATACCAATCCTGCTGGTGCTGGAGGTTTGTCAAAACAAGACTAAGCAAACCTATAACCTTTAGCTTGTCTATATAATACACACCACATATCTAAGTAACCTTTAGCTTGTCTATACACACACACCACATATCTAAGTAACCTTTAGCTTGTCCATATACACACACCACATATCTAAGTAACCTTTAGCTTGTCTATATAATACACACCACATATCTAAGTAACCTTTAGCTTGTCTATACACACACACCACATATCTAAGTAACCTTTAGCTTGTCTATACACACACACCACATATCTAAGTAACCTTTAGCTTGTCTATACACACACAACACATATCTAAGTAACCTTTAGCTTGTCTTATACACACCACATATCTAAGTAACCTTTAGCTTGTCTATATATATATACAGCACATATCTAAGTAACCTTTAGCTTGACTATATATACAGCACATATCTAAAGCACATATCTAAGTAACCCTTAACTTGTCTATATACACACACCACATATCTAAGTAACCTTTAGCTTGTCAATATACACACACCACATATCTGTGTGTTGTATACATGTATTAATACACCACTTACACACAACTGTTAAGTGTTTGAAGTGCCTGCTACATGCACACAACTGTTAAGTGTTTGAAGTGCCTGCTACATGCACACAACTGTTAAGGTTTGAAGTGCCTGCTACATGCACACAACTGTTAAGGTTTGAAGTGCCTGCTACATGCACACAACTGTTAAGTGTTTGAAGTGCCTGCTACATGCACACAACTGTTAAGGTTTGAAGTGCCTGCTACATGCACACCACTGTTAAGGTTTGAAGTGCCTGCTACATGCACACAACTGTTAAGTTTTTGAAGTGCCTGCTACATGCACACAACTGTTAAGTGTTTGAAGTATCTGCTACATGCACACAACTGTTAAGTGTTTGAAGTGCCTGCTACATGCACACAACTGTTAAGGTTTGAAGTGCCTGCTACATGCACAGTGCATTTAATATTTAGGTTGCAGCAGCTGGTCTAAGGAAGCACTCTGCCCCAGCAGCAGTACAGCCAATACTAACTGAAGCCATTGCCAACATTTGCTAACTTAATCCCTCCCAATGCTAACTGAAGCCCCTCCTTCCACTAATTTTTTATTCCGTACTAATAATATGGTAAGGTTAAGTTAGCTGGGCCTCACTTGCTCGTCTGCCATCATCAACTAGCCACAGCAACATGTGGTGTTGTGAGAGCCACTCTCCAGGCCGGGCCTCACTTGCTCCTCTGCCATCATCAACTAGCCACAGCAACATGTGGTGTTGTGAGGGCCACTCTCCAGGCCGGGCCTCACTTGCTCCTCTGCCATCATCAACTAGCCACAGCATGTAATATATAATAATGAGACACGATTATTATTTTTACTTCTCTAAAATTCATAAAAGAAGTCTCTAAATGTTTGAGTGTAAAGAGGAAGTCCTGTGCTCACCATTACGAAGTACACACACACACACCTGCTGATGGCCACCACTTCATCTAATACACAGACTAGCACTGTGTGGTAGGCTGCATACTATATGTAATACTGTGTATGGTGAGGAACAGGTGGACTAGCACTGTGTGGTGGGCTGCATACTATATGTAACACTGTGTATAAGTGGTGAGGAACAGGTGGACTAGCACTGTGTGGTAGGCTGCATACTATATGTAATACTGCGTATAAGTGGTGAGGAACAGGTGGACTAGCACTGTGTGGTAGGCTGCATACTATATGTAATACTGTGTATAAGTGGTGAGGAACAGGTGGACTAGCACTGTGTGGTAGGCTGCATACTAGGGATTGATGGTGGCATAGCAAGTCTTGGTGGAGATGAAGTTAGAAGCAGGTCTACCCCCTTATCCCTACGTTGACTATTGTAGTTATTGCGTAATACATGTGCACATGATCTGCATGTCAGTTACTTGTATAGGTTAGCTAATTATGACCTCAACAATTATGCGAGAATGAGGTGGGCTAGTGTCATGGCAACGGCCAATTATGATGAGGTTGAGTAATCTAAAGGCATTACTGATACTGCAACTCTTCCACAAGTCAGGCCCCTCCCCTCACCTCACAACTCATCAGTAGCTGGGCATGGCTGAGCTAATTCAACCAGGAAATAGCCGGACATAACTTCAGGCGAGAGTGCTGGCTGGTTAGAGCAGCTGTGTAGCAAATTGGAGTTCCATTATTTTAGAGTTGTCTATCTGTGCAGCTGTTCAGAATGTTTGTGCTTCATCTTCTTGCAATATTTTGGGGTGAGTTGATATATACTTGCAATATATTTGGGTGAGCCTCTCGTAGATATGGACATATATACTTGCAATATGTTTGGGTGAGCCTCTCCTAGATATGGACATAATATACTTGCAATATGTTTGGGTGAGTCTCTCCTAGATATGGACATATATACTTGCAATATGTTTGGGTGAGTCTCTCCTAGATATGGGCATATATACTTGCAATATGTTTAGGTAGGTCTCTCCTAGATATGGACATATATACTTGCAATATGTTTGGGTGAGTCTCTCCTAGATATGGACATATAATTATACTTGCAATATGTTTGGGTGAGCCTCTCCTAGATATGGACATATATACTTGCAATATGTTTGGGTGAGTCTCTCCTAGATATGGACATATATACTTGCAATATGTTTGGGTAAGTCTCTCCTAGATATGGACATATATACTTCTATGGAGTCTGGTCAGATATCTGTTGTTATTTACATTGCAGTTGCCAGTGGGTGGATGTTCGGAGCTGAGGCTGCAGCATCTTCTGTTAAATTCATAACTGAGCCAAGCCGCGGTCCTTTCAGATTTTACGAATACGTGACCTTCTTCTGTGAGTTGCAGCCAGCACAAACCAACAACCTCACTTACAATTGGTGGCATGTGGGGGGAAGTTGGGGGTTCCCGAGATATTCCAGGCGGAATTTCAGCATTAAACTCCCTATTTACTCCCTTCGCTACGACTGGATCTTCTGTAGTGTGAGTGTTAATGGAACTGAGCTAGGCAGGGCCGGGAGAGTCCTGGAATGCCATGGTAAGGAATAACACTTATACGTGTAAGCAAGTGCCACTTATAATGACTGCACCTACCAAACATAACCATGTGCATGGTAAGTAATAACACTTACATGTATGACTGCACCTGCCAAACAATAACCATGTGCATGGTAAGTAATAACACTTACACGTATGACTGCACCTGCCAAACATAACCATGTGCATGGTAAGTAATAACACTTACACATATGACTGCACCTGCCAAACATAACCATGTGCATGGTAAGTAATAACACTTAAGGCCTGTCCACACTGCACAATAACTGGATGCGCATTGAGACACACTAGCTACCAAGAGAGTCTCAATGCGCGTCCAGTCACGACGTCGCGTCCACACTGACATGACAATAAACCAAACGCGCATAAAAACCACTCCCCCTCCAAGAAAACTGGACCAACTAATTTTTGTTTACAAGACAAATGTTTTTCTATTAAACTATAGAGGCGGGAATATTAACACTGACAAACTTAATAATAATGTTCCACCCCAGAAAGAAATAAACCCGTAAATATGACCGTTATTAAAACATAATTAAACACCATCCCAGATTGTAAATTACTGATGTTTTGAGTTAATCTTATCAATATCCGAGATATCCCCTTAGGCCCCATTATTTCTAATAATCCTCCATCAATCACCCGATAAGTAACCAAATGCCCCAAATTTAACAAATTAAAAGTCAAAAAATGATTTATAACATAATTAAACTGTCAACCCGAATCCCCCCTCCTTTATGGAGGGCCTCTTGACGCCTCCCACTCTAGAGCTAATTTGGGTCAACATTATTGGGTCAATGCAATAATTATGGTGTTAGTTGTTGTGTTATTGACGAGATACCTACAGACGCGAAGGAAGCATATGCTGCAGAGGATAAAGGATTTATAAATAGAAAAAGGCAATACAGTAGACGGATGGTGCTCCATGAACTCGATAAAAGAAGGCTGCGGCGGTAAAATTTTCGAAGGCTATAATAGTATTTAGCTTGATCTTTGCCTGCTATAGGTCCTTTGATTGTGGCAATGATGGCTAACCACCAGCATCCATCTGTGCGCCAGGTTTGGTGCAAGCCACGCAGTAAGCACTGGTGGGAATCAGCTACAACATCATAAATGATTCTGTTTATCTTTTAACGCGCACCAGCGTAATTAATTTTACGCTTGGATTTGTTGCTCTGGCTCGACTCAAACCACCTATCGAGGTGGACTGGACCTAATGCGCGTTAGGTCCAAGAAATCTAATTCGCATTCAGTGTGGACGCAACGAACGCGCATTCGTTGAGATCTACGCGCATTCAGTGTGCAGTGTGGACAGGCCTTTATACGTGCAAGCAAGTGACACTTATAATGATGGCACCTGCCAAACATAACCACACCCACCTATATGAATAATGTTATGATATGATTGTAGGTGGTGCATTTTAATTAAAGCGGTGCCAACAAAACTCTAGTTAAAGCACAGTACCATATAGCCAGAAATGTTGAGTGTCAAATTGTTTGATGTTGATGGACATTTGGCAGTTTAGGTAGAGTAGGTGTGGCCTAATATCTTCATTGCACGATCAAACGATAAATTAATGTTGTTTGAAAGACCACCATATATGCCATCCTCACCATGACATTCTGGCTGGTCTCTCTGCCACCTCTAATGAGTCAATCCTACACACATATATACAGTACATACACACATATATACAGTATATACACACATATACAATATACACACATATACACAGATTACTATCAGTATTACTATCAGTAATACTATCAGTATTACTATCAGTATTACTATCAGTATTACTATCACTATTAATATCAGTATTACTATCAGTATTACTATAAGTATTACTATCAGTATTACTATCAGTATTAATATCAGTATTACTATCAGTATTAATATCAGTATTACTATCAGTATTACTATCAGTATTAATATCAGTATTACTATCAGTATTACTATCAGTATTAATATTGTGTTAGTAATATTAATATTCTTAGTATATTACTATTGATATAATATCAGTATTGATATTGGTATTATGATTATTATTAATAACAGTTATTAGTACTAATATTAGTACTAAAATATCAGTATTAATTAATTAGTTTTATAGTTTTAATATCAGTAGTAATGTCAGTCTTAATATTATGTATTTAATTATCAGTATTAATATATACCGTATTTTCCAGAGTATAAGTCACACCAGAATATAAGTCGCATCCCCCAAAGTTGGCCATCATTTTGAAAATCTATAATAGTTGGAGTATAGGTCGCATGCTAAATAAAGCGCAATGACAATAGGTAAAGTTTCGACTGCACAAGATGAATGAGATGGTCCCAGAAATGTCTATTCCAGCGCTTGTCCAGCATCCACTCCTGCAGTTTACTTTCAAGTTCTGGCCAGTAAGCCGAGACTCCAACTCTAGCAGATCTAGTGCATCTCGGCAGCGTTGTCAACACACTCTTCTTCTTTCTACAGTCCCTGACCAATTTTTCACTAACTCTATACTCTCTTTCCGCTGCTCTGTTTCCGAACTTCTCTGCATACCCAACTACTTTGAACTTAAAGCCAGCAGTGTAACTCATTCGCTTTCCAGACATTTTATCGACACACGTGCCACTAGAGACCCCGCCCAGTTGTTTAAGGAAAAGCGACATGTTCAGATTATAAGTGAATTGGAGAAGAAGATTTGGAGCTGCTACTGCGACTTATACTCCAGCAAATATGGTACACACATATATATGTATCAGTACATACACACATATATACAGTATATACACACATTTATACAGTATATACACATATATACAGTACATATACAGTATATACACACATATACAGTGTATATATATACAGTATACATATATATATATACATATACACATATATACAGTATATACACACATATATACACATATACAATATACACACACATATATACAATATATACACACACATATATACAGTTTATATGTGTTGTGTGTGTCTATATTATTAGTGTCATGTATATAATAAGTAATTAGTGGGTCAGTGTTGCAGAGGCTCACTCCTGGTGGGCCTATTAGTCTAGTAATTAGTGGGTCAGTGTTGCAGTGGCTCACTACTGGTGGGCCTATTAGTCTAGTAATTAGTGGGTCAGTGTTGCAGTGGCTCACTACTGGTGGGCCTATTAGTCTAGTAATTAGTGGTCAGTGTTGCAGTTGCTCACTACTGGTGGGCCTATTAGTCTAGTAATTAGTGGGTCAGTGTTGCAGTGGCTCACTACTGGTGGGCCTATTAGTCTAGTAATTAGTGGTCAGTGTTGCAGTGGCTCACTACTGGTGGGTCTATTAGTCTAGTAATTAGTGGGCAGTGTTGCAGTGGCTCACTACTGGTGGGTCTATTAGTCTAGTAATTAGTGGTCAGTGTTGCAGTGGCTCACTACTGGTGGGCCTATTAGTCTAGTAATTAGTGGTCAGTGTTGCAGTGGCTCACTACTGGTGGGCCTATTAGTCTAGTAATTAGTGGGTCAGTGTTGCAGTGGCTCACTACTGGTGGGCCTATTAGTCTAGTAATTAGTGGTCAGTATTGCAGTGGCTCACTTCTGGTGGGCCTATTAGTCTAGTAATTAGTGGTCTGTGTTGCCATGGCTCACTACTGGTGGGCCTATTAGTCTAGTAATTAGTGGGTCAGTGTTGCAGTGGCTCACTACTGGTGGACCTATTAGTCTAGTAATTAGTGGTCAGTGTTGCAGTGGCTCACTACTGGCGGGCCTATTAGTCTAGTAATTAGTGGGTCAGTGTTGCAGTGGCTCACTACTGGTGGGCCTATTAGTCTAGTAATTAGAGGTCAGTGTTGCAGTGGCTCACTACTGGTGGGCCTATTAGTTTAGTAATTAGTGGGTCAGTGTTGCAGTGGCTCACTACTGGTGGGCCTATTAGTTTAGTAATTAGTGGGTCAGTGTTGCAGTGGCTCACTACTGGTGGGCCTATTAGTCTAGTAATGAGTGGTCTGTGTTGCCATGGCTCACTACTGGTGGGCCTATTAGTCTAGTAATTAGTGGGTCAGTGTTGCAGTGGCTCACTACTGGTGGGCCTATTAGTCTAGTAATTAGAGGTCAGTGTTGCAGTGGCTCACTACTGGTGGGCCTATTAGTCTAGTAATTATTGGGTCACTGTTGCAGTGGATCACTACTGGTGGGCCTATTAGTCTAGTAATTAGTGGGTCAGTGTTGCATTGGCTCACTACTGGTGGGCCTATTAAGGCCTATCTACACTGCACACTGAATGCGCGTTAGATCTCAACGAATGCGCGTTCGTTGCGTCCACACTGAATGCGAATTAGATTTCTTGGACCTAACGCGCATTAGGTCCAGTCCACCTCGTTAGGTGGTTTGAGTCGAGCCAGAGCAACAAATCCAAGCGTAAAATTAATTTCGCGGGTGCGCGTTAAAAGATAAACAGAATCATTTATGAAGTTGTAGCTGATTCCCACCAGTGCTTACGCTTGCACCAAACCTGGCACACAGATGGATGCTGGTAGTCAGCCATCATTGCCACAATAAAAGGACCTATAGCAGGCAAATATCAAGCTAAATACTATTATAGCTAAAATAGACTTCGAAAATTTTACCGCCGCAGCCTTCTTTTATGGAGTTCATGGAGCGCCATCCGTCTACTGTATTGCCTTTTTCTATTTATAAATCCTTCTTCTCCTCTGCAGCATATGCTTCCTTCGCGTCTGTAGGTATCTCTTCCATAACAGAAGAAAATCCATTGTGCATTGTGACGAAGGTGCAGTTTTCTTGGAGGGGGAGTGGTTTTTATGCGCGTTTGGTTTATTGTCATGTCAGTGTGGACGCGACGTCGTGACTGGACGTGCATTGAGACTCTCTTGGTAGCTAGTGTGTCTCAATGCGCATCCAGTTATTGTGCAGTGTGGACAGGCCTTAAGTCTAGTAATTAGTGGTCAGTGTTGCAGTGGCTCACTACTGGTGGGCCTATTAGTCTAGTAATTAGTGGGTCAGTGTTGCAGTGGCTCACTACTGGTGGGCCTATTAGTCTAGTAATTAGAGGTCAGTGTTGCAGTGGCTCACTACTGGTGGGCCTATTAGTCTAGTAATTAGTGGGTCAGTGTTGCAGTGGCTCACTACTGGTGGGCCTATTAGTCTAGTAATTAGTGGGTCAGTGTTGCAGTGGCTCACTACTGGTGGGCCTATTAGTCTAGTAATTAGTGGGTCAGTGTTGCATTGGCTCACTACTGGTAGGCCTATTAGTCTAGTAATTAGTGGTCAGTGTTGCAGTGACTCGACTCACTACTGGTGGGCCTATTAGTCTAGTAATTAGTGGGTCAGTGTTGCAGTGGCTCACTACTGGTGGGCCTATTAGTCTAGTAATTAGTGGGTCAGTGTTGCAGTGGTTCACTACTGGTGGGCCTATTAGTCTAGTAATTAGTGGTCAGTGTTGCAGTGGCTCACTACTGGTGGGCCTATTAGTTTAGTAATTAGTGGGTCAGTGTTGCAGTGGCTCACTACTGGTGGGCCTATTAGTCTAGTAATTAGTGGTTAGTGTTGCAGTGGCTCACTACTGGTGGGCCTATTAGTGTAGTAATTAGTGGGTCAGTGTTGCAGTGGCTCACTACTGGTGGGCCTATTAGTCTAGTAATTAGTGGGTCAGTGTTGCAGTGGCTCACTACTGGTGGGCCTATTAGTCTAGTAATTAGTGGGTCAGTGTTGCATTGGCTCACTACTGGTGGGCCTATTAAGGCCTGTCCACACTGCACACTGAATGCGCGTTAGATCTCAACGAATGCGCGTTCGTTGCGTCCACACTGAATGCGAATTAGATTTCTTGGACCTAACGCGCATTAGGTCCAGTCCACCTCGATAGGTGGTTTGAGTCGAGCCAGAGCAACAAATCCAAGCGTAAAATTAATTACGCGGGTGCGCGTTAAAAGATAAACAGAATCATTTATGAAGTTGTAGCTGATTCCCACCAGTGCTTACTGCGTGGCTTGCACCAAACCTGGCGCACAGATGGATGCTGGTAGTCAGCCATCATTGCCACAATCAAAGGACCTATAGAAGGCAAATATCAAGCTAAATACTATTATAGCTAAAATAGACTTCGAAAATTTTACCGCCGCAGCCTTCTTTTATGGAGTTCATGGAGCGCCATCCGTCTACTGTATTGCCTTTTTCTATTTATAAATCCATCTTCTCCTCTGCAGTATATGCTTCCTTCGCGTCTGTAGGTATCTCGTCCATAACAGAAGAAAATCCATTGTGCATTGTGACGTGGGTGCAGTTTTCTTGGAGGGGAGTGGTTTTTATGCGCGTTTGGTTTATTGTCATGTCAGTGTGGACGCGACGTCGTGACTGGACGCGCATTGAGACTCTCTTAGTAGCTAGTGTGTCTCAATGCGCATCCAGTTATTGTGCAGTGTGGACAGGCCTTAAGTCTATTAATTAGTGGTCAGTGTAGCAGTGGCTCACTACTGGTGGGCCTATTAGTCTAGTAATTAGTGGGTCAGTGTTGCATTGGCTCACTACTGGTGGGCCTATTAGTCTAGTAATTAGTGGTCAGTGTTGCAGTGGCTCACTACTGGTGGGCCTATTAGTCTAGTAATTAGTGGGTCAGTGTTGCAGTGGCTCACTACTGGTAGGCCTATTAGTCTAGTAATTAGTGGTCAGTGTTGCAGTGACTCACTACTGGTGGGCATATTAGTCTAGTAATTAGTGGGTCAGTGTTGCAGTAGCTCACTACTGGTGGGCCTATTAGTCTAGTAATTAGTGGGTCAGTGTTGCAGTGGTTCACTACTGGTGGGCCTATTAGTCTAGTAATTAGTGGTCAGTGTTGCAGTGGCTCACTACTGGTGGGCCTATTAGTCTAGTAATTAGTGGGTCAGTGTTATGGCTCACCAGACAAGGTTGTCCATTAGCAGCATCTGGTCCCACATCTGCACAAGTCAGCGTGAGTGTGGGCTCCGAAGCTTTACCACTTCATAGTCTTGCCACTTGTCTACTTTGTTGGTTAGAGATCCAAACCTCTGGTGGCATCGTCTAGTTGAGGTCAGAGTTGAACACATCCTTCAGAGTGGTAAGAGCTACAGCTGCTATGGTAAAGTTGTCCTGTCCACCATACTGAACACAGGGCAGCTGAGACAGAGCATCAGTGCTGGTAGCTGAGACAGAGCATCAGTGCTGGCAGCTGAGACAGAGCATCAGTGCTGGCAGCTGAGACAGAGAATCAGTGCTGGTAGCTGCGACAGAGCATCAGTGTTGGTAGCTGAGACAGAGCATCAGTATTGGTAGCTGAGACAGAGCATCAGTGTTGGTAGCTGAGACAGAGCATCAGTGCTGGCAGCTGAGACAGAGCATCAGTGCTGGCAGCTGAGACAGAGCATCAGTGCTGGCAGACAGAGCATCAGTGCTGGCAGCTGAGACAGAGCATCAGTGTTGGCAGCTGAGACAGAGCATCAGTGTTGGTAGCTGAGACAGAGCATCAGTGCTGGCAGCTGAGACAGAGCATCAGTGCTGGCAGCTGAGACAGAGCATCATTGCTGGCAGCTGAGACAGAGCATCAGTGCTGGCAGCTGAGACAGAGCATCAGTGCTGGCAGCTGAGACAGAGCATCAGTGCTGGCAACTGAGACAGAGCATCAGTGCTGGCAGCTGAGACAGAGCATCAGTGTTGGTAGCCGAGACAGAGCATCAGTGCTGGCAGCTGAGACAGAGCATCAGTGTTGGCAGCTGAGACAGAGCATCAGTGTTGGTAGCTGAGACAGAGCATCAGTGCTGGCAGCTGAGACAGAGCATCAGTGTTGGCAGCTGAGACAGAGCATCAGTGTTGGCAGCTGAGACAGAGCATCAGTGCTGGCAGCTGAGACAGAGCATCAGTGTTGGTAGCTGAGACAGAGTATCAGTGTTTGTAGCTGAGACAGAGTATCAGTGCTGGCAGCTGAGACAGAGCATCAGTGCTGGCAGCTGAGACAGAGCATCAGTGCTGGCAGCTGATACAGTGCATCAGTGCTGGCAGCTGAGACAGAGCATCAGTGCTGGCAGCTGAGACAGAGCATCAGTGCTGGCAGCTGAGACAGAGCATCAGTGTTGGTAGCTGAGACAGAGCATCAGTGCTGGCAGCTGAGACAGAGCATCAGTGTTGGTAGCTGAGACAGAGCATCAGTGCTGGCAGCTGAGACAGAGCATCAGTGTTGGCAGCTGAGACAGAGCATCAGTGTTGGTAGCTGAGACAGAGCATCAGTGCTGGCAGCTGAGACAGAGCATCAGTGTTGGTAGCTGAGACAGAGCATCAGTGTTGGTAGCTGAGACAGAGCATCAGTGCTGGCAGCTGAGACAGAGCATCAGTGTTGGCAGCTGAGACAGAGCATCAGTGTTGTGTTGGCAGCTGCCTTCTTCCTTTCTGATGAGCACTAGTGAAATTAAACTCTTGGATAATTTCCAACCATCTTCTCAGATTCCCTTCAGGATCACCTGACCAGGTTAAAGAGCCGTGCTCTGTATGTACTATACAGAGGTTGAGACATGGTGGAGGGGGCTGGGGGGAATGATCCCCCTAATTTAAGAAGTGGCAGAGCCCCCTAAATATTAATGCTGAGTTACATTATTTTGGCTGATATTAACAGGCTAGTACTAGCAGTGGTGAGCTAGATTACTATACTCACCACATCTGCTGTTAACAGCGGCTGAGACATGCTATAGCACATGATAAAAGCAGCAAATGGTAAAGACTCTCAGAGTGATTTGGAAATGTTTAAAGAGACTTGCTTTGGGGAGGATGTGAATGTATCAGATATAACCAGACAACTGCCTCTTCTTTACAATGCTATTAAAAAAAGGGACACCATCTGTAGAGAATGTCACCTCAATAAATACTCTCTGTGAAGCCATGAACAGCAGTGAGGTATTTAAAGGTGTGTTTCCTGAAGTTCACCAGTTATACTTAACTCTGCCCACTACTTCTTCCACTTCTGAGAGCTCATTTTCTGCTTGGAAATGGCTCAACCCCTACCTACTCTTCAATGCCAGAATGCCACATAAACAACTGCTTATTACTACATACACACAAAGAGTATAGGGATGGCCTTAATTTAGTTAGCATCAGCAGCACATACATTTGTAAGACGACAAGACAAACAAGGATTTTGGAATAACTAATGAGTTTGTGTGTTTGTGTTTTTTTGCACACACACCTACACATAGAGCAACTCCCACATGTGCACACACACACCTACACATAGAGCAACTCCCACATGTGCACACACCCACACAGACAGGATTCCTTGACTTCCTCACACGTGCCATCCTCACATCCTCACCATGACATTCTGGCTAGTCTCTCTGCCACCTATAATGAGTCAATCCTGCCATAACATTACCACACATAACTACAGTATATACACACATATATACAGTGCTTGGTGCAGGGTCACTCCTCACCCAACTCTACTCACCACACACCCAGCACCTAATGCTGGACCAAATATCATGCACCAAATGTTTGTATTTGCGGACTTAATGATACACACTTGTAAGACCACACCCCCATAACTTCAGATGTAATTATAATTGTCAGCTGATAATTGTCAGCTGATTCTAAGATGACTGATATTGACATGTGATGTGATGGATGCATGTTCCAATCTATAGATGAAAGTACAGAGAGTGATAAACAATTTCATATCAAAATTACCTGCACAGAATAAGGGGGGGGGGAGTTACGGTGATTTCAAATATATGTTACAGCACCTAATGCTGGACCAAATATCATGCACCAAAAGTTTGTATTTGCGGACTTAATGATACACACTTGTAAGACCACACCCCCATCACCTAATGCTGGACCAAATATCATGCACCAAATGTTTGTATTTGCGGACTTAATGATACACACTTGTAAGACCACACCCCCAGCACCTAATGCTGGACCAAATATCATGCACCAAATGTTTGTATTTGCGGACTTAATGATACACACTTGTAAGACCACACCCCCATCACCTAATGCTGGACCAAATATCATGCACCAAATGTTTGTATTTGCGGACTTAATGATACACACTTGTAAGACCACACACCCAGCACCTCATGCTGGACCAAATATCATGCACCAAATGTTTGTATTTGCGGACTTAATGATACACACTTGTAAGACCACACACCCAGCACCTAATGCTGGACCAAATATCATGCACCAAATGTTTGTATTTGCGGACTTAATTATACACACTTGTAAGACCACACACCCAGCACCTAATGCTGGACCAAATATCATGCACCAAATGTTTGTATTTGCGGACTTAATTATACACACTTGTAAGACCACACCCCCAGCACCTAATGCTGGACCAAATATCATGCACCAAATGTTTGTATTTGCGGACTTAATTATACACACTTGTAAGACCACACACCCAGCACCTAATGCTGGACCAAATATCATGCACCAAATGTTTGTATTTGCGGACTTAATTATACACACTTGTAAGACCACACACCCAGCACCTAATGCTGGACCAAATACCATGCACCAAATGTTTGTATTTGATGACTTAATGGTACACACTTGTAAGACCACACACCCAGCACCTAATGCTGGACCAAATATCATGCACCAAATGTTTGTATTTCATGACTTAATGATACACACTTGTAAGACCACACCCCCAGCACCTAATGCTGGACCAAATATCATGCACCAAATGTTTGTATTTGCGGACTTAATTATACACACTTGTAAGACCACACACCCAGCACCTAATGCTGGACCAAATATCATGCACCAAATGTTTGTATTTGATGACTTAATGGTACACACTTGTAAGAGCTAATTAAAGTCAATCTTCCCCAAACTGAGGCCAGCAGTAGTCCTATATATGTACATGACCACACCCCTATGCCCCCAGCATCATGTTGTACAGTCAACAACACACTAATGAACGTACTCTGCTCCAATTTACACCAACTATCATAGGAGGGCTGCACACTGATGAGGCCATCACACGAGTCTTCTCACTCCATGAAAGGATGAGTATGAGTATATATAGAGCTGTTGATGTCCGGTATGCTTGGCTCATCAGCTCCCTGGCGTGGTACCACAATGGAACTGAACTCACCTCTGATGATAGAGTGAACATAACCAATAATGGGACATCACTGACCATATCAAATATGACAGCATCTGATGCAGGCAAGTATGAAGTGAAAGTCAACTCACTAGGGTCTGATCCAGCCATCTGTCAGAGGACTCTTCTGCCTGTGTTGGAGAACGATGTCTGGTTTAGTCCAGTCACATTTCTCCTGCAGGAGTCTAATCTTCCCACGTATAATGTGGAGGACATCATCTTACACTATGCTCTTCCAGCATATGAAGGCACTGCTGGTCAAAGCTTTGCTACTGACCACACCTCCATGGTTGATCCACGTGCAGTGCTAGTTGGAGATGTATATGCTATCCTATATAAAGATGGTGCACGTGTAAGGCACATGTCTGCGTACAGCATCACTGTGTCATATGGTAATATATCAACAGTGTCTGTGAGGATGACCTACAACAACACTCATGATATTGCTGGACAATACCTACATCATACACGTGCTTATGGCATTAATCCAAACACCTGCCCTGATTATGATGAACTCTTCGGGGATTATTATTTCCCAGTCTTCGCGCTCTATTTGAATATGAGTTCCCATGGTAAGTTTATGGTATTGAATATTACTCACTTTAATGAGATTCCGGCCTTGATATTTTCTTCCGGCAACTCTGTGTATGTTATGTATAAGCATGTGCAGAACATGGCCGCACTTGCAGCAGCTGTGGCACGCGTGCTAGTAGGCGAGACAGAGAATGCGGTAATGAGATTTATAAAGTACACATGCCACACCCTCCACCCTAATGGAAACCATCCTAGCACACGTGCAAAGTTGGTAGCGACCTATTGCTTCTGAGCCGGCCACCGTTGGGGAGGGTGCTGGTGAGAGTGGAGGGCAGCTCTTCAGTTAAAGCCTTGCGGGCACATGCATGATCATCACTGCGTCAGTGGCTGGGGCATGGCACACCTCAAGTAAGTTTGGATGGAGATGCTTGTAGACAAGCAGTACTCACAGCATTGGCTGCTGGGGCACAGACACTGAGCAAACCACTTTCTTTGCTAACTTTGACTACGTGCATCTCTCTGCCTCCACATGGAAGCTTTAGAGGGTTGGACATCCTGCGTGATGCATTTGGAATGAATTGTTCACATTCTTAGCATTCCAGAGCTACATGACGGTATTTCAAAGCTATTTGCACATGTCCGTGTTGACCGTCCGCAGCTACGCACCATTAGATATGAGGGCATGGTTATCTTGCTGATTTTGATTAGTAGCACGTGCACTAAGCAACTGGTAGTCGAAGACTCTGTTCTGCACAAGTTGCTGTCTATTTGCAGAGATAATTATTATTGTTGCATTTGGTGCACTGTTGATTCTTCATCTTGTCTGTCTCTAGTGCCAACAACTTGTCCCATTGCAAGCACCACACAATGTCCGACAATTGCACCGACAACTTGTCCCCCGCAAGGTGAGGCCTGTTGCTAAGAGTTGTTAATGCTGACATGGTCATGTGATCAGGTACGCTGGTCCCTGATTGAAGTGGGAGTAAGTGTGACATGTATGGTTTGTATGCATGTGTATGGCTGGCAACCTTTTTTGGACTCCACCAGACCCTCCCATTTCCTATAACTTTGAACTGCATTGCACTTCAGAGCTGACCCTGTACCCGCCATAGATTAGACTTTAAAGCTTCGGGGCATGAACCGGCCAGGGGGAGTGTCCTACATGCACAAATCCATACCCGTGCTATCCCCCTGGTTGAGCTACCCCAAGACCGCCCTGGTCCACCATTCCCGGTTCCTCTGTGTGAGCGTCCATTGAGGACAAAGGAAGACAGACAGAGAGACAGAGAGAAAGGGCTGAGAGAAGTATTAGATAATCGCTGAAGTTCTAGCATTAAACATAGCACATCACTTATGGTGATGGCCTATGAATAATGTTATGCTCACCTAGACAAGCTATTCCCATTAAGACTGTATCTGACTAATGAGAAATGCAGTCCAATCCTATGAAATACATTATGCATGCATACTCTGTGCATTGTGGTGGGTTGGGGCTGCAATTGCCTGTGGGAATATAATGTCGTCCTTTTCCAAAGCCTTTGCTGCATTGATTGATCAAACATGTTTCAGTGTGCACAGATGAGGGGCCCTGGACCTCATCTGGACTGGGCACAGTCTTAGTGGGGCTGGTCTTATTCCTTCTGGGGCTGGGCCTCAGTGTTCTACTTGGAGTGGGGGCACTGGCAGCCTACAGCAGGTGGAGAAGGGACAGTAGCCGGACCCGACAAGCTGCACAAACACAGCCAACTCCAGCACCATCTTATCGAGGACGCCTACCACCACTTCCTTGGATAGAGCCCTCACCAGCAAGTCACTCCCAACAATCCTTGCAAGAAAGCCCCTCCCAACAACCGTCGCCGACCACCATCTCTCAACCACTACCGATAACCCCTTCTGAACGACATTTACCGATGCTCCCCTTCCAACAACCAATGCAGGCTCCTGAAATTGATGACTTTACTGATGTGGAAATCTACGAGGACATAGACATTCCTAACCTTAGCCCTACCATTAGCCCTAGCCACAGCCCTAGCCACTGCACTAGCCCTAGCCACAGCCCTAGCCCTAGCAACAGCCCTAGCCACAGCCCTATCCCTAGCCACAGCACTAGCCACAGCCCTAGCCACAGCACTAGCCCTAGCCACAGCCCTAGCCATAGCCCTAGACCTAGCAACAGCCCTAGCCCTAGCCACAGCATTAGCCCTAGCCACAGCCCTAGCCCTAGCCACAGCAGCCCTAGCCACAGCAGCCACAGCACTAGCCCTAGCCACAGTCCTAGCCCTAGCCACAGCACTAATCCTAGCCACAGCCCTAGCCCTAGCCACAGCACTAGTCCTAGCCACAGCCCTAGCCCTAGCCATAGCAACAGCCCTAGCCCTAACCACAGTCACAGCCCTGCTACTCCAGAAGTGCCGCCCCCTCAACCATTCCACTATGTACTGGAGAATTAACTAATCAGCCATGGCTGCATAAATATTATAATATGATCAGCTTTGTGCTAACAACATTAGTGTGTGAGGTAGCTAGTTATTGTAGAGTGTGTCTAGTGTGAGTCTACATGTATTTAATTAATGTTGTCCTAACAAATATATGAATATTTCAACTTTTAATGTTACCATATTATATAGACTGTGGTTATTAATTACATGCATGCACCTATGCAGTGTATAACTATACAGATGTGTATGTAACTAACTTCACATGATACACACTAACAAAAACCTACACAATGTCCTCTCCCACTCTAGATGAGCACACTAGAACACAGAGACAACCACAAACACAATGTCCACTCCCACTCTAGATGAGCACACTAGAACACAGAGTCAACCACAAACACAATGTCCACTCCCACTCTAGATGAGCACACTAGAACACAGAGACAACCACAAACACAATGTCCACTCCCACTCTAGATGAGCACACTAGAACACAGAGACAACCACAAACACAATGTCCACTCCCACTCTAGATGAGTACACTAGAACACAGAGACAACCACATACACAATGTCCACTCCCACTCTAGATGAGCACACTAGAACACAGACCTCCCATAAAAACAAAGACCTCTCATAAAATAATCATCATTGGATTATTATTTACTAGCCAGTGCACAACTCTATCCTCATAAAATAATCATCACTGGATTATTATTTACTAGCACGCGCCCAGTGCACAACTCTATCCTCATAATAATTATAATCATCACTGGATTGCACAACTCTATCCTCATAAAATAATCATCACTGGATTATTATTTACTAGCACGCACCCAGTACTGAACTCTACCTCATAAAATAATCATCAGTGGTTTATTATTTACTAGCACGCGCCCAGATTGAGGGGACAAGCGAGCAACAAGGAAGAATTTTTTATTAATGGGTGACAATCACAACTGCTGCCATGAGCGGCCTGGCCTCTTCCTGGCCTTGATGCTGTTTCTGGGAGCCTTCGGAGGAAACCTGCATGGGCACCTGTCCTCACCTGGTTGCCGTGACGTCTTTGCTCTTGAGCAAGGAGGCACCCCTGGATGCATTTCTTTGCTGAAGGTCTAGTGGACATGGAGCGAGGCACGTAGCAATGGGAAGATGCTGGTCTCAATGAAGACTCTAATAGCAAACCACGGCTTGTTATATTTGCACTGTAATAATGCCAACACTTTGAAAAGTTTATTCTTGACCCAAAAATTATTGCTATAAATAAGATGGTTGTTAGGAAAATATTATTCAACCTTGATTCCAACACTCATTATTAGGGGCACATGTTGTGTTAGGCACATACCCTAACCTTGATTCCAACACTCATTATTAGGGGCACATGTTGTGTTAGACACATACCCTAACCTTGATTCCAACACTCATTATTAGGGGCACATGTTGTGTTAGGCACATACCCTAACCTTGATTCCAACACTCATTATTAGGGGCACATGTTGTGTTAGGCACATACCCTAACCTTGATTCCAACACTCATTATAGGGGCACATGTGTTAGGCACATACCCTAACCTTGATTCCAACACTCATTATTAGGGGCACATGTTGTGTTAGGCACATACCCTAACCTTGATTCCAACACTCATTATTAGGGGCACATGTTGTGTTAGGCACATACCCTAACCTTGATTCCAACACTCATTATTAGGGGCACATGTTGTGTTAGGCACATACCCTAACCTTGATTCCAACACTCATTATTAGGGGCACATGTTGTGTTAGGCACATACCCTAACCTTGATTCCAACACTCATTATTAGGGGCACATGTTGTGTTAGGAACATACCCTAACCTTGATTCCAACACTCATTATTAGGAGCACATGTTGTGTTAGGCACATACACTAACCTTGATTCCAACACTCATTATTAGGGGCACATGTTATGTTAGGCACATACCCTAACCGATTAAACGCCGTAAGCGCCATATGGCGTGAGACCTTACATCCTTCGCCACACAAAAATATATAAAATGAACCGTTACGAGCTAACAGCCCCGGTTGGATTCTGCACATGCCTAGTAGACTAGAGAATGTCACAAAAATGATTATTTCCGGTTGATGCATCGTGCAACAAAAATCCTGCGGTTGAACGCCATTTTTGTTGGTCGAGCTTTTTTTTTTAACTGCTCAAAGATGCTCTCCTGTGAGACGTTATTTCTCAACTTTTAGCCGACGATTCTGGCGATTCTGGGTCAGATTCATTTGGGGAAGAAGGTGAAGACATCTATGCATACCGAGGAAACACTCTGGACCAGTTGCTCTAAGAGAAGAGGCGCGCTTGGATGGACTTCTCGATTGTAAGTTTCTTCTAACCTTAGCGCTTCATAGCGCTTCATAGACCATAGTCAACTGAGAGTGTACTATTGCCAAATACTAGCTTATTCTATTGGTATTCCAAATTCAGACAGGATAGTTATAGAAAAAAAGTTATAGCTAAGAGTGTAGGTTGGAGTTGTTGAGTTGTTGATGTTGATTTTCATTTGAATTTGAATTTTCAAATGTTGACCACAAACTTGATATATATATATATCTTGTTTTTCCCACCCTCCCCACTACTTTTCCTACAGCATCAGATGATGAGAGTGGAGATGAGGCATCTATGACTCCTTTTGTTACATTGGAGGATGACGAAGCCTTGCCTGAAGTCTCTACAGGGCGTGGGAACACGACTGGTGCTGGAGTTGTGCGAGGGAGAGGCGGGCGAGGGAGTACTAGCCAAGGGAGAGGCGGGCGAGGGAGTACTGGCCAAGGGGGAAGCAGCTCAAGTGGTAGTGGAGTCGTAAGTGTTGCTAGTGGTCCTCCAAAAGGTACTGGTAGTAGGCGGGCCAGAGGTTATAGGCGTGTGCGAGCATCTGGCACTGGTTCTGTCCGAGCATCTGGCACTGGTTCTGCCCAAGCATCTGGCACTGGTTCTAGGCTAACTGAGGTAACAGGTAAGTGGGAAATAAAGGAGCCAACTCCTTTGAAATTGGACTATACAGCAACAGCTGGTCCAACTTCTTCATTGCTTGGTGCATCAAGTACATTTTTAGATGCATTTTACCTTTTTTTTACTCTTGAAGTGTGGGAACTCCTAGTAGCAGAGACGAACAGTTACGTTTCTAGGATGGCTAGTCTCTTCAGGCCTTGGGTAGATACTAATATAGAGGAAATGAAAGCTTTTGTAGGAATGTTGATAATAATGGGAGTTTCCACACTTCCATACTTAGAATTGTACTGGTCCACTAATCACTCGGATTTGTCTGGATCTTTGGTTCGTAAAGTAATGCCTAGGACTCGGTTTTTGGAGCTAATGCGTTATGTACATGTAAATTCTATTGATGGTTTGTTGGTTACAAAGGGTAACCTGAATTATGATCGGCTTTATAAGGTAAGGAAGTTATTAGATTTGATTACTCCTAAGTTTGAGAGTGAATATACCTTGCATCAAGAGCTTAGTATTGATGAAGCTATGATTCCCTTTCAAGGTAGGCTTGGCTTCAAACAGTAAATGAAGGACAAACCAATAAGATGGGGGATAAAAGTGTTTGTCCTTTGTGATGCTAGGAATGGGTACATTTATCGGTTGCAGATTTATACAGGTAAGAACGTGGAAGTAGCTGATAAAACTGGTTTGTGTAGTAGAGTTGTTTTAGATTTGTTAGAAGGATTAGAACATAAGAACTTCCATGTGTACATGGACAATTATTATACTAGTCCTAATTTATTTCAAATGCTTACAAGTAAAGGCTTTGGTGCATGTGGTACAGCTAGGTATACTAGGAGGAACTTTCCTCCAGATTTAGTAACAAAAGCTTCGATTAGAAATAGAGGTTATTATGATTATAGGTCTAATGGTGCACTCCTGGCTTTAGTTTGGGTAGATAAACGGTCAATCTACATGATAACTAATATACATCCCGCGGAAAATAATTTAGTACCTCCTACTGTAAAAAGGCACAAAATTGATGGTTCTAGAGAGGATCTGCCATGTCCCCCATGTTTGCCTGATTATCAGTCATTCATGAGAGGTGTGGACAGAGCAGATCAGAGAATAGGCTACTATAATTTGGGTAGAAAGTCTAGGAGATGGTGGAAAGGGTTTTTTCGTATTTGATAGAAGCTTGTTTATTGAATTCATTTATTTTGTTTTCTTCTGTCCGAGCTCCAATATCATTAAGGAAGGGTAATTATCTAGAAGCTAGGATTGTTCTAGCTAAATATTTGATTGGTTCTTTCTCTTCTCGGCAGCGTGCAGGTCAACGTTGTAGTCAGGCAAATAGTCAGCTAGATCGCCTCAATTTAAAACTAGGTCATTTCCCACAGTGCTGTGCAAAGAAGCGCTGTGTAGTTTGCATTAGTAAAGGTTACAGGCATGAGGCAAGGTCCCAGTGTTGTTTTTGTAAGGTTCCTTTGTGTGGTGGATCAACAGGCTGTGACTGTTTTCGTAAATACCATACCTTGGTGGACTATCAGTAATGTTTATGCACCCCCTGCTCCTTTCTGTGCTTCTCTCTTGTTCCCTACTCCTTCGTCTACTTCTCTCTTGTTCCCTGCCCCTTCGTCTACTTCTCTCGTTCCCTGTCCCTTCGTCTACTTCTCTCGTTTCTCCAGTATTCAAGTGTTATTCTTATCCTGGTATCTAATGTTTGTGTAGAATAAAAACATGGTGAAATATCATGCCGGAGACCAAGCAAGGTATACCCAAGACTGAGCAAGTTCAACTCTACCCGTGACAGCAAGACCGGAGCTCTACCCAAGACACTCCCTAACATAATTGTGTTTTATATTATGGTTTTATTCTAGTATGTGTTAGCATTTTCACTCTCTTATAATTTGTTTTTTGTATTATTATGTGTTAGCATTTTGATGGGGAAAACAACCCACTAGCTTTGCAGCTGGTAGAGGGTTTGTAAATAGATGCTCCATCTTGTGTTGGCATTATAATGTGTGTATAATAGTGTGAAAATATGAAAATATTCACCCCCAAGAAGATGACAAGGTTTTATAATGCTGGTTAGTTCTGCCCAGTTGGTAAGGAAGGCTCGATTTTTTTACAGGAAGTAGAGCTATCATGTCGCTGAATATGACCCAAGTTTCATGGGTGGAGTCCCTGCAGAACGGAAGATATAAAAATTATAAGTAAAATACCTCGTTAATTCATGAATAATTTGCCCGCGGCTACTAGGAATACGGCGTGCAATCGGCTAACCTTGATTCCAACACTCACTATTAGGGACACATGTTGTGTTAGGCACATACCCTAACCTTGATTCCAACACTCATTATTAGGGGCACATGTTGTGTTAGGCACATACCCTTACCTTGATTCCAACACTCATTATTAGGGACACATGTTGTGTTAGGCACATACCCTAACCTTGATTCCAACACTCGTTATTAGGAGCATATGTTGTGTTAGACACATACCCTAACCTTGATTCCAACACTCATTATTAGGGGCACATGTTGAGTTAGGGACATACCCTAACCTTGATTCCAACACTCATTATTAGGGGCACATGTTGAGTTAGGCACATACCCTAACCTTGATTCCAACACTCATTATTAGGGGCACATGTTGTGTTAGACACATACCCTAACCTTGATTCCAACACTAATTATTAGGGGCACATGTTGTGTTAGACACATACCCTAACCTTGAAGGGCCTCCAAATAGCTCATGCTAACAGAATTCTCAAACCTTACATGGAGTTAAGTGTGTTGATAACTACTCTATACTAAAGCGTCCAAAGCTTGACCTCATGCCATGGGCTTTGGTCTCTACATTACATCTCTGACTTCAGTCTAACATGATTTTGTTTGGAATGGATTTATGAGCAAATTCAAGTTCCATTCCGCATGTCATTGCACATATGTTCTTTGAAACTTATTATTCTATGTGCTCACCCTGATCCTGTCAGGAGTGTGACTCACACCTTCATCCTGCGATAGGTTACATTATTACCAGCTGTAGCCTGTTACCATGACAACAGAAATACAGTGTTTATGGAGGTTCATCAAAGTCGACTCACACTTCAGTGGTGGTGAGGGTACAACAATACCCGACAACCGGTCGTCCGTGAGGCACTTGCAGTTTGCAAATATGGCAAGTACACAACCTGCGATAAAATAACCCGCCAAAACTGATAACTACAACATTACCAAAATAACCCTGTGCTGTGGCATCAGTGTTGCCAGGGTTACCACTGGTAGAGGAGGGGGTGGGGGGAGTGGTTTATAATCTCTCGTTACCTTCCTCTCATTACCCTTGCCCCTCCCATCCCTCGGCCACTAATGGAACACTGACCTTGAATGAGACCTGCAACTAAAATGATAACCTCCATCACTAACTTGACCACACCCACCCACACCCTGCAGTATCATGCCTCAAAGACCAGTTGTGATGCATGAGGATGGAAGTGGTGCCATGAACTAACTCAGAAGCAACTACATGTCTCCCGTACAGACCTACTCTCTCACTGGTGCCACGAGCTAACTCAGAGGCAACCACATGTCTCCCGTACAGACCTATTCTCTCACTTGTACCACGAGCTAACTCAGAGGCAACCACATGTCTCCCGTACACACCTACTCTCTCACTGGTGCCACGAGCTAACTCAGAGGCAACCACATGTCTCCCGTACAGACCTACTCTCTCACTGGTGCCATGAGCTAACTCAGAGGCAACTACATGTCTCCCGTACAGACCTATGTACACTCTCACTGGTGCCATGAGATAACTCAGAGGCAACCACATGTCTCCCGTAAGGCCTACTCCCTCACTGGTGCCATGAGCTAACTCAGAGGCAACCACATGTCTCCTGTACAGACCTACTCTCTCACTGGTGCCACGAGCTAACTCAGAGGCAACCACATGTCTCCAGTACAGACCTACTCTCTCACTGGTGCCATGAGCTAACTCAGAGGCAACCACATGTCTCCCGTACAGACCTACTCTCTCACTGGTGCCATGAGCTAACTCAGAGGCAACCACATGTCTCCCGTACAGACCTTCTCTCTCACTGGTGCCATGAGCTAACTCAGAGGCAACCACATGTCTCCCGTACAGACCTACTCTCTCACTGGTGCCATGAGCTAACTCAGAGGCAACCACATGTCTCCCGTACAGACCTACTCTCTCACTGGTGCCATGAGGAGCTAACTCAGAAGCAACCATATGTCTCCGGTACAGACCTACTCTCTCACTGGTGCCATGAGCTAACTCAGAGGCAACCACATGTCTCCTGTACAGACCTACTCTCTCACTGGTGCCATGAGCTAATTCAGAGGCAACCACATGTCTCCCGTACAGACCTACTCTCTCACTGGTGCCATGCGCTAACTCAGAGGCAACCACATGTCTCCCGTACAGATCTACTCTCTCACAAGTGCCATGAGCTAACTCAGAGGCAACCACATGTCTCCCGTACAGACCTACTCTCTCACTGGTGCCATGAGCTAACTCAGAGGCAACCACATGTCTCCCGTACAGACCTACTCTCTCATTGGTGCCATGAGCTAACTCAGAGGCAACCACATGTCTCCCGTACAGACCTACTCTCTCACTGGTGCCATGAGCTAACTCAGAGGCAACCACATGTCTCCCGTACAGACCTACTCTCTCACTGGTACCATGAGCTAACTCAGAGGCAACCACATGTCTCTCGTACAGACCTATTCTCTCACTGGTGCCATGAGCTAACTCAGAGGCAACCACATGTCTCCCGTACAGACCTACTCTCCCACTGGTGCCATGAGCTAACTCAGATGCAACCTAATGTCTCCCGTACAGACCTACTCTCTCACTGGTGCCATGAGCTAACTAAGAGGCAACTACATGTCTCCCGTACAGACCTATTCTCTCACTGGTGCCATGAGCTAACTAAGAGGCAACCACATGTCTCCCGTACAGACCTACTCTCTCCCTGGTGCCATTAGCTAACTCAGAGACAACCACATGTCTCCTGTACAGACCTACTCTCTCACTGTTGCCATGAGCTAACTCAGAAGCAACCACATGTCTCCCGCACAGACCTACTCTCCCACTGGTGCCATGAGCTAACTCAGAGGCAACCACATGTCTCCCATACAGACCTACTCTCCCACTGGTGCCATGAGCTAACTCAGAGACAACCACATGTCTCCCGTTCAGACCTACTCTCTCACTGGTGCCATGAGCTAACTCAGAGGCAACCACATGTCTCCCGTACAGACCTACTCTCTCACTGGTGCCATGAGCTAACTCAGAGGCAACCACATGTCTCCCATACAGACCTACTCTCTCACTGGTGCCATGAGCTAACTCAGAGGCAACCACATGTCTCCTGTACAGACCTACTCTCTCAATGGTAACATGAGCTAACTCAGAGGCAACCACATGTATCCTGTACAGACCTACTCACTGGTGCCATGAACTAACTGAGAGGCAACCACGTGTCTCCCATACAGACCTACTCTCTCACTGGTGCCATGAGCTAACTCAGAGGCAACCACATGTCTCCCGTACAGACATACTCTCTCACTGGTGCCATGAACTAACTCAGAGGCAACCACATATCTCCCGTACAGACCTACTCTCTCACTGGTGCCATGAGGTAACTCAGAGGCAAACACATATCTCCCGTACAGACCTACTCTCTCACTGGTGCCATGAGCTAACTCAGAGGCAACCACATGTCTCCCGTACAGACCTACTCTCTCACTGGTGCCATGAGCTAAGTCAGAGGCAACCATATGTCTCCGGTACAGACCTACTCTCTCACTGGTGCCATGAGCTAACTCAGAGGCAACCACATGTCTCCAATACAGACCTACTCTCTCACTGGTGCCATGAGCTAACTCAGAGGCAACCACATGTCTCCAGTACAGACCTACTCTCTCACTGGTGCCATGAGCTAACTCAGAGGCAACCACATGTCTCCCGTACAGACCTACTTCTCACTGGTGCCATGAGCTAACTCAGAGGCAACCACATGTCTGCCGTACAGACCTACTCTCTCACTGGTGCCATAAGCTAACTCAGAGGCAACCATATGTCTCCCGTACATACCTACTCTCTCACTGGTGCCATGCGCTAACTCAGAGGCAACCACATGTCTCCTGTACAGATCTACATGTACTCTCTCACTGGTGCCATGAGCTAACTCAGAGGCAACCACATGTCTCCTGTACAGACCTACTGTCTCACTGGTGCCATGAGCTAACTCAGAGGCAACCACATGTCTCCCGTACAGACCTACTCTCTCACTGGTGCCATGAGCTAACTCAGAGGCAACCACATGTCTCCCGTACAGACCTACTCTCTCACTGGTGCCATGAGCTAACTCAGAGACAACCACATGTCTCCCGTTCAGACCTACTCTCCCACTGGTGCCATGAGCTAACTAAGAGACAACCACATGTCTCCCTTACAGACCTATTCTCTCACTGGTGTCATGAGCTAACTAAGAGGCAACCACATGTCTCCCGTACAGACCTATTCTCTCACTGGTGCCATGAGCTAACTCAGAGGAAACCACATGTCTCCTGTACAGACCTACTCTCTCACTGGTGCCATGAGCTAACTTAGAGGCAACCACATGTCTCCCATACAGACCTACTCTCTCACTGGTGCCATGAGCTAACTCAGAGGCAACCACATGTCTCCCGTACAGACCTACTCTCCCACTGGTGCCATGAGCTAACTCAGAGTCAACCACATGTCTCCCGTACAGACCTACTCTCTCTCTGGTGCCATGAGCTAACTCAGAGGCAACCACATGCCTCCCGTACAGACCTACTCTCTCACTGGTGCCATGAGCTAACTCAGAGGCAACCACATGTCTCCCGCACAGACCTACTCTCCCACTGGTGACATGAGCTAACTCAGAGGCAACCACATGTCTCCCGTACAGACCTACTCTCCCACTGGTGCCATGAGCTACTTAGAGACAACCACATGTCACCGGTTCAGACCTACTCTCTCACTGGTGCCATGAGCTAACTCAGAGGCAACCACATGTCTCCCATACAGACCTACTCTCTCAGTGGTACCATGAGCTAATTCAGAGGCAACCACATGTCTCCTGTACAGACCTACTCTCTCACTGGTGCCTAAGCTAACTCAGAGGCAACCACATGTCTCCTGTACAGACCTACTGTCTCACTGGTGCCATGAGCTAACTCAGAGGCAACCACATGTCTCCCGTACAGACCTACTCTCTCACTGGTGCCATGAGCTAACTCAGAGGCAACCACATGTCTCCCGTACAGACCTACTCTCTCACTGGTGCCATGAGCTAACTCAGAGGCAACCACATGTCTCCCGTTCAGACCTACTCTCCCACTGGTGCCATGAGCTAACTCAGAGACAACCACATGTCTCCCGTTCAGACCTACTCTCCCACTGGTGCCATGAGCTAACTCACAGACAACCACATGTCTCCCTTACAGACCTATTCTCTCACTGGTGTCATGAGCTAACTAAGAGGCAACCACATGTCTCCCGTACAGACCTATTCTCTCACTGGTGCCATGAGCTAACTCAGAGGAAACCACATGTCTCCTGTACAGACTTACTCTCTCACTGGTGCCATGAGCTAACTCAGAGGCAACCACATATCTCCCGTACAGACCTACTCTCTCACTGGTGCCATGAGCTAACTCAGAGGCAACCACATGTCTCCCGTACAGACCTACTCTCTCACTGGTGCCATGAGCTAACTCAGAGGCAACCACATGTCTCTCGTACAGACCTATTCTCTCACTGGTGCCATGAGCTAACTCAGAGGCAACCACATGTCTCCCGTACAGACCTACTCTACCACTGGTGCCATGAGCTAACTCAGATGCAACCTAATGTCTCCCGTACAGACCTACTCTCTCACTGGTGCCATGAGCTAACTAAGAGGCAACTACATGTCTACCGTACAGACCTATTCTCTCCATGGTGCCATGAGCTAACTAAGAGGCAACCACATGTCTCCCGTACAGACCTACTCTCTCCCTGGTGCCATTAGCTAACTCAGAGACAACCACATGTCTCCTGTACAGACCTACTCTCTCACTGTTGCCATGAGCTAACTCAGAAGCAACCACATGTCTCCCGCACAGACCTACTCTCCCACTGGTGCCATGAGCTAACTCAGAGGCAACCACATGTCTCCCATACAGACCTACTCTCCCACTGGTGCCATGAGCTAACTCAGAGACAACCACATGTCTCCCGTTCAGACCTACTCTCTCACTGGTGCCATGAGCTAACTCAGAGGCAACCACATGTCTCCCGTTCAGACCTACTCTCTCACTGGTGCCATGAGCAAATTCAGAGGCAAGCACATCTCTCCTGTACAGACCTACTCTCTCACTGATACCATGAGCTAACTCAGAGGCAACCACATGTCTCCCATACAGACCTACTCACTGGTGCCATGAGCTAACTCAGAGGCAACTACGTGTCTCCCATACAGACCTACTCTCTCACTGGTGCCATGAGCTAACTCAGAGGCAACCACATGTCTCCCGTACAGACCTACTCTCTCACTGGTGCCATGAGAGGCAACCACATGTCTCCCGTACAGACCTACACTCTCACTGGTGCCATGAGCTAACTCAGAGGCAACCACATGTCTCCCGTAAGGTATACTCTCTCACTGGTGCCATGACCTAACTCAGAGGCAACCACATGTCTCCCGTACAGACCTACTCTCTCACTGGTGCCATGAGCTAACTCAGAGGTAACCACATGTCTCCCGTACAGACCTACTCTCTCACTGGTGCCATGAGCTAACTCAGAGGCAACCACATATCTCCCGTACAGACCTACTCTCTCACTGGTGCCATGAGGTAACTCAGAGGCAAACACATATCTCCCGTACAGACCTACTCTCTCACTGGTGCCATGAGCTAACTCAGAGGCAACCACATGTCTCCCGTACAGACCTACTCTCTCACTGGTGCCATGAGCTAAGTCAGAGGCAACCATATGTCTCCGGTACAGACCTACTCTCTCACTGGTGCCATGAGCTAACTCAGAGGCAACCACATGACTCCAATACAGACCTACTCTCTCACTGGTGCCATGAGCTAACTCAGAGGCAACCACATGTCTCCTGTACAGACCTACTCTCTCACTGGTGCCAAGAGCTAACTCAGAGGCAACCACATGTCTCCCGTACAGACCTACTTCTCACTGGTGCCATGAGCTAACTCAGAGGCAACCACATGTCTGCCGTACAGACCTACTCTCTCAGTGGTGCCATAAGCTAACTCAGAGGCAACCACATGTCTCCCGTACATACCTACTCTCTCACTGGTGCCATGCGCTAACTCAGAGGCAACCACATGTCTCCTGTACAGATCTACATGTACTCTCTCACTGGTGCCATGAGCTAACTCAGAGGCAACCACATGTCTCCTGTACAGACCTACTGTCTCACTGGTGCCATGAGCTAACTCAGAGGCAACCACATGTCTCCCGTACAGACCTACTCTCTCACTGGTGCCATGAGCTAACTCAGAGGCAACCACATGTCTCCCGTACAGACCTACTCTCTCACTGGTGCCATGAGCTAACTCAGAGGCAACCACATGTCTCCCGTTCAGACCTACTCTCCCACTGGTGCCATGAGCTAACTAAGAGACAACCACATGTCTCCCTTACAGACCTATTCTCTCACTGGTGTCATGAGCTAACTAAGAGGCAACCACATGTCTCCCGTACAGACCTATTCTCTCACTGGTGCCATGAGCTAACTCAGAGGAAACCACATGTCTCCTGTACAGACCTACTCTCTCACTGGTGCCATGAGCTAACTTAGAGGCAACCACATGTCTCCCATACAGACCTACTCTCTCACTGGTGCCATGAGCTAACTCAGAGGCAACCACATGTCTCCCGTACAGACCTACTCTCCCACTGGTGCCATGAGCTAACTCAGAGTCAACCACATGTCTCCCGTACAGACCTACTCTCTCTCTGGTGCCATGAGCTAACTCAGAGGCAACCACATGCCTCCCGTACAGACCTACTCTCTCACTGGTGCCATGAGCTAACTCAGAGGCAACCACATGTCTCCCGCACAGACCTACTCTCCCACTGGTGCCATGAGCTAACTCAGAGGCAACCACATGTCTCCCGTACAGACCTACTCTCCCACTGGTGCCATGAGCTACTTAGAGACAACCACATGTCACCGGTTCAGACCTACTCTCTCACTGGTGCCATGAGCTAACTCAGAGGCAACCACATGTCTCCCATACAGACCTACTCTCTCAGTTGTGCCATGAGCTAATTCAGAGGCAACCACATGTCTCCTGTACAGACCTACTCTCTCACTGGTGCCATGAGCTAACTCAGAGGCAACCACATGTCTCCTGTACAGACCTACTGTCTCACTGGTGCCATGAGCTAACTCAGAGGCAACCACATGTCTCCCGTACAGACCTACTCTCTCACTGGTGCCATGAGCTAACTCAGAGGCAACCACATGTCTCCCGTACAGACCTACTCTCTCACTGGTGCCATGAGCTAACTCAGAGGCAACCACATGTCTCCCGTTCAGACCTACTCTCCCACTGGTGCCATGAGCTAACTCAGAGACAACCACATGTCTCCCGTTCAGACCTACTCTCCCACTGGTGCCATGAGCTAACTCACAGACAACCACATGTCTCCCTTACAGACCTATTCTCTCACTGGTGTCATGAGCTAACTAAGAGGCAACCACATGTCTCCCGTACAGACCTATTCTCTCACTGGTGCCATGAGCTAACTCAGAGGCAACCACATATCTCCCGTACAGAGCTACTATATCACTTGTACCATGAGCTAACTTAGAGGCAACCACATGTCTCCCATACAGACCTACTCTCTCACTGGTGCCATGAGCTAACTCAGAGGCAACCACATGTCTCCCATACAGACCTACTCTCCCACTGGTGCCATGAGCTAACTCAGAGGCAACCACATGTCTCCCGTACAGACCTACTCTCTCTCTGGTGCCATGAGCTAACTCAGAGGCAACCACATGCCTCCCGTACAGACCTACTCTCTCACTTGTGCCATGAGCTAACTCAGAGGCAACCACATGTCTCCCGCACAGACCTACACTCCCACTGGTGCCATGAGCTAACTCAGAGGCAACCACATGTCTCCCGTACAGACCTACTCTCCCACTGGTGCCATGAGCTACTTAGAGACAACCACATGTCTCCCGTTCAGAACTACTCTCTCACTGGTGCCATGAGCTAACTCAGAGGCAACCATATGTCTCCCGTACAGACCTACTCTCTCAGTGGTGCCATGAGCAACTCAGAGGCAACCACATGTCTCCCGTACAGACCTACTCTCTCACTGGTGCCATGAGCTAACTCAGAGGCAACCACATGTCTCCTGTACAGACCTACTCTCTCACTGGTGCCATGAGCAAATTAAGAGGCAACCACATGTCTCCTGTACAGACCTACTCTCTCACTGATACCATGAGCTAACTCAGAGGCAACTACATGTCTCCCGTACAGACCTACTCACTGGTGCCATGAGCTAACTCAGAGGCAACTACGTGTCTCCCATACAGACCTACATACTCTCTCACTGGTACCATGAGCTAACTCAGAGGCAACCACATGTCTCCCGTACAGACCTACTCTCTCACTGGTGCCATGAGCTAACTCAGAGGCAACCACAAGTCTCCCGTACAGACCTACTCTCTCACTGGTGCCATGAGCTAACTCAGAGGCAACCACATGTCTCCCGTACAGACCTACTCTCTCACTGGTGCCATGAGCTAACTCAGAGGCAACCACATGTCTCCCGTACAGACCTACCCTCTCACTGGTGCCATGAGCTAACTCATAGGCAACCACATGTCTCCCGTAGAGATGTACTCTCTCACTGGTGCCATGATCTAACTCAGAGGCAACCACATGTCTCCCGTACAGACCTACTCTCTCACTGGTGCCATGAGCTAACTCAGAGGCAACCACATGTCTCCCGTACAGACCTACTCTCTCACTGGTGCCATGAGCTAACTCAGAGGCAACCACATGTCTCCCGTACAGACCTACTCTCTCACTGGCGCCATGAGCTAACTCAGAGGCAACCACATGTCTCCCGTACAGACCTACACTCTCACTGGTGCCATGAGCTAACTAAGAGGCAACCACATGTCTCCCGTACAGACCTACTCTCTCACTGGTGCCATTAGCTAACCCAGAGACAATCACATGTCTCCTGTACAGATCTACTCTCTCACTGGTGCCATGAGCTAACTCAGAGGCAACCACATGTCTCCCGCACAGACCTACTCTCCCACTGGTGCCATGAGCTAACTCAGAGGCAACCACATGTCTCCCATACAGACCTACTCTCCCACTGGTGCCATGAGCTAACTCAGAGACAACCACATGTCTCCCGTACAGACCTACTCTCTCACTGGTGCCATGAGCTAACTCAGAGGCAACCACATGTCTCCCGTACAGACCTACTCTCTCACTGGTGCCATGAGCTAACTCAGAGGCAATCACATGTCTCCCGTACAGACCTACTCTCTCACTGGTGCCATGAGCTAACTCAGAGGCAACGACATGTCTCCCGTACAGACCTACTCTCCCACTGGTGCCATGAGCTAACTCAGAGACAACCACATGTCTCCCTTACAGACCTATTCTCTCACTGGTGCCATGAGCTAATTAAGAGGCAACCACATGTCTCCCATACAGACCTATTCTCTCACTGGTGCCATGAGGTAACTCAGAGGAAACCACATGTCTGCTGTACAGACCTACTCTCTCACTGGTGCCATGAGCTAACTCAGAGGCAACCACATGTCTCCCGTACAGAGCTACTCTCTCACTGGTGCCATGAGCTAACTCAGAGGCAACAACATGTCTCCCGTACAGACCTACTCTCTCACTGGTGCCATGAGCTAACTCAGAGGCAACCACATGTCTCCTGTACAGACCTACTCTCTCAATGGTACCATGAGCTAACTCAGAGGCAACCACATGTCTCCTGTACAGACCTATTCACTGGTACCATGAACTAACTGAGAGGCAACCACGGTTCTCCCATACAGACCTACTCTCTCACTGGTGCCATGAGCTAACTCAGACGCAACCACATGTCTCCCGTACAGACATACTCTCTCACTGGTGCCATGAGCTAACTCAGCGGCAACCACATGTCTCCCGTACAGACATACTCTCTCACTGGTGCCATGAGCTAACTCAGAGGCAACCACATGTCTCCCATACAGACCTACTCTCTCACTGGTGCCATGAGCTAACTCAGAGGCAACCACATGTCTCCCGTACAGACCTACTCTCTCACTGGTGCCATGAGCTAACTCAGAGGCAACCACATATCTCCCGTACAGACCTACTCTCTCACTGGTGCCATGAGCTAACTCAGAGGCAACCACATGTCTCCCGTACAGACCTACTCTCTCACTGGTGCCATGAGCTAACTCAGAGGCAACCACATGTCTCCCGTACAGACCTACTCTCTCACTGGTGCCATGAGCTAACTCAGAGGCAACCACATGTCTCCCGTACAGACCTACTCTCTCACTGGTGCCATGAGCTAACTCAGAGGCAACCATATGACTCCGGTACAGACCTACTCTCTCACTGGTGCCATGAGCTAACTCAGAGGCAACCACATGTCTCCGGTACAGACCTACTCTCTCACTGGTGCCATGAGCTAACTCAGAGGCAACCACATGTCTCCAGTACAGACCTACTCTCTCACTGGTGCCAAGAGCTAACTCAGAGGCAACCACATGTATCCCGTACAGACCTACTTCTCACTGGTGCCATGAGCTAACTCAGAGGCAACCACATGTCTCCCGTACAGACCTACTCTCTCAGTGGTGCCATAAGCTAACTCAGAGGCAATCACATGTCTCCCGTACAGACCTACTCTCTCACTGGTGCCATGCGCTAACTCAGAGGCAACCACATGTCTCCCGTACAGACCTACATGTACTCTCTCACTGGTGCCATGAGCTAACTCAGAGGCAACCACATGTCTCCCGTACAGACCTACTCTCTCACTGGTGCCATGAGCTAACTCAGAGGCAACCACATGTCTCCTGTACAGACCTACTGTCTCACTGGTGCCATGAGCTAACTCAGAGGCAACCACATGTCTCCCGTACAGACCTACTCTCTCACTGGTGCCATGAGCTAACTCAGAGGCAACCACATGTCTCCCGTACAGACCTACTCTCTCACTGGTGCCATGAGCTAACTCAGAGGCAACCACATGTCTCCCGTACAGACCTACTCTCCCACTGGTGCCATGAGCTAACTCAGAGTCAACCACATGTCTCCCGTACAGACCTACTCTCTCTCTGGTGCCATGAGCTAACTCAGAGGCAACCACATGCCTCCCGTACAGACCTACTCTCTCACTGGTGCCATGAGCTAACTCAGAGGCAACCACATGTCTCCCGCACAGACCTACTCTCCCACTGGTGCCATGAGCTAACTCAGAGGCAACCACATGTCTCCCGTACAGACCTACTCTCCCACTGGTGCCATGAGCTACTTAGAGACAACCACATGTCACCGGTTCAGACCTACTCTGTCACTGGTGCCATGAGCTAACTCAGAGGCAACCACATGTCTCCAGTACAGACCTACTCTCTCACTGGTGCCAAGAGCTAACTCAGAGGCAACCACATGTATCCCGTACAGACCTACTTCTCACTGGTGCCATGAGCTAACTCAGAGGCAACCACATGTCTCCCATACAGACCTACTCTCTCAGTGGTGCCATAAGCTAACTCAGAGGCAATCACATGTCTCCCGTACAGACCTACTCTCTCACTGGTGCCATGCGCTAACTCAGAGGCAACGACATGTCTCCCGTACAGACCTACATGTACTCTCTCACTGGTGCCATGAGCTAACTCAGAGGCAACCACATGTCTCCCGTACAGACCTACTCTCTCACTGGTGCCATGAGCTAACTCAGAGGCAACCACATGTCTCCTGTACAGACCTACTGTCTCACTGGTGCCATGAGCTAACTCAGAGGCAACCACATGTCTCCCGTACAGACCTACTCTCTCACTGGTGCCATGAGCTAACTCAGAGGCAACCACATGTCTCCCGTACAGACCTACTCTCTCACTGGTGCCATGAGCTAACTCAGAGGCAACCACATGTCTCCCGTACAGACCTACTCTCCCACTGGTGCCATGAGCTAACTCAGATTCAACCACATGTCTCCCGTACAGACCTACTCTCTCTCTGGTGCCATGAGCTAACTCAGAGGCAACCACATGCCTCCCGTACAGACCTACTCTCTCACTGGTGCCATGAGCTAACTCAGAGGCAACCACATGTCTCCCGCACAGACCTACTCTCCCACTGGTGCCATGAGCTAACTCAGAGGCAACCACATGTCTCCCGTACAGACCTACTCTCCCACTGGTGCCATGAGCTACTTAGAGACAACCACATGTCACCGGTTCAGACCTACTCTCTCACTGGTGCCATGAGCTAACTCAGAGGCAACCACATGTCTCCCGTCCAGACCTACTCTCTCAGTGGTGCCATGAGCTAACTCAGAGGCAACCACATGTCTCCTGTACAGACCTACTCTCTCACTGGTGCCATGAGCTAACTCAGAGGCAACCACATGTCTCCTGTACAGACCTACTGTCTCACTGGTGCCATGAGCTAACTCAGAGGCAACCACATGTCTCCCATACAGACCTACTCTCTCACTGGTGCCATGAGCTAACTCAGAGGCAACCACATGTCTCCCGTACAGACGTACTCTCTCACTGGTGCCATGAGCTAACTCAGAGGCAACCACATGTCTCCCGTTCAGACCTACTCTCCCACTGGTGCCATGAGCTAACTCAGAGACAACCACATGTCTCCCGTTCAGACATACTCTCCCACTGGTGCCATGAGCTAACTCACAGACAACCACATGTCTCCCTTACAGACCTATTCTCTCACTGGTGTCATGAGCTTTCTAAGAGGCAACCACATGTCTCCCGTACAGACCTATTCTCTCACTGGTGCCATGAGCTAACTCAGAGGAAACCACATGTCTCCTGTACAGACCTACTCTCTCACTGGTGCCATGAGCTAACTCAGAGGCAACCACATATCTCCCGTACAGAGCTACTATCTCACTGGTACCATGAGCTAACTTAGAGGCAACCACATGTCTCCCATACAGACCTACTCTCTCACTGGTGCCATGAGCTAACTCAGAGGCAACCACATGTCTCCCATACAGACCTACTCTCCCACTGGTGCCATGAGCTAACTCAGAGGCAACCACATGTCTCCCGTACAGACCTACTCTCCCACTGGTGCCATGAGCTACTTAGAGACAACCACATGTCTCCCGTTCAGAACTACTCTCTCACTGGTGCCATGAGCTAACTCAGAGGCAACCATATGTCTCCCGTACAGACCTACTCTCTCAGTGGTGCCATGAGCTAACTCAGAGGCAACCACATGTCTCCCGTACAGACCTACTCTCTCACTGGTGCCATGAGCTAACTCAGAGGCAACCACATGTCTCCTGTACAGACCTACTCTCTCACTGGTGCCATGAGCAAATTAAGAGGCAACTACATGTCTCCTATACAGACCTACTCTCTCACTGATACCATGAGCTAACTCAGAGGCAACTACATGTCTCCCGTACAGACCTACTCACTGGTGCCATGAGCTAACTCAGAGGCAACTACGTGTCTCCCATACAGACCTACATACTCTCTCACTGGTACCATGAGCTAACTCAGAGGCAACCACATGTCTCCCGTACAGACCTACTCTCTCACTGGTGCCATGAGCTAACTCAGAGGCAACCACAAGTCTCCCGTACAGACCTACTCTCTCACTGGTGCCATGAGCTAACTCAGAGGCAACCACATGTCTCCCGTACAGACCTACTCTCTCACTGGTGCCATGAGCTAACTCAGAGGCAACCACATGTCTCCCGTACAGACCTACTCTCTCACTGGTGCCATGAGCTAACTCATAGGCAAACACATGTCTCCCGTAGAGATGTACACTCTCAATGGTGCCATGATCTAACTCAGAGGCAACCACATGTCTCCCGTACAGACCTACTCTCTCACTGGTGCCATGAGCTAACTCAGAGGCAACCACATGTCTCCCGTACAGACCTACTCTCTCACTGGTGCCATGAGCTAACTCAGAGGCAACCACATGTCTCCCGTACAGACCTACTCTCTCACTGGCGCCATGAGCTAACTCAGAGGCAACCACATGTCTCCCGTACAGACCTACACTCTCACTGGTGCCATGAGCTAACTAAGAGGCAACCACATGTCTCCCGTACAGACCTACTCTCTCACTGGTGCCATTAGCTAACCCAGAGACAATCACATGTCTCCTGTACAGATCTACTCTCTCACTGGTGCCATGAGCTAACTCAGAGGCAACCACATGTCTCCCGCACAGACCTACTCTCCCACTGGTGCCATGAGCTAACTCAGAGGCAACCACATGTCTCCCATACAGACCTACTCTCCCACTGGTGCCATGAGCTAACTCAGAGACAACCACATGTCTCCCGTACAGACCTACTCTCTCACTGTTGCCATGAGCTAACTCAGAGGCAACCACATGTCTCCCGTACAGACCTACTCTCTCACTGGTGCCATGAGCTAAATCAGAGGCAATCACATGTCTCCCGTACAGACCTACTCTCTCACTGGTGCCATGAGCTAACTCAGAGGCAACGACATGTCTCCCGTACAGACCTACTCTCCCACTGGTGCCATGAGCTAACTCAGAGACAACCACATGTCTCCCTTACAGACCTATTCTCTCACTGGTGCCATGAGCTAACTAAGAGGCAACCACATGTCTCCCATACAGACCTATTCTCTCACTGGTGCCATGAGGTAACTCAGAGGAAACCACATGTCTCCTGTACAGATCTACTCTCTCACTGGTGCCATGAGCTAACTCAGAGGCAACCACATGTCTCCCGTACAGAGCTACTCTCTCACTGGTGCCATGAGCTAACTCAGAGGCAACCACATGTCTCCCGTACAGACCTACTCTCTCACTGGTGCCATGAGCTAACTCAGAGGCAACCACATGTCTCCCGTACAGACCTACTCTCTCACTGGTGCCATGAGCTAACTCAGAGGCAACCACATGTCTCCTGTACAGACCTACTCACTGGTACCATGAACTAACTGAGAGGCAACCACGTGTCTCCCATACAGACCTACTCTCTCACTGGTGCCATGAGCTAACTCAGATGCAACCACATGTCTCCCGTACAGACATACTCTCTCACTGGTGCCATGAGCTAACTCAGAGGCAACCACATGTATCCCGTACAGACATACTCTCTCACTGGTACCATGAGCTAACTCAGAGGCAACCACATGTCTCCCGTACAGACCTACTCTCTCACTGGTGCCATGAGCTAATTCAGAGGCAACCACATGTCTCCCGTACAGACCTACTCTCTCACTGGTGCCATGAGCTAACTCAGAGGCAACCACATATCTCCCGTACAGACCTACTCTCTCACTGGTGCCATGAGCTAACTCAGAGGCAACCACATGTCTCCCGTACAGACCTACTCTCTCACTGGTGCCATGAGCTAACTCAGAGGCAACCACATGTCTCCCATACAGACCTACTCTCTCACTGGTGCCATGAGCTAACTCAGAGGCAACCACATGTCTCCCATACAGACCTACTCTCCCACTGGTGCCATGAGCTAACTCAGAGGCAACCACATGTCTCCCGTACAGACCTACTCTCCCACTGGTGCCATGAGCTACTTAGAGACAACCACATGTCTCCCGTTCAGAACTACTCTCTCACTGGTGCCATGAGCTAACTCAGAGGCAACCATATGTCTCCCGTACAGACCTACTCTCTCAGTGGTGCCATGAGCTAACTCAGAGGCAACCACATGTCTCCCGTACAGACCTACTCTCTCACTGGTGCCATGAGCTAACTCAGAGGCAACCACATGTCTCCTGTACAGACCTACTCTCTCACTGGTGCCATGAGCAAATTAAGAGGCAACTACATGTCTCCTATACAGACCTACTCTCTCACTGATACCATGAGCTAACTCAGAGGCAACTACATGTCTCCCGTACAGACCTACTCACTGGTGCCATGAGCTAACTCAGAGGCAACTACGTGTCTCCCATACAGACCTACATACTCTCTCACTGGTACCATGAGCTAACTCAGAGGCAACCACATGTCTCCCGTACAGACCTACTCTCTCACTGGTGCCATGAGCTAACTCAGAGGCAACCACAAGTCTCCCGTACAGACCTACTCTCTCACTGGTGCCATGAGCTAACTCAGAGGCAACCACATGTCTCCCGTACAGACCTACTCTCTCACTGGTGCCATGAGCTAACTCAGAGGCAACCACATGTCTCCCGTACAGACCTACTCTCTCACTGGTGCCATGAGCTAACTCATAGGCAAACACATGTCTCCCGTAGAGATGTACACTCTCAATGGTGCCATGATCTAACTCAGAGGCAACCACATGTCTCCCGTACAGACCTACTCTCTCACTGGTGCCATGAGCTAACTCAGAGGCAACCACATGTCTCCCGTACAGACCTACTCTCTCACTGGTGCCATGAGCTAACTCAGAGGCAACCACATGTCTCCCGTACAGACCTACTCTCTCACTGGCGCCATGAGCTAACTCAGAGGCAACCACATGTCTCCCGTACAGACCTACACTCTCACTGGTGCCATGAGCTAACTAAGAGGCAACCACATGTCTCCCGTACAGACCTACTCTCTCACTGGTGCCATTAGCTAACCCAGAGACAATCACATGTCTCCTGTACAGATCTACTCTCTCACTGGTGCCATGAGCTAACTCAGAGGCAACCACATGTCTCCCGCACAGACCTACTCTCCCACTGGTGCCATGAGCTAACTCAGAGGCAACCACATGTCTCCCATACAGACCTACTCTCCCACTGGTGCCATGAGCTAACTCAGAGACAACCACATGTCTCCCGTACAGACCTACTCTCTCACTGTTGCCATGAGCTAACTCAGAGGCAACCACATGTCTCCCGTACAGACCTACTCTCTCACTGGTGCCATGAGCTAAATCAGAGGCAATCACATGTCTCCCGTACAGACCTACTCTCTCACTGGTGCCATGAGCTAACTCAGAGGCAACGACATGTCTCCCGTACAGACCTACTCTCCCACTGGTGCCATGAGCTAACTCAGAGACAACCACATGTCTCCCTTACAGACCTATTCTCTCACTGGTGCCATGAGCTAACTAAGAGGCAACCACATGTCTCCCATACAGACCTATTCTCTCACTGGTGCCATGAGGTAACTCAGAGGAAACCACATGTCTCCTGTACAGATCTACTCTCTCACTGGTGCCATGAGCTAACTCAGAGGCAACCACATGTCTCCCGTACAGAGCTACTCTCTCACTGGTGCCATGAGCTAACTCAGAGGCAACCACATGTCTCCCGTACAGACCTACTCTCTCACTGGTGCCATGAGCTAACTCAGAGGCAACCACATGTCTCCCGTACAGACCTACTCTCTCACTGGTGCCATGAGCTAACTCAGAGGCAACCACATGTCTCCTGTACAGACCTACTCACTGGTACCATGAACTAACTGAGAGGCAACCACGTGTCTCCCATACAGACCTACTCTCTCACTGGTGCCATGAGCTAACTCAGATGCAACCACATGTCTCCCGTACAGACATACTCTCTCACTGGTGCCATGAGCTAACTCAGAGGCAACCACATGTATCCCGTACAGACATACTCTCTCACTGGTACCATGAGCTAACTCAGAGGCAACCACATGTCTCCCGTACAGACCTACTCTCTCACTGGTGCCATGAGCTAATTCAGAGGCAACCACATGTCTCCCGTACAGACCTACTCTCTCACTGGTGCCATGAGCTAACTCAGAGGCAACCACATATCTCCCGTACAGACCTACTCTCTCACTGGTGCCATGAGCTAACTCAGAGGCAACCACATGTCTCCCGTACAGACCTACTCTCTCACTGGTGCCATGAGCTAACTCAGAGGCAACCACATGTCTCCCGTACAGACCTACTCTCTCACTGGTGCCATGAGCTAACTCAGAGGCAACCACATGTCTCCCGTACAGACCTACTCTCTCACTGGTGCCATGAGCTAACTCAGAGGCAACCACATTTCTCCCGTACAGATATCTCTCTCACTGGTACCATGAGCTAACTTAGAGGCAACCACATGTCTCCCATACAGACCTACTCTCTCACTGGTGCCATGAGCTAACTCAGAGGCAACCACATGTCTCCCGTACAGACCTACTCTCCCACTGGTGCCATGAGCTAACTCAGAGACAACCACATGTCTCCCGTACAGACCTACTCTCTCTCTGGTACCATGAGCTTACTCAGAGGCAACCACATGCCTACCGTACAGACCTACTCTCTCACTGGTGCCATGAGCTAACTCAGAGGCAACCACATGTCTCCCGCACAGACCTACTCTCCCACTGGTGCCATGAGCTAACTCAGAGGCAACCACATGTCTCCCGTACAGACCTACTCTCCCACTGGTGCCATGAGCTACTTAGAGACAACCACATGTCTCCCGTTCAGACCTACTCTCTCACTGGTGCCATGAGCTAACTCAGAGGCAACCACATGTCTCCCGTACAGACCTACTCTCTCAGTGGTGCCATGAGCTAACTCAGAGGCAACCACATGTCTCCCGTACAGACCTACTCTCTCACTGGTGCCATCAGCTAACTCAGAGGCAACCACATGTCTCCTGTACAGACCTACTCTCTCACTGGTGCCATGAGCAAATTGAGAGGCAACCACATGTCTCCTGTACAGACCTACTCTCTCACTGATACCATGAGCTAACTCAGAGGCAACCACATGTCTCCCATACAGACCTACTCACTGGTACCATGAGCTAACTCAGAGGCAACTACGTGTCTCCCATACAGACCGACATACTCTCTCACTGGTACCATGAGCTAACTCAGAGGCAACCACATGTCTCCCGTACAGACCTACTCTCTCACTGGTGCCATGAGCTAACTAAGAGGCAACCACATGTCTCCCGTACAGACCTACTCTCTCACTGGTGCCATTAGCTAACCCAGAGACAATCACATGTCTCCTGTACAGATCTACTCTCTCACTGGTGCCATGAGCTAACTCAGAGGCAACCACATGTCTCCCGCACAGACCTACTCTCCCACTGGTGCCATGAGCTAACTCAGAGGCAACCACATGTCTCCCATACAGACCTACTCTCCCACTGGTGCCATGAGCTAACTCAGAGACAACCACATGTCTCCCGTACAGACCTACTCTCTCACTGTTGCCATGAGCTAACTCAGAGGCAACCACATGTCTCCCGTACAGACCTACTCTCTCACTGGTGCCATGAGCTAAATCAGAGGCAATCACATGTCTCCCGTACAGACCTACTCTCTCACTGGTGCCATGAGCTAACTCAGAGGCAACGACATGTCTCCCGTACAGACCTACTCTCCCACTGGTGCCATGAGCTAACTCAGAGACAACCACATGTCTCCCTTACAGACCTATTCTCTCACTGGTGCCATGAGCTAACTAAGAGGCAACCACATGTCTCCCATACAGACCTATTCTCTCACTGGTGCCATGAGGTAACTCAGAGGAAACCACATGTCTCCTGTACAGATCTACTCTCTCACTGGTGCCATGAGCTAACTCTGAGGCAACCACATGTCTCCCGTACAGAGCTACTCTCTCACTGGTGCCATGAACTAACTCAGAGGCAACCACATGTCTCCCGTACAGACCTACTCTCTCACTGGTGCCATGAGCTAACTCAGAGGCAACCACATGTCTCCCGTACAGACCTACTCTCTCACTGGTGCCATGAGCTAACTCAGAGGCAACCACATGTCTCCTGTACAGACCTACTCACTGGTACCATGAACTAACTGAGAGGCAACCACGTGTCTCCCATACAGACCTACTCTCTCACTGGTGCCATGAGCTAACTCAGATGCAACCACATGTCTCCCGTACAGACATACTCTCTCACTGGTGCCATGAGCTAACTCAGAGGCAACCACATGTATCCCGTACAGACATACTCTCTCACTGGTACCATGAGCTAACTCAGAGGCAACCACATGTCTCCCGTACAGACCTACTCTCTCACTGGTGCCATGAGCTAATTCAGAGGCAACCACATGTCTCCCGTACAGACCTACTCTCTCACTGGTGCCATGAGCTAACTCAGAGGCAACCACATATCTCCCGTACAGACCTACTCTCTCACTGGTGCCATGAGCTAACTCAGAGGCAACCACATGTCTCCCGTACAGACCTACTCTCTCACTGGTGCCATGAGCTAACTCAGAGGCAACCACATGTCTCCCGTACAGACCTACTCTCTCACTGGTGCCATGAGCTAACTCAGAGGCAACCACATGTCTCCCGTACAGACCTACTCTCTCACTGGTGCCATGAGCTAACTCAGAGGCAACCACATTTCTCCCGTACAGATATCTCTCTCACTGGTACCATGAGCTAACTTAGAGGCAACCACATGTCTCCCATACAGACCTACTCTCTCACTGGTGCCATGAGCTAACTCAGAGGCAACCACATGTCTCCCGTACAGACCTACTCTCCCACTGGTGCCATGAGCTAACTCAGAGACAACCACATGTCTCCCGTACAGACCTACTCTCTCTCTGGTACCATGAGCTTACTCAGAGGCAACCACATGCCTACCGTACAGACCTACTCTCTCACTGGTGCCATGAGCTAACTCAGAGGCAACCACATGTCTCCCGCACAGACCTACTCTCCCACTGGTGCCATGAGCTAACTCAGAGGCAACCACATGTCTCCCGTACAGACCTACTCTCCCACTGGTGCCATGAGCTACTTAGAGACAACCACATGTCTCCCGTTCAGACCTACTCTCTCACTGGTGCCATGAGCTAACTCAGAGGCAACCACATGTCTCCCGTACAGACCTACTCTCTCAGTGGTGCCATGAGCTAACTCAGAGGCAACCACATGTCTCCCGTACAGACCTACTCTCTCACTGGTGCCATCAGCTAACTCAGAGGCAACCACATGTCTCCTGTACAGACCTACTCTCTCACTGGTGCCATGAGCAAATTGAGAGGCAACCACATGTCTCCTGTACAGACCTACTCTCTCACTGATACCATGAGCTAACTCAGAGGCAACCACATGTCTCCCATACAGACCTACTCACTGGTACCATGAGCTAACTCAGAGGCAACTACGTGTCTCCCATACAGACCGACATACTCTCTCACTGGTACCATGAGCTAACTCAGAGGCAACCACATGTCTCCCGTACAGACCTACTCTCTCACTGGTGCCATGAGCTAACTCAGAGGCAACCACAAGTCTCCTGTACAGACCTACTCTCTCAATGGTGCCATGAGCTAACTCAGAGGCAACCACATGTCTCCCGTACAGACCTACTCTCTCACTGGTGCCATGAGCTAACTCAGAGGCAACCACATGTCTCCCGTACAGACCTACTTTCTCACTGGTGCCATGAGCTAACTCATAGGCAACCACATGTCTCCCCTACAGACGTACTCTCTCACTCATGCCATGATCTAACTCAGAGGCAACCACATGTCTCCCGTACAGACCTACTCTCTCACTGGTGCCATGAGCTAACTCAGAGGCAACCACATGTCTCCCGTACAGACCTACTCTCTCACTGGTGCCATGAGCTAACTCAGAGGCAACCACATGTCTCCCGTACAGACCTACTCGCTCACTGGTGCCATGAGCTAACTCAGAGGCAACCACATGTCTCCCGTACAGACCTACACTCTCACTGGTGCCATGAGCTAACTAAGAGGCAACCACATGTCTCCCGTACAGATCTACTCTCTCACTGGTGCCATTAGCTAACCCAGATACAATGACATGTCTCCTGTACAGATCTACTCTCTCACTGGTGCCATGAGCTAACTCAGAGGCAACCACATGTCTCCCGTACAGACCTACTCTCCCACTGGTGCCATGAGCTAACTCAGAGGCAACCACATGTCTCCCAAACAGACCTACTCTCCCTCTGGTGCCATGAGCTAACTCAGATACAACCACATGTCTCCCATACAGACCTACTCTCTCACTGGTGCCATGAGCTAACTCAGAGGCAACCACATGTCTCCCGTACAGACCTACTCTCTCATTGGTGACATGAGCTAACTCAGAGGCAATCACATGTCTCTCGTACAGACCTACTCTCCCACTGGTGCCATGAGCTAACTAAGAGGCAACGACATGTCTCCCGTACAGACCTACTCTCCCACTGGTGCCATGAGCTAACTCAGAGACAACCACATGTCTCCCTTACAGACCTATTCTCTCACTGGTGCCATAAGCTAACTAAGAGGTAACCACATGTCTCCCGTACAGACCTATTCTCTCACTGGTGCCAAGAGCTAACTCAGAGGCAACCACATGTCTCCCGTACAGACCTACTTCTCACTGGTGCCATGAGCTAACTCAGAGGCAACCACATGTCTCCCGTACAGACCTACTCTCTCAGTGGTGCCATAAGCTAGCTCAGAGGAAACCACATGTCTCCCGTACAGACCTACTCTCTCACTGGTGCCATGCGCTAACTCAGAGGCAACCACATGTCTCCCGTACAGACTTACATGTCTCTCTCACTGGTGCCATGAGCTAACTCAGAGGCAACCACATGTCTCCCGTACAGACCTACTCTCTCAGTGGTGCCATGAGCTAACTCAGAGGCAACCACATGTCTCCTGTACAGACCTACTGTCTCACTGGTGCCATGAGCTAACTCAGAGGCAACCACATGTCTCCCGTAGAGACCTACTCTCTCACTGTTGCCATGAGCTAACTCAGAGGCAACCACATGTCTCCCGTACAGACCTACTCTCTCACTGGTGCCATGAGCTAACTCAGAGGCAACCACATGTCTCCCGTTCAGACCTACTCTCCCACTGGTGCCATGAGCTAACTCAGAGACAACCACATGTCTCCCTTACAGACCTATTCTCTCACTGGTGTCATGAGCTAACTAAGAGGCAACCACATGTCTCCCGTACAGACCTATTCTCTCACTGGTGCCATGAGCTAACTCATAGGAAACCACATGTCTCCTGTACAGACCTACTCTCTCACTGGTGCCATGAGCTAACTCAGAGGCAACCACATGTCTCCCGTACAGAGCTACTCTCTCACTGGTGCCATGAGCTAACTTAGAGGCAACCACATGTCTCCCATACAGACCTACTCTCTCACTGGTACCATGAGCTAACTCAGAGGCAACCACATGTCTCCCGTACAGACCTACTCTCCCACTGGTGCCATGAGCTAACTCAGAGACAACCAAATGTCTCCCGTACAGACCTACTCTCTCTCTGGTGCCATGAGCTAACTCAGAGGCAACCACATGCCTCCCGTACAGACCTACTCTCTCACTGGTGCCATGAGCTAACTCAGAGTCAACCACATGTCTCACGCACAGCGCACAGACCTACTCTCCCACTGGTGCCATGAGCTAACTCAGAGGCAACCACATGTCTCCCGTACAGACCTACTCTCCCACTGGTGCCATGAGCTACTTAGAGACAACCACATGTCTCCCGTTCAGACCTACTCTCTCACTTGTGCCATGAGCTAACTCAGAAGCAACCACATGTCTCCCGTACAGACATACTCTCTCAGTGGTGCCATGAGCTAACTAATAGGCAACCACATGTCTCCAGTACAGACCTACTCTCTCACTGGTGCCATCAGCTAACTCAGAGGCAACTACATGTCTCCTGTACAGACCTACTCTCTCACTGGTGCCATGAGCAAATTCAGAGGCAACCACATGTCTCCTGTACAGACCTACTCTCTCACTGATACCATGAGCTAACTCAGAGGCAACCACATGTCTCCCATACAGACCTACTCTCTCACTGGTGCCATGAGCTAACTCAGAGGCAACTACGTGTCTCCCATACAGACCTACATACTCTCTCACTGGTGCCATGAGCTAACTCAGAGGCAACCACATGTCTCCCGTACAGACCTACTCTCTCACTGGTGCCATGAGCTAACTCAGAGGCAACCACAAGTCTCCCGTACAGACCTACTCTCTCACTGGTGCCATGAGCTAACTCAGAGGCAACCACATGTCTCCCGTACAGACCTACTCTCTCACTGGTGCCATGAGCTAACTCAGAGGCAACCACATGTCTCCCATACAGACCTACTCTCTTACTGGTGCCATGAGCTAACTCATAGGCAACCACATGTCTCCCGTACAGACGTACTCTCTCACTCATGCCATGATCTAACTCAGAGGCAACCACATGTCTCCCGTACAGACCTACTCTCTCACTGGTGCCATGAGCTAACTCAGAGGCAACCACATGTCTCCCGTACAGACCTACTCTCTCACTGGTGCCATTAGCTAACTCAGAGGCAACCACATGTCTTCCGTACAGACCTACTCTCTCACTGGTGCCATGAGCTAACTCAGAGGCAACCACATGTCTCCCGTACAGACCTACACTCTCACTGGTGCCATGAGCTAACTAAGAGGCAACCACATGTCTCCCGTACAGACCTACTCTCTCACTGGTGCCATTAGCTAACCCAGATACAATCACATGTCTCCTGTACAGGTCTACTCTCTCACTGGTGCCATGAGCTAACTCAGAGGCAACCACATGTCTCCCGCACAGACCTACTCTCCCACTGGTGCCATGAGCTAACTCAGAGGCAACCACATGTCTCCCATACAGACCTACTCTCCCACTGGTGCCATGAGCTAACTCAGAGACAACCACATGTCTCCCGTACAGACCTACTCTCTCACTGGTGCCATGAGCTAACTCAGAGGCAACCACATGTCTCCCGTACAGACCTACTCTCTCACTGGTGCCATGAGCTAACTCAGAGGCAACCACATGTCTCCAGTACAGACCTACTCTCTCACTGGTGCCAAGAGCTAACTCAGAGGCAACCACATGTATCCCGTACAGACCTACTTCTCACTGGTGCCATGAGCTAACTCAGAGGCAACCACATGTCTCCCGTACAGACCTACTCTCTCAGTGGTGCCATAAGCTAACTCAGAGGCAACCACATGTCTCCCGTACAGACCTACTCTCTCACTGGTGCCATGCGCTAACTCAGAGGCAACCACATGTCTCCCGTACAGACCTACATGTACTCTCTCACTGGTGCCATGAGCTAACTCAGAGGCAACCACATGTCTCCCGTACAGACCTACTCTCTCACTGGTGCCATGAGCTAACTCAGAGGCAACCACATGTCTCCTGTACAGACCTACTGTCTCACTGGTGCCATGAGCTAACTCAGAGGCAACCACATGTCTCCCGTACAGACCTACTCTCTCACTGGTGCCATGAGCTAACTCAGAGGCAACCACATGTCTCCCATACAGACCTACTCTCTCACTGGTGCCATGAGCTAACTCAGAGGCAACCACATGTCTCCCGTTCAGACCTACTCTCCCACTGGTGCCATGAGCTAACTCAGAGACAACCACATGTCTCCCTTACAGACCTATTCTCTCACTGGTGTCATGAGCTAACTAAGAGGCAACCACATGTCTCCCGTACAGACCTATTCTCTCACTGGTGCCATGAGCTAACTCAGAGGAAACCACATGTCTCCTGTGCAGACCTACTCTCTCACTGGTGCCATGAGCTAATTCAGAGGCAACCACATTTCTCCCGTACAGAGCTACTCTCTCACTGGTACCATGAGCTAACTTAGAGGCAACCACATGTCTCCCATACAGACCTACTCTCTCACTGGTGCCATGAGCTAACTCAGAGGCAACCACATGTCTCCCGTACAGACCTACTCTCCCACTGGTGCCATGAGCTAACTCAGAGACAACCACATGTCTCCCGTACAGACCTACTCTCTCTCTGGTACCATGAGCTTACTCAGAGGCAACCACATGCCTACCGTACAGACCTACTCTCTCACTGGTGCCATGAGCTAACTCAGAGGCAACCACATGTCTCCCGCACAGACCTACTCTCCCACTGGTGCCATGAGCTAACTCAGAGGCAACCACATGTCTCCCGTACAGACCTACTCTCCCACTGGTGCCATGAGCTACTTAGAGACAACCACATGTCTCCCGTTCAGACCTACTCCCTCACTGGTGCCATGAGCTAACTCAGAGGCAACCACATGTCTCCCGTACAGACCTACTCTCTCAGTGGTGCCATGAGCTAACTCAGAGGCAACCACATGTCTCCCGTACAGACCTACTCTCTCACTGGTGCCATCAGCTAACTCAGAGGCAACCACATGTCTCCTGTACAGACCTACTCTCTCACTGGTGCCATGAGCAAATTCAGAGGCAACCACATGTCTCCTGTACAGACCTACTCTCTCACTGATACCATGAGCTAACTCAGAGGCAACCACATGTCTCCCATACAGACCTACTCACTGGTACCATGAGCTAACTCAGAGGCAACTACGTGTCTCCCATACAGACCTACATACTCTCTCACTGGTACCATGAGCTAACTCAGAGGCAACCACATGTCTCCCGTACAGACCTACTCTCTCACTGGTGCCATGAGCTAACTCAGAGGCAACCACAAGTCTCCCATACAGACCTACTCTCTCAATGGTGCCATGAGCTAACTCAGAGGCAACCACATGTCTCCCGTACAGACCTACTCTCTCACTGGTGCCATGAGCTAACTCAGAGGCAACCACATGTCTCCCGTACAGACCTACTTTCTCACTGGTGCCATGAGCTAACTCATAGGCAACCACATGTCTCCCCTACAGACGTACTCTCTCACTCATGCCATGATCTAACTCAGAGGCAACCACATGTCTCCCGTACAGACCTACTCTCTCACATGTGCCATGAGCTAACTCAGAGGCAACCACATGTCTCCCGTACAGACCTACTCTCTCACTGGTGCCATGAGCTAACTCAGAGGCAACCACATGTCTCCCGTACAGACCTACTCGCTCACTGGTGCCATGAGCTAACTCAGAGGCAACCACATGTCTCCCGTACAGACCTACACTCTCACTGGTGCCATGAGCTAACTAAGAGGCAACCACATGTCTCCCGTACAGATCTACTCTCTCACTGGTGCCATTAGCTAACCCAGATACAATGACATGTCTCCTGTACAGATCTACTCTCTCACTGGTGCCATGAGCTAACTCAGAGGCAACCACATGTCTCCCGTACAGACCTACTCTCCCACTGGTGCCATGAGCTAACTCAGAGGCAACCACATGTCTCCCATACAGACCTACTCTCCCTCTGGTACCATGAGCTAACTCAGAGACAACCACATGTCTCCCATACAGACCTACTCTCTCACTGGTGCCATGAGCTAACTCAGAGGCAACCACATGTCTCCCGTACAGACCTACTCTCTCATTGGTGACATGACCTAACTCAGAGGCAATCACATGTCTCTCGTACAGACCTACTCTCTCACTGGTGCCATGAGCTAACTAAGAGGCAACGACATGTCTCCCGTACAGACCTACTCTCCCACTGGTGCCATGAGCTAATTCAGAGACAACCACATGTCTCCCTTACATACCTATTCTCTCACTGGTGCCATAAGATAACTAAGAGGCAACCACATGTCTCCCGTACAGACCTATTCTCTCACTGGTGCCAAGAGCTAACTCAGAGGCAACCACATGTCTCCCGTACAGACCTACTTCTCACTGGTGCCATGAGCTAACTCAGAGGCAACCACATGTCTCCCGTACAGACCTACTCTCTCAGTGGTGCCATAAGCTAGCTCAGAGGAAACCACATGTCTCCCGTACAGACCTACTCTCTCACTGGTGCCATGCGCTAACTCAGAGGCAACCACATGTCTACCGTACAGACTTACATGTCTCTCTCACTGGTGCCATGAGCTAACTCAGAGGCAACTACATGTCTCCCGTACAGACCTACTCTCTCAGTGGTGCCATGAGCTAACTCAGAGGCAACCACATGTCTCCTGTACAGACCTACTGTCTCACTGGTGCCATGAGCTAACTCAGAGGCAACCACATGTCTCCCGTAGAGACCTACTCTCTCACTGTAGCCATGAGCTAACTCAGAGGCAACCACATGTCTCCCGTACAGACCTACTCTCTCACTGGTGCCATGAGCTAACTCAGAGGCAACCACATGTCTCCCGTTCAGACCTACTCTCCCACTGGTGCCATGAGCTAACACAGAGACAACCACATGTCTCCCTTACAGACCTATTCTCTCACTGGTGTCATGAGCTAACTAAGAGGCAACCACATGTCTCCCGTACAGACCTATTCTCTCACTGGTGCCATGAGCTAACTCAGAGGAAACCACATGTCTCTTGTACAGACCTACTCTCTCACTGGTGCCATGAGCTAACTCAGAGGCAACCACATGTCTCCCGTACAGAGCTACTCTATCACTGGTGCCATGAGCTAACTTAGAGGCAACCACATGTCTCCCATACAGACCTACTCTCTCACTGGTACCATGAGCTAACTCAGAGGCAACCACATGTCTCCCGTACAGACCTACTCTCCCACTGGTGCCAAGAGCTAACTCAGAGACAACCACATGTCTCCCGTACAGACCTACTCTCTCTCTGGTGCCATGAGCTAACTCAGAGGCAACCACATGCCTCCCGTACAGACCTACTCTCTCACTGGTGCCATGAGCTAACTCAGAGGCAACCACATGTCTCACGCACAGCGCACAGACCTACTCTCCCACTGGTGCCATGAGCTAACTCAGAGGCAACCACATGTCTTCCGTACAGACCTACTCTCCCACTGGTGCCATGAGCTACTTAGAGACAACCACATGTCTCCCGTTCAGACCTACTCTCTCACTTGTGCCATGAGCTAACTCAGAGGCAACCACATGTCTCCCGTACAGACCTACTCTCTCAGTGGTGCCATGAGCTAACTAATAGGCAACCACATGTCTCCAGTACAGACCTACTCTCTCACTGGTGCCATCAGCTAACTCAGAGGCAACTACATGTCTCCTGTACAGACCTACTCTCTCACTGGTGCCATGAGCAAATTCAGAGGCAACCACATGTCTCCTGTACAGACCTACTCTCTCACTGATACCATGAGCTAACTCAGAGGCAACCACATGTCTCCCATACAGACCTACTCTCTCACTGGTGCCATGAGCTAACTCAGAGGCAACCACATGTCTCCCGTACAGACCTACTCTCTCACTGGTGCCATGAGCTAACTCAGAGGCAACCACAAGTCTCCCGTACAGACCTACTCTCTCACTGGTGCCATGAGCTAACTCAGAGGCAACCACATGTCTCCCGTACAGACCTACTCTCTCAGTGGTGCCATGAGCTAACTCAGAGGCAACCACATGTCTCCCGTACAGACCTACTCTCTCACTGGTGCCATCAGCTAACTCAGAGGCAACCACATGTCTCCTGTACAGACCTACTCTCTCACTGGTGCCATGAGCAAATTGAGAGGCAACCACATGTCTCCTGTACAGACCTACTCTCTCACTGATACCATGAGCTAACTCAGAGGCAACCACATGTCTCCCATACAGACCTACTCACTGGTACCATGAGCTAACTCAGAGGCAACTACGTGTCTCCCATACAGACCGACATACTCTCTCACTGGTACCATGAGCTAACTCAGAGGCAACCACATGTCTCCCGTACAGACCTACTCTCTCACTGGTGCCATGAGCTAACTCAGAGGCAACCACATGTCTCCCGTACAGACCTACTCTCTCACTGGTGCCATTAGCTAACTCAGAGGCAACCACATGTCTTCCGTACAGACCTACTCTCTCACTGGTGCCATGAGCTAACTCAGAGGCAACCACATGTCTCCCGTACAGACCTACACTCTCACTGGTGCCATGAGCTAACTCAGAGGCAACCACATGTCTCCCGTACAGACCTACTCTCTCACTGGTGCCATGAGCTAACCCAGATACAATCACATGTCTCCTGTACAGGTCTACTCTCTCACTGGTGCCATGAGCTAACTCAGAGGCAACCACATGTCTCCCGCACAGACCTACTCTCCCACTGGTGCCATGAGCTAACTCAGAGGCAACCACATGTCTCCCATACAGACCTACTCTCCCACTGGTGCCATGAGCTAACTCAGAGACAACCACATGTCTCCCGTACAGACCTACTCTCTCACTGGTGCCATGAGCTAACTCAGAGGCAACCACATGTCTCCCGTACAGACCTACTCTCTCACTGGTGCCATGAGCTAACTCAGAGGCAACCACATGTCTACCGTACAGACCTACTCTCTCACTGGTGCCATGAGCTAACTCATAGGCAACCACATGTCTCCCCTACAGATGTACTCTCTCACTCATGCCATGATCTTACTCAGAGGCAACCACATGTCTCCCGTACAGACCTACTCTCTCACTGGTGCCATGAACTAACTCAGAGGCAACCACATGTCTCCCGTACAGACCTACTCACTCACTGGTGCCATGAGCTAACTCAGAGGCAACCACATGTCTCCCGTACAGACCTACTCTCTCACTGGTGCCATGAGCTAACTCAGAGGCAACCACATGTCTCCCGTACAGACCTACACTCTCACTGGTGCCATGAGCTAACTAAGAGGCAACCACATGTCTCCCGTACAGACCTACTCTCTCACTGGTGCCATTAGCTAACCCAGATACAATCACATGTCTCCTGTACAGATCTAGTCTCTCACTGGTGCCATGAGCTAACTCAGAGGCAACCACATGTCTCCCGCACAGACCTACTCTCCCACTGGTGCCATGAGCTAACTCAGAGGCAACCACATGTCTCCCATACAGACCTACTCTCCCACTGGTGCCATGAGCTAACTCAGAGACAACCACATGTCTCCCGTACAGACCTACTCTCTCACTGGTGCCATGAGCTAACTCAGAGGCAACCACATGTCTCCCGTACAGACCTACTCTCTCACTGGTGCCATGAGCTAACTCAGAGGCAATCACATGTCTCTCATACAGACCTACTCTCTCACTTGTGCCATGAGCTAACTCAGAGGCAACGACATGTCTCCCGTACAGACCTACTCTCCCACTGGTGCCATGAGCTAACTCAGAGACAACCACATGTCTCCCTTACAGACCTATTCTCTCACTGGTGCCATAAGCTAACTAAGAGGCAACCACATGTCTCCCGTACAGACCTATTCTCTCACTGGTGCCATGAGATAATTCAGAGGAAACCACATGTCTCCTGTACAGACCAACTCTCTCACTGGTGCCATGAGCTAACTCAGAGGCAACCACATGTCTCCCGTACAGAGCTACTCTTTCACTGGTGCCATGAGCTAACTTAGAGGCAACCACATGTCTCCCATACAGACCTACTCTCTCACTGGTGCCATGAGCTAACTCAGAAGCAACCACATGTCTCCCGTACGGACCTACTCTCCCACTGGTGCCATGAGATAACTCAGAGGCAACCACATGTCTCCCGTACAGACCTACAACTCTCTCACTGGTGCCATGAGCTAACTCAGAGGCAACCATATGCCTCCCGTACAGACCTACTCTCTCACTGGTGCCATGAGCTAATTCAGAGGCAACCACATGTCTCCCGTACAGACCTACTCTCCCACTGGTGCCATGAGCTACTTAGAGACAACCACATGTCTCCCGTTCAGACCTACTCTCTTACTGGTGCCATGAGCTAACTCAGAGGCAACCATATGTCTCCCGTACAGACCTACTCTCTCAGTGGTGCCATGAGCTAACTCAGAGGCAACCACATTTCTCCCGTACAGACCTACTCTCTCACTGGTGCCATGAGCTAACTCAGAGGCAACCACATGTCTCCCATACAGACCTACTCTCCCACTGGTGCCATGAGCTAACTCAGAGACAACCACATGTCTCCCGTACAGACCTACTCTCTCACTGGTGCCATGAGCTAACTCATAGGCAACCACATGTCTCCCGTACAGATGTACTCTCTCACTCATGCCATGATCTTACTCAGAGGCAACCACAAGTCTCCCGTACAGACCTACTCTCTCACTGATGCCATGAACTAACTCAGAGGCAACCAGATGTCTCCCGTACAGACCTACTCTCTCACTGGTGCCATGAGCTAACTCAGAGGCAACCACATGTCTCCCGTACAGACCTACACTCTCACTGGTGCCATGAGCTAACTAAGAGGCAACCACATGTCTCCCGTACAGACCTACTCTCTCACTGGTGCCATTAGCTAACCCAGATACAATCACATGTCTCCTGTACAGATCTACTCTCTCACTGGTGCCATGAGCTAACTCAGAGGCAACCACATGTCTCCCGCACAGACCTACTCTCCCACTGGTGCCATGAGCTAACTCAGAGGCAACCACATGTCTCCCATACAGACCTACTCTCCCACTGGTGCCATGAGCTAACTCAGAGACAACCACATGTCTCACGTACAGACCTACTCTCTCACTGGTGCCATGAGCTAACTCAGAGGCAACCACATGTCTCCCGTACAGACCTACTCTCTCACTGGTGCCATGAGCTAACTCAGAGGCAATCACATGTCTCTCATACAGACCTACTCTCTCACTTGTGCCATGAGCTAACTCAGAGGCAACGACATGTCTCCCGTACAGACCTACTCTCCCACTGGTGCCATGAGCTAACTCAGAGACAACCACATGTCTCCCTTACAGACCTATTCTCTCAATGGTGCCATAAGCTAACTAAGAGGCAACCACATGTCTCCCGTACAGACCTATTCTCTCACTGGTGCCATGAGATAACTCAGAGGAAACCACATGTCTCCTGTACAGACCTACTCTCTCACTGGTGCCATGAGCTAACTCAGAGGCAACCACATGTCTCCCGTACAGAGCTACTCTTTCACTGGTGCCATGAGCTAACTTAGAGGCAACCACATGTCTCCCATACAGACCTACTCTCTCACTGGTGCCATGAGCTAACTCAGAAGCAACCACATGTCTCCCGTACGGACCTACTCTCCCACTGGTGCCATGAGATAACTCAGAGGCAACCACATGTCTCCCGTACGGACCTACTCTCCCACTGGTGCCATGAGATAACTCAGAGGCAACCACATGTCTCCCGTACAGACCTACAACTCTCTCACTGGTGCCATGAGCTAACTCAGAGGCAACCACATGCCTCCCGTACAGACCTACTCTCTCACTGGTGCCATGAGCTAATTCAGAGGCAACCACATATCTCCCGCACAGACCTACTCTCCCACTGGTGCCATGAGCTAACTCAGAGGCAACCACATGTCTCCCGTACAGACCTACTCTCCCACTGGTGCCATGAGCTACTTAGAGACAACCACATGTCTCCCGTTCAGACCTACTCTCTTACTGGTGCCATGAGCTAACTCAGAGGCAACCACATGTCTCCCGTACAGACCTACTCTCTCAGTGGTGCCATGAGCTAACTCAGAGGCAACCACATTTCTCCCGTACAGACCTACTCTCTCACTGGTGCCATGAGCTAACTCAGAGGCAACCACATGTCTCCTGTACAGACCTACTCTCTCACTGGTGCCATGAGCAAATTCAGAGGCAAGCACATCTCTCCTGTACAGACCTACTCTCTCACTGATACCATGAGCTAACTCAGAGGCAACCACATGTCTCCCATACAGACCTACTCACTGGTGCCATGAGCTAACTCAGAGGCAACTACGTGTCTCCCATACAGACCTACTCTCTCACTGGTGCCATGAGCTAACTCAGAGGCAACCACATGTCTCCCGTACAGACCTACTCTCTCACTGGTGCCATGAGAGGCAACCACATGTCTCCCGTACAGACCTACACTCTCACTGGTGCCATGAGCTAACTCAGAGGCAACCACATGTCTCCCGTAAGGTATACTCTCTCACTGGTGCCATGACCTAACTCAGAGGCAACCACATGTCTCCCGTACAGACCTACTCTCTCACTGGTGCCATGAGCTAACTCAGAGGTAACCACATGTCTCCCGTACAGACCTACTCTCTCACTGGTGCCATGAGCTAACTCAGAGGCAACCACATGCCTCCCGTACAGACCTACTCTCCCACTGGTGCCATGAGCTAACTCAGAGGCAACCACATGTCTCCCGTACAGAGCTACTCTTTCACTGGTGCCATGAGCTAACTTAGAGGCAACCACATGTCTCCCATACAGACCTACTCTCTCACTGGTGCCATGAGCTATCTCAGAAGCAACCACATGTCTCCCGTACGGACCTACTCTCCCACTGGTGCCATGAGATAACTCAGAGGCAACCACATGTCTCCCGTACAGACCTACAACTCTCTCACTGGTGCCATGAGCTAACTCAGAGGCAACCACATGCCTCCCGTACAGACCTACTCTCTCACTGGTGCCATGAGCTAATTCAGAGGCAACCACATATCTCCCGCACAGACCTACTCTCCCACTGGTGCCATGAGCTAACTCAGAGGCAACCACATGTCTCCCGTACAGACCTACTCTCCCACTGGTGCCATGAGCTACTTAGAGACAACCACATGTCTCCCGTTCAGACCTACTCTCTTACTGGTGCCATGAGCTAACTCAGAGGCAACCACATGTCTCCCGTACAGACCTACTCTCTCAGTGGTGCCATGAGCTAACTCAGAGGCAACCACATTTCTCCCGTACAGACCTACTCTCTCACTGGTGCCATGAGCTAACTCAGAGGCAACCACATGTCTCCTGTACAGACCTACTCTCTCACTGGTGCCATGAGCAAATTCAGAGGCAAGCACATCTCTCCTGTACAGACCTACTCTCTCACTGATACCATGAGCTAACTCAGAGGCAACCACATGTCTCCCATACAGACCTACTCACTGGTGCCATGAGCTAACTCAGAGGCAACTACGTGTCTCCCATACAGACCTACTCTCTCACTGGTGCCATGAGCTAACTCAGAGGCAACCACATGTCTCCCGTACAGACCTACTCTCTCACTGGTGCCATGAGAGGCAACCACATGTCTCCCGTACAGACCTACACTCTCACTGGTGCCATGAGCTAACTCAGAGGCAACCACATGTCTCCCGTAAGGTATACTCTCTCACTGGTGCCATGACCTAACTCAGAGGCAACCACATGTCTCCCGTACAGACCTACTCTCTCACTGGTGCCATGAGCTAACTCAGAGGTAACCACATGTCTCCCGTACAGACCTACTCTCTCACTGGTGCCATGAGCTAACTCAGAGGCAACCACATGCCTCCCGTACAGACCTACTCTCTCACTGGTGCCATGAGCTAACTCAGAGGCAACCACATGTCTCCCGCACAGACCTACTCTCCTACTGGTGCCATGAGCTAACTCAGAGGCAACCACATGTCTCCCGTACAGACCTACTCTCCCACTGGTGCCATGAGCTACTTAGAGACAACCACAAGTCTCCCGTTCAGACCTACTCTCTCACTGGTGCCATGAGCTAACTCAGAGGCAACCACATGTCTATCGTACAGACCTACTCTCTCAGTGGTGCCATGAGCTAACTCAGAGGCAACCACATGTCTCCCGTACAGACCTACTCTCTCACTGGTGCCATGAGCTAACTCAGAGGCAACTACGTGTCTCCCATACAGACCTACATACTCTCTCACTGGTGCCATGAGCTAACTCAGAGGCAACCACATGTCTCCCTTACAGACCTATTCTCTCACTGGTGTCATGAGCTAACTAAGAGGCAACCACATGTCTCCCGTACAGACCTATTCTCTCACTGGTGCTATGAGCTAACTCAGAGGAAACCACATGTCTCCTGTACAGACCTACTCTCTCACTGGTGCCATGAGCTAACTTAGAGGCAACCACATGTCTCCCATACAGACCTACTCTCTCACTGGTGCCATGAGCTAACTCAGAGGCAACCACATGTCTCCCGTACAGACCTACTCTCCCACTGGTGCCATGAGCTAACTCAGAGTCAACCACATGTCTCCCGTACAGACCTACTCTCTCTCTGGTGCCATGAGCTAACTCAGAGGCAACCACATGCCTCCCGTACAGACCTACTCTCTCACTGGTGCCATGAGCTAACTCAGAGGCAACCACATGTCTCCCGCACAGACCTACTCTCCCACTGGTGCCATGAGCTAACTCAGAAGCAACCACATGTCTCCCGTACAGACCTACTCTCCCACTGGTGCCATGAGCTACTTAGAGACAACCACATGTCTCCGGTTCAGACCTACTCTCTCACTGGTGCTATGAGCTAACTCAGAGGCAACCACATGTCTCCCGTACAGACCTACTCTCTCAGTGGTGCCATGAGCTAACTCAGAGGCAACCACATGTCTCCTGTACAGACCTACTCTCTCACCGGTGCCATGAGCTAACTCAGAGGCAACCACATGTCTCCTGTACAGACCTACTGTCTCACTGGTGCCATGAGCTAACTCAGAGGCAACCACATGTCTCCCGTACAGACCTACTCTCTCACTGGTGCCATGAGCTAACTCAGAGGCAACCACATGTCTCCCGTACAGACCTACTCTCTCACTGGTGCCATGAGCTAACTCAGAGGCAACCACATGTCTCCCGTACAGACCTACTCTCTCACTGGTGCCATGAGCTAACTCAGAGGCAACCACATGTCTCCCGTTCAGACCTACTCTCCCACTGGTGCCATGAGCTAACTCAGAAACAACCACATGTCTCCCGTTCAGACCTACTCTCCCACTGGTGCCATGAGCTAACTCAGAGACAACCACATGTCTCCCTTACAAACCTATTCTCTCACTGGTGTCATGAGCTAACTAAGAGGCAACCACATGTCTCCTGTACAGACCTATTCTCTCACTGGTGCCATGAGCTAACTCAGAGGAAACCACATGTCTCCTGTACAGACCTACTCTCTCACTGGTGCCATGAGCTAACTCAGAGGCAACCACATGTCTCCTGTACAGAGCTACTATCTCACTGGTACCATGAGCTAACTAAGAGGCAACCACATGTCTCCCATACAGACCTACTCTCTCACTGGTGCCATGAGCTAACTCAGAGGCAACCACATGTCTCCCATACAGACCTACTCTCCCACTGGTGCCATGAGCTAACTCAGAGGCAACCACATGTCTCCCGTACAGACCTACTCTCTCTCTGGTGCCATGAGCTAACTCAGAGGCAACCACATGCCTCCCGTACAGACCTACTCTCTCACTGGTGCCATGAGCTAACTCAGAGGCAACCACATGTCTCCCGCACAGACCTACTCTCCCACTGGTGCCATGAGCTAACTCAGAGGCAACCACATGTCTCCCGTACAGACCTACTCTCCCACTGGTGCCATGAGCGACTTAGAGACAACCACATGTCTCCCGTTCAGAACTACTCTCTCACTGGTGCCATGAGCTAACTCAGAGGCAACCATATGTCTCCCGCACAGACCTACTCTCTCAGTGGTGCCATGAGCTAACTCAGAGGCAACCACATGTCTCCCGTACAGACCTACTTTCTCACTGGTGCCATGAGCTAACTCAGAGGCAACCACATGTCTCCTGTACAGACCTACTCTCTCACTGGTGCCATGAGCAAATTCAGAGGCAACCACACGTCTCCTGTACAGACCTACTCTCTCACTGATACCATGAGCTAACTCAGAGGCAACCACATGTCTCCTGTACAGACCTACTCACTGGTGCCATGAGCTAACTCAGAGGCAACTACGTGTCTCCCATACAGACCTACATACTCTCTCACTGGTGCCATGAGCTAACTCAGAGGCAACCACATGTCTCCCGTACAGTCCTACTCTCTCACTGGTGCCATGAGCTAACTCAGAGGCAACCACAAGTCTCCCGTACAGACCTACTCTCTCACTGGTGCCATGAGCTAACTAAGAGGCAACCACATGTCTCCCGTACAGACCTATTCTCTCACTGGTGCCATGAGCTAACTCAGAGGAAACCACATGTCTCCTGTACAGACCTACTCTCTCACTGGTGCCATGAGCTAACTCAGAGGCAACCACATGTCTCCCGTACAGAGCTACTCTCTCACTGGTGCCATGAGCTAACTGAGAGGCAACCACATGTCTCCCATACAGACCTACTCTCTCACTGGTACCATGAGCTAACTCAGAGGCAACCACATGTCTCCCGTACAGACCTACTCTCCCACTGGTGCCATGAGCTAACTCAGAGGCAACCACATGTCTCCCGTACAGACCTACTCTCTCTCTGGTGCCATGAGCTAACTCAGAGGCAACCACATGCCTCCCGTACAGACCTACTCTCTCACTGGTGCCATGAGCTAACTCAGAGGCAACCACTTGTCTCACGCACAGCGCACAGACCTACTCTCCCACTGGTGCCATGAGCTAACTCAGAGGCAACCACATGTCTCCCGTACAGACCTACTCTCCCACTGGTGTCATGAGCTACTTAGAGACAACCACATGTCTCCCGTTCAGACCTACTCTCTCACTGGTGCCATGAGCTAACTCAGAGGCAACCACATGTCTCCCGTACAGACCTACTCTCTCAGTGGTGCCATGAGCTAACTAATAGGCAACCACATGTCTCCCGTACAGACCTACTCTCTCACTGGTGCCATCAGCTAACTCAGAGGCAACTACATGTCTCCTGTACAGACCTACTCTCTCACTGGTGCCATGAGCAAATTCAGAGGCAACCACATGTCTCCTGTACAGACCTACTCTCTCACTGATACCATGAGCTAACTCAGAGGCAACCACATGTCTCCCGTACAGACCTACTCACTGGTGCCATGAGCTAACTCAGAGGCAACTACGTGTCTCCCATACAGACCTACATACTCTCTCACTGGTGCCATGAGCTAACTCAGAGGCAACCACATGTCTCCCGTACAGACCTACTCTCTCACTGTTGCCATGAGCTAACTCAGAGGCAACCACATGTCTCCCATACAGACCTACTCTCTCACTGGTGCCATGAGCTAACTCATAGGCAACCACATGTCTCCCGTACAGACGAACTCTCTCACTCATGCCATGATCTAACTCAGAGGCAACCACATGTCTCCCGTACAGACCTACTCTCTCACTGGTGCCATGAGCTAACTCAGAGGCAACCACATGTCTCCCGTACAGACCTACTCTCTCACTGGTGCCATTAGCTAACTCAGAGGCAACCACATGTCTTCCGTACAGACCTACTCTCTCACTGGTGCCATGAGCTAACTCAGAGGCAACCACATGTCTCCCGTACAGACCTACACTCTCACTGGTGCCATGAGCTAACTAAGAGGCAACCACATGTCTCCCGTACAGACCTACTCTCTCACTGGTGCCATTAGCTAACCCAGGTACAATCACATGTCTCCTGTACAGGTCTACTCTCTCACTGGTGCCATGAGCTAACTCAGAGGCAACCACATGTCTCCCGCACAGACCTACTCTCCCACTGGTGCCATGAGCTAACTCAGAGGCAACCACATGTCTCCCATACAGACCTACTCTCCCACTGGTGCCATGAGCTCACTCAGAGACAACCACATGTCTCCCGTACAGACCTACTCTCTCACTGGTGCCATGAGCTAACTCAGAGGCAACCACATGTCTCCCGTACAGACCTACTCTCTCACTGGTGCCATGAGCTAACTCAGAGGCAACCACATGTCTCCCGTACAGACCTACTCTCTCACTGGTGCCATGAGCTAACTCATAGGCAACCACATGTCTCCCGTACAGATGTACTCTCTCACTCATGCCATGATCTTACTCAGAGGCAACCACATGTCTCCCGTACAGACCTACTCTCTCACTGGTGCCATGAACTAACTCAGAGGCAACCACATGTCTCCCGTACAGACCTACACTCTCACTGGTGCCATGAGCTAACTCAGAGGCAACCACATGTCTCCCGTACAGACCTACTCTCTCACTGGTGCCATGAGCTAACTCAGAGGCAACCACATGTCTCCCGTACAGACCTACACTCTCACTGGTGCCATGAGCTAACTAAGAGGCAACCACATGTCTCCCGTACAGACCTACTCTCTCACTGGTGCCATTAGCTAACCCAGATACAATCACATGTCTCCTGTACAGATCTACTCTCTCACTGGTACCATGAGCTAACTCAGAGGCAACCACATGTCTCCCGCACAGACGTACTCTCCCACTGGTGCCATGAGCTAACTCAGAGGCAACGACATGTCTCCCATACAGACCTACTCTCCCACTGGTGCCATGAGCTAACTCAGAGACAACCACATGTCTCCCGTACAGACCTACTCTCTCACTGGTGCCATGAGCTAACTCAGAGTAACCACATGTCTCCCGTACAGACCTACTCTCTCACTGGTGCCATGAGCTAACTCAGAGGCAATCACATGTCTCTCGTACAGACCTACTCTCTCACTTGTGCCATGAGCTAACTCAGAGGCAACGACATGTCTCCCGTACAGACCTACTCTCCCACTGGTGCCATGAGCTAACTCAGAGACAACCACATGTCTCCCTTACAGACCTATTCTCTCACTGGTGCCATAAGCTAACTAAGAGGCAACCACATGTCTCCCGTACAGACCTATTCTCTCACTGGTGCCATGAGCTAACTCAGAGGAAACCACATGTCTCCTGTAGAGACCTACTCTCTCACTGGTGCCATGAGCTAACTCAGAGGCAACCACATGTCTCCCGTACAGACCTACTCTCTCACTGGTGCCATTAGCTAACTCAGAGGCAACCACATGTCTTCCGTACAGACCTACTCTCTCACTGGTGCCATGAGCTAACTCAGAGGCAACCACATGTCTCCCATACAGACCTACACTCTCACTGGTGCCATGAGCTAACTAAGAGGCAACCACATGTCTCCCGTACAGACCTACTCTCTCACTGGTGCCATGAGCTAACTCAGAGACAACCACATGTCTCCCGTACAGACCTACTCTCTCACTGGTGCCATGAGCTAACTCAGAGGCAACCACATGTCTCCCGTACAGACCTACTCTCTCACTGGTGCCATGAGCTAACTCAGAGGCAACCACATGTCTCCCGTACAGACCTACTCTCTCACTGGTGCCATGAGCTAACTCATAGGCAACCACATGTCTCCCGTACAGATGTACTCTCTCACTCATGCCATGATCTTACTCAGAGGCAACCACATGTCTCCCGTACAGACCTACTCTCTCACTGGTGCCATGAACTAACTCAGAGGCAACCACATGTCTCCCGTACAGACCTACTCTCTCACTGGTGCCATGAGCTATCTCAGAGGCAACCACATGTCTCCCGTACAGACCTACTCTCTCACTGGTGCCATGAGCTAACTCAGAGGCAACCACATGTCTCCCGTACAGACCTACACTCTCACTGTTGCCATGAGCTAACTAAGAGGCAACCACATGTCTCCCGTACAGACCTACTCTCTCACTGGTGCCATTAGCTAACCCAGATACAATCACATGTCTCCTGTACAGATCTACTCTCTCACTGGTACCATGAGCTAACTCAGAGGCAACCACATGTCTCCCGCACAGACGTACTCTCCCACTGGTGCCGTGAGCTAACTCAGAGGCAACGACATCTCTCCCATACAGACCTACTCTCCCACTGGTGCCATGAGCTAACTCAGAGACAACCACATGTCTCCCGTACAGACCTACTCTCTCACTGGTGCCATGAGCTAACTCAGAGTAACCACATGTCTCCCGTACAGACCTACTCTCTCACTGGTGCCATGAGCTAACTCAGAGGCAATCACATGTCTCTCGTACAGACCTACTCTCTCACTTGTGCCATGAGCTAACTCAGAGGCAACGACATGTCTCCCGTACAGACCTACTCTCCCACTGGTGCCATGAGCTAACTCAGAGACAACCACATGTCTCCCTTACAGACCTATTCTCTCACTGGTGCCATAAGCTAACTAAGAGGCAACCACATGTCTCCCGTACAGACCTATATTCTCACTGGTGCCATGAGCTAACTCAGAGGAAACCACATGTCTCCTGTAGAGACCTACTCTCTCACTGGTGCCATGAGCTAACTCAGAGGCAACCACATGTCTCCCGTACAGAGCTACTCTTTCACTGGTGCCATGAGCTAACTTAGAGGCAACCACATGTCTCCCATACAGACCTACTCTCTCACTGGTGCCATGAGCTAACTCAGAAGCAACCACATGTCTCCCGTACGGACCTACTCTCCCACTGGTGCCATGAGATAACTCAGAGGCAACCACATGTCTCCCGTACAGACCTACAACTCTCTCACTGGTGCCATGAGCTAACTCAGAGGCAACCACATGCCTCCCGTACAGACCTACTCTCTCACTGGTGCCATGAGCTAACTCAGAGGCAACCACATGTCTCCCGTACAGACCTACTCTCCCACTGGTGCCATGAGCTACTTAGAGACAACCACATGTCTCCCGTTCAGACCTACTCTCTCACTGGTGCCATGAGCTAACTCAGAGGCAACCACATGTCTCCCGTACAGACCTACTCTCTCAGTGGTGCCATGAGCTAACTCAGAGGCAACCACATTTCTCCCGTACAGACCTACTCTCTCACTGGTGCCATGAGCTAACTCAGAGGCAACCACATGTCTCCTGTACAGACCTACTCTCTCACTAGTGCCATGAGCAAATTCAGAGGCAACCACATCTCTCCTGTACAGACTTACTCTCTCACTGATACCATGAGCTAACTCAGAGGAAACCACATGTCTCCCACTCACTGGTGCCATGAGCTAACTCAGAGGCAACTACGTGTCTCCCATACAGACCTACTCTCTCACTGGTGCCATGAGCTAACTCAGAGGCAACCACATGTCTCCCGTACAGACCTACTCTCTCACTGGTGCCATGAGAGGCAACCACATGTCTCCCGTACAGACCTACACTCTCACTGGTGCCATGAGCTAACTCAGAGGCAACCACATGTCTCCCGTACAGACCTATTCTCTCACTGGTGCCATGAGCTAACTCAGAGGAAACCACATGTCTCCTGTACAGACCTACTCTCTCACTGGTGCCATGAGCTAACTCAGAGGCAACCACATGTCTCCCGTACAGAGCTACTATCTCACTGGTACCATGAGCTAACTTAGAGGCAACCACATGTCTCCCATACAGACCTACTCTCTCACTGGTGCCATGAGCTAACTCAGAGGCAACCACATGTCTCCCATACAGACCTACTCACCCACTGGTGCCATGAGCTAACTCAGAGGCAACCACATGTCTCCCGTACAGACCTACTCTCTCTCTGGTGCCATGAGCTAACTCAGAGGCAACCACATGCCTCCCGTACAGACCTACTCTCTCACTGGTGCCATGAGCTAACTCAGAGGCAACCACATGTCTCCCGCACAGACCTACTCTCCCACTGGTGCCATGAGCTAACTCAGAGGCAACCACATGTCTCCCGTACAGACCTACTCTCCCACTGGTGCCATGAGCTACTTAGAGACAACCACATGTCTCCCGTTCAGAACTACTCTCCCACTGGTGCCATGAGCTACTTAGAGACAACCACATGTCTCCCGTTCAGAACTACTCTCTCACTGGTCCCATGAGCTAACTCAGAGGCAACCATATGTCTCCCGTACAGACCTACTCTCTCAGTGGTGCCATGAGCTAACTCAGAGGCAACCACATGTCTCCCGTACAGACCTACTCTCTCACTGGTGCCATGAGCTAACTCAGAGGCAACCACATGTCTCCTGTACAGACCTACTCTCTCACTGGTGCCATGAGCAAATTCAGAGGCAACCACATGTCTCCTGTACAGACCTACTCTCTCACTGATACCATGAGCTAACTCAGAGGCAAACACATGTCTCCCGTAAAGACCTACTCACTGGTGCCATGAGCTAACTCAGAGGCAACTACGTGTCTCCCATACAGACCTACATACTCTCTCACTGGTGCCATGAGCTAACTCAGAGGCAACCACATGTCTCCCGTACAGACCTACTCTCTCACTGGTGCCATGAGCTAACTCAGAGGCAACCACAAGTCTCCCGTACAGACCTACTCTCTCACTGGTGCCATGAGCTAACTCAGAGGCAACCACATGTCTCCCGTACAGACCTACTCTCTCACTGGAGCCATGAGCTAACTCAGAGGCAACCACATGTCTCCCGTACAGACCTACTCTCTCACTGGTGCCATGAGCTAACTCATAGGCAACCACATGTCTCCCGTACAGATGTACTCTCTCACTGGTGCCATGATCTAACTCAGAGGCAACCACATGTCTCCCGTACAGATCTACTCTCTCACTGGTGTCATGAGCTAACTCAGAGGCAACCACATGTCTCCCGTACAGACCTACTCTCTCACTGGTGCCATGAGCTAACTCAGAGGCAACCACATGTCTCCCGTACAGACCTACTCTCTCACTGGCGCCATGAGCTAACTCAGAGGCAACCACATGTCTCCCGTACAGACCTACACTCTCACTGGTGCCATGAGCTAACTAAGAGGCAACCACATGTCTCCCGTACAGACCTACTCTCTCACTGGTGCAATTAGCTAACCCAGAGACAATCACATGTCTCCTGTACAGATCTACTCTCTCACTGGTGCCATGAGCTAACTCAGAGGCAACCACATGTCTCCCGCACAGACCTACTCTCCCACTGGTGCCATGAGCTAACTCAGAGGCAACCACATGTCTCCCGCACAGACCTACTCTCCCACTGGTGCCATGAGCTAACTCAGAGGCAACCACATGTCTCCCATACAGACCTACTCTCCCACTGGTGCCATGAGCTAACTCAGAGACAACCACATGTCTCCCGTACAGACCTACTCTCTCACTGGTGCCATGAGCTAACTCAGAGGCAACCACATGTCTCCCGTACAGACCTACTCTCTCACTGGTGCCATGAGCTAACTCAGAGGCAATCACATGTCTCCCGTACAGACCTACTCTCTCACTGGTGCCATGAGCTAACTCAGAGGCAACGACATGTCTCCCGTACAGACCTACTCTCCCACTGGTGCGATGAGCTAACTCAGAGACAACCACATGTCTCCCTTACAGACCTATTCTCTCACTGGTGCCATGAGCTAACTAAGAGGCAACCACATGTCTCCCATACAGACCTATTCTCTCACTGGTGCCATGAGGTAACTCAGAGGAAACCACATGTCTCCTCTACAGACCTACTCTCTCACTTGTGCCATGAGCTAACTCAGAGGCAACCACATGTCTCCCGTACAGAGCTACTCTCTCACTGGTGCCATGAGCTAACTCAGAGGCAACCACATGTCTCCCGTACAGACCTACTCTCTCACTGGTGCCATGAGTTAACTCAGAGGCAACAACATGTCTCCTGTACAGACCTACTCTCTCAATGGTACCATGAGCTAACTCAGAGGCAACCACATGTCTCCTGTACAGACCTACTCACTGGTGCCATGAACTAACTGAGAGGCAACCACGTGTCTCCCATACAGACCTACTCTCTCACTGGTGCCATGAGCTAACTCAGAGGCAACCACATGTCTCCCGTACAGACATACTCTCTCACTGGTGCCATGAGCTAACTCAGAGGCAACCACATGTCTCCCGTACAGACATACTCTCTCACTGGTGCCATGAGCTAACTCAGAGGCAATCACATGTCTCCCGTACAGACCTACTCTCTCACTGGTGCCATGAGCTAACTCAGAGGCAACCACATGTCTCCCGTACAGACCTACTCTCTCACTGGTGCCATGAGCTAACTCAGAGGCAACCACATATCTCCCGTACAGACCTACTCTCTCACTGGTGCCATGAGCTAACTCAGAGGCAACCACATGTCTCCCGTACAGACCTACTCTCTCACTGGTGCCATGAGCTAACTCAGAGGCAACCACATGTCACCCGTACAGACCTACTCTCTCACTGGTGTCATGAGCTAACTCAGAGGCAACCACATGTCTCCCGTACAGACCTACTCTCTCACTGGTGCCATGAGCTAACTCAGAGGCAACCATATGACTCCGGTACAGACCTACTCTCTCACTGGTGCCATGAGCTAACTCAGAGGCAACCACATGTCTCCGGTACAGACCTACTCTCTCACTGGTGCCATGAGCTAACTCAGAGGCAACCACATGTCTCCCGTACAGACCTACTCTCTCAGTGGTGCCATAAGCTAACTCAGAGGCAACCACATGTCTCCCGTACAGACCTACTCTCTCACTGGTGCCATGCGCTAACTCAGAGGCAACCACATGTCTCCCGTACAGACCTACATGTACTCTCTCACTGGTGCCATGAGCTAACTCAGAGGCAACCACATGTCTCCCTTACAGACCTACTCTCTCACTGGTGCCATGAGCTAACTCAGAGGCAACCACATGTCTCCTGTACAGACCTACTGTCTCACTGGTGCCATGAGCTAACTCAGAGGCAACCACATGTCTCCCGTACAGACCTACTCTCTCACTGGTGCCATGAGCTAACTCAGAGGCAACCACATGTCTCCCATACAGACCTACTCTCTCACTGGTGCCATGAGCTAACTCAGAGGCAACCACATGTCTCCCGTTCAGACCTACTCTCCCACTGGTGCCATGAGCTAACTCAGAGACAACCACATGTCTCCCTTACAGACCTATTCTCTCACTGGTGTCATGAGCTAACTAAGAGGCAACCACATGTCTCCCGTACAGACCTATTCTCTCACTGGTGCCATGAGCTAACTCAGAGGAAACCACATGTCTCCTGTACAGACCTACTCTCTCAGTGGTACCATGAGCTAACTCAGAGGCAACCACATGTCTCCCGTACAGACCTACTCTCTCACTGGTGCCATCAGCTAACTCAGAGGCAATCACATGTCTCCTGTACAGACCTACTCTCTCACTGGTGCCATGAGCAAATTCAGAGGCAACCACATGTCTCCTGTACAGACCTACTCTCTCACTGATACCATGAGCTAACTCAGAGGCAACCACATGTCTCCCGTACAGACCTACTCACTGGTGCCATGAGCTAACTCAGAGGCAACTACGTGTCTCCCATACAGACCTACATACTCTCTCACTGGTGCCATGAGCTAACTCAGAGGCAACCACATGTCTCCCGTACAGACCTACTCTCTCACTGGTGCCATCAGCTAACTCAGAGGCAACCACAAGTCTCCCGTACAGACCTACACTCTCACTGGTGCCATGAGCTAACTCAGAGGCAACCACATGTCTCCCGTACAGACCTACTCTCTCACTGGTGCCATGAGCTAACTCAGAGGCAACCACATGTCTCCCGTACAGACCTACTCTGTCACTGGTGCCATGAGCTAACTCATAGGCAACCACATGTCTCCCGTACAGACGTACTCTCTCACTCATGCCATGATCTAACTCAGAAGCAACCACATGTCTCCCGTACAGACCTACTCTCTCACTGGTGCCATGAGCTAACTCAGAGGCAACCACATGTCTCCCGTACAGACCTACTCTCCCACTGGTGCCATGAGCTACTTAGAGACAACCACATGTCTCCCGTTCAGACCTACTCTCTCACTGGTGCCATGAGCTAACTCAGAGGCAACCACATGTCTCCCGTACAGACCTACTCTCTCAGTGGTACCATGAGCTAACTCAGAGGCAACCACATGTCTCCCGTACAGACCTACTCTCTCACTGGTGCCATCAGCTAACTCAGAGGCAATCACATGTCTCCTGTACAGACCTACTCTCTCACTGGTGCCATGAGCAAATTCAGAGGCAACCACATGTCTCCTGTACAGACCTACTCTCTCACTGATACCATGAGCTAACTCAGAGGCAACCACATGTCTCCCGTACAGACCTACTCACTGGTGCCATGAGCTAACTCAGAGGCAACTACGTGTCTCCCATACAGACCTACATACTCTCTCACTGGTGCCATGAGCTAACTCAGAGGCAACCACATGTCTCCCGTACAGACCTACTCTCTCACTGGTGCCATCAGCTAACTCAGAGGCAACCACAAGTCTCCCGTACAGACCTACACTCTCACTGGTGCCATGAGCTAACTCAGAGGCAACCACATGTCTCCCGTACAGACCTACTCTCTCACTGGTGCCATGAGCTAACTCAGAGGCAACCACATGTCTCCCGTACAGACCTACTCTGTCACTGGTGCCATGAGCTAACTCATAGGCAACCACATGTCTCCCGTACAGACGTACTCTCTCACTCATGCCATGATCTAACTCAGAAGCAACCACATGTCTCCCGTACAGACCTACTCTCTCACTGGTGCCATGAGCTAACTCAGAGGCAACCACATGTCTCCCGTACAGACCTACTCTCTCACTGGTGCCATGAGCTAACTCAGAGGCAACCACATGTCTCCCGTACAGACCTACTCTCTCACTGGTGCCATTAGCTAACCCAGATACAATCACATGTCTCCTGTACAGATTTACTCTCTCACTGGTGCCATGAGCTAACTCAGAGGCAACCACATGTCTCCCGCACAGACCTACTCTCCCACTGGTGCCATGAGCTAACTCAGAGGCAACCACATGTCTCCCATACAGACCTACTCTCCCACTGGTGCCATGAGCTAACTCAGAGATAACCACATGTCTCCCGTACAGACCTACTCTCTCACTGGTGCCATGAGCTAACTCAGAGGCAACCACATGTCTCCCGTACAGACCTACTCTCTCATTGGTGCCATGAGCTAACTCAGAGGCAATCACATGTCTCTCGTACAGACCTACTCTCTCACTGGTGCCATGAGCTAACTAAGAGGCAACGACATGTCTCCCGTACAGACCTACTCTCCCACTGGTGCCATGAGCTAACTCAGAGACAACCACATGTCTCCCTTACAGACCTATTCTCTCACTGGTGCCATAAGCTAACTAAGAGGCAACCACATGTCTCCCGTACAGACCTATTCTCTGACTGGTGCCAAGAGCTAACTCAGAGGCAACCACATGTCTCCCGTACAGACCTACTCTCTCACTGGTGCCATGCGCTAACTCAGAGGCAACCACATGTCTCCCGTACAGACCTACATGTACTCTCTCACTGGTGCCATGAGCTAACTCAGAGGCAACCACATGTCTTCCGTACAGACCTACTCTCTCACTGGTGCCATGAGCTAACTCAGAGGCAACCACATGTCTCCTGTACAGACCTACTGTCTCACTGGTGCCATGAGCTAACTCAGAGGCAACCACATGTCTTCCGTACAGACCTAGTCTCTCACTGGTGCCATGAGCTAACTCAGAGGCAACCACATGTCTCCCGTACAGACCTACTCTCTCACTGGTGCCATGAGCTAACTCAGAGGCAACCACATGTCTTCCGTTCAGACCTACTCTCCCACTGGTGCCATGAGCTAACTCAGAGACAACCACATGTCTCCCTTACAGACCTATTCTCTCACTGGTATCATGAGCTAACTAAGAGGCAACCAAATGTCTCCCGTACAGACCTATTCTCTCACTGGTGCCATGAGCTAACTCAGAGGAAACCACATGTCTCCTGTACAGACCTACTCTCTCACTGGTGCCATGAGCTAACTCAGAGGCAACCACATGTCTCCCGTACAGAGCTACTCTCTCACTGGTGCCATGAGCTAACTTAGAGGCAACCACATGTCTCCCATACAGACCTACTCTCTCACTGGTGCCATGAGCTAACTCAGAGGCAACCACATGTCTCCCATACAGACCTACTCTCCCACTGGTGCCATGAGCTAACTCAGAGACAACCACATGTCTCCCGTACAGACCTACTCTCTCTCTGGTGCCATGAGCTAACTCATAGGCAACCACATGCCTCCCGTACAGAATTACTCTCTCACTGGTGCCATGAGCTAACTCAGAGGCAACCACATGTCTCACGCACAGCGCACAGACCTACTCTCCCACTGGTGCCTTGAGCTAACCCAGAGGCAACCACATATCTGCCGTACAGACCTACTCTCCCACTGGTGCCATGAGCTACTTAGAGACAACCACATGTCTCCCGTTCAGACCTACTCTCTCACTGGTGCCATGAGCTAACTCAGAGGCAACCACATGTCTCCCGTACAGACCTACTCTCTCAGTGGTGCCATGAGCTAACTAATAGGCAACCACATGTCTCCCGTACAGACCTACTCTCTCACTGGTGCCATCAGCTAACTCAGAGGCAACTACATGTCTCCTGTACAGACCTACTCTCTCACTGGTGCCATGAGCAAATTCAGAGGCAACCACATGTCTCCTGTAGAGACCTACTCTCTCACTGATACCATGAGCTAACTCAGAGGCAACCACATGTCTCCCTTACAGACCTACTCACTGGTGCCATGAGCTAACTCAGAGGCAACTACGTGTCTCCCATACAGACCTACATACTCTCTCACTGGTGCCATGAGCTAACTCAGAGGCAACCACATGTCTCCCGTACAGACCTACTCTCTCACTGGTGCCATGAGCTAACTCAGAGGCAACCACAAGTCTCCCGTACAGACCTACTCTCTCACTGGTGCCATGAGCTAACTCAGAGGCAACCACATGTCTCCCGTACAGACCTACTCTCTCACTGGTGCCATGAGCTAACTCAGAGGCAACCACATGTCTCCCGTACAGACCTACTCTCTCACTGGTGCCATGAGCTAACTCATAGGCAATCACATGTCTCCCGTACAGATGTACTCTCTCACTCATGCCATGATCTAACTCAGAGGCAACCACATGTCTCCCGTACAGACCTACTCTCTCACTGGTGCCATGAGCTAACTCAGAGGCAACCACATGTCTCCCGTACAGACCTACTCTCTCACTGGTGCCATTAGCTAACTCAGAGGCAACCACATGTCTTCCGTACAGACCTACTCTCTCACTGGTGCCATGAGCTAACTCAGAGGCAACCACATGTCTCCCGTACAGACCTACACTCTCACTGGTGCCATGAGCTAACTAAGAGGCAACCACATGTCTCCCGTACAGACCTACTCTCTCACTGGTGCCATTAGCTAACCCAGATACAATCACATGTCTCCTGTACAGGTCTACTCTCTCACTGGTGCCATGAGCTAACTCAGAGGCAACCACATGTCTCCCGCAGAGACCTACTCTCCCACTGGTGCCATGAGCTAACTCAGAGGCAACCACATGTCTCCCATACAGACCTACTCTCCCACTGGTGCCATGAGCTAACTCAGAGACAACCACATGTCTCCCGTACAGACCTACTCTCTCACTGGTGCCATGAGCTAACTCAGAGGCAACCACATGTCTCCCGTACAGACCTACTCTCTCACTGGTGCCATGAGCTAACTCAGAGGCAACCACATGTCTCCCGTACAGACCTACTCTCTCACTGGTGCCATGAGCTAAATCATAGGCAACCACATGTCTCCCGTACAGACGTACTCTCTCACTCATGCCATGATCTTACTCAGAGGCAACCACATGTCTCCCGTACAGACCTACTCTCTCACTGGTGCCATGAACTAACTCAGAGGCAACCACATGTCTCCCGTACAGACCTACTCTCTCACTGGTGCCATGAGCTAACTCAGAGGCAACCACATGTCTCCCGTACAGACCTACTCTCTCACTGGTGCCATGAGCTAACTCAGAGGCAACCACATGTCTCCCGTACAGACCTACACTCTCACTGGTGCCATGAGCTAACTAAGAGGCAACCACATGTCTCCCGTACAGACCTACTCTCTCACTGGTGCCATTAGCTAACCCAGATACAATCACATGTCTCCTGTACAGATCTACTCTCTTACTGGTGCCATGAGCTAACTCAGAGGCAACCACATGTCTCCCGCACAGACCTACTCTCCCACTGGTGCCATGAGCTAACTCAGAGGCAACCACATGTCTCCCATACAGACCTACTCTCCCACTGGTGCCATGAGCTAACTCAGAGACAACCACATGTCTCCCGTACAGACCTACTCTCTCACTGGTGCCATGAGCTAACTCAGAGGCAACCACATGTCTCCCGTACAGACCTACTCTCTCACTGGTGCCATGAGCTAACTCAGAGGCAATCACATGTCTCTTGTACAGACCTACTCTCTCACTTGTGCCATGAGCTAACTCAGAGGCAACGACATGTCTCCCGTACAGACCTACTCTCCCACTGGTGCCATGAGCTAACTCAGAGACAACCACATGTCTCCCTTACAGACCTATTCTCTCACTGGTGCCATAAGCTAACTAAGAGGCAACCACATGTCTCCCGTACAGACCTATTCTCTCACTGGTGCCATGAGCTAACTCAGAGGAAACCACATGTCTCCTGTACAGACCTACTCTCTCACTGGTGCCATGAGCTAACTCAGAGGCAACCACATGTCTCCCGTACAGAGCTACTCTTTCACTGGTGCCATGAGCTAACTTAGAGGCAACCACATGTCTCCCATACAGACCTACTCTCTCACTGGTGCCATGAGCTAACTCAGAAGCAACCACATGTTTCCCGTACGGACCTACTCTCCCACTGGTGCCATGAGCTAACTCAGACGCAACCACATGTCTCCCGTACAGACCTACAACTCTCTCACTGGTGCCATGAGCTAACTCAGAGGCAACCACATGCCTCCCGTACAGACTTACTCTCTCACTGGTGCCATGAGCTAACTCAGAGGCAACCACATATCTCCCGCACAGACCTACTCTCCCACTGGTGCCATGAGCTAACTCAGAGGCAACCACATATCTCCCGTACAGACCTACTCTCCAACTGGTGCCATGAGCTACTTAGATACAACCATATGTCTCCCGTTCAGACCTACTCTCTCACTGGTGCCATGAGCTAACTCAGAGGCAACCACATGTCTCCCGTACAGACCTACTCTCTCAGTGGTGCCATGAGCTAACTCAGAGGCAACCACATTTCACCCATACAGACCTACTCTCTCACTGGTGCCATGAGCTAACTCAGAGGCAACCACATGTCTCCTGTACAGACCTACTCTCTCACTGGTGCCATGAGCTAACTCAGAGGCAACCACATGTCTCCCGTACAGACATACTCTCCCACTGGTACCATGAGCTACTTAGAGACAACCATATGTCTCCCGTTCAGACCTACTCTCTCACTGGTGCCATGAGCTAACTCAGAGGCAACCACATGTCTCCCGTACAGACCTACTCTCTCAGTGGTGCCATGAGCTAACTCAGAGGCAACTACATTTCTCCCGTACAGACCTACTCTCTCACTGGTGCCATGAGCTAACTCAGAGGCAACCACATGTCTCCTGTACAGACCTACTCTCTCAATGGTGCCATGAGCAAATTCAGAGGCAACCACATCTCTCCTGTACAGACCTACTCTCTCACTGATACCATGAGCTAACTCAGAGGCAACCACATGTCTCCCATACAGACCTACTCTCTCACTGGTGCCATGAGCTAACTCAGAGGCAACCACATGTCTCCTGTACAGACCTACTCTCTCACTGGTGCCATGAGCAAATTCAGAGGCAACCACATCTCTCCTGTACAGACCTACTCTCTCACTGATACCATGAGCTAACTCAGAGGCAACCACATGTCTCCCATACAGACCTACTCACTGGTGCCATGTGCTAACTCAGAGGCAACTACGTGTCTCTCATAGAGACCTACTCTCTCACTGGTGCCATGAGCTAACTCAGAGGCAACCACATGTCTCCCGTACAGACCTACTCTCTCACTGGTGCCATGAGAGGCAACCACATGTCTCCCGTACAGACCTACTCTCTCACTGGTGCCATGAGCTAACTCAGAGGCAACCACATGTCTCCCGTAAGGTCTACTCTCTCACTGGTGCCATGACCTAACTCAGAGGCAACCACATGTCTCCCGTACAGACCTACTCTCTCACTGGTGCCATGAGCTAACTCAGAGGCAACCACATGTCTCCAGTACAGACCTACTCTCTCACTGGTGCCATGAGGTAACTCAGAGGTAACCACATGTCTCCTGTACAGACCTACTCTCTCACTGGTGCCATGAGCTAACTCAGAGGCAACCACATGCCTCCCGTACAGACCTACTCTCTCACTGGTGCCATGAGCTAACTCAGAGGCAACCACATGTCTCCCGCACAGACCTACTCTCCTACTGGTGCCATGAGCTAACTCAGAGGCAACCACATGTCTCCCGTACAGACCTACTCTCCCACTGGTGCCATGAGCTACTTAGAGACAACCACATGTCTCCCGTTCAGACCTACTCTCTCACTGGTGCCATGAGCTAACTCAGAGGCAACCACATGTCTCCCGTACAGACCGACTCTCTCAGTGGTGCCATGAGCTAACTCAGAGGCAACCACATGTCTCCCGTACAGACCTACTCTCTCACTGGTGCCATGAGCTAACTCAGAGGCAACTATGTGTCTCCCATACAGACCTACATACTCTCTCACTGGTGCCATGAGCTAACTCAGAGGCAACCACATGTCTCCCGTACAGCCCTTCTCTCTCACTGGTGCCAAGAGCTAACTCAGAGGCAACCACAAGTCTCCCGTACAGACCTACTCTCTCACTGGTGCCATGAGCTAACTCAGAGGCAACCACATGTCTCCCGTACAGACCTACTCTCTCACTGGTGCCATGAGCTAACTCAGAGGCAACCACATGTCTCCCGTACAGACCTACTCTCTCACTGGTACCATGAGCTAACTCATAGGCAAGCACATGTCTCCCGTACAGACGTACTCTCTCACTGGTGCCATGATCTAACTCAGAGGCAACCACATGTCTCCCGTACAGACCTACTCTCTCACTGGTGCCATGAGCTAACTCAGAGGCAACCACATGTCTCCCGTACAGACCTACTCTCTCACTGGTTCTATGAGCTAACTCAGAGGCAAACACATGTCTCCCGTACAGACCTACTCTCTCACTGGCGCCATGAGCTAACTCAGAGGCAACCACATGTCTCCCGTACAGACCTACACTCTCACTGGTGCCATGAGCTAACTAAGAAGCAACCACATGACTCCCATACAGACCTACTCTCTCACTGTTGCCATTAGCTAACCCAGAGACAATCACATGTCTCCTGTACAGATCTACTCTCTCACTGGTGCCATGAGCTAACTCAGAGACAACCACATGTCTCCCGCACAGACCTACTCTCCCATTGGTGCCATGAGCTAACTCAGAGGCAACCACATGTCTCCCATACAGACCTAATCTCCCACTGGTGCCATGAGCTAACTCAGAGACAACCACATGTCTCCCATACAGACCTACTCTCTCACTGGTGCCATGAGCTAACTCAGAGGCAACCACATGTCTCCCATACAGACCTACTCTCTCACTTGTGCCATGAGCTAACTCAGAGGCAATCACATGTCTCCCATAGAGACCTACTCTCTCACTGGTGCCATGAGCTAACTCAGAGGCAACGACATGTCTCCCGTACAGACCTACTCTCCCACTGGTGCCATGAGCTAACTCAGAGACAACCACATGTCTCCCTTACAGACCTATTCTCTCACTGGTACCATGAGCTAACTAAGAGGCAACCACATGTCTCCCGTACAGACCTATTCTCTCACTGGTGCCATGAGCTAACTCAGAGGAAACCACATGTCTCCCATACAGAGCTACTCTCTCACTGGTGCCATGAGCTAACTTAGAGGCAACCACATGTCTCCCATACAGACCTACTCTCTCACTGGTGCCATGAGCTAACTCAGAAGCAACCACATGTCTCCCGTACGGACCTACTCTCCCACTGGTGCCATGAGCTAACTCAGAGGCAACCACATGTCTCCCGTACAGACCTACAACTCTCTCACTGGTGCCATGAGCTAACTCAGAGGCAATCACATGCCTCCCGTACAGACCTACTCTCTCACTGGTGCCATGAGCTAACTCAGAGGCAATCACATGTCTTCCGCACAGACCTACTCTCCCACTGGTGCCATGAGCTAACTCAGAGGCAACCACATGTCTACCATACAGACCTACTCTCCCACTGGTGCCATGAGCTACTTAGAGACAACCACATGTCTCCCGTTCAGACCTACTCTCTCACTGGTGCCATGAGCTAACACAGAGGCAACCACATGTCTCCCGTACAGACCTACTCTCTCAGTGGTGCCATGAGCTAACTCAGAGGCAATCACATGTCTCCCGTACAGACCTACTCTCTCACTGGTGCCATGAGCTAACTCAGAGGCAACCACATGTCCCCTGTACAGACCTACTCTCTCACTGGTGCCATGAGCAAATTCAGAGGCAACCACATGTCCCTGTACAGACCTACTCTCTCACTGATACCATGAGCTAACTCAGAGGCAACCACATGTCTGCCGTACAGACCTACTCACTGGTGCCATGAGCTAACTCAGAGGCAACTACGTGTCTCCCATACAGACCTACTCTCTCACTGGTGCCATGAGCTAACTCAGAGGCAACCACATGTCTCCCGTACAGACCTACTCTCTCACTGGTGCCATGAGAGGCAACCACATGTCTCCCGTACAGACCTACTCTCTCACTGGTGCCATGAGCTAACTCAGAGGCAACCACATGTCTCCCGTAAGGTCTACTCTCTCACTGGTGCCATGACCTAACTCAGAGGCAACCACATGTCTCCCGTACAGACCTACTCTCTCACTGGTGCCATGAGCTAACTCAGAGGCAACCACATGTCTCCCGTACAGACCTACTCTCTCACTGGTGCCATGAGCTAACTCAGAGGCAACCACATGTCTCCCGTACAGACCTACTCTCTCACTGGTGCCATGAGCTAACTCAGAGGCAACCACATGTCTCCCGTACAGACCAACTCTCTCACTGGTGCCATGCGCTAACTCAGAGGCAACCACATGTCTCCCGTACAGACCTACTCTCTCACTGGTGCCATGAGCTAACTCAGAGGCAACCACATGTCTCCCGTACAGACCTACTCTCTCACTTGTGCCATGAGCTAACTCAGAGGCAACCACATGTCTCCCGTACAGACCTACTCTCTCACTGGTGCCATGAGCTAACTCAGAGGCAACCACATGTCTCCCGTACAGACCTACTCTCTCACTGGTGCCATGAGCTAATTCAGAGGCAACCACATGTCTCCCGTACAGACTTACTCTCTCACTGGTGCCATGAGCTAACTCAGATGCAACCACATGTCTCCCGTACAGACCTACTCTCTCCCTGGTGCCATGAGCTAACTCAGAGGCAACCACATGTCTCCCATACAGACCTACTCTCTCACTGGTGCCATGAGCTAACTCAGAGGCAACCACATGTCTCCCGTACAGACCTACTCTCTCACTGGTGCCATGATCTAACTCAGAGGCAACGACATGTCTCCCGTACAGACCTACTCTCTCACTGGTGCCATGAGCTAACTCAGAGGCAACCACATGTCTCCCGTACAGACCTACTCTCTCACTGGTGCCATGAGCTAACTCAGATGCAACCACATGTCTCCCGTACAGACCTACTCTCTCACTGGTGCCATGAGCTAACTCAGAGGCAACCACATGTCTCCCGTACAGACCTACTCGCTCACTGGTGCCATGAGCTAACTCAGAGGCAACCACATGTCTCCCGTACAGACCTACACTCTCACTGGTGCCATGAGCTAACTTAGAGGCAACCACATGTCTCCCATACAGACCTACTCTCTCACTGGTGCCATGAGCTAACTCAGAAGCAACCACATGTCTCCCGTACGGACCTACTCTCCCACTGGTGCCATGAGCTAACTCAGACGCAACCACATGTCTCCCGTACAGACCTACAACTCTCTCACTGGTGCCATGAGCTAACTCAGAGGCAACCACATGCCTCCCGTACAGACCTACTCTCTCACTGGTGCCATGAGCTAACTCAGAGGCAACCACATATCTCCCGCACAGACCTACTCTCCCACTGGTGCCATGAGCTAACTCAGAGGCAACCACATGTCTCCCGTACAGACATACTCTCCCACTGGTACCATGAGCTACTTAGAGACAACCATATGTCTCCAGTTCAGACCTACTCTCTCACTGGTTCCATGAGCTAACTCAGAGGCAACCACATGTCTCCCGTACAGACCTACTCTCTCAGTGGTGCCATGAGCTAACTCAGAGGCAACTACATTTCTCCCGTACAGACCTACTCTCTCACTGGTGCCATGAGCTAACTCAGAGGCAACCACATGTCTCCTGTACAGACCTACTCTCTCACTGGTGCCATGAGCAAATTCAGAGGCAACCACATCTCTCCTGTACAGACCTACTCACTCACTGATACCATGAGCTAACTCAGAGGCAACCACATGTCTCCCATACAGACCTACTCTCTCACTGGTGCCATGAGCTAACTCAGAGGCAACCACATGTCTCCTGTACAGACCTACTCTCTCACTGGTGCCATGAGCAAATTCAGAGGCAACCACATCTCTCCTGTACAGACCTACTCTCTCACTGATACCATGAGCTAACTCAGAGGCAACCACATGTCTCCCATACAGACCTACTCACTGGTACCATGTGCTAACTCAGAGGCAACTACGTGTCTCCCATAGAGACCTACTCTCTCACTGGTGCCATGAGCTAACTCAGAGGCAACCACATGTCTCCCGTACAGACCTACTCTCTCACTGGTGCCATGAGAGGCAACCACATGTCTCCCGTACAGACATACTCTCTCACTGGTGCCATGAGCTAACTCAGAGGCAACCACATGTCTCCCGTAAGGTCTACTCTCTCACTGGTGCCATGACCTAACTCAGAGGCAACCACATGTCTCCCGTACAGACCTACTCTCTCACTGGTGCCATGAGCTAACTCAGAGGCAACCACATGTCTCCAGTACAGACCTACTCTCTCACTGGTGCCATGAGGTAACTCAGAGGTAATCACATGTCTCCTGTACAGACCTACTCTCTCACTGGTGCCATGAGCTAACTCAGAGGCAACCACATGCCTCCCGTACAGACCTACTCTCTCACTGGTGCCATGAGCTAACTCAGAGGCAACCACATGTCTCCCGCACAGACCTACTCTCCTACTGGTGCCATGAGCTAACTCAGAGGCAACCACATGTCTCCCGTACAGACCTACTCTCCCACTGGTGCCATGAGCTACTTAGAGACAACCACATGTCTCCCGTTCAGACCTACTCTCTCACTGGTGCCATGAGCTAACTCAGAGGCAACCACATGTCTCCCGTACAGACCGACTCTCTCAGTGGTGCCATGAGCTAACTCAGAGGCAACCACATGTCTCCCGTACAGACCTACTCTCTCACTGGTGCCATGAGCTAACTCAGAGGCAACTATGTGTCTCCCATACAGACCTACATACTCTCTCACTGGTGCCATGAGCTAACTCAGAGGCAACCACATGTCTCCCGTACAGCCCTACTCTCTCACTGGTGCCAAGAGCTAACTCAGAGGCAACCACAAGTCTCCCGTACAGACCTACTCTCTCACTGGTGCCATGAGCTAACTCAGAGGCAACCACATGTCTCCCGTACAGACCTACTCTCTCACTGGTGCCATGAGCTAACTCAGAGGCAACCACATGTCTCCCGTACAGACCTACTCTCTCACTGGTACCATGAGCTAACTCATAGGCAAGCACATGTCTCCCGTACAGACGTACTCTCTCACTGGTGCCATGATCTAACTCAGAGGCAACCACATGTCTCCCGTACAGACCTACTCTCTCACTGGTGCCATGAGCTAACTCAGAGGCAACCACATGTCTCCCGTACAGACCTACTCTCTCACTGGTTCTATGAGCTAACTCAGAGGCAAACACATGTCTCCCGTACAGACCTACTCTCTCACTGGCGCCATGAGCTAACTCAGAGGCAACCACATGTCTCCCGTACAGACCTACACTCTCACTCGTGCCATGAGCTAACTAAGAAGCAACCACATGACTCCCATACAGACCTACTCTCTCACTGTTGCCATTAGCTAACCCAGAGACAATCACATGTCTCCTGTACAGATCTACTCTCTCACTGGTGCCATGAGCTAACTCAGAGGCAACCACAAGTCTCCCGCACAGACCTACTCTCCCATTGGTGCCATGAGCTAACTCAGAGGCAACCACATGTCTCCCATACAGACCTAATCTCCCACTGGTGTCATGAGCTAACTCAGAGACAACCACATGTCTCCCATACAGACCTACTCTCTCACTGGTGCCATGAGCTAACTCAGAGGCAACCACATGTCTCCCATACAGACCTACTCTCTCACTTGTGCCATGAGCTAACTCAGAGGCAATCACATGTCTCCCATAGAGACCTACTCTCTCACTGGTGCCATGAGCTAACTCAGAGGCAACGACATGTCTCCCGTACAGACCTACTCTCCCACTGGTGCCATGAGCTAACTCAGAGACAACCACATGTCTCCCTTACAGACCTATTCTCTCACTGGTACCATGAGCTAACTAAGAGGCAACCACATGTCTCCCGTACAGACCTATTCTCTCACTGGTGCCATGAGCTAACTCAGAGGAAACCACATGTCTTCCATACAGAGCTACTCTCTCACTGGTGCCATGAGCTAACTTAGAGGCAACCACATGTCTCCCATACAGACCTACTCTCTCACTGGTGCCATGAGCTAACTCAGAAGCAACCACATGTCTCCCGTACGGACCTACTCTCCCACTGGTGCCATGAGCTAACTCAGAGGCAACCACATGTCTCCCGTACAGACCTACAACTCTCTCACTGGTGCCATGATCTAACTCAGAGGCAATCACATGCCTCCCGTACAGACCTACTCTCTCACTGGTGCCATGAGCTAACTCAGAGGCAATCACATGTCTCCCGCACAGACCTACTCTCCCACTGGTGCCATGAGCTAACTCAGAGGCAACCACATGTCTACCGTACAGACCTACTCTCCCACTGGTGCCATGAGCTACTTAGAGACAACCACATGTCTCCCGTTCAGACCTACTCTCTCACTGGTGCCATGAGCTAACACAGAGGCAACCACATGTCTCCCGTACAGACCTACTCTCTCAGTGGTGCCATGAGCTAACTCAGAGGCAATCACATGTCTCCCGTACAGACCTACTCTCTCACTGGTGCCATGAGCTAACTCAGAGGCAACCACATGTCTCCTGTACAGACCTACTCTCTCACTGGTGCCATGAGCAAATTCAGAGGCAACCACATGTCCCTGTACAGACCTACTCTCTCACTGATACCATGAGCTAACTCAGAGGCAACCACATGTCTGCCGTACAGACCTACTCACTGGTGCCATGAGCTAACTCAGAGGCAACTACGTGTCTCCCATACAGACCTACTCTCTCACTGGTGCCATGAGCTAACTCAGAGGCAACCACATGTCTCCCGTACAGACCTACTCTCTCACTGGTGCCATGAGAGGCAACCACATGTCTCCCGTACAGACCTACTCTCTCACTGGTGCCATGAGCTAACTCAGAGGCAACCACATGTCTCCCGTAAGGTCTACTCTCTCACTGGTGCCATGACCTAACTCAGAGGCAACCACATGTCTCCCGTACAGACCTACTCTCTCACTGGTGCCATGAGCTAACTCAGAGGCAACCACATGTCTCCCGTACAGACCTACTCTCTCACTGGTGCCATGAGCTAACTCAGAGGCAACCACATGTCTCCCGTACAGACCTACTCTCTCACTGGTGCCATGAGCTAACTCAGAGGCAACCACATGTCTCCCGTACAGACCAACTCTCTCACTGGTGCCATGCGCTAACTCAGAGGCAACCACATGTCTCCCGTACAGACCTACTCTCTCACTGGTGCCATGAGCTAACTCAGAGGCAACCACATGTCTCCCGTACAGACCTACTCTCTCACTGGTGCCATGAGCTAACTCAGAGGCAACCACATGTCTCCCGTACAGACCTACTCTCTCACTGGTGCCATGAGCTAACTCAGAGGCAACCACATGTCTCCCGTACAGACCTACTCTCTCACTGGTGCCATGAGCTAATTCAGAGGCAACCACATGTCTCCCGTACAGACTTACTCTCTCACTGGTGCCATGAGCTAACTCAGATGCAACCACATGTCTCCCGTACAGACCTACTCTCTCCCTGGTGCCATGAGCTAACTCAGAGGCAACCACATGTCTCCCATACAGACCTACTCTCTCACTGGTGCCATGAGCTAACTCAGAGGCAACCACATGTCTCCCGTACAGACCTACTCTCTCACTGGTGCCATGATCTAACTCAGAGGAAACGACATGTCTCCCGTACAGACCTACTCTCTCACTGGTGCCATGAGCTAACTCAGAGGCAACCACATGTCTCCCGTACAGACCTACTCTCTCACTGGTGCCATGAGCTAACTCAGATGCAACCACATGTCTCCCGTACAGACCTACTCTCTCACTGGTGCCATGAGCTAACTCAGAGGCAACCACATGTCTCCCGTACAGACCTACTCGCTCACTGGTGCCATGAGCTAACTCAGAGGCAACCACATGTCTCCCGTACAGACCTACACTCTCACTGGTGCCATGAGCTAACTAAGAGGCAACCACATGTCTCCCGTACAGACCTACTCTCTCACTGGTGCCATTAGCTAACCCAGATACAATCACATGTCTCCTGTACAGATCTACTCTCTCACTGGTGCCATGAGCTAACTCAGAGGCAACCACATGTCTCCCGCACAGACCTACTCTCCCACTGGTGCCATGAGCTAACTCAGAGGCAACCACATGTCTCCCATACAGACCTACTCTCCCACTGGTGCCATGAGCTAACTCAGAGACAACCACATGTCTCCCGTACAGACCTACTCTCTCACTGGTGCCATGAGCTAACTCAGAGGCAACCACATGTCTCCCGTACAGACCTACTCTCTCATTGGTGACATGAGCTAACTCAGAGGCAATCACATGTCTCTCGTACAGACCTACTCTCTCACTGGTGCCATGAGCTAACTAAGAGGCAACGACATGTCTCCCGTACAGACCTACTCTCCCACTGGTGCCATGAGCTAACTCAGAGACAACCACATGTCTCCCTTACAGACCTATTCTCTCACTGGTGCCATAAGCTAACTAAGAGGCAACCACATGTCTCCCGTACAGACCTATTCTCTCACTGGTGCCAAGAGCTAACTCAGAGGCAACCACATGTCTTCCGTACAGACCTACTTCTCACTGGTGCCATGAGCTAACTCAGAGGCAACCACATGTCTCCCGTACAGACCTACTCTCCCAGTGGTGCCATAAGCTAACTCAGAGGCAACCACATGTCTCCCGTACAGACCTACTCTCTCACTGGTGCCATGCGCTAACTCAGAGGCAACCACATGTCTCCCGTACAGACCTACATGTACTCTCTCACAGGTGCCATGAGCTAACTCAGAGGCAACCACATGTCTCCCGTACAGACCTACTCTCTCACTGGTGCCATGAGCTAACTCAGAGGCAACCACATGTCTCCTGTACAGACCTACTGTCTCACTGGTGCCATGAGCTAACTCAGAGTCAACCACATGTCTCCCGTACAGACCTACTCTCTCACTGGTGCCATGAGCTAACTCAGAGGCAACCACATGTCTCCCGTACAGACCTACTCTCTCACTGGTGCCATGAGCTAACTCAGAGGCAACTACATGTCTCCCGTTCAGACCTACTCTCCCACTGGTGCCATGAGCTAACTCAGAGACAACCACATGTCTCCCTTACAGACCTATTCTCTCACTGGTGTCATGAGCTAACTAAGAGGCAACCACATGTCTCCCGTACAGACCTATTCTCTCACTGGTGCCATGAGCTAACTCAGAGGAAACCACATGTCTCCTGTACAGACCTACTCTCTCACTGGTGCCATGAGCTAACTCAGAGGCAACCACATGTCTCCCGTACAGAGCTACTCTCTCACTGGTGCCATGAGCTAACTTAGAGGCAAACACATGTCTCCCATACAGACCTACTCTCTCACTGGTGCCATGAGCTAACTCAGAGGCAACCACATGTCTCCCGTACAGACCTACTCTCCCACTGGTGCCATGAGCTAACTCAGAGACAACCACATGTCTCCCGTACAGACCTACTCTCTCTCTGGTGCCATGAGCTAACTCAGAGGCAACCACATGCCTCCCGTACAGACCGACTCTCTCACTGGTGCCATGAGCTAACTCAGAGGCAACCACATGTCTCACGCACAGCGCACAGACCTACTCTCCCACTGATGCCATGAGCTAACTCAGAGGCAACCACATGTCTCCCGTACAGACCTACTCTCCCACTGGTGCCATGAGCTATTAGAGACAACCACATCTCTCCCGTTCAGACCTACTCTCTCACTGGTGCCATGAGCTAACTCAGAGGCAACCACATGTCTCCCGTACAGACCTACTCTCTCAGTGGTGCCATGAGCTAACTAATAGGCAACCACATGTCTCCCGTACAGACCTACTCTCTCACTGGTGCCATCAGCTAACTCAGAGGCAACTACATCTCTCCTGTACAGACCTAATCTCTCACTGGTGCCATGAGCAAATTCAGAGGCAACCACATGTCTCCTGTACAGACCTACTCTCTCACTGATACCATGAGCTAACTCAGAGGCAACCACATGTCTCCCGTACAGACCTACTCACTGGTGCCATGAGCTAACTCAGAGGCAACTACGTGTCTCCCATACAGACCAACATACTCTCTCACTGGTGCCATGAGCTAACTCAGAGGCAACCACATGTCTCCCGTACAGACCTACTCTCTCACTGGTGCCATGAGCTAACTCAGAGGCAACCACATGTCTCCCGTACAGACCTACTCTCTCACTGGTGCCATGAGCTAACTCATAGGCAACCACATGTCTCCCGTACAGACGTACTCTCTCACTCATGCCATGATCTAACTCAGAGGCAACCACATGTCTCCCGTACAGACCTACTCTCTCACTGGTGCCATGAGCTAACTCAGAGGCAACCACATTCCTCCCGTACAGACCTACTCTCTCACTGGTGCCATGAGCTAACTCAGAGGCAACCACATGTCTCCCGCACAGACCTACTCTCCTACTGGTGCCATGAGCTAACTCAGAGGCAACCACATGTCTCCCGTACAGACCTACTCTCCCACTGGTGCCATGAGCTACTTAGAGACAACCACATGTCTCCCGTTCAGACCTACTCTCTCACTGGTGCCATGAGCTAACTCAGAGGCAACCACATGTCTCCCGTACAGTCCAACTCTCTCAGTGGTGCCATGAGCTAACTCAGAGGCAACCACATGTCTCCCGTACAGACCTACTCTCTCACTGGTGCCATGAGCTAACTCAGAGGCAACTATGTGTCTCCCATACAGACCTACATACTCTCTCACTGGTGCCATGAGCTAACTCAGAGGCAACCACATGTCTCCCGTACAGCCCTACTCTCTCACTGGTGCCAAGAGCTAACTCAGAGGCAACCACAAGTCTCCCGTACAGACCTACTCTCTCACTGGTGCCATGAGCTAACTCAGAGGCAACCACATGTCTCCCGTACAGACCTACTCTCTCACTGGTGCCATGAGCTAACTCAGAGGCAACCACATGTCTCCCGTACAGATCTACTCTCTCACTGGTGCCATGAGCTAACTCATAGGCAAGCACATGTCTCCCGTACAGACGTACTCTCTCACTGGTGCCATGATCTAACTCAGAGGCAACCACATGTCTCCCGTACAGACCTACTCTCTCACTGGTGCCATGAGCTAACTCAGAGGCAATCACATGTCTCCCGTACAGACCTACTCTCTCACTGGTTCCATGAGCTAACTCAGAGGCAACCACATGTCTCCCGTACAGACCTACTCTCTCACTGGCGCCATGAGCTAACTCAGAGGCAACCACATGTCTCCCGTACAGACCTACACTCTCACTGGTGCCATGAGCTAACTAAGAGGCAACCACATGTCTCCCATACAGACCTACTCTCTCACTGGTGCCATTAGCTAACCCAGAGACAATCACATGTCTCCTGTACAGATCTACTCTCTCACTGGTGCCATGAGCTAACTCAGAGGCAACCACATGTCTCCCGCACAGACCTACTCTCCCATTGGTGCCATGAGCTAACTCAGAGGCAACCACATGTCTCCCATACAGACCTAATCTCCCACTGGTGCCATGAGCTAACTCAGAGACAACCACATGTCTCCCATACAGACCTACTCTCTCACTGGTGCCATGAGCTAACTCAGAGGCGACCACATGTCTCCCATACAGACCTACTCTCTCACTTGTGCCATGAGCTAACTCAGAGGCAACCACATGTCTCCCATAGAGACCTACTCTCTCACTGGTGCCATGAGCTAACTCAGAGGCAACGACATTTCTCCCGTACAGACCTACTCTCCCACTGGTGCCATGAGCTAACTCAGAGACAACCACATGTCTCCCTTACAGACCTATTCTCTCACTGGTACCATGAGCTAACTAAGAGGCAACCACATGTCTCCCGTACAGACCTATTCTCTCACTGGTGCCATGAGCTAACTCAGAGGAAACCACATGTCTCCCATACAGAGCTACTCTCTCACTGGTGCCATGAGCTAACTTAGAGGCAACCACATGTCTCCCATACAGACCTACTCTCTCACTGGTGCCATGAGCTAACTCAGAAGCAACCACATGTCTCCCGTACGGACCGACTCTCCCACTGGTGCCATGAGCTAACTCAGAGGCAACCACATGTCTCCCGTACAGACCTACAACTCTCTCACTGGTGCCATGAGCTTACTCAGAGGCAATCACATGCCTCCCGTACAGACCTACTCTCTCACTGGTGCCATGAGCTAACTCAGAGGCAATCACATGTCTCCCGCACAGACCTACTCTCCCACTGGTGCCATGAGCTAACTCAGAGGCAACCACATGTCTACCGTACAGACCTACTCTCCAACTGGTGCCATGAGCTACTTAGAGACAACCACATGTCTCCCGTTCAGACCTACTCTCTCACTGGTGCCATGAGCTAACACAGAGGCAACTACATGTCTCCCGTACAGACCTACTCTCTCAGTGGTGCCATGAGCTAACTCAGAGGCAACCACATGTCTCCCGTACAGACCTACTCTCTCACTGGTGCCATGAGCTAACTCAGAGGCAACCACATGTCTCCTGTACAGACCTACTCTCTCACTGGTGCCATGAGCAAATTCAGAGGCAACCACATGTCCCTGTACAGACCTACTCTCTCACTGATACCATGAGCTAACTCAGAGGCAACCACATGTCTGCCGTACAGACCTACTCACTGGTGCCATGAGCTAACTCAGAGGCAACTACGTGTCTCCCATACAGACCTACTCTCTCACTGGTGCCATGAGCTAACTCAGAGGCAACCACATGTCTCCCGTACAGACCTACTCTCTCACTGGTGCCATGAGAGGCAACCACATGTCTCCCGTACAGACCTACTCTCTCACTGGTGCCATGAGCTAACTCAGAGGCAACCACATGTCTCCCGTAAGGTCTACTCTCTCACTGGTGCCATGACCTAACTCAGAGGCAACCACATGTCTCCCGTACAGACCTACTCTCTCACTGGTGCCATGAGCTAACTCAGAGGCAACCACATGTCTCCCGTACAGACCTACTCTCTCACTGGTGCCATGAGCTAACTCAGAGGCAACCACATGTCTCCCGTACAGACCTACTCTCTCACTGTTGCCATGAGCTAACTCAGAGGCAACCACATGTCTCCCGTACAGACCAACTCTCTCACTGGTGCCATGCGCTAACTCAGAGGCAACCACATGTCTCCCGTACAGACCTACTCTCTCACTGGTGCCATGAGCTAACTCAGAGGCAACCACATGTCTCCCGTACAGACCTACTCTCTCACTGGTGCCATGAGCTAACTCAGAGGCAACCACATGTCTCCCGTACAGACCTACTCTCTCACTGGTGCCATGAGCTAACTCAGAGGCAACCACATGTCTCCCGTACAGACCTACTCTCTCACTGGTGCCATGAGCTAACTCAGAGGCAACCACATGTCTCCCGTACAGACTTACTCTCTCACTGGTGCCATGAGCTAACTCAGATGCAACCACATGTCTCCCGTACAGACCTACTCTCTCCCTGGTGCCATGAGCTAACTCAGAGGCAACCACATGTCTCCCATACAGACCTACTCTCTCACTGGTGCCATGAGCTAACTCAGAGGCAACCACATGTCTCCCGTACAGATCTACTCTCTCACTGGTGCCATGATCTAACTCAGAGGCAACGACATGTCTCCCGTACAGACCTATTCTCTCACTGGTGCCATTAGCTAACTCAGAGGCAACCACATGTCTCCCATACAGACCTACTCTCTCACTGGTGCCATGAGCTAACTCAGAGGCAACCACATGTCTCCCGTACAGACCTACTCTCTCACTGGTGCCATGAGCTAACTCAGATGCAACCACATGTCTCCCGTACAGACCTACTCTCTCACTGGTGCCATGAGCTAACTCAGAGGCAACCACATGTCTCCCGTACAGACCTACTCGCTCACTGGTGCCATGAGCTAACTCAGAGGCAACCACATGTCTCCCGTACAGACCTACACTCTCACTGGTGCCATGAGCTAACTAAGAGGCAACCACATGTCTCCCGTACAGACCTACTCTCTCACTGGTGCCATTAGCTAACCCAGATACAATCACATGTCTCCTGTACAGATCTACTCTCTCACTGGTGCCATGAGCTAACTCAGAGGCAAACACATGTCTCCCGCACAGACCTACTCTCCCACTGGTGCCATGAGCTAACTCAGAGGCAACCACATGTCTCCCATACAGACCTACTCTCCCACTGGTGCCATGAGCTAACTCAGAGACAACCACATGTCTCCCGTACAGACCTACTCTCTCACTGGTGCTATGAGCTAACTCAGAGGCAACCACATGTCTCCCGTACAGACCTACTCTCTCATTGGTGACATGAGCTAACTCAGAGGCAATCACATGTCTCTCGTACAGACCTACTCTCTCACTGGTGCCATGAGCTAACTAAGAGGCAACGACATGTCTCCCGTACAGACCTACTCTCCCACTGGTGCCATGAGCTAACTCAGAGACAACCACATGTCTCCCTTACAGACCTATTCTCTCACTGGTGCCATAAGCTAACTAAGAGGCAACCACATGTCTCCCGTACAGACCTATTCTCTCACTGGTGCCAAGAGCTAACTCAGAGGCAACCACATGTCTCCCGTACAGACCTACTCGCTCACTGGTGCCATGAGCTAACTCAGAGGCAACCACATGTCTCCCGTACAGACCTACACTCTCACTGGTGCCATGAGCTAACTAAGAGGCAACCACATGTCTCCCGTACAGACCTACTCTCTCACTGGTGCCATTAGCTAACCCAGATACAATCACATGTCTCCTGTACAGATCTACTCTCTCACTGGTGCCATGAGCTAACTCAGAGGCAACCACATGTCTCCCGCACAGACCTACTCTCCCACTGGTGCCATGAGCTAACTCAGAGGCAACCACATGTCTCCCATACAGACCTACTCTCCCACTGGTGCCATGAGCTAACTCAGAGACAACCACATGTCTCCCGTACAGACCTACTCTCTCACTGGTGCCATGAGCTAACTCAGAGGCAACCACATGTCTCCCGTACAGACCTACTCTCTCATTGGTGACATGAGCTAACTCAGAGGCAATCACATGTCTCTCGTACAGACCTACTCTCTCACTGGTGCCATGAGCTAACTAAGAGGCAACGACATGTCTCCCGTACAGACCTACTCTCCCACTGGTGCCATGAGCTAACTCAGAGACAACCACATGTCTCCCTTACAGACCTATTCTCTCACTGGTGCCATAAGCTAACTAATAGGCAACCACATGTCTCCCGTACAGACCTATTCTCTCACTGGTGCCAAGAGCTAACTCAGAGCAACCACATGTCTCCCGTACAGACCTACTTCTCACTGGTGCCATGAGCTAACTCAGAGGCAACCACATGTCTCCCGTACAGACCTACTCTCTCAGTGGTGCCATAAGCTAACTCAGAGGCAACCACATGTCTCCCGTACAGACCTACTCTCTCACTGGTGCCATGCGCTAACTCAGAGGCAACCACATGTCTCCCGTACAGACCTACATGTACTCTCTCACAGGTGCCATGAGCTAACTCAGAGGCAACCACATGTCTCCCGTACAGACCTACTCTCTCACTGGTGCCATGAGCTAACTCAGAGGCAACCACATGTCTCCTGTACAGACCAACTGTCTCACTGGTGCCATGAGCTAACTCAGAGGCAACCACATGTCTCCCGTACAGACCTACTCTCTCACTGGTGCCATGAGCTAACTCAGAGGCAACCACATGTCTCCCGTACAGACCTACTCTCTCACTGGTGCCATGAGCTAACTCAGAGGCAACCACATGTCTCCCGTTCAGACCTACTCTCCCACTGGTGCCATGAGCTAACTCAGAGACAACCACATGTCTCCCTTACAGACCTATTCTCTCACTGGTGTCATGAGCTAACTAAGAGGCAACCACATGTCTCCCGTACAGACCTATTCTCTCACTGGTTCCATGAGCTAACTCAGAGGAAACCACATGTCTCCTGTACAGACCTACTCTCTTACTGGTGCCATGAGCTAATTCAGAGGCAACCACATGTCTCCCATACAGAGCTACTCTCTCACTGGTGCCATGAGCTAACTCAGAGACAACCACATGCCTTCCGTACAGACCTACTCTCTCACTGGTGCCATGAGCTAACTCAGAGGCAACTACATGTCTCACGCACAGCGCACAGACCTACTCTCCCACTGGTGCCATGAGCTAACTCAGAGGCAACCACATGTCTCCCGTACAGACCTACTCTCCCACTGGTGCCATGAGCTATTAGAGACAACCACATCTCTCCCGTTCAGACCTACTCTCTCACTGGTGCCATGAGCTAACTCAGAGGCAACCACATGTCTCCCGTACAGACCTACTCTCTCAGTGGTGCCATGAGCTAACTAATAGGCAACCACATGTCTCCCGTACAGACCTACTCTCTCACTGGTGCCATCAGCTAACTCAGAGGCAACTACATCTCTCCTGTACAGACCTACTCTCTCACTGGTGCCATGAGCAAATTCAGAGGCAACCACATGTCTCCTGTACAGACCTATTCTCTCACTTATACCATGAGCTAACTCAGAGGCAACCACATGTCTCCCATACAGACCTACTCACTGGTGCCATGAGCTAACTCAGAGGCAACTACGTGTCTCCCATACAGACCAACATACTCTCTCACTGGTGCCATGAGCTAACTCAGAGGCAACCACATGTCTCCCGTACAGACCTACTCTCTCACTGGTGCCATGAGCTAACTCAGAGGCAACCACATGTCTCCCGTACAGACCTACTCTCACACTGGTGCCATGAGCTAACTCATAGGCAACCACATGTCTCCCGTACAGACGTACTCTCTCACTCATGCCATGATCTAACTCAGAGGCAACCACATGTCTCCCGTACAGACCTACTCTCTCACTGGTGCCATGAGCTAACTCAGAGGCAACCACATGTCTCCCGTACAGACCTACTCTCTCACTGGTGCCATTAGCTAACTCAGAGGCAACCACATGTCTTCCGTACAGACCTACTCTCTCACTGGTGCCATGAGCTAACTCAGAGGGAACCACATGTCTCCCGTACAGACCTACACTCTCACTGGTGCCATGAGCTAACTAAGAGGCAAACACATGTCTCCCGTACAGACCTACTCTCTCACTGGTGCCATTAGCTAACCCAGATACAATCACATGTCTCCTGTACAGGTCTACTCTCTCACTGGTGCCATGAGCTAACTCAGAGGCAACCACATGTCTCCCGCACAGACCTACTCTCCCACTGGTACCATGAGCTAACTCAGAGGCAACCACATGTCTCCCATACAGACCTACTCTCCCACTGGTGCCATGAGCTAACTGAGAGACAACCACATGTCTCCCGTACAGACCTACTCTCTCACTGGTGCCATGAGCTAACTCAGAGGCAACCACATGTCTCCCGTACAGACCTACTCTCTCACTGGTGCCATGAGCTAACTCAGAGGCAACCACATGTCTCCTGTACAGACCTACTGTCTCACTGGTGCCATGAGCTAACTCAGAGGCAACCACATGTCTCCCGTACAGACCTACTCTCTCACTGGTGCCATGAGCTAACTCAGAGGCAACCACATGTCTCCCGTACAGACCTACTCTCTCACTGGTGCCATGAGCTAACTCAGAGGCAACCACATGTCTCCCGTTCAGACCTACTCTCCCACTGGTGCCATGAGCTAACTCAGAGACAACCACATGTCTCCCTTACAGACCTATTCTCTCACTGGTGTCATGAGCTAACTAAGAGGCAACCACATGTTTCCCGTACAGACCTATTCTCTCACTGGTGCCATGAGCTAACTCAGAGGAAACCACATGTCTCCTGTACAGACCTACTCTCTCACTGGTGCCATGAGCTAATTCAGAGGCAACCACATGTCTCCCATACAGAGCTACTCTCTCACTGGTGCCATGAGCTAACTCAGAGACAACCACATGCCTCCCGTACAGACCTACTCTCTCACTGGTGCCATGAGCTAACTCAGAGGCAACTACATGTCTCACACACAGCGCACAGACCTACTCTCCCACTGGTGCCATGAGCTAACTCAGAGGCAACCACATGTCTCCCGTACAGACCTACTCTCCCACTGGTGCCATGAGCTATTAGAGACAACCACATCTCTCCCATTCAGACCTACTCTCTCACTGGTGCCATGAGCTAACTCAGAGGCAACCACATGTCTCCCGTACAGACCTACTCTCTCAGTGGTGCCATGAGCTAACTAATAGGCAACCACATGTCTCCCGTACAGACCTACTCTCTCACTGGTGCCATGAGCAAATTCAGAGGCAACCACATGTCTCCTGTACAGACCTATTCTCTCACTTATACCATGAGCTAACTCAGAGGCAACCACATGTCTCCCATACAGACCTACTCACTGGTGCCATGAGCTAACTCAGAGGCAACTACGTGTCTCCCATACAGACCAACATACTCTCTCACTGGTGCCATGAGCTAACTCAGAGGCAACCACATGTCTCCCGTACAGACCTACTCTCTCACTGGTGCCATGAGCTAACTCAGAGGCAACCACATGTCTCCCGTACAGACCTACTCTCACACTGGTGCCACGAGCTAACTCATAGGCAACCACATGTCTCCCGTACAGACGTACTCTCTCACTCATGCCATGATCTAACTCAGAGGCAACCACATGTCTCCCGTACAGACCTACTCTCTCACTGGTGCCATGAGCTAACTCAGAGGCAACCACTGTCTCCCGTACAGACCTACTCTCTCACTGGTGCCATTAGCTAACTCAGAGGCAACCACATGTCTTCCGTACAGACCTACTCTCTCACTGGTGCCATGAGCTAACTCAGAGGCAACCACATGTCTCCCGTACAGACCTACACTCTCACTGGTGCCATGAGCTAACTAAGAGGCAACCACATGTCTCCCGTACAGACCTACTCTCTCACTGGTGCCATGAGCTAACTCATAAGCAACCACATGTCTCCCGTACAGACGTACTCTCTCACTCATGCCATGATCTTACTCAGAGGCAACCACATGTCTCCCGTACAGACCTACTCTCTCACTGGTGCCATGAACTAACTCAGAGGCAACCACATGTCTCCCGTACAGACCTACTCTCTCACTGGTGCCATGAGCTAACTCAGAGGCAACCACATGTCTCCCGTACAGACCTACTCTCTCACTGGTGCCATGAGCTAACTCAGAGGCAACCACATGTCTCCCGTACAGACCTACACTCTCACTGGTGCCATGAGCTAACTAAGAGGCAACCACATGTCTCACGTACAGACCTACTCTCTCACTGGTGCCATTAGCTAACCCAGATACAATCACATGTCTCCTGTACAGATCTACTCTCTCACTGGTGCCATGAGCCAACTCAGAGGCAACCACATGTCTCCCGCACAGACCTACTCTCCCACTGGTGCCATGAGCTAACTCAGAGGCAATCACATGTCTCCCATACAGACCTACTCTCCCACTGGTGCCATGAGCTAACTCAGAGACAACCACATGTCTCCCGTACAGACCTACTCTCTCACTGGTGCCATGAGCTAACTCAGAGGCAACCACATGTCTCCCGTACAGACCTACTCTCTCACTGGTGCCATGAGCTAACTCAGAGACAATCACATGTCTCTCGTACAGACCTACTCTGTAACTTGTGCCATGAGCTAACTCAGAGGCAACGACAAGTCTCCCGTACAGACCTACTCTCCCACTGGTGCCATGAGCTAACTCAGAGACAACCACATGTCTCCCTTACAGACCTATTCTCTCACTGGTGCCATAAGCTAACTAAGAGGCAACCACATGTCTCCCGTACAGACCTATTCTCTCACTGGTGCCATGAGCTAACTCAGAGGAAACCACATGTCTCCTGTACAGACCTACTCTCTCACTGGTGCCATGAGCTAACTCAGAGGCAACCACATGTCTCCCGTACAGAGCTACTCTTTCACTGGTGCCATGAGCTAACTTAGAGGGAACCACATCTCTCCCATACAGACCTACTCTCTCACTGGTGCCATGAGCTAACTCAGAAGCAACCACATGTCCCCCGTACGGACCTACTCTCCCACTGGTACCATGAGCTAACTCAGAGGCAACCACATGTCTCCCGTACAGACCTACAACTCTCTCACTGGTGCCATGAACTAACTCAGAAGCAACCACTTGCCTCCCGTACAGACCTACTCTCTCACTGGTGCCATGAGCTAACTCAGAGGCAACCACATGTCTCCCGTACAGACCTACTCTCTCAGTGGTGCCATGAGCTAACTCAGAGGCAACCACATGTCTCCCGTACAGACCTACTCTCTCACTGGTGCCATGAGCTAACTCAGAGGCAACCACATGTCTCCTGTACAGACCTACTCTCTCACTGGTGCCATGAGCAAATTCAGAGGCAACCACATGTCTCCTGTACAGACCTACTCTCTCACTGATACCATGAGCTAACTCAGAGGCAACCACATGTCTCCCGTACAGACCTACTCACTGGTGCCATGAGCTAACTCAGAGGCAACTACGTGTCTCCCATACAGACCTACTCTCTCACTGGTGCCATGAGCTAACTCAGAGGCAACTACATGTCTCACGCACAGCGCACAGACCTACTCTCCCACTGGTGCCATGAGCTAACTCAGAGGCAACCACATGTCTCCCGTACAGACCTACTCTCCCACTGGTGCCATGAGCTATTAGAGACAACCACATCTCTCCCGTTCAGACCTACTCTCTCACTGGTGCCATGAGCTAACTCAGAGGCAACCACATGTCTCCCATCAGACCTACTCTCTCAGTGGTGCCATGAGCTAACTAATAGGCAACCACATGTCTCCCGTACAGACCTACTCTCTCACTGGTGCCATCAGCTAACTCAGAGGCAACTACATCTCTCCTGTACAGACCTACTCTCTCACTGGTGCCATGAGCAAATTCAGAGGCAACCACATGTCTCCTGTACAGACCTATTCTCTCACTTATACCATGAGCTAACTCAGAGGCAACCACATGTCTCCCATACAGACCTACTCACTGGTGCCATGAGCTAACTCAGAGGCAACTACGTGTCTCCCATACAGACCAACATACTCTCTCACTGGTGCCATGAGCTAACTCAGAGGCAACCACATGTCTCCCGTACAGACCTACTCTCTCACTGGTGCCATGAGCTAACTCAGAGGCAACCACATGTCTCCCGTACAGACCTACTCTCACACTGGTGCCATGAGCTAACTCATAGGCAACCACATGTCTCCCGTACAGACCTACTCTCTCACTGGTGCCATTAGCTAACTCAGAGGCAACCACATGTCTTCCGTACAGACCTACTCTCTCACTGGTGCCATGAGCTAACTCAGAGGCAACCATATGTCTCCCGTACAGACCTACACTCTCACTGGTGCCATGAGCTAACTAAGAGGCAACCACATGTCTCCCGTACAGACCTACTCTCTTACTGGTGCCATTAGCTAACCCAGATACAATCACATGTCTCCTGTACAGGTCTACTCTCTCACTGGTGCCATGAGCTAACTCAGAGGCAACCACATGTCTCCCGCACAAACCTACTCTCCCACTGGTACCATGAGCTAACTCAGAGGCAACCACATGTCTCCCATACAGACCTACTCTCCCACTGGTGCCATGAGCTAACTGAGAGACAACCACATGTCTCCCGTACAGACCTACTCTCTCACTGGTGCCATGAGCTAACTCAGAGGCAACCACATGTCTCCCGTACAGACCTACTCTCTCACTGGTGCCATGAGCTAACTCAGAGGCAACCACATGTCTCCCGTACAGACCTACTCTCTCACTGGTGCCATGAGCTAACTCATAAGCAACCACATGTCTCCCATACAGACGTACTCTCTCACTCATGCCATGATCTTACTCAGAGGCAACCACATGTCTCCCGTACAGACCTACTCTCTCACTGGTGCCATGAACTAACTCAGAGGCAACCACATGTCTCCCGTACAGACCTACTCTCTCACTGGTGCCATGAGCTAACTCAGAGGCAACCACATGTCTCCCGTACAGACCTACTCTCTCACTGGTGCCATGAGCTAACTCAGAGGCAACCACATGTCTCCAGTACAGACCTACACTCTCACTGGTGCCATGAGCTAACTAAGAGGCAATCACATGTCTCCCGTACAGACCTACTCTCTCACTGGTGCCATTAGCTAACCCAGATACAATCACATGTCTCCTGTACAGATCTACTCTCTCACTGGTGCCATGAGCCAACTCAGAAGCAACCACATGTCTCCCGCACAGACCTACTCTCCCACTGGTGCCATGAGCTAACTCAGAGGCAACCACATGTCTCCCATACAGACCTACTCTCCCACTGGTGCCATGAGCTAACTCAGAGACAACCACATGTCTCCCGTACAGACCTACTCTCTCACTGGTGCCATGAGCTAACTCAGAGGCAACCACATGTCTCCCGTACAGACCTACTCTCTCACTGGTGCCATGAGCTAACTCAGAGGCAATCACATGTCTCTCGTACAGACCTACTCTGTCACTTGTGCCATGAGCTAACTCAGAGGCAACCACATGTCTCCCGTACAGACCTACTCTCCCACTGGTGTCATGAGCTAACTCAGAGACAACCACATGTCTCCCTTACAGACCTATTCTCTCACTGGTGCCATAAGCTAACTAAGAGGCAACCACATGTCTCCCGTACAGACCTATTCTCTCACTGGTGCCATGAGCTAACTCAGAGGAAACCACATGTCTCCTATACAGACCTACTCTCTCACTGGTGCCATGAGCTAACTCAGAGGCAACCACATGTCTCCCGTACAGAGCTACTCTTTCACTGGTGCCATGAGCTAACTTAGAGGCAACCACATCTCTCCCATACAGACCTACTCTCTCACTGGTGCCATGAGCTAACTCAGAAGCAACCACATGTCTCCCGTACGGACCTACTCTCCCACTGGTACCATGAGCTAACTCAGAGGCAACCACATGTCTCCCGTACAGACCTACAACTCTCTCACTGGTGCCATGAACTAACTCAGAGGCAACCACTTGCCTCCCGTACAGACCTACTCTCTCACTGGTGCCATGAGCTAACTCAGAGGCAACCACATGTCTCCCGTACAGACCTACTCTCTCAGTGGTGCCATGAGCTAACTCAGAGGCAACCACATGTCTCCCGTACAGACCTACTCTCTCACTGGTGCCATGAGCTAACTCAGAGGCAACCACATGTCTCCTGTACAGACCTACTCTCTCACTGGTGCCATGAGCAAATTCAGAGGCAACCACATGTCTCCTGTACAGACCTACTCTCTCACTGATACCATGAGCTAACTCAGAGGCAACCACATGTCTCCCGTACAGACCTACTCACTGGTGCCATGAGCTAACTCAGAGGCAACTACATGTCTCCCATACAGACCTACTCTCTTACTGGTGCCATGAGCTAACTCAGAGGCAACCACATGTCTCCCGTACAGACCTACTCTCTCACTGGTGCCATGAGAGGCAACCACATGTCTCCCGTACAGACCTACTCTGTCACTGGTGCCATGAGCTAACTCAGAGGCAACCACATGTCTCCCGTAAGGTCTACTCTCTCACTGGTGCCATGACCTAACTCAGAGGCAACCACATGTCTCCCGTACAGACCTACTCTCTCACTGGTGCCATGAGCTAACTCAGAGGCAACCACATGTCTCCCGTACAGACCTACTCTCTCACTGGTGCCATGAGCTAACTCAGAGGTAACCACATGTCTCCCGTACAGACCTACTCTCTCACTGGTGCCATGAGCTAACTCAGAGGCAACCACATGTCTCCCGTACAGACCTACTCTCTCACTAGTGCCATGAGCTAACTCAGAGGCAACCACATGTCTCCCGTACAGACCAACTCTCTCACTGGTACCATGCGCTAACTCAGAGGCAACCACATGTCTCCCGTACAGACCTACTCTCTCACTGGTGCCATGAGCTAACTCAGAGGCAACCACATGTCTCCCGTACAGACCTCCTCTCTCACTGGTGCCATGAGCTAACTCAGAGGCAACCACATGTCTCCCGTACAGACCTACTCTCTCACTGGTGCCATGAGCTAACTCAGAGGCAACCACATGTCTCCCGTACAGACCTACTCTCTCACTGGTGCCATCAGCTAACTCAGAGGCAACCACATGTCTCCCGTACAGACCTACTCTCTCACTGGTGCCATGAGCTAACTCAGATGCAACCACATGTCTCCCGTACAGACCTACTCTCTCCCTGGTGCCATGAGCTAATTCAGAGGCAACCACATGTCTCCCGTACAGACCTACTCTCTCACTGGTACCATGAGCTAACTCAGAGGCAACCACATGTCTCCCGTACAGACCTACTCTCTCACTGGTGCCATGATCTAACTCAGAGGCAACGACATGTCTCCCGTACAGACCTATTCTCTCACTGGTGCCATTAGCTAACTCAGAGGCAACCACATGTCTCCCGTACAGACCTACTCTCTCACTGGTGCCATGAGCTAACTCAGAGGCAACCACATGTCTCCCGTACAGACCTACTCTCTCACTGGTTCCATGAGCTAACTCAGAGGCAACCACATGTCTCCCGTACAGACCTACTCTCTCACTGGTGCCATGAGCTAACTCAGAGGCAACCACATGTCTCCCGCACAGACCTACTCGCTCACTGGTGCCATGAGCTAACTCAGAGGCAACCACATGTCTCCCGTACAGACCTACACTCTCACTGGTGCCATGAGCTAACTAAGAGGCAACCACATGTCTCCCGTACAGACCTACTCTCTCACTGGTGCCATTAGCTAACCCAGATACAATCACATGTCTCCTGTACAGATCTACTCTCTCACTGGTGCCATGAGCTAACTCAGAGGCAACCACATGTCTCCCGCACAGACCTACTCTCCCACTGGTGCCATGAGCTAACTCAGAGGCAACCACATGTCTCCCATACAGACCTACTCTCCCACTGGTGCCATGAGCTAACTCAGAGACAACCACATGTCTCCCGTACAGACCAACTCTCTCACTGGTGCCATGAGCTAACTCAGAGGCAACCACATGTCTCCCGTACAGACCTACTCTCTCATTGGTGACATGAGCTAACTCAGAGGCAATCACATGTCTCTCGTACAGACCTTCTCTCTCACTGGTGCCATGAGCTAACTAAGAGGCAACGACATGTCTCCCGTACAGACCTACTCTCCCACTGGTGCCATGAGCTAACTCAGAGACAACCACATGTCTCCCTTACAGACCTATTCTCTCACTGGTGCCATAAGCTAACTAAGAGGCAACCACATGTCTCCCGTACAGACCTATTCTCTCACTGGTGCCAAGAGCTAATTCAGAGGCAACCACATGTCTCCTGTACAGACCTACTTCTCACTGGTGCCATGAGCTAACTCCGAGGCAACCACATGTCTCCCGTACAGACCTACTCTCTCAGTGGTGCCATAAGCTAACTCAGAGGCAACCACATGTCTCCCGTACAGACCTACTCTCTCACTGGTGCCATGCGCTAACTCAGAGGCAACCACATGTCTCCCGTACAGACCTACATGTACTCTATCACAAGTGCCATGAGCTAACTCAGAGGCAACCACATGTCTCCCGTACAGACCTACTCTCTCACTGGTGCCATGAGCTAACTCAGAGGCAACCACATGTCTCGTGTACAGACCTACTGTCTCACTGGTGCCATGAGCTAACTCAGAGGCAACCACATGTCTCCCGTACAGACCTACTCTCTCACTGGTGCCATGAGCTAACTCAGAGGCAACCACATGTCTCCCGTACAGACCTACTCTCTCACTGGTGCCATGAGCTAACTCAGAGGCAACCACATGTCTCCCGTTCAGACCTATTCTCTCACTGGTGCCATGAGCTAACTCAGAGGAAACCACATGTCTCCCGTACAGACCTACTCTCTCACTGATGCCATGAGCTAACTCAGAGGCAACCACATGTCTCCCGTACAGAGCTACTCTCTCACTGGTGCCTTGAGCTAACTTAGAGGCAACCACATGTCTCCCATACAGACCTACTCTCTCACTGGTGCCATGAGCTAACCCAGAGGCAAACACATGTCTCCCGTACAGACCTACTCTCCCACTGGTGCCATGAGCTAACTCAGAGACAACCACATGTCTCCCGTACAGACCTACTCTCTCTCTGGTGCCATGAGCTAACTCAGAGGCAACCACATGCCTCCCGTACAGACCTACTCTCTCACAGGTGCCATGAGCTAACTCAGAGGCAACCACATGTCTCACGCACAGCGCACAGACCTACTCTCCCACTGGTGCCATGAGCTAACTCAGAGGCAACCACATGTCTCCCGTACAGACCTACTCTCCCACTGGTGCCATGAGCTATTAGAGACAACCACATGTCTCCCGTTCAGACCTACTCTCTCACTAGTGCCATCAGCTAACTCAGAGGCAACCACATGTCTCCCGTACAGACCTACTCTCTCAGTGATGCCATGAGCTAACTAATAGGCAACCACATGTCTCCCGTACAGACCTACTCTCTTACTGGTGCCATCAGCTAACTCAGATGCAACCACATGTCTCCCGTACAGACCTACTCTCTCCCTGGTGCCATGAGCTAACTCAGAGGCAACCACATGTCTCCCGTACAGACCTACTCTCTCACTGGTACCATGAGCTAACTCAGAGGCAACCACATGTCTCCCGTACAGACCTACTCTCTCACTGGTGCCATGATCTAACTCAGAGGCAACGACATGTCTCCCGTACAGACCTATTCTCTCACTGGTGCCATTAGCTAACTCAGAGGCAACCACATGTCTCCCGTACAGACCTACTCTCTCACTGGTGCCATGAGCTAACTCAGAGGCAACCACATGTCTCCCGTACAGACCTACTCTCTCACTGGTGCCATGAGCTAACTCAGAGGCAACCACATGTCTCCCGTACAGACCTACTCTCTCACTGGTGCCATGAGCTAACTCAGAGGCAACCACATGTCTCCCGCACAGACCTACTCGCTCACTGGTGCCATGAGCTAACTCAGAGGCAACCACATGTCTCCCGTACAGACCTACACTCTCACTGGTGCCATTAGCTAACCCAGATACAATCACATGTCTCCTGTACAGATCTACTCTCTCACTGGTGCCATGAGCTAACTCAGAGGCAACCACATGTCTCCCGCACAGACCTACTCTCCCACTGGTGCCATGAGCTAACTCAGAGGCAACCACATGTCTCCCATACAGACCTACTCTCCCACTGGTGCCATGAGCTAACTCAGAGACAACCACATGTCTCCCGTACAGACCAACTCTCTCACTGGTGCCATGAGCTAACTCAGAGGCAACCACATGTCTCCCGTACAGACCTACTCTCTCATTGGTGACATGAGCTAACTCAGAGGCAATCACATGTCTCTCGTACAGACCTTCTCTCTCACTGGTGCCATGAGCTAACTAAGAGGCAACGACATGTCTCCCGTACAGACCTACTCTCCCACTGGTGCCATGAGCTAACTCAGAGACAACCACATGTCTCCCTTACAGACCTATTCTCTCACTGGTGCCATAAGCTAACTAAGAGGCAACCACATGTCTCCCGTACAGACCTATTCTCTCACTGGTGCCAAGAGCTAATTCAGAGGCAACCACATGTCTCCCGTACAGACCTACTCTCTCAGTGGTGCCATAAGCTAACTCAGAGGCAACCACATGTCTCCCGTACAGACCTACTCTCTCACTGGTGCCATGCGCTAACTCAGAGGCAACCACATGTCTCCCGTACAGACCTACATGTACTCTATCACAAGTGCCATGAGCTAACTCAGAGGCAACCACATGTCTCCCGTACAGACCTACTCTCTCACTGGTGCCATGAGCTAACTCAGAGGCAACCACATGTCTCGTGTACAGACCTACTGTCTCACTGGTGCCATGAGCTAACTCAGAGGCAACCACATGTCTCCCGTACAGACCTACTCTCTCACTGGTGCCATGAGCTAACTCAGAGGCAACCACATGTCTCCCGTACAGACCTACTCTCTCACTGGTGCCATGAGCTAACTCAGAGGCAACCACATGTCTCCCGTTCAGACCTATTCTCTCACTGGTGCCATGAGCTAACTCAGAGGAAACCACATGTCTCCTGTACAGACCTACTCTCTCACTGATGCCATGAGCTAACTCAGAGGCAACCACATGTCTCCCGTACAGAGCTACTCTCTCACTGGTGCCTTGAGCTAACTTAGAGGCAACCACATGTCTCCCATACAGACCTACTCTCTCACTGGTGCCATGAGCTAACTCAGAGGCAACCACCTGTCTCCCGTACAGACCTACTCTCCCACTGGTGCCATGAGCTAACTCAGAGACAACCACATGTCTCCCGTACAGACCTACTCTCTCTCTGGTGCCATGAGCTAACTCAGAGGCAACCACATGCCTCCCGTACAGACCTACTCTCTCACAGGTGCCATGAGCTAACTCAGAGGCAACCACATGTCTCACGCACAGCGCACAGACCTACTCTCCCACTGGTGCCATGAGCTAACTCAGAGGCAACCACATGTCTCCCGTACAGACCTACTCTCCCACTGGTGCCATGAGCTATTAGAGACAACCACATGTCTCCCGTTCAGACCTACTCTCTCACTAGTGCCATCAGCTAACTCAGAGGCAACCACATGTCTCCCGTACAGACCTACTCTCTCAGTGATGCCATGAGCTAACTAATAGGCAACCACATGTCTCCTGTACAGACCTACTCTCTTACTGGTGCCATCAGCTAACTCAGAGGCAACTACATGTCTCCTGTACAGACCTACTCTCTCACTGGTGCCATGAGCAAATTTAGAGGCAACCACATGTCTCCTGTACAGACCTACTCTCTTACTGGTGCCATCAGCTAACTCAGAGGCAACTACATGTCTCCTGTACAGACCTACTCTCTCACTGGTGCCATGAGCAAATTCAGAGGCAACCACATGTCTCCTGTACAGACCTACTCTCTCACTGATACCATGAGCTAACTCAGAGGCAACCACATGTCTCCTGTACATACCTACTCACTGGTGCCATGAGCTAACTCAGAGGCAACTACGTGTCTCCCATACAGACCTACATACTCTCTCACTGGTGCCATGAGCTAACTCAGAGGCAACCACATGTCTCCCGTACAGACCTACTCTCTCACTGGTGCCATGAGCTAACTCAGAGGCAACAACAAGTCTCCCGTACAGACCTACTCTCTCACTGGTGCCATGAGCTAACTCAGAGGCAACCACATGTCTCCCGTACAGACCTACTCTCTCACTGGTGCCATGAGCTAACTCAGAGGCAACCACATGTCTCCCGTACAGACCTACTCTCTCACTGGTGCCATGAGCTAACTCATAGGCAACCACATGTCTCCCGTACAGACGTACTCTCTCACTCATGCCATGATCTAACTCAGAGGCAACCACATGTCTCCCGTACAGACCTACTCTCTCACTGGTGCCATGAGCTAACTCAGAGGCAACCACATGTCTCCCGTACAGACCTACTCTCTCACTGGTGCCATTAGCTAACTCAGAGGCAACCACATGTCTTCCGTACAGACCTACTCTCTCACTGGTGCCATGAGCTAACTCAGAGGCAACCACATGTCTCCCGTACAGACCTACACTCTCACTGGTGCCATGAGCTAACTAAGAGGCAACCACATGTCTCCCGTACAGACCTACTCTCTCACTGGTGCCATTAGCTAACCCAGATACAATCACATGTCTCCTGTACAGGTCTACTCTCTCACTGGTGCCATGAGCTAACTCAGAGGCAACCACATGTCTCCCGCACAGACCTACTCTCCCACTGGTGCCATGAGCTAACTCAGAGGCAACCACATGTCTCCCATACAGACCTACTCTCCCACTGGTGCCATGAGCTAACTCAGAGACAACCACATGTCTCCCGTACAGACCTACTCTCTCACTGGTGCCATGAGCTAACTCAGAGGCAACCACATGTCTCCCGTACAGACCTACTCTCTCACTGGTGCCATGAGCTAACTCAGAGGCAACCACATGTCTCCCGTACAGACCTACTCTCTCACTGGTGCCATGAGCTAACTCAGAGGCAACCACATGTCTCCCGTACAGACGTACTCTCTCACTCATGCCATGATCTTACTCAGAGGCAACCACATGTCTCCCGTACAGACCTACTCTCTCACTGGTGCCATGAACTAACTCAGAGGCAACCACATGTCTCCCGTACAGACCTACTCTCTCACTGGTGCCATGAGCTAACTCAGAGGCAACCACATGTCTCCCGTACAGACCTACTCTCTCACTGGTGCCATGAGCTAACTCAGAGGCAACCACATGTCTCCCGTACAGACCTACACTTGCACTGGTGCCATGAGCTAACTAAGAGGCAACCACATGTCTCCCGTACAGACCTACTCTCTCACTGGTGCCATTAGCTAACCCAGATATAATCACATGTCTCCTGTACAGGTCTACTCTCTCACTGGTGCCATGAGCTAACTCAGAGGCAACCACATGTCTCCCGCACAGACCTACTCTCCCACTGGTGCCATGAGCTAACTCAGAGGCAACCACATGTCTCCCATACAGACCTACTCTCCCACTGGTGCCATGAGCTAACTCAGAGACAACCACATGTCTCCCGTACAGACCTACTCTCTCACTGGTGCCATGAGCTAACTCAGAGGCAACCACATGTCTCCCGTACAGACCTACTCTCTCACTGGTGCCATGAGCTAACTCATAGGCAACCACATGTCTCCCGTACAGACCTACTCTCTCACTGGTGCCATGAGCTAACTCAGAGGCAAACACATGTCTCCCGTACAGACGTACTCTCTCACTCATGCCATGATCTTACTCAGAGGCAACCACATGTCTCCCGTCCAGACCTACTCTCTCACTGGTGCCATGAACTAACTCAGAGGCAACCACATGTCTCCCGTACAGACCTACTCTCTCACTGGTGCCATGAGCTAACTCAGAGGCAACCACATGTCTCCCGTACAGACCTACTCTCTCACTGGTGCCATGAGCTAACTCAGAGACAACCACATGTCTCCCGTACAGACCTACACTCGCACTGGTGCCATGAGCTAACTAAGAGGCAACCACATGTCTCCCGTACAGACCTACTCTCTTACTGGTGCCATTAGCTAACCCAGATACAATCACATGTCTCCTGTACAGATCTACTCTCTCACTGGTGCCATGAGCTAACTCAGAGGCAACCACATGTCTCCCGCACAGACATACTCTCCCACTGGTGCCATGAGCTAACTCAGAGGCAACCACATGTCTCCCATACAGACCTACTCTCCCACTGGTGCCATGAGCTAACTCAGACACAACCACATGTCTCCCGTACAGACCTACTCTCTCACTGGTGCCATGAGCTAACTCAGAGGCAACCACATGTCTCCCGTACAGACCTACTCTCTCACTGGTGCCATGAGCTAACTCAGAGGCAATCACATGTCTCTCGTACAGACCTACTCTCTCACTTGTGCCATGAGCTAACTCAGAGGCAACGACATGTCTCCCGTACAGACCTACTCTCCCACTGGTGCCATGAGCTAACTCAGAGACAACCACATGTCTCCCTTACAGACCTATTCTCTCACTGGTGCCATAAGCTAACTAAGAGGCAACCACATGTCTCCCGTACAGACCTATTCTCTCACTGGTGCCATGAACTAACTCAGAGGAAACCACATGTCTCCTGTACAGACCTACTCTCTCACTGGTGCCATGAGCTAACTCAGAGGCAACCACATGTCTCCCGTACAGAGCTACTCTTTCACTGGTGCCATGAGCTAACTTAGAGGCAACCACATCTCTCCCATACAGACCTACTCTCTCACTGGTGCCATGAGCTAACTCAGAAGCAACCACATGTCTCCCGTACGGACCTACTCTCCCACTGGTGCCATGAGCTAACTCAGAGGCAACCACATGTCTCCCGTACAGACCTACAACTCTCTCACTGGTGCCATGAGCTAACTCAGAGGCAACCACTTGCCTCCCGTACAGACCTACTCTCTCACTGGTGCCATGAGCTAACTCAGAGGCAACCACATATCTCCCGCACAGACCTACTCTCCCACTGATGCCATGAGCTAACTCAGAGGCAACCACATGTCTCCCGTACAGACCTACTCTACCACTGGTGCCATGAGCTACTTAGAGACAACCACATGTCTCCCGTTCAGACCTACTCTCTCACTGGTGCCATGAGCTAACTCAGAGGCAACCACATGTCTCCCGTACAGACCTACTCTCTCAGTGGTGCCATGAGCTAACTCAGAGGCAACCACATTTCTCCCGTACAGACCTACTCTCTCACTGGTGCCATGAGCTAACTCAGAGGCAACCACATGTCTCCTGTACAGACCTACTCTCTCATTGGTGCCATGAGCAAATTCAGAGGCAACCACATCTCTCCTGTACAGACCTACTCTCTCACTGATACCATGAGCTAACTCAGAGGCAACCACATGTCTCCCATACAGACCTACTCACTGGTGCCATGAGCTAACTCAGAGGCAACTACGTGTCTCCCATACAGACCTACTCTCTCACTGGTGCCATGAGCTAACTCAGAGGCAACCACATGTCTCCCGTACAGACCTACTCTCTCACTGGTGCCATGAGAGGCAACCACATGTCTCCCTTACAGACCTATTCTCTCACTGGTGCCATAAGCTAACTAAGAGGCAACCACATGTCTCCCGTACAGACCTATTCTCTCACTGGTGCCAAGAGCTAATTCAGAGGCAACCACATGTCTCCTGTACAGACCTACTTCTCACTGGTGCCATGAGCTAACTCAGAGGCAACCACATGTCTCCCGTACAGACCTACTCTCTCAGTGTTGCCATAAGCTAACTCAGAGGCAACCACATGTCTCCCGTACAGACCTACTCTCTCACTGGTGCCATGCGCTAACTCAGAGGCAACCACATGTCTCCCGTACAGACCTACATGTACTCTATCACAAGTGCCATGAGCTAACTCAGAGGCAACCACATGTCTCCCGTACAGACCTACTCTCTCACTGGTGCCATGAGCTAACTCAGAGGCAACCACATGTCTAGTGTACAGACCTACTGTCTCACTGGTGCCATGAGCTAACTCAGAGGCAACCACATGTCTCCCGTACAGACCTACTCTCTCACTGGTGCCATGAGCTAACTCAGAGGCAACCACATGTCTCCCGTACAGACCTACTCTCTCACTGGTGCCATGAGCTAACTCAGAGGCAACCACATGTCTCCCGTTCAGACCTACTCTCCCACTGGTGCCATGAGCTAACTCAGAGACAAGCACATGTCTCCCTTACAGACATATTCTCTCACTGGTGTCATGAGCTAACTAAGAGGCAACCACATGTCTCCCGTACAGACCTATTCTCTCACTGGTGCCATGAGCTAACTCAGAGGAAACCACATGTCTCCTGTACAGACCTACTCTCTCACTGATGCCATGAGCTAACTCAGAGGCAACCACATGTCTCCCGTACAGAGCTACTCTCTCACTGGTGCCATGAGCTAACTTAGAGGCAACCACATGTCTCCCATACAGACCTACTCTCTCACTGGTGCCATGAGCTAACTCAGAGGCAACCACATGTCTCCCGTACAGACCTAATCTCCCACTGGTGCCATGAGCTAACTCAGAGACAACCACATGTCTCCCGTACAGACCTACTCTCTCTCTGGTGCCATGAGCTAACTCAGAGGCAACCACATGCCTCCCGTACAGACCTACTCTCTCACTGGTGCCATGAGCTAACTCAGAGGCAACCACATGTCTCACGCACAGCGCACAGACCTACTCTCCCACTGGTGCCATGAGCTAACTCAGAGGCAACCACATGTCTCCCGTACAGACCTACTCTCCCACTGGTGCCATGAGCTATTAGAGACAACCACATGTCTCCCGTTCAGACCTACTCTCTCACTAGTGCCATCAGCTAACTCAGAGGCAACCACATGTCTCCCGTACAGACCTACTCTCTCAGTGGTGCCATGAGCTAACTAATAGGCAACCACATGTCTCCCATACAGACCTACTCTCTTACTGGTGCCATCAGCTAACTCAGAGGCAACTACATGTCTCCTGTACAGACCTACTCTCTCACTGGTGCCATGAGCAAATTCAGAGGCAACCACATGTCTCCTGTACAGACCTACTCTCTCACTGATACCATGAGCTAACTCAGAGGCAACCACATGTCTCCCGTACAGACCTACTCACTGGTGCCATGAGCTAACTCAGAGGCAACTACGTGTCTCCCATACAGACCTACATACTCTCTCACTGGTGCCATGAGCTAACTCAGAGGCAACCACATGTCTCCCGTACAGACCTACTCTCTCACTGGTGCCATGAGCTAACTCAGAGGCAACCACAAGTCTCCCGTACAGACCTACTCTCTCACTGGTGCCATGAGCTAACTCAGAGGCAACCACATGTCTCCCGTACAGACCTACTCTCTCACTGGTGCCATGAGCTAACTCAGAGGCAACCACATGTCTCCCGTACAGACCTACTCTCTCACTGGTGCCATGAGCTAACTCATAGGCAACCACATGTCTCCCGTACAGACATACTCTCTCACTCATGCCATGATCTAACTCAGAGGCAACCACATGTCTCCCGTACAGACCTACTCTCTCACTGGTGCCATGAGCTAACTCAGAGGCAACCACATGTCTCCCGTACAGACCTACTCTCTCACTGGTACCATTAGCTAACTCAGAGGCAACCACATGTCTTCCGTACAGACCTACTCTCTCACTGGTGCCATGAGCTAACTCAGAGGCAACCACATGTCTCCCGTACAGACCTACACTCTCACTGGTGCCATGAGCTAACTAAGAGGCAACCACATGTCTCCCGTACAGACCTACTCTCTCACTGGTGCCATTAGCTAACCCAGATACAATCACATGTCTCCTGTACAGGTCTACTCTCTCACTGGTGCCATGAGCTAACTCAGAGGCAACCACATGTCTCCCGCACAGACCTACTCTCCCACTGGTGCCATGAGCTAACTCAGAGGCAACCACATGTCTCCCATACAGACCTACTCTCCCTCTGGTGCCATGAGCTAACTCAGAGACAACCACATGTCTCCCGTACAGACCTACTCTCTCACTGGTGCCATGAGCTAACTCAGAGGCAACCACATGTCTCCCGTACAGACCTACTCTCTCACTGGTGCCATGAGCTAACTCAGAGGCAACCACATGTCTCCCGTACAGACCTACTCTCTCACTGGTGCCATGAGCTAACTCAGAGGCAACCACATGTCTCCCGTACATACGTACTCTCTCACTCATGCCATGATCTTACTCAGAGGCAACCACATGTCTCCCGTACAGACCTACTCTCTCACAGGTGCCATGAACTAACTCAGAGGCAACCACATGTCTCCCGTACAGACCTACTCTCTCACTGGTGCCATGAGCTAACTCAGAGGCAACCACATGTCTCCCGTACAGAGCTACTCTCTCACTGGTGCCATGAGCTAACTCAGAGGCAACCACATGTCTCCCGTACAGACCTACACTCGCACTGGTGCCATGAGCTAACTAAGAGGCAACCACATGTCTCCCGTACAGATCTACTCTCTCACTGGTGCCATTAGCTAACCCAGATACAATCACATGTCTCCTGTACAGGTCTACTCTCTCACTGGTGCCATGAGCTAACTCAGAGGCAACCACATGTCTCCCATACAGACCTACTCTCCCACGGGTGCCATGAGCTAACTCAGAGACAACCACATGTCTCCCGTACAGACCTACTCTCTCACTGGTGCCATGAGCTAACTCAGAGGCAACCACATGTCTCCCGTACAGACCTACTCTCTCACTGGTGCCATGAGCTAACTCAGAGGCAACCACATGTCTCCCGTACAGACCTACTCTCTCACTGGTGCCATGAGCTAACTCAGAGGCAACCACATGTCTCCCGTACAGACGTACTCTCTCACTCATGCCATGATCTTACTCAGAGGCAACCACATGTCTCCCGTACAGACCTACTCTCTCACTGGTGCCATGAACTAACTCAGAGGCAACCACATGTCTCCCGTACAGACCTACTCTCTCACTGGTGCCATGAGCTAACTCAGAGGCAACCACATGTCTCCCGTACAGACCTACTCTCTCACTGGTGCCATGAGCTAACTCATAGGCAACCACATGTCTCCCGTACAGACCTACACTCGCACTGGTGCCATGAGCTAACTAAGAGGCAACCACATGTCTCCCGTACAGACCTACTCTCTCACTGGTGCCATTAGCTAACCCAGATACAATCACATGTCTCCTGTACAGATCTACTCTCTCACTGGTGCCATGAGCTAACTCAGAGGCAACCACATGTCTCCCGCACAGACCTACTCTCCCACTGGTGCCATGAGCTAACTCAGAGGCAACCACATGTCTCCCATAGAGACCTACTCTCCCACTGGTGCCATGAGCTAACTCAGACACAACCACATGTCTCCCGTACAGACCTACTCTCTCACTGGTGCCATGAGCTAACTCAGAGGCAACCACATGTCTCCCGTACAGACCTACTCTCTCACTGGTGCCATGAGCTAACTCAGAGGCAATCACATGTCTCTCGTACAGACCTACTCTCTCACTTGTGCGATGAGCTAACTCAGAGGCAACGACATGTCTCCCGTACAGACCTACTCTCCCACTGGTGCCATGAGCTAACTCAGAGACAACCACATGTCTCCCTTACAGACCTATTCTCTCACTGGTGCCATAAGCTAACTAAGAGGCAACCACATGTCTCCCGTACAGACCTATTCTCTCACTGGTGCCATGAACTAACTCAGAGGAAACCACATGTCTCCTGTACAGACCTACTCTCTCACTGGTGCCATGAGCTAACTCAGAGGCAACCACATGTCTCCCGTACAGAGCTACTCTTTCACTGGTGCCATGAGCTAACTTAGAGGCAACCACATCTCTCCCATACAGACCTACTCTCTCACTGGTGCCATGAGCTAACTCAGAAGCAACCACATGTCTCCCGTATGGACCTACTCTCCCACTGGTGCCATGAGCTAACTCAGAGGCAACCACATGTCTCCCGTACAGACCTACAACTCTCTCACTGGTGCCATGAGCTAACTCAGAGGCAACCACTTGCCTCCCGTACAGACCTACTCTCTCACTGGTGCCATGAGCTAACTCAGAGGCAACCACATATCTCCCGCACAGACCTACTCTCCCACTGATGCCATGAGCTAACTCAGAGGCAACCACATGTCTCCCGTACAGACCTACTCTACCACTGGTGCCATGAGCTACTTAGAGACAACCACATGTCTCCCGTTCAGACCTACTCTCTCACTGGTGCCATGAGCTAACTCAGAGGCAACCACATGTCTCCCGTACAGACCTACTCTCTCAGTGGTGCCATGAGCTAACTCAGAGGCAACCACATTTCTCCCGTACAGACCTACTCTCTCACTGGTGCCATGAGCTAACTCAGAGGCAACCACATGTCTCCTGTACAGACCTACTCTCTCACTGGTGCCATGAGCAAATTCAGTGGCAACCACATCTCTCCTGTACAGACCTACTCTCTCACTGATACCATGAGCTAACTCAGAGGCAACCACATGTCTCCCATACAGACCTACTCACTGGTGCCATGAGCTAACTCAGAGGCAACTACGTGTCTCCCATACAGACCTACTCTCTCACTGGTGCCATGTCCTAACTCAGAGGCAACCACATGTCTCCCGTACAGACCTACTCTCTCACTGGTGCCATGAGAGGCAACCACATGTCTCCCGTACAGACCTACTCTCTCACTGGTGCCATGAGCTAACTCAGAGGCAACCACATGTCTCCCGTAAGGTCTACTCTCTCACTGGTGCCATGACCTAACTCAGAGGCAACCACATGTCTCCCGTACAGACCTACTCTCTCACTGGTGCCATGAGCTAACTCAGAGGCAACCACATGTCTCCCGTACAGACCTACTCTCTCACTGGTGCCATGAGCTAACTCAGAGGTAACCACATGTCTCCCGTACAGACCTACTCTCCCACTGTTGCCATGAGCTAACTCAGAGACAACCACATGTCTCCCTTACAGACCTATTCTCTCACTGGTGCCATAAGCTAACTAAGAGGCAACCACATGTCTCCCGTACAGACCTATTCTCTCACTGGTGCCATGAGCTAACTCAGAGGAAACCACATGTCTCCTGTACAGACCTACTCTCTCACTGGTGCCATGAGCTAACTCAGAGGCAACCACATGTCTCCCGTACAGAGCTACTCTTACACTGGTGCCATGAGCTAACTTAGAGGCAACCACATCTCTCCCATACAGACCTACTCTCTCACTGGTACCATGAGCTAACTCAGAAGCAACCACATGTCTCCCGTACGGACCTACTCTCCCACTGGTGCCATGAGCTAACTCAGAGGCAACCACATGTCTCCCGTACAGACCTACAACTCTCTCACTGGTGCCATGAGCTAACTCAGAGGCAACCACTTGCCTCCTGTACAGACCTACTCTCTCACTGGTGCCATGAGCTAACTCAGAGGCAACCACATATCTCCCGCACAGACCTACTCTTCCACTGGTGCCATGAGCTAACTCAGAGGCAACCACATGTCTCCCGTACAGACCTACTCTCCCACTGGTGCCATGAGCTACTTAGAAACAACCACATGTCTCCCGTTCAGACCTACTCTCTCACTGGTGCTATGAGCTAACTCAGAGGCAACCACATTTCTCCCGTACAGACCTACTCTCTCACTGGTGCCATGAGCTAACTCAGAGGCAACCACATGTCTCCTGTACAGACCTACTCTCTCACTGGTGCCATGAGAAAATTCAGAGGCAACCACATCCCTCCTGTACAGACCTACTCTCTCACTGATACCATGAGCTAACTCAGAGGCAACCACATGTCTCCCATACAGACCTACTCACTGGTGCCATGAGCTAACTCAGAGGCAACTACGTGTCTCCCATACAGACCTACTCTCTCACTGGTGCCATGAGCTAACTCAGAGGCAACCACATGTCTCCCGTACAGACCTACTCTCTCACTGGTGCCATGAGAGGCAACCACATGTCTCCCATACAGACCTACTCTCTCACTGGTGCCATGAGCTAACTCAGAGGCAACCACATGTCTCCCGTAAGGTCTACTCTCTCACTGGTGCCATGACCTAACTCAGAGGCAACCACATGTCTCCCGTACAGACCTACTCTCTCACTGGTGCCATGAGCTAACTCAGAGGCAACCACATGTCTCCCGTACAGACCTACTCTCTCTCACTGGTGCCATGAGCTAACTCAGAGGTAAACACATGTCTCCCGTACAGACCTACTCTCTCACTGGTGCCATGAGCTAACTCAGAGGCAACCACATGCCTCCCGTACAGACCTACTCTCTCACTGGTGCCATGAGCTAACTCAGAGGCAACCACATGTCTCCCGCACAGACCTACCCTCCTACTGGTGCCATGAGCTAACTCAGAGGCAACCACATGTCTCCCGTACAGACCTACTCTCCCACTGGTGCCATGAGCTACTTAGAGACAACCACATGTCTCCCATTCAGACCTACTCTCTCACTGGTGCCATGAGCTAACTCAGAGGCAACCACATGTCTCCCGTACAGACCTACTCTCTCAGTGGTGCCATGAGCTAACTCAGAGGCAACCACATGTCTCCCGTACAGACCTACTCTCTCACTGGTGCCATGAGCTAACTCAGAGGCAACTACGTGTCTCCCATACAGACCTACATACTCTCTCACTGGTGCCATGAGCTAACTCAGAGGCAACCACATGTCTCCCGTACAGCCCTACTCTCTCACTGATGCCAAGAGCTAACTCAGAGGCAACCACAAGTCTCCCGTACAGACCTACTCTCTCACTGGTGCCATGAGCTAACTCAGAGGCAACCACATGTCTCCCGTACAGACCTACTCTCTCACTGGTGCCATGAGCTAACTCAGAGGCAACCACATGTCTCCCGTACAGACCTACTCTCTCACTGGTGCCATGAGCTAACTCATAGGCAAGCACATGTCTCCCGTACAGACGTACTCTCTCACTGGTGCCATGATCTAACTCAGAGGCAACCACATGTCCCCCGTACAGACCTACTCTCTCACTGGTGCCATGAGCTAACTCAGAGGCAAACACATGTCTCCCGTACAGACCTACTCTCTCACTGGTTCCATGAGCTAACTCAAAGGCAACCACATGTCTCCCGTACAGACCTACTCTCTCACTGGCGCCATGAGCTAACTCAGAGGCAACCACATGTCTCCCATACAGACCTACACTCTCACTGGTGCCATGAGCTAACTAAGAGGCAACCACATGTCTCCCGTACAGACCTACTCTCTCACTGGTGCCATTAGCTAACCCAGAGACAATCACATGTCTCCTGTACAGATCTACTATCTCACTGGTGCCATGAGCTAACTCAGAGGCAACCACATGTCTCCCGCACAGACCTACTCTCCCATTAGTGCCATGAGCTAACTCAGAGGCAACCACATGTCTCCCATACAGACCTACTCTCCCACTGGTGCCATGAGCTAACTCAGAGACAACCACATGTCTCCCATACAGACCTACTCTCTCACTGGTGCCATGAGCTAACTCAGAGGCAACCACATGTCTCCCATACAGACCTACTCTCTCACTTGTGCCATGAGCTAACTCAGAGGCAATCACATGTCTCCCATACAGACCTACTCTATCACTGGTGCCATGAGCTAACTCAGAGGCAATGACATGTCTCCCGTACAGACCTACTCTCCCACTGATGCCATGAGCTAACTCAGAGACAACCACATGTCTCCCTTACAGACCTATTCTCTCACTGGTACCATGAGCTAACTAAGAGGCAACCACATGTCTCCCGTACAGACCTATTCTCTCACTGGTGCCATGAGCTAACACAGAGGAAACCACATGTCTCCCATACAGAGCTACTCTCTCACTGGTGCCATGAGCTAACTTAGAGGCAACCACATGTCTCTCATACAGACCTACTCTCTCACTGGTGCCATGAGCTAACTCAGAAGCAACCACATGTCTCCCGTACGGACCTACTCTCCCACTGGTGCCATGAGCTAACTCAGAGGCAACCACATGTCTCCCGTACAGACCTACAACTCTCTCACTGGTGCCATGAGCTAACTCAGAGGCAATCACATGCCTCCCGTACAGACCTACACTCTCACTGGTGCCATGAGCTAACTCAGAGGCAATCACATGTCTCCCGCACAGACCTACTCTCCCACTGGTGCCATGAGCTAACTCAGAGGCAACCACATGTCTACCATACAGACCTACTCTCCCACTGGTGCCATGAGCTACTTAGAGACAACCACATGTCTCCCGTTCAGACCTACTCTCTCACTGGTGCCATGAGCTAACTCAGAGGCAACCACATGTCTCCCGTACAGACCTACTCTCTCAGTGGTGCCATGAGCTAACTCAGAGGCAACCACATGTCTCCCGTACAGACCTACTCTCTCACTGGTGCCATGAGCTAACTCAGAGGCAACCACATGTCTCCTGTACAGACCTACTCTCTCACTGGTGCCATGAGCAAATTCAGAGGCAACCACATGTCTCCTGTACAGACCTACTCTCTCACTGATACCATGAGCTAACTCAGAGGCAACCACATGTCTCCCATACAGACCTACTCACTGGTGCCATGAGCTAACTCAGAGGCAACTTCGTGTCTCCCATACAGACCTACTCTCTCACTGGTGCCATGAGCTAACTCAGAGGCAACCACATGTCTCCCGTACAGACCTACTCTCTCACTGGTGCCATGAGAGGCAACCACATGTCTCCCGTACAGACCTACTCTCTCACTGGTGCCATGAGCTAACTCAGAGGCAACCACATGTCTCCCGTAAGGTCTACTCTCTCACTGGTGCCATGACCTAACTCAGAGGCAACCACATGTCTCCCGTACAGACCTACTCTCTCACTGGTGCCATGAGCTAACTCAGAGGCAACCACATGTCTCCCGTACAGACCTACTCTCTCACTGGTGCCATGAGCTAACTCAGAGGTAACCACATGTCTCCCGTACAGACCTACTCTCTCACTGGTGCCATGAGCTAACTCAGAGGCAACCACATGTCTCCCGTACAGACCTATTCTCTCACTGGTGCCATGAGCTAACTCAGAGGCAACCACATGTCTCCCGTACAGACCAACTCTCTTACTGGTGCCATGCGCTAACTCAGAGGCAACCACATGTCTCCCGTACAGACCTACTCTCTCACTGGTGCCATGAGCTAACTCAGAGGCAACCACATGTCTCCCGTACAGACCTACTCTCTCACTGGTGCCATGAGCTAACTCAGAGGCAACCACATGTCTCCCGTACAGACCTACTTTCTCACTGGTGCCATGAGCTAACTCAGAGGCAACCACATGTCTCCCGTACAGACCTACTCTCTCACTGGTGCCATGAGCTAACTCAGAGGCAACCACATGTCTCCCGTACAGACCTACTCTCTCACTGGTGCCATGAGCTAATTCAGATGCAACCACATGTCTCCCGTACAGACCTACTCTCTCCCTGGTGCCATGAGCTAACTCAGAGGCAACCACATGTCTCCCGTACAGACCTACTCTCTCACTGGTGCCATGAGCTAACTCAGAGGCAACCACATGTCTCCCGTACAGACCTACTCTCTCACTGGTGCCATGATCTAACTCAGAGGCAACGACATGTCTCCCGTACAGACCTATTCTCTCACTGGTGCCATTAGCTAACTCAGAGGCAACCACATGTCTCCCGTACAGACCTACTCTCTCACTGGTGCCATGAGCTAACTCAGAGGCAACCACATGTCTCCCGTACAGACCTACTCTCTCACTGGTGCCATGAGCTAACTCAGAGGCAACCACATGTCTCCCGTACAGACCTACTCTCCCACTGGTGCCATGAGCTAACTCAGAGACAACTACATGTCTCCCTTACAGACCTATTCTCTCACTGGTGCCATGAGCTAACTAAGAGGCAATCACATGTCTCCCGTACAGACCTATTCTCTCACTGGTGCCATGAGCTAACTCAGAGGAAACCACATGTCTCCTGTACAGACCTACTCTCTCACTGGTGCCATGAGCTAACTCAGAGGCAACCACATGTCTCCCGTACAGAGCTACTCTCTCACTGGTGCCATGAGCTAACTTAGAGGTAACCACATGTCTCCCATACAGACCTACTCTCTCACTGGTGCCATGAGCTAACTCAGAAGCAACCACATGTCTCCCGTACAGACCTACTATCCCACTGGTGCAATGAGCTAACTCAGAGGCAACCACATGTCTCCCGTACAGACCTACAACTCTCTCACTGGTGCCATGAGCTAACTCAGAGGCAACCACATGCCTCCCGTACAGACCTACTCTCTCACTGGTGCCATGAGCTAACTCAGAGGCTGCCACATGTCTCCCGCACAGACCTACTCTCCCATTGGTGCCATGAGCTAACTCAGAGGCAACCACATGTCTCCCGTACAGACCTACTCTCCCACTGGTGCCATGAGCTACTTAGAGACAACCACATGTCTCCCGTTCAGACCTACTCTCTCACTGGTGCCATGAGCTAACTCAGAGGCAACCACATGTCTCCCGTACAGACCTACTCTCAATGGTGCCATGAGCTAACTCAGAGGCAACCACATGTCTCCCGTACAGACCTACTCTCTCACTGGTGCCATGAGCTAACTCAGAGGAAACCACATGTCTCCTGTACAGACCTACTCTCTCACTGGTGCCATGAGCAAATTCAGAGGCAACTACATGTCTCCTGTACAGACCTACTCTCTCACTGATACCATGAGCTAACTCAGAGGCAACCACATGTCTCCCGTACAGACCTACTCACTGGTGCCATGAGCTAACTCAGAGGCAACTACGTGTCTCCCATACAGACCTACTCTCTCACTGGTGCCATGAGCTAACTCAGAGGCAACCATATGTCTCCCGTACAGACCTACTCTCTCACTGGTGCCATGAGAGGCAACCACATGTCTCCCGTACAGACCTACTCTCTCACTTGTGCCATGAGCTAACTCAGAGGCAACCACATGTCTCCCGTAAGGTCTACTCTCTCACTGGTGCCATGACCTAACTCAGAGGCAACCACATGTCTCCCGTACAGACCTACTCTCTCACTGGTGCCATGAGCTAACACAGAGGCAACCACATGTCTCCCGTACAGACCTACTCTCTCACTGGTGCCATGAGCTAACTCAGAGGCAACCACATGTCTCCCGTACAGACCTACTCTCTCACTGGTGCCATGAGCTAACTCAGAAGCAACCACATGTCTCCCGTACAGACCAACTCTTTCACTGGTACCATGCACTAACTCAGAGGCAACCACATGTCTCCTGTACAGATCTACTCTCTCACTGGTGCCATGAGCTAACTCAGAGGCAACCACATGTCTCCCGTACAGACCTACTCTCTCACTGGTGCCATGAGCTAACTCAGAGGCAACCACATGTCTCCCGTACAGACCTACTCTCTCACTGGTGCCATGAGCTAACTCAGATGCAACCACATGTCTCCCGTACAGACCTAGTCTCTCACTGGTGCCATGAGCTAACTCAGAGGCAACCACATGTCTCCCGTACAGACCTACTCTGTCACTGGTGCCATGAGCTAACTCAGAGGCAACCACATGTCTCCCGTACAGACCTACTCTCTCACTGGTGCCATGATCTAACTCAGAGGCAACGACATGTCTCCCGTACAGACCTACTCTCTCACTGGTGCCATGAGCTAACTCAGAGGCAACCACATGTCTCCCGTACAGACCTACTCTCTCACTGGTGCCATGAGCTAACTCATAGGCAAGCACATGTCTCCCGTACAGACGTACTCTCTCACTGGTGCCATGATCTAACTCAGAGGTAACCACATGTCTCCCGTACAGACCTACTCTCTCACTGGTGCCATGAGCTAACTCAGAGGCAACCACATGTCTTCCGTACAGACCTACACTCTCACTGGTGCCATGAGCTAACTCAGAGGCAACCACATGTCTCCCGTACAGACCTACTCTCTCACTGGTACCATGAGCTAACTCAGAGGCAACCACATGTCTCCTGTACAGACCTACTCTCTCACTGGTGCCATGAGCAAATTCAGAGGCAACCACATGTCTCCTGTACAGACCTACTCTCTCACTGATACCATGAGCTAACTCAGAGGCAACCAGATCTCTCCCGTACAGACCTACTCACTGGTGCCATGAGCTAACTCAGAGGCAACCAGATCTCTCCCGTACAGACCTACTCACTGGTGCCATGAGCTAACTCAGAGGCAACTACATGTCTCCCATACAGACGTACATACTCTCTCACTGGTGCCATGAGCTAACTCAGAGGCAACCACATGTCTCCCGTACAGCCCTTCTCTCTCACTGGTGCCATGAGCTAACTCAGAGGCAACCACAAGTCTCCCGTACAGACCTACTCTCTCACTGGTGCCATGAGCTAACTCAGAGGCAACCACATGTCTCCCGTACAGACCTACTCTCTCACTGGTGCCATGAGCTAACTCAGAAGCAACCACATGTCTCCTGTACAGACCTACTCTCACACTGGTGCCATGAGCTAACTCATAGGCAAGCACATGTCTCCCGTACAGACGTACTCTCTCACTGGTGCCATGATCTAACTCAGTGGCAACCACATGTCTCCCGTATAGACCTACTCTCTCACTGGTACCATGAGCTAACTCAGAGGCAACCACATGTCTCCCGTACAGACCTACTCTCTCACTGGTGCCATGAGCTAACTCAGAGGCAACCACATGTCTCCCGTACAGACCTACTCTCTCACTGGCGCCATGAGCTAACTCAGAGGCAACCACATGTCTCCCGTACAGACCTACACTCTCACTGGTGCCATGAGCTAACTAAGAGGCAACCACATGTCTCCCGTACAGACCTACTCTCTCACTGGTGCCATTAGCTAACCCAGAGACAATCACATGTCTCCTGTACAGATCTACTCTCTCACTGGTGCCATGAGCTAACTCAGAGGCAACCACATGTCTCCCGCACAGACCTACTCTCCCACTGGTGCCATGAGCTAACTCAGAGGCAACCACATGTCTCCCATACAGACCTACTCTCCCACTGGTGCCATGAGCTAACTCAGAGACAACCACATGTCTCCCGTACAGACCTACTCTCTCACTGGTGCCATGAGCTAACTCAGAAGCAACCACATGTCTCCCGTACAGACCTACTCTCTCAGTGGGCCATGAGCTAACTCAGAGGCAATCACATGTCTCCCGTACAGACCTACTCTCTCACTGGTGCCATGAGCTAACTCAGAGGCAACTACGTGTCTCCCATACAGACCTACATACTCTCTCACTGGTGCCATGAGCTAACTCAGAGGCAATCACATGTCTCCCGTACAGCCCTACTCTCTCACTGGTGCCAAGAGCTAACTCAGAGGCAACCACAAGTCTCCCGTACAGACCTACTCTCTCACTGGTGCCATGAGCTAACTCAGAGGCAACCACATGTCTCCCTTACAGACCTACTCTCTCACTGGTGCCATGAGCTAACTCAGAGGCAACCACATGTCTCCCGTACAGACCTACTCTCTCACTGGTGCCATGAGCTAACTCATAGGCAAGCACATGTCTCCCGTACAGACGTACTCTCTCACTGGTGCCATGATCTAACTCAGAGGCAACCACATGTCTCCCGTACAGACCTACTCTCTCACTGGTGCCATGAGCTAACTCAGAGGCAAACACATGTCTCCCGTACAGATCTACTCTCTCACTGGTTCCATGAGCTAACTCAGAGGCAACCACATGACTCCCGTACAGACCTACTCTCTCACTGGCGCCATGAGCTAACTCAGAGGCAACCACATGTCTCCCGTACAGACCTACACTCTCACTGGTGCCATGAGCTAACTAAGAGGCAACCACATGTCTCCCGTACAGACCTACTCTCTCACTGGTGCCATTAGCTAACCCAGAGACAATCACATGTCTCCTGTACAGATCTACTCTCTCACTGGTGCCATGAGCTAACTCAGAGGCAACCACATGTCTCCCGCACAGACCTACTCTCCCATTAGTGCCATGAGCTAACTCAGAGGCAACCACATGTCTCCCATACAGACCTACTCTCCCACTGGTGCCATGAGCTAACTCAGAGACAACCACATGTCTCCCATACAGACCTACTCTCTCACTGGTGCCACGAGCTAACTCAGAGGCAACCACATGTCTCCCATACAGACCTACTCTCTCACTTGTGCCATGAGCTAACTCAGAGGCAATCACATGTCTCCCATACAGACCTACTCTATCACTGGTGCCATGAGCTAACTCAGAGGCAATGACATGTCTCCCGTACAGACCTACTCTCCCACTGGTGCCATTAGCTAACTCAGAGACAACCACATGTCTCCCTTACAGACCTATTCTCTCACTGGTACCATGAGCTAACTAAGAGGCAACCACATGTCTCCCGTACAGACCTATTCTCTCACTGGTGCCATGAGCTAACACAGAGGAAACCACATGTCTCCCATACAGAGCTACTCTCTCACTGGTGCCATGAGCTAACTTAGAGGCAACCACATGTCTCTCATACAGACCTACTCTCTCACTGGTGCCATGAGCTAACTCAGAAGCAACCACATGTCTCCCGTACGGACCTACTCACCCACTGGTGCCATGAGCTAACTCAGAGGCAACCACATGTCTCCCGTACAGACCTACAACTCTCTCACTGGTGCCATGAGCTAACTCAGAGGCAATCACATGCCTCCCGTACAGACCTACACTCTCACTGGTGCCATGAGCTAACTCAGAGGCAATCACATGTCTCCCGCACAGACCTACTCTCCCACTGGTGCCATGAGCTAACTCAGAGGCAACCACATGTCTACCGTACAGACCTACTCTCCCACTGGTGCCATGAGCTACTTAGAGACAACCACATGTCTCCCGTTCAGACCTACTCTCTCACTGGTGCCATGAGCTAACTCAGAGGCAACCACATGTCTCCCGTACAGACCTACTCTCTCAGTGGTGCCATGAGCTAACTCAGAGGCAACCACATGTCTCCCGTACAGACCTACTCTCTCACTGGTGCCATGAGCTAACTCAGAGGCAACCACATGTCTCCTGTACAGACCTACTCTCTCACTGTACCATGAGCTAACTCAGAGGCAACCACATGTCTCCCATACAGACCTACTCACTGGTGCCATGAGCTAATTCAGAGGCAACTTCGTGTCTCCCATACAGACCTACTCTCTCACTGGTGCCATGAGCTAACTCAGAGGCAACCACATGTCTCCCGTACAGACCTACTCTCTCACTGGTGCCATGAGAGGCAACCACATGTCTCCCGTACAGACCTACTCTCTCACTGGTGCCATGAGCTAACTCAGAGGCAACCACATGTCTCCCGTAAGGTCTACTCTCTCACTGGTGCCATGACCTAACTCAGAGGCAACCACATGTCTCCCGTACAGACCTACTCTCTCACTGGTGCCATGAGCTAACTCAGAGGCAACCACATGTCTCCCGTACAGACCTACTCTCTCACTGGTGCCATGAGCTAGATCAGAGGTAATCACATGTCTCCCGTACAGACCTACTCTCTCACTGGTGCCATGAGCTAACTCAGAGGCAACCACATGTCTCCCGTACAGACCTATTCTCTCACTGGTGCCATGAGCTAACTCAGAGGCAACCACATGTCTCCCGTACAGACCAACTCTCTTACTGGTGCCATGCGCTAACTCAGAGGCAACTACATGTCTCCCGTACAGACCTACTCTCTCACTGGTGCCATGAACTAACTCAGAGGCAACCACATGTCTCCCGTACAGACCTACTCTCTCACTGGTGCCATGAGCTAACTCAGAGGCAACCACATGTCTCCCATACAGACCTACTTTCTCACTGGTGCCATGAGCTAACTCAGAGGCAACCACATGTCTCCCGTACAGACCTACTCTCTCACTGGTGCCATGAGCTAACTCAGAGGCAACCACATGTCTCCCGTACAGACCTACTCTCTCACTGGTGCCATGAGCTAATTCAGATGCAACCACATGTCTCCCGTACAGACCTACTCTCTCCCTGGTGCCATGAGCTAACTCAGAGGCAACCACATGTCTCCCGTACAGACCTACTCTCTCACTGGTGCCATGAGCTAACTCAGAGGCAACCACATGTCTCCCGTACAGACCTACTCTCTCACTGGTGCCATGATCTAACTCAGAGGCAACGACATGTCTCCCATACAGACCTATTCTCTCACTGGTGCCATTAGCTAACTCAGAGGCAACCACATGTCTCCCGTACAGACCTACTCTCTCACTGGTGCCATGAGCTAACTCAGAGGCAACCACATGTCTCCCGTACAGACCTACTCTCTCACTGGTGCCATGAGCTAACTCAGAGGCAACCACATGTCTCCCGTACAGACCTACTCTCCCACTGGTGCCATGAGCTAACTCAGAGACAACTACATGTCTCCCTTACAGACCTATTCTCTCACTGGTGCCATGAGCTAACTAAGAGGCAATCACATGTCTCCCGTACAGACCTATTCTCTCACTGGTGCCATGAGCTAACTCAGAGGAAACCACATGTCTCCTGTACAGACCTACTCTCTCACTGGTGCCATGAGCTAACTCAGAGGCAATCACATGTCTCCCGCACAGACCTACTCTCCCACTGGTGCCATGAGCTAACTCAGAGGCAATCACATGTCTACCGTACAGACCTACTCTCCCACTGGTGCCATGAGCTACTTAGAGACAACCACATGTCTCCCGTTCAGACCTACTCTCTCACTGGTGCCATGAGCTAACTCAGAGGCAACCACATGTCTCCCGTACAGACCTACTCTCTCAGTGGTGCCATGAGCTAACTCAGAAGCAACCACATGTCTCCCGTACAGACCTACTCTCTCACTGGTGCCATGAGCTAACTCAGAGGCAACCACATGTCTCCTGTACAGACCTACTCTCTCACTGGTGCCATGAGCAAATTCAGAGGCAACCACATGTCTCCTGTACAGACCTACTCTCTCACTGATACCATGAGCTAACTCAGAGGCAACCACATGTCTCCCATACAGACCTACTCACTGGTGCCATGAGCTAACTCAGAGGCAACTTCGTGTCTCCCATACAGACCTACTCTCTCACTGGTGCCATGAGCTAACTCAGAGGCAACCACATGTCTCCCGTACAGACCTACTCTCTCACTGGTGCCATGAGAGGCAACCACATGTCTCCCGTACAGACCTACTCTCTCACTGGTGCCATGAGCTAACTCAGAGGCAACCACATGTCTCCCGTAAGGTCTACTCTCTCACTGGTGCCATGACCTAACTCAGAGGCAACCACATGTCTCCCGTACAGACCTACTCTCTCACTGGTGCCATGAGCTAACTCAGAGGCAACCACATGTCTCCCGTACAGACCTACTCTCTCACTGGTGCCATGAGCTAACTCAGAGTTAATCACATGTCTCCAGTACAGACCTACTCTCTCACTGGTGCCATGAGCTAACTCAGAGGCAACCACATGTCTCCCGTACAGACCTATTCTCTCACTGGTGCCATGAGCTAACTCAGAGGCAACCACATGTCTCCCGTACAGACCAACTCTCTTACTGGTGCCATGCGCTAACTCAGAAGCAACCACATGTCTCCCGTACAGACCTACTCTCTACTTGGTGCCATGAGCTAACTCAGAGGCAACCACATGTCTCCCGTACAGACCTACTCTCTCACTGGTGCCATGAGCTAACTCAGAGGCAACCACATGTCTCCCGTACAGACCTACTTTCTCACTGGTGCCATGAGCTAACTCAGAGGCAACCACATGTCTCCCGTACAGACCTACTCTCTCACTGGTGCCATGAGCTAACTCAGAGGCAACCACATGTCTCCCGTACAGACCTACTCTCTCACTGGTGCCATGAGCTAATTCAGATGCAACCACATGTCTCCCGTACAGACCTACTCTCTCCCTGGTGCCATGAGCTAACTCAGAGGCAACCACATGTCTCCCGTACAGACCTACTCTCTCACTGGTGCCATGAGCTAACTCAGAGGCAACCACATGTCTCCCGTACAGACCTACTCTCTCACTGGTGCCATGATCTAACTCAGAGGCAACGACATGTCTCCCGTACAGACCTACTCTCTCACTGGTGCCATTAGCTAACTCAGAGGCAACCACATGTCTCCCGTACAGACCTACTCTCTCACTGGTGCCATGAGCTAACTCAGAGGCAACCACATGTCTCCCGTACAGACCTACTCTCTCACTGGTGCCATGAGCTAACTCAGAGGCAACCACATGTCTCCCGTACAGACCTACTCTCCCACTGGTGCCATGAGCTAACTCAGAGACAACTACATGTCTCCCTTACAGACCTATTCTCTCACTGGTGCCATGAGCTAACTAAGAGGCAATCACATGTCTCCCGTACAGACCTATTCTCTCACTGGTGCCATGAGCTAACTCAGAGGAAACCACATGTCTCCTGTACAGACCTACTCTCTCACTGGTGCCATGAGCTAACTCAGAGGCAACCACATGTCTCCCGTACAGAGCTACTCTCTCACTGGTGCCATGAGCTAACTTAGAGGTAACCACATGTCTCCCATACAGACCTACTCTCTCACTGGTGCCATGAGCTAACTCAGAAGCAACCACATGTCTCCCGTACAGACCTACTATCCCACTGGTGCAATGAGCTAACTCAGAGGCAACCACATGTCTCCCGTACAGACCTACAACTCTCTCACTGGTGCCATGAGCTAACTCAGAGGCAACCACATGCCTCCCGTACAGACCTACTCTCTCACTGGTGCCATGAGCTAACTCAGAGGCAACCACATGTCTCCCGCACAGACCTACTCTCCCATTGGTGCCATGAGCTAACTCAGAGGCAACCACATGTCTCCCGTACAGACCTACTCTCCCACTGGTGCCATGAGCTACTTAGAGACAACCACATGTCTCCCGTTCAGACCTACTCTCTCACTGGTGCCATGAGCTAACTCAGAGGCAACCACATGTCTCCCGTACAGACCTACTCTCTCAGTGGATCCATGAGCTAACTCAGAGGCAACCACATGTCTCCCGTACAGACCTACACTCTCACTGGTGCCATGAGCTAACTCAGAGGAAACCACATGTCTCCTGTACAGACCTACTCTCTCACTGGTGCCATGAGCAAATTCAGAGGCAACTACATGTCTCCTGTACAGACCTACTCTCTCACTGATACCATGAGCTAACTCAGAGGCAACCACATGTCTCCCGTACAGACCTACTCACTGGTGCCATGAGCTAACTCAGAGGCAACTACGTGTCTCCCATACAGACCTACTCTCTCACTGGTGCCATGAGCTAACTCAGAGGCAACCATATGTCTCCCGTACAGACCTACTCTCTCACTGGTGCCATGAGAGGCAACCACATGTCTCCTGTACAGACCTACTCTCTCACTTGTGCCATGAGCTAACTCAGAGGCAACCACATGTCTCCCGTAAGGTCTACTCTCTCACTGGTGCCATGACCTAACTCAGAGGCAACCACATGTCTCCCGTACAGACCTACTCTCTCACTGGTGCCATGAGCTAACTCAGAGGCAACCACATGTCTCCCGTACAGACCTACTCTCTCACTGGTGCCATGAGCTAACTCAGAGGCAACCACATGTCTCCCGTACAGACCTACTCTCTCACTGGTGCCATGAGCTAACTCAGAAGCAACCACATGTCTCCCGTACAGACCAACTCTTTCACTGGTACCATGCACTAACTCAGAGGCAACCACATGTCTCCTGTACAGATCTACTCTCTCACTGGTGCCATGAGCTAACTCAGAGGCAACCACATGTCTCCCGTACAGAGCTACTCTCTCACTGGTGCCATGAGCTAACTCAGAGGCAACCACATGTCTCCCATACAGACCTACTCTCTCACTGGTGCCATGAGCTAACTCAGAGGCAACCACATGTCTCCCGTACAGACCTACTCTCTCACTGGTGCCATGAGCTAACTCAGAGGTAACCACATGTCTCCCGTACAGACCTACTCTCTCACTGGTGCCATGAGCTAACTCAGATGCAACCACATGTCTCCCGTACAGACCTAGTCTCTCACTGGTGCCATGAGCTAACTCAGAGGCAACCACATGTCTCCCGTACAGACCTACTCTGTCACTGGTGCCATGAGCTAACTCAGAGGCAACCACATGTCTCCCGTACAGACCTACTCTCTCACTGGTGCCATGATCTAACTCAGAGGCAACGACATGTCTCCCGTACAGACCTACTCTCTCACTGGTGCCATGAGCTAACTCAGAGGCAACCACATGTCTCCCGTACAGACCTACTCTCTCACTGGTGCCATGAGCTAACTCATAGGCAAGCACATGTCTCCCGTACAGACGTACTCTCTCACTGGTGCCATGATCTAACTCAGAGGTAACCACATGTCTCCCGTACAGACCTACTCTCTCACTGTTGCCATGAGCTAACTCAGAGGCAACCACATGTCTTCCGTACAGACCTACTCTCTCACTGGTGCCATGAGCTAACTCAGAGGCAACCACATGTCTCCCGTACAGACCTACTCTCTCACTGGTGCCATGAGCTAACTCAGAGGCAACCACATGTCTCCCGTACAGACCTACACTCTCACTGGTGCCATGAGCTAATTAAGAGGCAACCACATGTCTCCCGTACAGACCTACTGTCTCACTGGTGCCATTAGCTAACCCAGAGACAATCACATGTCTCCTGTACAGATCTACTCTCTCACTGATGCCATGAGCTAACTCAGAGGCTACCACATGTCTCCCACACAGACCTACTCTCCCACTGGTGCCATGAGCTAACTCAGAGGCAACCACATGTCTCCCATACAGACCTACCCTCCCACTGGTGCCATGGGCTAACTCAGAGACAACCACATGTCTCCCGTACAGACCTACTCTCTCACTGGTGCCATGAGCTAACTCAGAGGCAACCACATGTCTCCCGTACAGACCTACTCTCTCAATTGTGCCATGAGCTAACTCAGAGGCAATCACATGTCTCCCGTACAGACCTACTCTCTCACTGGTGCCATGAGCTAACTCAGAGGCAACGACATGTCTCCCGTACAGACCTACTCTCTCAGTGGTGCCATGAGCTAACTCAGAGGCAACCACATGTCTCCCGTACAGACCTACTCTCCCACTGGTGCCATGAGCTACTTAGAGACAACCACATGTCTCCCGTTCAGACCTACTCTCTCACTGGTGCCATGAGCTAACTCAGAGGCAACCACATGTCTCCCGTACAGACCTACTCTCTCAGTGGTGCCATGAGCTAACTCAGAGGCAACCACATGTCTCCCGTACAGACCTACTCTCTCACTGGTGCCATGAGCTAACTCAGAGGAAACCACATGTCTCCTGTACAGACCTACTCTCTCACTGGTGCCATGAGCAAATTCAGAGGCAACTACATGTCTCCTGTACAGACCTACTCTCTCACTGATACCATGAGCTAACTCAGAGGCAACCACATGTCTCCCGTACAGACCTACTCACTGGTGCCATGAGCTAACTCAGAGGCAACTACGTGTCTCCCATACAGACCTACTCTCTCACTGGTGCCATGAGCTAACTCAGAGGCAACCATATGTCTCCCGTACAGACCTACTCTCTCACTGGTGCCATGAGAGGCAACCACATGTCTCCCGTACAGACCTACTCTCTCACTTGTGCCATGAGCTAACTCAGAGGCAACCACATGTCTCCCGTAAGGTCTACTCTCTCACTGGTGCCATGACCTAACTCAGAGGCAACCACATGTCTCCCGTACAGACCTACTCTCTCACTGGTGCCATGAGCTAACTCAGAGGCAACCACATGTCTCCCGTACAGACCTACTCTCTCACTGGTGCCATGAGCTAACTCAGAGGCAACCACATGTCTCCCGTACAGACCTACTCTCTCACTGGTGCCATGAGCTAACTCAGAAGCAACCACATGTCTCCCGTACAGACCAACTCTTTCACTGGTACCATGCACTAACTCAGAGGCAACCACATGTCTCCTGTACAGATCTACTCTCTCACTGGTGCCATGAGCTAACTCAGAGGCAACCACATGTCTCCCGTACAGAGCTACTCTCTCACTGGTGCCATGAGCTAACTCAGAGGCAACCACATGTCTCCCATACAGACCTACTCTCTCACTGGTGCCATGAGCTAACTCAGAGGCAACCACATGTCTCCCGTACAGACCTACTCTCTCACTGGTGCCATGAGCTAACTCAGAGGTAACCACATGTCTCCCGTACAGACCTACTCTCTCACTGGTGCCATGAGCTAACTCAGATGCAACCACATGTCTCCCGTACAGACCTAGTCTCTCACTGGTGCCATGAGCTAACTCAGAGGCAACCACATGTCTCCCGTACAGACCTACTCTGTCACTGGTGCCATGAGCTAACTCAGAGGCAACCACATGTCTCCCGTACAGACCTACTCTCTCACTGGTGCCATGATCTAACTCAGAGGCAACGACATGTCTCCCGTACAGACCTACTCTCTCACTGGTGCCATGAGCTAACTCAGAGGCAACCACATGTCTCCCGTACAGACCTACTCTCTCACTGGTGCCATGAGCTAACTCATAGGCAAGCACATGTCTCCCGTACAGACGTACTCTCTCACTGGTGCCATGATCTAACTCAGAGGTAACCACATGTCTCCCGTACAGACCTACTCTCTCACTGGTGCCATGAGCTAACTCAGAGGCAACCACATGTCTTCCGTACAGACCTACTCTCTCACTGGTGCCATGAGCTAACTCAGAGGCAACCACATGTCTCCCGTACAGACCTACTCTCTCACTGGTGCCATGAGCTAACTCAGAGGCAACCACATGTCTCCCGTACAGACCTACACTCTCACTGGTGCCATGAGCTAATTAAGAGGCAACCACATGTCTCCCGTACAGACCTACTGTCTCACTGGTGCCATTAGCTAACCCAGAGACAATCACATGTCTCCTGTACAGATCTACTCTCTCATTGATGCCATGAGCTAACTCAGAGGCTACCACATGTCTCCCACACAGACCTACTCTCCCACTGGTGCCATGAGCTAACTCAGAGGCAACCACATGTCTCCCATACAGACCTACCCTCCCACTGGTGCCATGAGCTAACTCAGAGACAACCACATGTCTCCCGTACAGACCTACTCTCTCACTGGTGCCATGAGCTAACTCAGAGGCAACCACATGTCTCCCGTACAGACCTACTCTCTCAATTGTGCCATGAGCTAACTCAGAGGCAATCACATGTCTCCCGTACAGACCTACTCTCTCACTGGTGCCATGAGCTAACTCAGAGGCAACGACATGTCTCCCGTACAGACCTACTCTCTCAGTGGTGCCATGAGCTAACTCAGAGGCAACCACATGTCTCCCGTACAGACCTACTCTCCCACTGGTGCCATGAGCTACTTAGAGACAACCACATGTCTCCCGTTCAGACCTACTCTCTCACTGGTGCCATGAGCTAACTCAGAGGCAACCACATGTCTCCCGTACAGACCTACTCTCTCAGTGGTGCCATGAGCTAACTCAGAGGCAACCACATGTCTCCCGTACAGACCTACTCTCTCACTGGTGCCATGAGCTAACTCAGAGGAAACCACATGTCTCCTGTACAGACCTACTCTCTCACTGGTGCCATGAGCAAATTCAGAGGCAACTACATGTCTCCTGTACAGACCTACTCTCTCACTGATACCATGAGCTAACTCAGAGGCAACCACATGTCTCCCGTACAGACCTACTCACTGGTGCCATGAGCTAACTCAGAGGCAACTACGTGTCTCCCATACAGACCTACTCTCTCACTGGTGCCATGAGCTAACTCAGAGGCAACCATATGTCTCCCGTACAGACCTACTCTCTCACTGGTGCCATGAGAGGCAACCACATGTCTCCCGTACAGACCTACTCTCTCACTTGTGCCATGAGCTAACTCAGAGGCAACCACATGTCTCCCGTAAGGTCTACTCTCTCATTGGTGCCATGACCTAACTCAGAGGCAACCACATGTCTCCCGTACAGACCTACTCTCTCACTGGTGCCATGAGCTAACTCAGAGGCAACCACATGTCTCCCGTACAGACCTACTCTCTCACTGGTGCCATGAGCTAACTCAGAGGCAACCACATGTCTCCCGTACAGACCTACTCTCTCACTGGTGCCATGAGCTAACTCAGAAGCAACCACATGTCTCCCGTACAGACCAACTCTTTCACTGGTACCATGCACTAACTCAGAGGCAACCACATGTCTCCTGTACAGATCTACTCTCTCACTGGTGCCATGAGCTAACTCAGAGGCAACCACATGTCTCCCGTACAGAGCTACTCTCTCACTGGTGCCATGAGCTAACTCAGAGGCAACCACATGTCTCCCATACAGACTTACTCTCTCACTGGTGCCATGAGCTAACTCAGAGGCAACCACATGTCTCCCGTACAGACCTACTCTCTCACTGGTGCCATGAGCTAACTCAGAGGTAACCACATGTCTCCCATACAGACCTACTCTCTCACTGGTGCCATGAGCTAACTCAGATGCAACCACATGTCTCCCGTACAGACCTAGTCTCTCACTGGTGCCATGAGCTAACTCAGAGGCAACCACATGTCTCCCGTACAGACCTACTCTGTCACTGGTGCCATGAGCTAACTCAGAGGCAACCACATGTCTCCCGTACAGACCTACTCTCTCACTGGTGCCATGATCTAACTCAGAGGCAATGACATGTCTCCCGTACAGACCTACTCTCTCACTGGTGCCATGAGCTAACTCAGAGGCAACCACATGTCTCCCGTACAGACCTACTCTCTCACTGGTGCCATGAGCTAACTCATAGGCAAGCACATGTCTCCCGTACAGACGTACTCTCTCACTGGTGCCATGATCTAACTCAGAGGTAACCACATGTCTCCCGTACAGACCTACTCTCTCACTGGTGCCATGAGCTAACTCAGAGGCAACCACATGTCTCCCGTACAGACCTACTCTCTCACTGGTGCCATGAGCTAACTCAGAGGCAACCACATGTCTCCCGTACAGACCTACTCTCTCACTGGTGCCATGAGCTAACTCAGAGGCAACCACATGTCTCCCGTACAGACCTACACTCTCACTGGTGCCATGAGCTAATTAAGAGGCAACCACATGTCTCCCGTACAGACCTACTGTCTCACTGGTGCCATTAACTAACCCAGAGACAATCACATGTCTCCTGTACAGATCTACTCTCTCACTGATGCCATGAGCTAACTCAGAGGCTACCACATGTCTCCCACACAGACCTACTCTCCCACTGGTGCCATGAGCTAACTCAGAGGCAACCACATGTCTCCCATACAGACCAACCCTCCCACTGGTGCCATGAGCTAACTCAGAGACAACCACATGTCTCCCGTACAGACCTACTCTCTCACTGGTGCCATGAGCTAACTTAGAGGCAACCACATGTCTCCCGTACAGACCTACTCTCTCAATTGTGCCATGAGCTAACTCAGAGGCAATCACATGTCTCCCGTACAGACCTACTCTCTCACTGGTGCCATGAGCTAACTCAGAGGCAACGACATGTCTCCCGTACAGACCTACTCTCTCAGTGGTGCCATGAGCTAACTCAGAGGCAACTAAATGTCTCCCGTACAGACCTACTCTCTCACTGGTACCATGAGCTAACTCAGAGGCAACCACATGTCTCCTGTACAGACCTACTCTCTCACTGGTGCCATGAGCAAATTCAGAGGCAACCACATGTCTCCTGTACAGACCTACTCTCTCACTGATACCATGAGCTAACTCAGAGGCAACCAGATCTCTCCCGTACAGACCTACTCACTGGTGCCATGAGCTAACTCAGAGGCAACTACATGTCTCCCATACAGACGTACATACTCTCTCACTGGTGCCATGAGCTAACTCAGAGGCAACCACATGTCTCCCGTACAGCCCTTCTCTCTCACTGGTGCCATGAGCTAACTCAGAGGCAACCACAAGTCTCCCGTACAGACCTACTCTCTCACTGGTGCCATGAGCTAACTCAGAGGCAACCACATGTCTCCCGTACAGACCTACTCTCTCACTGGTGCCATGAGCTAACTCAGAAGCAACCACATGTCTCCTGTACAGACCTACTCTCACACTGGTGCCATGAGCTAACTCATAGTCAAGCACATGTCTCCCGTACAGACGTACTCTCTCACTGGTGCCATGATCTAACTCAGAGGCAACCACATGTCTCCCGTACAGACCTACTCTCTCACTGGTGCCATGAGCTAACTCAGAGGCAACCACATGTCTCCCGTACAGACCTACTCTCTCACTGGTGCCATGAGCTAACTCAGAGGCAACCACATGTCTCCCGTACAGACCTACTCTCTCACTGGCGCCATGAGCTAACTCAGAGGCAACCACATGTCTCCCGTACAGACCTACTCTCTCACTGGTGCCATTAGCTAACCCAGAGACAATCACATGTCTCCTGTACAGATCTACTCTCTCACTGGTGCCATGAGCTAACTCAGAGGCAACCACATGTCTCCCGCACAGACCTACTCTCCCACTGGTGCCATGAGCTAACTCAGAGGCAACCACATGTCTCCCATACAGACCTACTCTCCCACTGGTGCCATGAGCTAACTCAGAGACAACCACATGTCTCCCGTACAGACCTACTCTCTCACTGGTGCCATGAGCTAACTCAGAAGCAACCACATGTCTCCCGTACAGACCTACTCTCTCAGTGGTCCATGAGCTAACTCAGAGGCAATCACATGTCTCCCGTACAGACCTACTCTCTCACTGGTGCCATGAGCTAACTCAGAGGCAACGACATGTCTCCCGTACAGACCTACTCTCCCACAGGTGCCATGAGCTAACTCAGAGACAACCACATGTCTCCCTTACAGATCTACTCTCTCACTGGTGCCATGAGCTAACTCAGAGGCAACCACATGTCTCCCGTACAGAGCTACTCTCTCACTGGTGCCATGAGTTAACTTAGAGGCAACCACATGTCTCCCATACAGACCTACTCTCTCACTGGTGCCATGAGCTAACTCAGAAGCAACCACATGTCTCCCGTACGGACCTACTCTCCCACTGGTGCCATGAGCTAACTCAGAGGCAACCACATGTCTCCCCTACAGACCTACAACTCTCTCACTGGTGCCATGAGCTAACTCAGAGGCAACCACATGTCTCCCGTACAGACCTACTCTCTCACTGGTGCCATGAGCTAACTCAGAAGCAACCACATGTCTCCCGTACAGACCTACTCTCACACTGGTGCCATGAGCTAACTCATAGGCAAGCACATGTCTCCCGTACAGATGTACTCTCTCACTGGTTCCATGATCTAACTCAGAGGCAACCACATGTCTCCCGTACAGACCTACTCTCTCACTGGTACCATGAGCTAACTCAGAGGCAACCACATGTCTCCCGTACAGACCTACTCTCTCACTGGTGCCATGAGCTAACTCAGAGGCAACCACATGTCTCCCGTACAGACCTACTCTCTCACTGGCGCCATGAGCTAACTCAGAGGCAACCACATTTCTCCCGTACAGACCTACACTCTCACTGGTGCCATGAGCTAACTAAGAGGCAACCACATGTCTCCCGTACAGACCTACTCTCTCACTTGTGCCATTAGCTAACCGAGAGACAATCACATGTCTCCTGTACAGATCTACTCTCTCACTGGTGCCATGAGCTAACTCAGAGGCAACCACATGTCTCCCGCACAGACCTACTCTCCCACTGGTGCCATGAGCTAACTCAGAGGCAACCACATGTCTCCCATACAGACCTACTCTCCCATTGGTGCCATGAGCTAACTCAGAGACAACCACATGTCTCCCGTACAGACCTACTCTCTCACTGGTGCCATGAGCTAACTCAGAAGCAACCACATGTCTCCCGTACAGACCTACTCTCTCACTTGTGCCATGAGCTAACTCAGAGGCAATCACATGTCTCCCGTACAGACCTACTCTCTCACTGGTGCCATGAGCTAACTCAGAGGCAACGACATGTCTCCCGTACAGACCTATTCTCCCACTTGTGCCATGAGCTAACTCAGAGACAACCACATGTCTCCCTTACAGATCTACTCTCTCACTGGTGCCATGAGCTAACTCAGAGGCAACCATATGTCTCCCGTACAGAGCTACTCTCTCACTGGTGCCATGAGTTAACTTAGAGGCAACCACATGTCTCCCATACAGACCTACTCTCTCACTGGTGCCATGAGCTAACTCAGAAGCAACCACATGTCTCCCGTACGGACCTACTCTCCCACTGGTGCCATGAGCTAACTCAGAGGCAACCACATGTCTCCCGTACAGACCTACAACTCTCTCACTTGTGCCATGAGCTAACTCAGAGGCAACCACATGCCTCCCTTACAGACCTACTCTCTCACTGGTGCCATGAGCTAACTCAGAGGCAACCACATGTCTCCCGCACAGACCTACTCTCCCACTGATGCCATGAGCTAACTCAGAGGCAACCACATGTCTCCCGTACAGACCTACTCTCCCACAGGTGCCATGAGCTACTTAGAGACAACCACATGTCTCCCATTCAGACCTACTCTCTCACTGGTGCCATGAGCTAACACAGAGGCAACCACATGTCTCCCGTACAGACCTACTCTCTCAGTGGTGCCATGAGCTAACTCAGAGGCAACCACATGTCTCCCCTACAGACCTACTCTCTCACTGGTGCCATGAGCTAACTCAGAGGCAAGATCATGTCTCCTGTACAGACCTACTCTCTCACTGGTGCCATGAGCAAATTCAGAGGCAACCACATGTCTCCTGTACAGACCTACTCTCTCACTGATACCATGAGCTAACTCAGAGGCAACCACATGTCTTCCATACAGACCTACTCACTGGTGCCATGAGCTAACTCAGAGGCAACTACGTGTCTCCCATACAGACCTACTCTCTCACTGGTGCCATGAGCTAACTCAGAGGCAACCACATGTCTCCCGTACAGACCTACTCTCTCACTGGTGCCATGAGCTAACTCAGAGGCAACCACATGTCTCCCGTACAGACCTACTCTCTCACTGGTGCCATGAGCTAACTCAGAGGCAACCACATGTCTCCCGTAATGTCTACTCTCTCACTGGTGCCATGACCTAACTCAGAGGCAACCACATGTCTCCCGTACAGACCTACTCTCTCACTGGTGCCATGAGCTAACTCAGAGGCAACCACATGTCTCCCGTACAGACCTACTCTCTCACTGGTGCCATGAGCTAACTCAGAGGTAACCACATGTCTCCTGTACAGATCTACTCTCTCACTGGTGCCATGAGCTAACTCAGAGGCAACCACATGTCTCCCGCACAGACCTACTCTCCCACTGGTGCCATGAGCTAACTCAGAGGCAACCACATGTCTCCCATACAGACCTACTCTCCCACTGGTGCCATGAGCTAACTCAGAGACAACCACATGTCTCCCGTACAGACCTACTCTCTCACTGGTGCCATGAGCTAACTCAGAAGCAACCACATGTCTCCCGTACAGACCTACTCTCTCACTTGTGCCATGAGCTAACTCAGAGGCAATCACATGTCTCCCGTACAGACCTACTCTCTCACTGGTGCCATGAGCTAACTCAGAGGCAACGACATGTCTCCCGTACAGACCTATTCTCCCACTTGTGCCATGAGCTAACTAAGAGACAACCACATGTCTCCCTTACAGATCTACTCTCTCACTGGTGCCATGAGCTAACTCAGAGGCAACCATATGTCTCCCGTACAGAGCTACTCTCTCACTGGTGCCATGAGTTAACTTAGAGGCAACCACATGTCTCCCATACAGACCTACTCTCTCACTGGTGCCATGAGCTAACTCAGAAGCAACCACATGTCTCCCGTATGGACCTACTCTCCCACTGGTGCCATGAGCTAACTCAGAGGCAACCACATGTCTCCCGTACAGACCTACAACTCTCTCACTGGTGCCATGAGCTAACTCAGAGGCAACCACATGCCTCCCGTACAGACCTACTCTCTCACTGGTGCCATGAGCTAACTCAGAGGCAACCACATGTCTCCCGCACAGACCTACTCTCCCACTGATGCCATGAGCTAACTCAGAGGCAACCACATGTCTCCCGTACAGACCTACTCTCCCACTGGTGCCATGAGCTACTTAGAGACAACCACATGTCTCCCATTCAGACCTACTCTCTCACTGGTGCCATGAGCTAACTCAGAGGCAACCACATGTCTCCCGTACAGACCTACTCTCTCAGTGGTGCCATGAGCTAACTCAGAGGCAACCACATGTCTCCCCTACAGACCTACTCTCTCACTGGTGCCATGAGCTAACTCAGAGGCAAGATCATGTCTCCTGTACAGACCTACTCTCTCACTGGTGCCATGAGCAAATTCATTGGCAACCACATGTCTCCTGTACAGACCTACTCTCTCACTGATACCATGAGCTAACTCAGAGGCAACCACATGTCTTCCATACAGACCTACTCACTGGTGCCATGAGCTAACTCAGAGGCAACTATGTGTCTCCCATACAGACCTACTCTCTCACTGGTGCCATGAGCTAACTCAGAGGCAACCACATGTCTCCCGTACAGACCTACTCTCTCACTGGTGCCATGAGCTAACTCAGAGGCAACCACATGTCTCCCGTACAGACCTACTCTCTCACTGGTGCCATGAGCTAACGCAGAGGCAACCACATGTCTCCCGTAATGTCTACTCTCTCACTGGTGCCATGACCTAACTCAGAGGCAACCACATGTCTCCCGTACAGACCTACTCTCTCACTGGTGCCATGAGCTAACTCAGAGGCAACCACATGTCTCCCGTACAGACCTACTCTCTCACTGGTGCCATGAGCTAACTCAGAGGTAACCACATGTCTCCCGTACAGACCTACTCTCTCACTGGTGCCATGAGCTAACTCAGAGGCAACCACATGTCTCCCGTACAGACCTACTCTCTCACTGGTGCCATGCGCTAATTCAGAGGCAACCACATGTCTCCCATACAGACCTACTCTCTCACTGGTGCCATGAGCTAACTCAGAGGCAACCACATGTCTCCCGTACAGACCTACTCTCTCACTGGTGCCATGAGCTAACTCAGAGGCAACCACATGTCTCCCGTACAGACCTACTCTCTCACTGGTGCCATGAGCTAATTCAGAGGCAACCACATGTCTCCCGTACAGACCTACTCTCTCACTGGTGCCATGAGCTAACACAGAGGCAACCACATGTCTCCCGTACAGACCTACTCTCTCACTGGTGCCATGAGCTAACTCAGAGGCAACCACATGTCTCCCGTACAGACCTACTCTCTCACTGGTGCCATGAGCTAACTCAGAGGCAACCACATGTCTCCCGTACAGACCTACTCTCTCATTGGTGCCATGAGCTAACTCAGATGCAACCACATGTCTCCCGTACAGACCTACTCTCTCACTGGTGCCATGAGCTAACTCAGAGGCAACCACATGTCTCCCGTACTGACCTACTCTCTCACTGGTGCCATGAGCTAACTCAGAGGCAACCACATGTCTCCCGTACAGACCTACTCTCTCACTGGTGCCATGATCTAACTCAGAGGCAACGACATGTCTCCCGTACAGACCTATTCTCTCACTGGTGCCATGAGCTAACTCAGAGGCAACCACATGTCTCCCGTACAGACCTACTCTCTCACTGGTGCCATGAGCTAACTCAGAGGCAACCACATGTCTCCCGTACAGACCTACTCTCTCACTGGTGCCATGAGCTAACTCAGAGGCAACAACATGTCTCCCGTACAGACCTACTCTCCCACTGGTGCCATGAGCTAACTCAGAGACAACCACATGTCTCCCTTACAGACCTATTCTCTCACTGGTGCCATGAGCTAACTAAGAGGCAACCACATGTCTCCCGTACAGACCTATTCTCTCACTGGTACCATGAGCTAACTCAGAGGAAACCACATGTCTCCTGTACAGACCTACTCTCTCACTGGTGCCATGAGCTAACTCAGAGGCAACTACATGTCTCACGTACAGAGCTACTCTCTCACTGGTTCCATGAGCTAACTTAGAGGCAACCACATGTCTCCCATACAGACCTACTCTCTCACTGGTGCCATGAGCTAACTCAGAAGCAACCACATGTCTCCCGTACAGACCTACTCTCCCACTGGTGCCATGAGCTAACTCAGAGGCAACCACATGTCTCCCGTACAGACCTACAACTCTCTCACTGGTGCCATGAGCTAACTCAGAGGCAACCACATGCCTCCCGTACAGACCTACTCTCTCACTGGTGCCATGAGCTAACTCAGAGGCAACCACATGTCTCCCGCACAGACCTACTCTCCCACTGGTGCAATGAGCTAACTCAGAGGTAACCACATGTCTCCCGTACAGACCTACTCTCCCACTGGTGCCATGAGCTACTTAGAGACAACCACATGTCTCCCGTTCAGACCTACTCTCTCACTGGTGCCATGAGCTAACTCAGAGGCAACCACATGTCTCCCGTACAGACCTACTCTCTCAGTGGTGCCATGAGCTAACTCAGAGGCAACCACATGTCTCCCGTACAGACCTACTCTCTCACTGGTGCCATGAGCTAACTCAGAGGCAACCACATGTCTCCTGTACAGACCTACTCTCTCACTGGTGCTATGAGCAAATTCAGAGGCAACCACATTTCTCCTGTACAGACCTACTCTCTCACTGATACCATGAGCTAACTCAGAGGCAACCACATGTCTCCCGTACAGACCTACTATCTGGTGCCATGAGCTAACTCAGAGGCAACCACATGTCTCCCGTACAGACCTACTCTCTCAGTGGTGCCATGAGCTAACTCAGAGGCAACCATATGTCTCCCGTACAGACCTACTCTCTCACTGGTGCCATGAGCTAACTCAGAGGCAACCACATGTCTCCTGTACAGACCTACTCACTGGTGCCATGAGCTAACTCAGAGGCAACTACGTGTCTCCCATACAGACCTACTCTCTCACTGGTGCCATGAGCTAACTCAGAGGCAACCATATGTCTCCCGTACAGACCTACTCTCTCACTAGTGCCATGAGAGGCAACCACATGTCTCCCGTACAGACCTAATCTCTCACTGGTGCCATGAGCTAACTCAGAGTCAACCACATGTCTCCCGTAAGGTCTACTCTCTCACTGGTGCCATGACCTAACTCAGAGTCAACCACATGTCTCCCGTACAGACCTACTCTCTCACTGGTGCCATGAGCTAATTCAGAGGCAACCACATGTCTCCCGTACAGACCTACTCTCTCACTGGTGCCATGAGCTAACTCAGAGGCAACCACATGTCTCCCGTAAGGTCTACTCTCTCACTGGTGCCATGACCTAACTCAGAGGCAACCACATGTCTCCCGTACAGACCTACTCTCTCACTGGTGCCATGAGCTAACTCAGAGGAAACCACATGTCTCCTGTACAGACCTACTCTCTCACTGGTGCCATGAGCTAACTCAGAGGCAACCACATGTCTCCCGTACAGAGCTACTCTCTCACTGGTGCCATGAGCTAACTTAGAGGCAACCACATATCTCTCATACAGACCTACTCTCTCACTGGTGCCATGAGCTAACTCAGAAGCAACCACATGTCTCCCGTACAGACCTACTCTCCCACTGGTGCCATGAGCTAACTCAGAGGCAACCACATGTCTCCCATACAGATCTACTCTCCCACTGGTGCCATGAGCTAACTCAGAGACAACCACATGTCTCCCGTACAGACCTACTCTCTCACTGGTGCCATGAGCTAACTCAGAAGCAACCACATGTCTCCCATACAGACCTACTCTCTCACTTGTGCCATGAGCTAACTCAGAGGCAATCACATGTCTCCCGTACAGACCTACTCTCTCACTGGTGCCATGAGCTAACTCAGAGGCAACGACATGTCTCCCGTACAGACCTACTCTCCCACTGGTGCCATGAGCTAACTCAGAGACAACCACATGTCTCCCTTACAGATCTACTCTCTCACTGGTGCCATGAGCTAACTCAGAGGCAACCACATGTCTCCCGTACAGAGCTACTCTCTCACTGGTGCCATGAGTTAACTTAGAGGCAACCACATGTCTCCCATACAGACCTACTCTCTCACTGGTGCCATGAGCTAACTCAGAAGCAACCACATGTCTCCCGTACGGACCTACTCTCCCACTGGTGCCATGAGCTAACTCAGAGGCAACCACATGTCTCCCGTACAGACCTACAACTCTCTCACTGGTGCCATGAGCTAACTCAGAGGCAACCACATGCCTCCCGTACAGACCTACTCTCTCACTGGTGCCATGAGCTAACTCAGAGGCAACCACATGTCTCCCGCACAGACCTACTCTCCCACTGGTGCCATGAGCTAACTCAGAGGCAACCACATGTCTCCCGTACAGACCTACTATCCCACTGGTGCCATGAGCTACTTAGAGACAACCACATGTCTCCCGTTCAGACATACTCTCACACTGGTGCCATGAGCTAACTCAGAGGCAACCACATGTCTCCCGTACAGACCTACTATCTCAGTGTTGCCATGAGCTAACTCAGAGGCAACCACATGTCTCCCGTACAGAACTACTCTCTCACTGGTGCCATGAGCTAACTCAGAGGCAACCACATGTCTCCTGTACAGACCTACTCTCTCACTGGTGCCATGAGCAAATTCAGAGGCAAACACATGTCTCCTGTACAGACCTACTCTCTCACTGATACCATGAGCTAACTCACAGGCAACCACATGTCTCCCATACAGACCTACTCACTGGTGCCATGAGCTAACTCAGAGGCAACTACGTGTCTCCCATACAGATCTACTCTCTCACTGGTGCCATGAGCTAACTCAGAGGCAACCACATGTCTCCCGTACAGACTTACTCTCTCACTGGTGCCATGAGAGGCAACCACATGTCTCCCGTACAGACCTACTCTCTCACTGGTGCCATGAACTAACTCAGAGGCAACCACATGTCTCCCGTAAGGTCTACTCTCTCACTGGTGCCATGACCTAACTCAGAGGCAACCACATGTCTCCCGTACAGACCTACTCTCTCACTGGTGCCATGAGCTAACTCAGAGGCAACCACATGTCTCCCGTACAGACCTACTCTCTCACTGGTGCCATGAGCTAACTCAGAGGTAACCACATGTCTCCCGTACAGACCTACTCTCTCACTGGTGCCATGAGCTAACTCAGAGGCAACCACATGTCTCCCGTACAGACCTACTCTCTCACTGGTGCCATGAGCTAACTCAGAGGCAACCACATGTCTCCCGTACAGACCAACTCTCTCACTGGTGCCATGCGCTAACTCAGAGGCAACCACATGTCTCCCGTACAGACCTACTCTCTCACTGGTGCCATGAGCTAACTCAGAGGCAACCACATGTCTCCCGTACAGACCTACTCTCTCACTGGTGCCATGAGCTAACTCAGAGGCAACCACATGTCTCCCGTACAGACCTACTCTCTCACTGGTGCCATGAGCTAACTCAGAGGCAATCACATGTCTCCCGTACAGACCTACTCTCTCACTGGTGCCATGAGCTAACTCAGAGGCAACCACATGTCTCCCGTACAGACCAACTCTCTCACTGGTGCCATGCGCTAACTCAGAGGCAACCACATGTCTCACGTACAGACCTACTCTCTCACTGGTGCCATGAGCTAACTCAGAGGCAACCACATGTCTCCCGTACAGACCTACTCTCTCACTGGTGCCATGAGCTATCTCAGAGGCAACCACATGTCTCCCGTACAGACCTACTCTCTCACTGGTGCCATGAGCTAACTCAGAGGCAACAACATGTCTCCCGTACAGACCTACTCTCTCACTGGTGCCATGAGCTAACTCAGATGCAACCACATGTCTCCCATACAGACCTACTCTCTCACTGGTGCCATGAGCTAACTCAGAGGCAACCACATGTCTCCCGTACAGACCTACTCTCTCACTGGTGCCATGAGCTAACTCAGAGGCAACCACATGTCTCCCGTACAGACCTACTCTCTCACTGGTGCCATGAGCTAACTCAGATGCAACCACATGTCTCTCGTACAGATCTACTCTCTCACTGGTGCCATGAGCTAACTCAGAGGCAACCACATGTCTCCCGTACAGACCTACTCTCTCACTGGTGCCATGAGCTAACTCAGAGGCAACCACATGTCTCGCGTACAGACCTACTCTCTCACTGGTGCCATGATCTAACTCAGAGGCAACGACATGTCTCCCGTACAGACCTATTCTCTCACTGGTGCCATGAGCTAACTCAGAGGCAACCACATGTCTCCCGTACAGACCTACTCTCTCACTGGTGCCATGAGCTAACTCAGAGGCAACCACATGTCTCCCGTACAGACCTACTCTCTCACTGGTGCCATGAGCTAACTCAGAGGCAAACACATGTCTCCCGTACAGACCTACTCTCCCACTGGTGCCATGAGCTAACTCAGAGACAACCACATGTCTCCCTTACAGACCTATTCTCTCACTGGTGCCATGAGCTAACTAAGAGGCAACCACATGTCTCCCGTACAGACCTATTCTCTCACTGGTACCATGAGCTAACTCAGAGGAAACCACATGTCTCCTGTACAGACCTACTCTCTCACTGGTGCCATGAGCTAACTCAGAGGCAACCACATGTCTCCCGTACAGAGCTACTCTCTCACTGGTGCCATGAGCTAACTTAGAGGCAACCACATGTCTCCCATACAGACCTACTCTCTCACTGGTGCCATGAGCTAACTCAGAAGCAACCACATGTCTCCCGTACAGACCTACTCTCCCACTGGTGCCATGAGCTAACTCAGAGGCAACCACCTGTCTCCCGTACAGACCTACAACTCTCTCACTGGTGCCATGAGCTAACTCAGAGGCAACCACATGCCTCCCGTACAGACCTACTCTCTCACTGGTGCCATGAGCTAACTCAGAGGCAACCACATGTCTCCCGCACAGACCTACTCTCCCACTGGTGCCATGAGCTAACTCAGAGGCAACCACATGTCTCCCGTACAGACCTACTCTCCCACTGGTGCCATGAGCTACTTAGAGGCAACCACATGTCTCCCGCACAGATCTACTCTCCCACTGGTGCCATGAGCTAACTCAGAGGCAACCACATGTCTCCCGTACAGACCTACTCTCCCACTGGTGCCATGAGCTACTTAGAGACAACCACATGTCTCCCATTCAGACATACTCTCTCACTGGTGCCATGAGCTAACTCAGAGGCAACCACATGTCTCCCGTACAGACCTACTATCTCAGTGTTGCCATGAGCTTACTCAGAGGCAACCACATGTCTCCCGTACAGACCTACTCTCTCACTGGTGCCATGAGCTAACTCAGAGGCAACCACATGTCTCCTGTACAGACCTACTCTCTCACTGGTGCCATGAGCAAATTCAGAGGCAACCACATGTCTCCTGTACAGACCTACTCTCTCACTGGTGCCATGAGCAAATTCAGAGGCAACCACATGTCTCCTGTACAGACCTACTCTCTCACTGATACCATGAGCTAACTCAGAGGCAACCACATGTCTCCCATACAGACCTACTCACTGGTGCCATGAGCCAACTCAGAAGCAACTACGTGTCTCCCATACAGACCTACTCTCTCACTGGTGCCATGAGCTAACTCAGAGGCAACCACATGTCTCCCGTACAGACCTACTCTCTCACTGGTGCCATGAGAGGCAACCACATGTCTCCCGTACAGACCTACTCTCTCACTGGTGCCATGAGCTAACTCAGAGGCAACCACATGTCTCCCGTAAGGTCTACTCTCTCACTGGTGCCATGACCTAACTCAGAGGCAACCACATGACTCCCGTACAGACCTACTCTCTCACTGGTGCCATGAGCTAACTCAGAGGCAACCACATGTCTCCCGTACAGACCTACTCTCTCACTGGTGCCATGAGCTAACTCAGAGGTAACCACATGTCTCCCGTACAGACCTACTCTCTCACTGGTGCCATGAGCTAACTCAGAGGCAACCACATGTCTCCCGTACAGACCTACTCTCTCACTGGTGCCATGAGCTAACTCAGAGGCAACCACATGTCTCCCGTACAGACCAACTCTCTCACTGGTGCCATGCGCTAACTCAGAGGCAACCACATGTCTCCCGTACAGACCTACTCTCTCACTGGTGCCATGAGCTAACTCAGAGGCAACCACATGTCTCCCGTACAGACCTACTCTCTCACTGGTGCCATGAGCTAACTCAGAGGCAACCACATGTCTCCCGTACAGACCTACTCTCTCACTGGTGCCATGAGCTAACTCAGAGGCAATCACATGTCTCCCGTACAGACCTACTCTCTCACTGGTGCCATGAGCTAACTCAGAGGCAACCACATGTCTCCCGTACAGACCTACTCTCTCACTGGTGTCATGAGCTAACTCAGAGGCAACCACATGTCTCCCGTACAGACCTACTCTCTCACTGGTGCCATGAGCTAACTCAGAGGCAACCACATGTCTCCCGTACAGACCTACTCTCTCACTGGTGCCATGAGCTAACTCAGATGCAACCACATGTCTCACGTACAGACCTACTCTCTCACTGGTGCTATGAGCTAACTCAGAGGCAACCACATGTCTCCCGTACAGACCTACTCTCTCACTGGTGCCATGATCTAACTCAGAGGCAACGACATGTCTCCCATACAGACCTATTCTCTCACTGGTGCCATGAGCTAACTCAGAGGCAACCACATGTCTCCCGTACAGACCTACTCTCTCACTGGTGCCATGAGCTAACTGAGAGGCAACCACATGTCTCCCGTACAGACCTACTCTCTCACTGGTGCCATGAGCTAACTCAGAGGCAATCACATGTCTCCCGTAAGGTCTACTCTCTCACTGGTGCCATGACCTAACTCAGAGGCAACCACATGTCTCCCGTACAGACCTACTCTCTCACTGGTGCCATGAGCTATCTCAGAGGCAACCACATCTCTCCCGTACAGACCTACTCTCTCACTGGTGCCATGAGCTAACTCAGAGGTAACCACATGTCTCCCGTACAGACCTACTCTCTCACTGGTGCCATGAGCTAACTCAGAGGCAACCACATGTCTCCCGTACAGACCTACTCTCTCACTGGTGCCATGAGCTAACTCAGAGGCAACCATATGTCTCCCGTACAGACCAACTCTCTCACTGGTGCCATGCGCTAACTCAGAGGCAACCACATGTCTCCCGTACAGACCTACTCTCTCACTGGTGCCATGAGCTAACTCAGAGGCAACCACATGTCTCCCGTACAGACCTACTCTCTCACTGGTGCCATGAGCTAACTCAGAGGCAACCACATGTCTCCCGTACAGACCTACTCTCTCACTGGTGCCATGAGCTTACTCAGAGGCAACAACATGTCTCCCGTACAGACCTACTCTCTCACTGGTACCATGAGCTAACTCAGAGGCAACCACATGTCTCCCGTACAGACCTACTCTCTCATTGGTGCCATGAGCTAACTCAGAGGCAACCACATGTCTCCCGTACAGACCTACTCTCTCACTGGTGCCATGAGCTAACTCAGAGGCAACCACATGTCTCCCGTACAGACCTACTCTCTCACTGGTGCCATGAGCTAACTCAGATGCAACCACATGTCTCCCGTACAGACCTACTCTCTCACTGGTGCCATGAGCTAACTCAGAGGCAACCACATGTCTCCCGTACAGACCTACTCTCTCACTGGTGCCATGAGCTAACTCAGAGGCAACCACATGTCTCGCGTACAGACCTACTCTCTCACTGGTGCCATGATCTAACTCAGAGGCAACGACATGTCTCCCGTACAGACCTATTCTCTCACTGGTGCCATGAGCTAACTCAGAGGCAACCACATGTCTCCCGTACAGACCTACTCTCCAACTGGTGCCATGAGCTACTTAGAGATAACCACATGTCTCCCGTTCAGACCTACTCTCTCACTGGTGCCATGAGCTAACTCAGAGACAAACACATGTCTCCCGTACAGACCTACTCTCTCAGTGGTGCCATGAGCTAACTCAGAGGCAACCACATGTCTCCCGTACAGACCTACTCTCTCACTGGTGCCATGAGCTAACTCAGAAGCAACCACATGTCTCCTGTACAGACCTACTCTCTCACTGGTGCCATGAGCAAATTCAGAGGCAACCACATGTCTCCTGTACAGACCTACTCTCTCACTGATACCATGAGCTAACTCAGAGGCAACCACATGTCTCCCGTACAGACCTACTCACTGGTGCCATGAGCTAACTCAGAGGCAACTACGTGTCTCCCATACAGACCTACTCTCTCACTGGTGCCATGAGCTAACTCAGAGGCAACCACATGTCTCCCGTACAGACCTACTCTCTCACTGGTGCCATGAGCTAACTCAGAGGCAACCACATGCCTCCCGTACAGACCTACTCTCTCACTGGCGCCATGAGATAACTCAGAGGCAACCACATGTCTCCCGTACAGACCTACACTCTCACTGGTGCCATGAGCTAACTAAGAGGCAACCACATGTCTCCCGTACAGACCTACTCTCTCACTGGTGCCATTAGCTAACCCAGAGACAATCACATGTCTCCTGTACAGATCTACTCTCTCACTGGTGCCATGAGCTAACTCAGAGGCAACCACATGTCTCCCGCACAGACCTACTCTCCCACTGGTGCCATGAGCTAACTCAGAGGCAACCACATGTCTCCCGTACAGACCTACTCTCTCACTGGTGCCATGAGCTAACTCAGAGGCAACTACATGTCTCCCATACAGACCTACTCTCTCATTGGTGCCATGAGCTAACTCAGAGGCAACCACATGTCTCCTGTACAGACCTACTCTCTCACTGGTGCCATGAGCTAACTCAGAGGCAACCACATGTCTCCCGTACAGACCTACTCTCTCACTGGTGCCATGAGCTAACTCAGAGGCAACCACATGTCTCGCGTACAGACCTACTCTCTCACTGGTGCCATGATCTAACTCAGAGGCAACGACATGTCTCCCGTACAGACCTATTCTCTCACTGGTGCCATGAGCTAACTCAGAGGCAACCACATGTCTCCCGTACAGACCTACTCTCCAACTGGTGCCATGAGCTACTTAGAGACAACCACATGTCTCCCGTTCAGACCTACTCTCTCACTGGTGCCATGAGCTAACTCAGAGACAAACACATGTCTCCCGTACAGACCTACTCTCTCAGTGGTGCCATGAGCTAACTCAGAGGCAACCACATGTCTCCCGTACAGACCTACTCTCTCACTGGTGCCATGAGCTAACTCAGAAGCAACCACATGTCTCCTGTACAGACCTACTCTCTCACTGGTGCCATGAGCAAATTCAGAGGCAACCACATGTCTCCTGTACAGACCTACTCTCTCACTGATACCATGAGCTAACTCAGAGGCAACCACATGTCTCCCGTACAGCCCTACTCACTGGTGCCATGAGCTAACTCAGAGGCAACTACGTGTCTCCCATACAGACCTACTCTCTCACTGGTGCCATGAGCTAACTCAGAGGCAACCACATGTCTCCCGTACAGACCTACTCTCTCACTGGTGCCATGAGCTAACTCAGAGGCAACCACATGCCTCCCGTACAGACCTACTCTCTCACTGGCGCCATGAGATAACTCAGAGGCAACCACATGTCTCCCGTACAGACCTACACTCTCACTGGTGCCATGAGCTAACTAAGAGGCAACCACATGTCTCCCGTACAGACCTACTCTCTCACTGGTGCCATTAGCTAACCCAGAGACAATCACATGTCTCCTGTACAGATCTACTCTCTCACTGGTGCCATGAGCTAACTCAGAGGCAACCACATGTCTCCCGCACAGACCTACTCTCCCACTGGTGCCATGAGCTAACTCAGAGGCAACCACATGTCTCCCATACAGACCTACTCTCCCACTGGTGCCATGAGCTAACTCAGAGACAACCACATGTCTCCCGTACAGACCTACTCTCTCACTGGTGCCATGAGCTAACTCAGAGGCAACCACATGTCTCCTGTACAGACCTACTCTCTCACTTGTGCCATGAGCTAACTCAGAGGCAATCACATGTCTCCCGTACAGACCTACTCTCTCACTGTTGCCATGAGCTAACTCAGAGGCAACCACATGTCTCCCGTACAGACCAACTCTCTCACTGGTGCCATGCGCTAATTCAGAGGCAACCACATGTCTCCCGTACAGACCTACTCTCTCACTGGTGCCATGAGCTAACTCAGAGGCAACCACATGTCTCCCGTACAGACCTACTCTCTCACTGGTGCCATGAGCTAACTCAGAGGCAACCACATGTCTCCCGTACAGACCTACTCTCTCACTGGTGCCATGAGCTAACTCAGAGGCAATCACATGTCTCCCGTACAGACCTACTCTCTCACTGGTGCCATGAGCTAACTCAGAGGCAACCACATGTCTCCCGTACAGACCTACTCTCTCACTAGTGCCATGATCTAACTCAGAGGCAACGACATGTCTCCCGTACAGACCTATTCTCTCACTGGTGCCATGAGCTAACTCAGAGGCAACCACATGTCTCCCGTACAGACCTTCTCTCTCACTGGTGCCATGAGCTAACTCAGATGCAACCACATGTCTCCCGTACAGACCTACTCTCTCACTGGTGCCATGAGCTAACTCAGAGGCAACCACATGTCTCCCGTACAGACCTACTCTCTCACTGGTGCCATGAGCTAACTCAGAGGCAACCACATGTCTCCCGTACAGACCTACTCTCTCACTAGTGCCATGAGCTAACTCAGAGGCAACCACATGTCTCCCGTACAGACCTACTCTCTCACTGGTGCCATGAGCTAACTCAGAGGCAACCACATGTCTCCCGTACAGACCTACTCTCTCACTGGTGCCATGAGCTAACTCAGAGGCAATCACATGTCTCCCGTACAGACCTACTCTCTCACTGGTGCCATGAGAAAATTCAGAGGCAACCACATGTCTCCTGTACAGACCTACTCTCTCACTGATACCATGAGCTAATTCAGAGGCAACCACATGTCTCCCGTACAGACCTACTCACTGATGCCATGAGCTAACTCAGAGGCAACCACATGTCTCCCGTACAGACCTACTCTCTCACTGGTGCCATGAGCTAACTCAGAGGCAACCACATGTCTCCCGTACAGACCTACTCTCTCACTGGTGCCATGAGCTAACTCAGAGGCAATCACATGTCTCCCGTACAGACCTACTCTCTCACTGGTGCCATGAGCAAATTCAGAGGCAACCACATGTCTCCTGTACAGACCTACTCTCTCACTGATACCATGAGCTAATTCAGAGGCAACCACATGTCTCCCGTACAGACCTACTCACTGGTGCCATTAGCTAACCCAGAGACAATCACATGTCTCCTGTACAGATCTACTCTCTCACTGGTGCCATGAGCTAACTCAGAGGCAACCACATGTCTCCCGCACAGACCTACTCTCCCACTGGTGCCATGAGCTAACTCAGAGGCAACCACATGTCTCCCATACAGACCTACTCTCCCACTGGTGCCATGAGCTAACTCAGAGACAACCACATGTCTCCCGTACAGACCTACTCTCTCACTGGTGCCATGAGCTAACTCAGAGGCAACCACATGTCTCCCGTACAGACCTACTCTCTCACTTGTGCCATGAGCTAACTCAGAGGCAATCACATGTCTCCCGTACAGACCTACTCTCTCACTGGTGCCATGAGCTAACTCAGAGGCAACCACATGTCTCCCGTACAGACCAACTCTCTCACTGGTGCCATGCGCTAACTCAGAGGCAACCACATGTCTCCCGTACAGACCTACTCTCTCACTGGTGCCATGAGCTAACTCAGAGGCAACCACATGTCTCCCGTACAGACCTACTCTCTCACTGGTGCCATGAGCTAACTCAGAGGCAACCACATGTCTCCCGTACAGACCTACTCTCTCACTGGTGCCATGAGCTAACTCAGAGGCAATCACATGTCTCCCGTACAGACCTACTCTCTCACTGGTGCCATGAGCTAACTCAGAGGCAACCACATGTCTCCCGTACAGACCTACTCTCTCACTGGTGCCATGAGCTAACTCAGAGGCAACCACATGTCTCCCGTACAGACCTACTCTCTCACTGGTGCCATGAGCTAACTCAGAGGCAACCACATGTCTCCCGTACAGACCTTCTCTCTCACTGGTGCCATGAGCTAACTCAGATGCAACCACATGTCTCCCGTACAGACCTACTCTCTCACTGGTGCCATGAGCTAACTCAGAGGCAACCACATGTCTCCCGTACAGACCTACTCTCTCACTGGTGCCATGAGCTAACTCAGAGGCAACCACACGTCTCCCGTACAGACCTACTCTCTCACTGGTGCCATGATCTAACTCAGAGGCAACGACATGTCTCCCGTACAGACCTATTCTCTCACTGGTGCCATGAGCTAACTCAGAGGCAACCACATGTCTCCCGTACAGACCTACTCTCTCACTGGTGCCATGAGCTAACTCAGAGGCAACCACATGTCTCCCGTACAGACCTACTCTCTCACTGGTGCCATGAGCTAACTCAGAGGCAACCACATGTCTCCCGTAAGGTCTACTCTCTCACTGGTGCCATGACCTAACTCAGAGGTAACCACACGTCTCCCGTACAGACCTACTCTCTCACTGGTGCCATGAGATAACTCAGAGGCAACCACATGTCTCCCGTACAGACCTACTCTCTCACTGGTGCCATGAGCTAACTCAGAGGTAACCACATGTCTCCCGTACAGACCTACTCTCTCACTGGTGCCATGAGCTAACTCAGAGGCAACCACATGTCTCCCGTACAGACCTACTCTCTCACTGGTGCCATGAGCTAACTCAGAGGCAACCACATGTCTCCCGTACAGACCAACTCTCTCACTGGTGCCATGCGCTAACTCAGAGGCAACCACATGTCTCCCGTACAGACCTACTCTCTCACTGGTGCCATGAGCTAACTCAGAGGCAACCACATGTCTCCCGTACAGACCTACTCTCTCACTGGTGCCATGAGCTAACTCAGAGGCAATCACATGTCTCCCGTACAGACCTACTCTCTCACTGGTGCCATGAGCAAATTCAGAGGCAACCACATGTCTCCTGTACAGACCTACTCTCTCACTGATACCATGAGCTAACTCAGAGGCAACCACATGTCTCCCGTACAGACCTACTCACTGGTGCCATGAGCTAACTCAGAGGCAACTACGTGTCTCCCATACAGACCTACTCTCTCACTGGTGCCATGAGCTAACTCAGAGGCAACCACATGTCTCCCGTACAGACCTACTCTCTCACTGGTGCCATGAGCTAACTCAGAGGCAACCACATGCCTCCCGTACAGACCTACTCTCTCACTGGCGCCATGAGATAACTCAGAGGCAACCACATGTCTCCCGTACAGACCTACACTCTCACTGGTGCCATGAGCTAACTAAGAGGCAACCACATGTCTCCCGTACAGACCTACTCTCTCACTGGTGCCATTAGCTAACCCAGAGACAATCACATGTCTCCTGTACAGATCTACTCTCTCACTGGTGCCATGAGCTAACTCAGAGGCAACCACATGTCTCCCGCACAGACCTACTCTCCCACTGGTGCCATGAGCTAACTCAGAGGCAACCACATGTCTCCCATACAGACCTACTCTCCCACTGGTGCCATGAGCTAACTCAGAGACAACCACATGTCTCCCGTACAGACCTACTCTCTCACTGGTGCCATGAGCTAACTCAGAGGCAACCACATGTCTCCCGTACAGACCTACTCTCTCACTTGTGCCATGAGCTAACTCAGAGGCAATCACATGTCTCCCGTACAGACCTACTCTCTCACTGGTGCCATGAGCTAACTCAGAGGCAACCACATGTCTCCCGTACAGACCAACTCTCTCACTGGTGCCATGCGCTAACTCAGAGGCAACCACATGTCTCCCGTACAGACCTACTCTCTCACTGGTGCCATGAGCTAACTCAGAGGCAACCACATGTCTCCCGTACAGACCTACTCTCTCACTGGTGCCATGAGCTAACTCAGAGGCAACCACATGTCTCCCGTACAGACCTACTCTCTCACTGGTGCCATGAGCTAACTCAGAGGCAATCACATGTCTCCCGTACAGACCTACTCTCTCACTGGTGCCATGAGCTAACTCAGAGGCAACCACATGTCTCCCGTACAGACCTACTCTCTCACTGGTGCCATGAGCTAACTCAGAGGCAACCACATGTCTCCCGTACAGACCTACACTCTCACTGGTGCCATGAGCTAACTAAGAGGCAACCACATGTCTCCCGTACAGACCTACTCTCTCACTGGTGCCATGAGCTAACTCAGAGGCAACCACATGTCTCCCGTACAGACCAACTCTCTCACTGGTGCCATGCGCTAACTCAGAGGCAACCACATGTCTCCCGTACAGACCTACTCTCTCACTGGTGCCATGAGTTAACTCAGAGGCAACCACATGTCTCCCGTACAGACCTACTCTCTCACTGGTGCCATGAGCTAACTCAGAGGCAACCACATGTCTCCCGTACAGACCTACTCTCTCACTGGCGCCATGAGATAACTCAGAGGTAACCACATGTCTCCCGTACAGACCTACTCTCTCACTGGTGCCATGAGCTAACTCAGAGGCAACCACATGTCTCCCGTACAGACCTACTCTCTCACTGGTGCCATGAGCTAACTCAGAGGCAACCACATGTCTCACGTACAGACCAACTCTCTCACTGGTGCCATGCGCTAACTCAGAGGCAACCACATGTCTCCCGTACAGACCTACTCTCTCACTGGTGCCATGAGCTAACTCAGAGGCAACCACATGTCTCCCGTACAGACCTACTCTCTCACTGGTGCCATGAGCTAACTCAGAGGCAACCACATGTCTCCCGTACAGACCTACTCTCTCACTGGTGCCATGAGCTAACTCAGAGGCAACAACATGTCTCCCGTACAGACCTACTCTCTCACTGGTGCCATGAGCTAACTCAGAGGCAACCACATGTCTCCCGTACAGACCTACTCTCTCACTGGTGCCATGAGCTAACTCAGAGGCAACCACATGTCTCCCGTACAGACCTACTCTCTCACTGGTGCCATGAGCTAACTCAGAGGCAACCACATGTCTCCCGTACAGACCTACTCTCTCACTGGTGCCATGAGCTAACTCAGATGCAACCACATGTCTCCCGTACAGACCTACTCTCTCACTGGTGCCATGAGCTAACTCAGAGGCAACCACATGTCTCCCGTACAGACCTACTCTCTCACTGGTGCCATGAGCTAACTCAGAGGCAACCACATGTCTCGCGTACAGACCTACTCTCTCACTGGTGCCATGATCTAACTCAGAGGCAACGACATGTCTCCCGTACAGACCTATTCTCTCACTGGTGCCATGAGCTAACTCAGAGGCAACCACATGTCTCCCGTACAGACCTACTCTCTCACTGGTGCCATGAGCTAACTCAGAGGCAACCACATGTCTCCCGTACAGATCTACTCTCTCACTGGTGCCATGAGCTAACTCAGAGGCAAACACATGTCTCCCGTACAGACCTACTCTCTCACTGGTGCCATGAGCTAACTCAGAGGCAATCACATGTCTCCCGTACAGACCTACTCTCTCACTGGTGCCATGAGCTAACTCAGAGGCAACTACGTGTCTCCCATACAGACCTACTCTCTCACTGGTGCCATGAGCTAACTCAGAGGCAACCACATGTCTCCCGTACAGACCTACTCTCTCACTGGTGCCATGAGCTAACTCAGAGGCAACCACATGCCTCCCGTACAGACCTACTCTCTCACTGGCGCCATGAGATAACTCAGAGGCAACCACATGTCTCCCGTACAGACCTACACTCTCACTGGTGCCATGAGCTAACTAAGAGGCAACCACATGTCTCCCGTACAGACCTACTCTCTCACTGGTGCCATTAGCTAACCCAGAGACAATCACATGTCTCCTGTACAGATCTACTCTCTCACTGGTGCCATGAGCTAACTCAGAGGCAACCACATGTCTCCCGCACAGACCTACTCTCCCACTGGTGCCATGAGCTAACTCAGAGGCAACCACATGTCTCCCATACAGACCTACTCTCCCACTGGTGCCATGAGCAAACTCAGAGACAACCACATGTCTCCCGTACAGACCTACTCTCTCACTGGTGCCATGAGCTAACTCAGAGGCAACCACATGTCTCCCGTACAGACCTACTCTCTCACTTGTGCCATGAGCTAACTCAGAGGCAATCACATGTCTCCCGTACAGACCTACTCTCTCACTGGTGCCATGAGCTAACTCAGAGGCAACCACATGTCTCCCGTACAGACCAACTCTCTCACTGGTGCCATGCGCTAACTCAGAGGCAACCACATGTCTCCCGTACAGACCTACTCTCTCACTGGTGCCATGAGCTAACTCAGAGGCAACCACATGTCTCCCGTACAGACCTACTCTCTCACTGGTGCCATGAGCTAACTCAGAGGCAACCACATGTCTCCCGTACAGACCTACTCTCTCACTGGTGCCATGAGCTAACTCAGAGGCAATCACATGTCTCCCGTACAGACCTACTCTCTCACTGGTGCCATGAGCTAACTCAGAGGCAACCACATGTCTCCCGTACAGACCTACTCTCTCACTGGTGCCATGAGCTAACTCAGAGGCAACCACATGTCTCCCGTACAGACCTACTCTCTCACTGGTGCCATGAGCTAACTCAGAGGCAACCACATGTCTCCCGTACAGACCTTCTCTCTCACTGGTGCCATGAGCTAACTCAGATGCAACCACATGTCTCCCGTACAGACCTACTCTCTCACTGGTGCCATGAGCTAACTCAGAGGCAACCACATGTCTCCCGTACAGACCTACTCTCTCACTAGTGCCATGATCTAACTCAGAGGCAACGACATGTCTCCCGTACAGACCTATTCTCTCACTGGTGCCATGAGCTAACTCAGAGGCAACCACATGTCTCCCGTACAGACCTACTCTCTCACTGGTGCCATGAGCTAACTCAGAGGCAACCACATGTCTCCCGTACAGACCTACTCTCTCACTGGTGCCATGAGCTAACTCAGAGGCAACCACATGTCTCCCGTAAGGTCTACTCTCTCACTGGTGCCATGACCTAACTCAGAGGTAACCACATGTCTCCCGTACAGACCTACTCTCTCACTGGTGCCATGAGCTAACTCAGAGGCAACCACATGTCTCCCGTACAGACCTACTCTCTCACTGGTGCCATGAGCTAACTCAGAGGCAACCACATGTCTCCCGTACAGACCTACTCTCTCACTGGTGCCATGAGCTAACTCAGAGGCAATCACATGTCTCCCGTACAGACCTACTCTCTCACTGGTGCCATGAGCAAATTCAGAGGCAACCACATGTCTCCTGTACAGACCTACTCTCTCACTGATACCATGAGCTAACTCAGAGGCAACCACATGTCTCCCGTACAGACCTACTCACTGGTGCCATGAGCTAACTCAGAGGCAACTACATGTCTCCCATACAGACCTACTCTCTCACTGGTGCCATGAGCTAACTCAGAGGCAACCACATGTCTCCCGTACAGACCTACTCTCTCACTGGTGCCATGAGCTAACTCAGAGGCAACCACATGCCTCCCGTACAGACCTACTCTCTCACTGGCGCCATGAGATAACTCAGAGGCAACCACATGTCTCCCGTACAGACCTACACTCTCACTGGTGCCATGAGCTAACTAAGAGGCAACCACATGTCTCCCGTACAGACCTACTCTCTCACTGGTGCCATTAGCTAACCCAGAGACAATCACATGTCTCCTGTACAGATCTACTCTCTCACTGGTGCCATGAGCTAACTCAGAGGCAACCACATGTCTCCCGCACAGACCTACTCTCCCACTGGTGCCATGAGCTAACTCAGAGGCAACCACATGTCTCCCATACAGACCTACTCTCCCACTGGTGCCATGAGCTAACTCAGAGACAACCACATGTCTCCCGTACAGACCTACTCTCTCACTGGTGCCATGAGCTAACTCAGAGGCAACCACATGTCTCCCGTACAGACCTACTCTCTCACTTGTGCCATGAGCTAACTCAGAGGCAATCACATGTCTCCCGTACAGACCTACTCTCTCACTGGTGCCATGAGCTAACTCAGAGGCAACCACATGTCTCCCGTACAGACCAACTCTCTCACTGGTGCCATGCGCTAACTCAGAGGCAACCACATGTCTCCCGTACAGACCTACTCTCTCACTGGTGCCATGAGCTAACTCAGAGGCAACCACATGTCTCCCGTACAGACCTACTCTCTCACTGGTGCCATGAGCTAACTCAGAGGCAACCACATGTCTCCCGTACAGACCTACTCTCTCACTGGTGCCATGAGCTAATTCAGAGGCAATCACATGTCTCCCGTACAGACCTACTCTCTCACTGGTGCCATGAGCTAACTCAGAGGCAACCACATGTCTCCCGTACAGACCTACTCTCTCACTGGTGCCATGAGCTAACTCAGAGGCAACCACATGTCTCCCGTACAGACCTACTCTCTCACTGGTGCCATGAGCTAACTCAGAGGCAACCACATGTCTCCCGTACAGACCTTCTCTCTCACTGGTGCCATGAGCTAACTCAGATGCAACCACATGTCTCCCGTACAGACCTACTCTCTCACTGGTGCCATGAGCTAACTCAGAGGCAACCACATGTCTCCCGTACAGACCTACTCTCTCACTGGTGCCATGAGCTAACTCAGAGGCAACCACATGTCTCCCGTACAGACCTACTCTCTCACTAGTGCCATGATCTAACTCAGAGGCAACGACATGTCTCCCGTACAGACCTATTCTCTCACTGGTGCCATGAGCTAACTCAGAGGCAACCACATGTCTCCCGTACAGACCTACTCTCTCACTGGTGCCATGAGCTAACTCAGAGGCAACCACATGTCTCCCGTACAGACCTACTCTCTCACTGGTGCCATGAGCTAACTCAGAGGCAACCACATGTCTCCCGTAAGGTCTACTCTCTCACTGGTGCCATGACCTAACTCAGAGGTAACCACATGTCTCCCGTACAGACCTACTCTCTCACTGGTGCCATGAGCTAACTCAGAGGCAACCACATGTCTCCCGTACAGACCTACTCTCTCACTGGTGCCATGAGCTAACTCAGAGGTAACCACATGTCTCCCGTACAGACCTACTCTCTCACTGGTGCCATGAGCTAACTCAGAGGCAACCACATGTCTCCCGTACAGACCTACTCTCTCACTGGTGCCATGAGCTAACTCAGAGGCAACCACATGTCTCCCGTACAGACCAACTCTCTCACTGGTGCCATGCGCTAACTCAGAGGCAACCACATGTCTCCCGTACAGACCTACTCTCTCATTGGTGCCATGAGCTAACTCAGAGGCAACCACATGTCTCCCGTACAGACCTACTCTCTCACTTGTGCCATGAGCTAACTCAGAGGCAATCACATGTCTCCCGTACAGACCTACTCTCTCACTGGTGCCATGAGCTAACTCAGAGGCAATGACATGTCTCCCGTACAGACCTACTCTCCCACTGGTGCCATGAGCTAACTCAGAGACAACCACATGTCTCCCTTACAGACCTACTCTATCACTGGTGCCATGAGCTAACTCAGAGGCAACTGCATGTCTCCCGCACAGACCTACTCTCCCACTGGTGCCATGAGCTAACTCAGAGGCAACCACATGTCTCCCATACAGACCTACTCTCCCACTGGTGCCATGAGCTAACTCAGAGACAACCACATGTCTCCCGTACAGACCTACTCTCTCACTGGTGCCATGAGCTAACTCAGAGGCAACGACATGTCTCCCGTACAGACCTACTCTCTCACTTGTGCCATGAGCTAACTCAGAGGCAATCACATGTCTCCCGTACAGACCTACTCTCTCACTGGTGCCATGAGCTAACTCAGAGGCAACGACATGTCTCCCGTACAGACCTACTCTCCCACTGGTGCCATGAGCTAACTCAGAGACAACCACATGTCTCGCTTACAGACCTACTCTATCACTGGTGCCATGAGCTAACTCAGAGGCAACCACATGTCTCCCATACAGAGCTACTCTCTCACTGGTGCCATGAGCTAACTTAGAGGCAACCACATGTCTCCCGTATGGACCTACTCTCCCACTGGTGCCATGAGCTAACTCAGAGGCAACCACATGTCTCCCGTACAGACCTACAACTCTCTCACTGGTGCCATGAGCTAACTCAGAGGCAACCACATGCCTCCCGTACAGACCTACTCTCTCACTGGTGCCATTAGCTAACTCAGAGGCAACCACATGTCTCCCGCACAGAGCTACTCTCCCACTGGTGCCATGAGCTAACTCAGAGGCAACCACATGTCTCCCGTACAGACCTACTCTCCCACTGGTGCCATGAGCTACTTAGAGACAACAACATGTCTCCCGTTCAGACCTACTCTCTCACTGGTGCCATGAGCTAACTCAGAGGCAACCACATGTCTCCCGTACAGACCTACTCTCTCACTGGTGCCATGAGCTAAATCAGAGGCAACCACATGTCTCCTGTACAGACCTACTCTCTCACTGGTGCCATGAGCAAATTCAGAGGCAACCACATGTCTCCTGTACAGACCTACTCTCTCACTGATACCATGAGCTAACTCAGAGGCAACCACATGTCTCCCGTACAGACCTACTCACTGGTGCCATGAGCTAACTCAGAGGCAACTACGTGTCTCCCATACAGACCTACTCTCTAACTGGTGCCATGAGCTAACTCAGAGGCAACCACATGTCTCCTGTACAGACCTACTCTCTCACTGGTGCCATGAGAGGCAACCACATGTCTCCCGTACAGACCTACTCTCTCACTGGTGCCATGAGCTAACTCAGAGGCAACCACATGTCTCCCGTAAGGTCTACTCTCTCACTGGTGCCATGACCTAACTCAGAGGCAACCACATGTCTCCCGTACAGACTTACTCTCTCACTGGTGCCATGAGCTAACTCAGAGGCAACCACATGTCTCCCGTACAGACCTACTCTCTCACTGGTGCCATGAGCTAACTCAGATGTAACCACATGTCTACCGTACAGACCTACTCTCTCACTGGTGCCATGAGCTAACTCAGAGGCAACCACATGTCTCCCGTACAGACCTACTCTCTCACTGGTGCCATGCGCTAACTCAGAGGCAACCACATGTCTCCCGTACAGACCTACTCTCTCACTGGTGCCATGAGCTAACTCAGAGGCAACCACATGTCTCCCGTACAGACCTACTCTCTCACTGGTGCCATGAGCTAACTCAGAGGCAACCACATGTCTCCCGTACAGACCTACTCTCTCACTGGTGCCATGAGCTAACTCAGAGGCAACAACATGTCTCCCGTACAGACCTACTCTCTCACTGGTGCCATGAGCTAACTCAGAGGCAACCACATGTCTCCCGTACAGACCTACTCTCTCACTGGTGCCATGAGCTAACTCAGAGGCAACCACATGTCTCCCGTACAGACCTACTCTCTCACTGGTGCCATGAGCTAACTCAGAGGCAACCACATGTCTCCCGTACAGACCTACTCTCTCACTGGTGCCATGAGCTAACTCAGATGCAACCACATGTCTCCCGTACAGACCTACTCTCTCACTGGTGCCATGAGCTAACTCAGAGGCAACCACATGTCTCCCGTACAGACCTACTCTCTCACTGGTGCCATGAGCTAACTCAGAGGCAACCACATGTCTCGCGTACAGACCTACTCTCTCACTGGTGCCATGATCTAACTCAGAGGCAACGACATGTCTCCCGTACAGACCTATTCTCTCACTGGTGCCATGAGCTAACTCAGAGGCAACCACATGTCTCCCGTACAGACCTACTCTCTCACTGGTGCCATGAGCTAACTCAGAGGCAACCACATGTCTCCCGTACAGACCTACTCTCTCACTGGTGCCATGAGCTAACTCAGAGGCAAACACATGTCTCCCGTACAGACCTACTCTCCCACTGGTGCCATGAGCTAACTCAGAGACAACCACATGTCTCCCTTACAGACCTATTCTCTCACTGGTGCCATGAGCTAACTAAGAGGCAACCACATGTCTCCCGTACAGACCTATTCTCTCACTGGTACCATGAGCTAACTCAGAGGAAACCACATGTCTCCTGTACAGACCTACTCTCTCACTGGTGCCATGAGCTAACTCAGAGGCAACCACATGTCTCACGTACAGAGCTACTCTCTCACTGGTGCCATGAGCTAACTTAGAGGCAACCACATGTCTCCCGTACAGACCTACTCTCTCGCTGGTGCCATGAGCTAACTCAGAGGCAACCACATGTCTCCCGTACAGACCTACTCTCTCACTGGTGCCATGAGCTAATTCATAGGCAAGCACATGTCTCCCGTACAGACGTACTCTCTCACTGGTGCCATGATCTAACTCAGAGGCAACCACATGTCTCCCGTACAGACCTACTCTCTCACTGGTGCCATGAGCTAACTCAGAGGCAACCACATGTCTCCCGTACAGACCTACTCTCTCACTGGTGCCATGAGCTAACTCAGAGGCAACCACATGTCTCCCGTACAGACCTACTCTCTCACTGGCGCCATGAGTTAACTCAGAGGCAACCACATGTCTCCCGTACAGACCTACACTCTCACTGGTGCCATGAGCTAACTAAGAGGCAACCACATGTCTCCCGTACAGACCTACTCTCTCACTGGTGCCATTAGCTAACCCAGAGACAATCATATGTCTCCTGTACAGATCTACTCTCTCACTGGTGCCATGAGCTAACTCAGAGGCTACCACATGTCTCCAGCAAAGACCTACTCTCCCACTGGTACCATAAGCTAACTCAGAGGCAACCACATGTCTCCCATACAGACCTACTCTCCCACTGGTGCCATGAGCTAACTCAGAGACAACCACATGTCTCGCGTACAGACCTACTCTCTCACTGGTGCCATGAGCTAACTCAGAGGCAACCACATGTCTCCCGTACAGACCTACTCTCTCACCGGTGCCATGAGCTAACTCAGAGGCAACCACATGTCTCCCGTACAGACCTACTCTCTCACTGGTGCCATGAGCTAACTCAGAGGCAAACACATGTCTCCCGTACAGACCTACTCTCCCACTGGTGCCATGAGCTAACTCAGAGACAACCACATGTCTCCCTTACAGACCTATTCTCTCACTGATGACATGAGCTAACTAAGAGGCAACCACATGTCTCCCGTACAGACCTATTCTCTCACTGGTACCATGAGCTAACTCAGAGGAAACCACATGTCTCCTGTACAGACCTACTCTCTCACTGGTGCCATGAGCTAACTCAGAGGCAACCACATGTCTCACGTACAGAGCTACTCTCTCACTGGTGCCATGAGCTAACTTAGAGGCAACCACATGTCTCCCGTACAGACCTACTCTCTCGCTGGTGCCATGAGCTAACTCAGAGGCAACCACATGTCTCCCGTACAGACCTACTCTCTCACTGGTGCCATGAGCTAATTCATAGGCAAGCACATGTCTCCCGTACAGACGTACTCTCTCACTGGTGCCATGATCTAACTCAGAGGCAACCACATGTCTCCCGTACAGACCTACTCTCTCACTGGTGCCATGAGCTAACTCAGAGGCAACCACATGTCTCCCGTACAGACCTACTCTCTCACTGGCGCCATGAGTTAACTCAGAGGCAACCACATGTCTCCCGTACAGACCTACACTCTCACTGGTGCCATGAGCTAACTAAGAGGCAACCAATTGTCTCCCGTACAGACCTACTCTCTCACTGGTGCCATTAGCTAACCCAGAGACAATCATATGTCTCCTGTACAGATCTACTCTCTCACTGGTGCCATGAGCTAACTAAGAGGCAACCACATGTCTCCCGTACAGACCTATTCTCTCACTGGTACCATGAGCTAACTCAGAGGAAACCACATGTCTCCTGTACAGACCTACTCTCTCACTGGTGCCATGAGCTAACTCAGAGGCAACCACATGTCTCACGTACAGAGCTACTCTCTCACTGGTGCCATGAGCTAACTTAGAGGCAACCACATGTCTCCCGTACAGACCTACTCTCTCGCTGGTGCCATGAGCTAACTCAGAGGCAACCACATGTCTCCCGTACAGACCTACTCTCTCACTGGTGCCATGAGCTAATTCATAGGCAAGCACATGTCTCCCGTACAGACGTACTCTCTCACTGGTGCCATGATCTAACTCAGAGGCAACCACATGTCTCCCGTACAGACCTACTCTCTCACTGGTGCCATGAGCTAACTCAGAGGCAACCACATGTCTCCCGTACAGACCTACTCTCTCACTGGTGCCATGAGCTAACTCAGAGGCAACCACATGTCTCCCGTACAGACCTACTCTCTTACTGGCGCCATGAGTTAACTCAGAGGCAACCACATGTCTCCCGTACAGACCTACACTCTCACTGGTGCCATGAGCTAACTAAGAGGCAACCACATGTCTCCCGTACAGACCTACTCTCTCACTGGTGCCATTAGCTAACCCAGAGACAATCATATGTCTCCTGTACAGATCTACTCTCTCACTGGTGCCATGAGCTAACTCAGAGGCTACCACATGTCTCCAGCAAAGACCTACTCTCCCACTGGTACCATAAGCTAACTCAGAGGCAACCACATGTCTCCCATACAGACCTACTCTCCCACTGGTGCCATGAGCTAACTCAGAGACAACCACATGTCTCGCGTACAGACCTACTCTCTCACTGGTGCCATGAGCTAACTCAGAGGCAACCACATGTCTCCCGTACAGACCTACTCTCTCACCGGTGCCATGAGCTAACTCAGAGGCAACCACATGTCTCCCGTACAGACCTACTCTCTCACTGGTGCCATGAGCTAACTCAGAGGCAAACACATGTCTCCCGTACAGACCTACTCTCCCACTGGTACCATGAGCTAACTCAGAGACAACCACATGTCTCCCTTACAGACCTATTCTCTCACTGGTGACATGAGCTAACTAAGAGGCAACCACATGTCTCCCGTACAGACCTATTCTCTCACTGGTACCATGAGCTAACTCAGAGGAAACCACATGTCTCCTGTACAGACCTACTCTCTCACTGGTGCCATGAGCTAACTGATAGGCAACCACATGTCTCACGTACAGAGCTACTCTCTCACTGGTGCCATGAGCTAACTTAGAGGCAACCACATGTCTCCCGTACAGACCTACTCTCTCGCTGGTGCCATGAGCTAACTCAGAGGCAACAACATGTCTCCCGTACAGACCTACTCTCTCACTGGTGCCATGAGCTAATTCATAGGCAAGCACATGTCTCCCGTACAGACGTACTCTCTCACTGGTGCCATGATCTAACTCAGAGGCAACCACATGTCTCCCGTACAGACCTACTCTCTCACTGGTGCCATGAGCTAACTCAGAGGCAACCACATGTCTCCCGTACAGACCTACTCTCTCACTGGTGCCATGAGCTAACTCAGAGGCAACCACATGTCTCCCGTACAGACCTACTCTCTCACTGGCGCCATGAGTTAACTCAGAGGCAACCACATGTCTCCCGTACAGACCTACACTCTCACTGGTGCCATGAGCTAACTAAGAGGCAACCAATTGTCTCCCGTACAGACCTACTCTCTCACTGGTGCCATTAGCTAACCCAGAGACAATCATATGTCTCCTGTACAGATCTACTCTCTCACTGGTGCCATGAGCTAACTCAGAGGCTATCACATGTCTCCAGCAAAGACCTACTCTCCCACTGGTGCCATAAGCTAACTCAGAGGCAACCACATGACTCCCATACAGACCTACTCTCCCACTGGTGCCATGAGCTAACTAAGAGACAACCACATGTCTCGCGTACAGACCTACTCTCTCACTGGTGCCATGAGCTAACTCAGAGGCAACCACATGTCTCCCGTACAGACCTACTCTCTCACTGGTGCCATGAGCAAATTCAGAGGCAACCACATGTCTCCTGTACAGACCTACTCTCTCACTGATACCATGAGCTAACTCAGAGGCAACCACATGTCTCCCGTACAGACCTACTCACTGGTGCCATGAGCTAACTCAGAGGCAACTACGTGTCTCCCATACAGACCTACATACTCTCTCACTGGTGCCATGAGCTAACTCAGAGGCAACCACATGTCTCCCGTACAGCCCTACTCTCTCACTGGTGCCATGAGCTAACTCAGAGGCAACCACAAGTCTCCCGTACAGACCTACTCTCTCACTGGTGCCATGAGCTAACACAGAGGCAACCACATGTCTCCCGTACAGACCTACTCTCTCACTGGTGCCATGAGCTAACTCAGAGGCAACCACATGTCTCCCGTACAGACCTACTCTCTCACTGGTGCCATGAGCTAACTCATAGGCAAGCACATGTCTCCCGTACAGACGTACTCTCTCACTGGAGCCATGATCTAACACAGAGGCAACCACATGTCTCCCGTACAGACCTACTCTCTCACTGGTGCCATGAGCTAACTCAGAGGCAACCACATGTCTCCCGTACAGACCTACTCTCTCACTGGTGCCATGAGCTAACTCAGAGGCAACCACATGTCTCCTGTACAGACCTACTCTCTCACTGGTACCATGAGCAAATTCAGAGGCAACCACATGTTTCCTGTACAGACCTACCCTCTCACTAATACCATGAGCTAACTCAGAGACAACCACATGTCTCCCATACAGACCTACTCACTGATGCCATGAGCTAACTCAGAGGCAACTACGTGTCTACCATACAGACCTACATACTCTCTCACTGGTGCCATGAGCTAACTCAGAGGCAACCACATGTCTCCCGTACAGCCCTACTCTCTCACTGGTGCCATGAGCTAACTCAGAGGCAACCACAAGTCTCCCGTACATACCTACTCTCTCACTGGTGCCATGAGCTAACTCAGAGGCAATAACATGTCTCCCGTACAGACCTACTCTCTCACTGGTGCCATGAGCTAACTCAGAGGCAACCACATGTCTCCCGTACAGACCTACTCTCTCACTGGTGCCATGAGCTAACTCATAGGCAAGCACATGTCTCCCGTACAGACGTACTCTCTCACTGGTGCCATGATCTAACTCAGAGGCAACCACATGTCTCCCGTACAGACCTACTCTCTCACTGGTGCCATGAGCTAACTCAGAGGCAACCACATGTCTCCCGTACAGACCTACTCTCTCACAGGTGCCATGAGCTAACTCAGAGGCAACCACATGTCTCCCGTACAGACCTACTCTCTCACTTGTGCCATGAGCTAACTCAGAGGCAATCACATGTCTCCCGTACAGACCTACTCTCTCACTGGTGCCATGAGCTAACTCAGAGGCAACGACATGTCTCCCGTACAGACCTACTCTCTCAGTGGTGCCATGAGCTAACTCAGAGGCAACCACATGTCTCCCGTACAGACCTACTCTCTCACTGGTGCCATGAGCTAATTCAGAGGCAACCACATGTCTCCTGTACAGACCTACTCTCTCACTGGTGCCATGAGCAAATTCAGATGCAACCACATGTCTCCTGTACAGACCTACTCTCTCACTGATACCATGAGCTAACTCAGAGGCAACCACATGTCTCCCGTACAGACCTACTCACTGGTGCCATGAGCTAACTCAGAGGCAACCACATGTCTCCCGTACAGACCTACTCACTGGTGCCATGAGCTAACTCAGAGGCAACTACGTGTCTCCCATACAGACCTACATACTCTCTCACTGGTGCCATGAGCTAACTCAGAGGCAACCCCGTACAGCCCTACTCTCTCACTGGTGCCATGAGTTAACTCAGAGGCAACCACAAGTCTCCCGTACAGACCTACTCTCTCACTGGTGCCATGAGCTAACTCAGAGGCAACCACATGTCTCCCGTACCGACCTACTCTCTCACTGGTGCCATGAGCTAACTCAGAGGCAACCACATGTCTCCCGTACAGGCCTACTCTCTCACTGGTGCCATGAGCTAACTCATAGGCAAGCACATGTCTCCCGTACAGACGTACTCTCTCACTGGTGCCATGATCTAACTCAGAGGCAACCACATGTCTCCCGTACAGACCTACTCTCTCACTGGTGCCATGAGCTAACTCAGAGGCAACCACATGTCTCCCGTACAGACCTACTCTCTCACTGGTGCCATGAGCTAACTCAGAGGCAACCACATGTCTCCTGTACAGACCTACTCTCTCACTGGTACCATGAGCAAATTCAGAGGCAACCACATGTTTCCTGTACAGACCTACCCTCTCACTAATACCATGAGCTAACTCAGAGACAACCACATGTCTCCCATACAGACCTACTCACTGATGCCATGAGCTAACTCAGAGGCAACTACGTGTCTACCATACAGACCTACATACTCTCTCACTGGTGCCATGAGCTAACTCAGAGGCAACCACATGTCTCCCGTACAGCCCTACTCTCTCACTGGTGCCATGTGCTAACTCAGAGGCAACCACAAGTCTCCCGTACATACCTACTCTCTCACTGGTGCCATGAGCTAACTCAGAGGCAATAACATGTCTCCCGTACAGACCTACTCTCTCACTGGTGCCATGAGCTAACTCAGAGGCAACCACATGTCTCCCGTACAGACCTACTCTCTCACTGGTGCCATGAGCTAACTCATAGGCAAGCACATGTCTCCCGTACAGACGTACTCTCTCACTGGTGCCATGATCTAACTCAGAGGCAACCACATGTCTCCCGTACAGACCTACTCTCTCACTGGTGCCATGAGCTAACTCAGAGGCAACCACATGTCTCCCGTACAGACCTACTCTCTCACAGGTGCCATGAGCTAACTCAGAGGCAACCACATGTCTCCCGTACAGACCTACTCTCTCACTTGTGCCATGAGCTAACTCAGAGGCAATCACATGTCTCCCGTACAGACCTACTCTCTCACTGGTGCCATGAGCTAACTCAGAGGCAACGACATGTCTCCCGTACAGACCTACTCTCTCAGTGGTGCCATGAGCTAACTCAGAGGCAACCACATGTCTCCCGTACAGACCTACTCTCTCACTGGTGCCATGAGCTAATTCAGAGGCAACCACATGTCTCCTGTACAGACCTACTCTCTCACTGGTGCCATGAGCAAATTCAGATGCAACCACATGTCTCCTGTACAGACCTACTCTCTCACTGATACCATGAGCTAACTCAGAGGCAACCACATGTCTCCCGTACAGACCTACTCACTGGTGCCATGAGCTAACTCAGAGGCAACCACATGTCTCCCGTACAGACCTACTCACTGGTGCCATGAGCTAACTCAGAGGCAACTACGTGTCTCCCATACAGACCTACATACTCTCTCACTGGTGCCATGAGCTAACTCAGAGGCAACCCCGTACAGCCCTACTCTCTCACTGGTGCCATGAGTTAACTCAGAGGCAACCACAATTCTCCCGTACAGACCTACTCTCTCACTGGTGCCATGAGCTAACTCAGAGGCAACCACATGTCTCCCGTACCGACCTACTCTCTCACTGGTGCCATGAGCTAACTCAGAGGCAACCACATGTCTCCCGTACAGGCCTACTCTCTCACTGGTGCCATGAGCTAACTCATAGGCAAGCACATGTCTCCCGTACAGACGTACTCTCTCACTGGTGCCATGATCTAACTCAGAGGCAACCACATGTCTCCCGTACAGACCTACTCTCTCACTGGTGCCATGAGCTAACTCAGAGGCAACCACATGTCTCCCGTACAGACCTACTCTCTCACTGGTGCCATGAGCTAACTCAGAGGCAACCACATGTCTCCCGTACAGACCTACTCTCTCACTTGTGCCATGAGCTAACTCAGAGGCAATCACATGTCTCCCGAACAGACCTACTCTCTCACTGGTGCCATGAGCTAACTCAGAGGCAACGACATGTCTCCCGTACAGACCTACTCTCTCAGTGGTGCCATGAGCTAATTCAGAGGCAACCACATGTCTCCCGTACAGACCTACTCTCTCACTGGTGCCATGAGCTAACTCAGAGGCAACCACATGTCTCCTGTACAGACCTACTCTCTCACTGGTGCCATGAGCAAATTCAGATGCAACCACATGTCTCCTGTACAGACCTACTCTCTCACTGATACCATGAGCTAACTCAGAGGCAACCACATGTCTCCCGTACAGACCTACTCTCTCACTGGTGCCATGAGCTAATTCATAGGCAAGCACATGTCTCCCGTACAGACGTACTCTCTCACTGGTGCCATGATCTAACTCAGAGGCAACCACATGTCTCCCGTACAGACCTACTCTCTCACTGGTGTAATGAGCTAACTCAGAGGCAACCACATGTCTCCCGTACAGACCTACTCTCTCACTGGTGCCATGAGCTAACTCAGAGGCAACCACATGTCTCCCGTACAGACCTACTCTCTCACTGGCGCCATGAGTTAACTCAGAGGCAACCACATGTCTCCCGTACAGACCTACACTCTCACTGGTGCCATGAGCTAACTAAGAGGCAACCAATTGTCTCCCGTACAGACCTACTCTCTCACTGGTGCCATTAGCTAACCCAGAGACAATCATATGTCTCCTGTACAGATCTACTCTCTCACTGGTGCCATGAGCTAACTCAGAGGCTATCACATGTCTCCAGCAAAGACCTACTCTCCCACTGGTGCCATAAGCTAACTCAGAGGCAACCACATGTCTCCCATACAGACCTACTCTCCCACTGGTGCCATGAGCTAACTAAGAGACAACCACATGTCTCGCATACAGACCTACTCTCTCACTGGTGCCATGAGCTAACTCAGAGGCAACCACATGTCTCCCGTACAGACCTACTCTCTCACTGGTGCCATGAGCAAATTCAGAGGCAACCACATGTCTCCTGTACAGACCTACTCTCTCACTGATACCATGAGCTAACTCAGAGGCAACCACATGTCTCCCGTACAGACCTACTCACTGGTGCCATGAGCTAACTCAGAGGCAACTACGTGTCTCCCATACAGACCTACATACTCTCTCACTGGTGCCATGAGCTAACTCAGAGGCAACCACATGTCTCCCGTACAGCCCTACTCTCTCACTGGTGCCATGAGCTAACTCAGAGGCAACCACAAGTCTCCCGTACAGACCTACTCTCTCACTGGTGCCATGAGCTAACACAGAGGCAACCACATGTCTCCCGTACAGACCTACTCTCTCACTGGTGCCATGAGCTAACTCAGAGGCAACCACATGTCTCCCGTACAGACCTACTCTCTCACTGGTGCCATGAGCTAACTCATAGGCAAGCACATGTCTCCCGTACAGACGTACTCTCTCACTGGAGCCATGATCTAACACAGAGGCAACCACATGTCTCCCGTACAGACCTACTCTCTCACTGGTGCCATGAGCTAACTCAGAGGCAACCACATGTCTCCCGTACAGACCTACTCTCTCACTGGTGCCATGAGCTAACTCAGAGGCAACCACATGTCTCCTGTACAGACCTACTCTCTCACTGGTACCATGAGCAAATTCAGAGGCAACCACATGTTTCCTGTACAGACCTACCCTCTCACTAATACCATGAGCTAACTCAGAGACAACCACATGTCTCCCATACAGACCTACTCACTGATGCCATGAGCTAACTCAGAGGCAACTACGTGTCTACCATACAGACCTACATACTCTCTCACTGGTGCCATGAGCTAACTCAGAGGCAACCACATGTCTCCCGTACAGCCCTACTCTCTCACTGGTGCCATGAGCTAACTCAGAGGCAACCACAAGTCTCCCGTACATACCTACTCTCTCACTGGTGCCATGAGCTAACTCAGAGGCAATAACATGTCTCCCGTACAGACCTACTCTCTCACTGGTGCCATGAGCTAACTCAGAGGCAACCACATGTCTCCCGTACAGACCTACTCTCTCACTGGTGCCATGAGCTAACTCATAGGCAAGCACATGTCTCCCGTACAGACGTACTCTCTCACTGGTGCCATGATCTAACTCAGAGGCAACCACATGTCTCCCGTACAGACCTACTCTCTCACTGGTGCCATGAGCTAACTCAGAGGCAACCACATGTCTCCCGTACAGACCTACTCTCTCACAGGTGCCATGAGCTAACTCAGAGGCAACCACATGTCTCCCGTACAGACCTACTCTCTCACTTGTGCCATGAGCTAACTCAGAGGCAATCACATGTCTCCCGTACAGACCTACTCTCTCACTGGTGCCATGAGCTAACTCAGAGGCAACGACATGTCTCCCGTACAGACCTACTCTCTCAGTGGTGCCATGAGCTAACTCAGAGGCAACCACATGTCTCCCGTACAGACCTACTCTCTCACTGGTGCCATGAGCTAATTCAGAGGCAACCACATGTCTCCTGTACAGACCTACTCTCTCACTGGTGCCATGAGCAAATTCAGATGCAACCACATGTCTCCTGTACAGACCTACTCTCTCACTGATACCATGAGCTAACTCAGAGGCAACCACATGTCTCCCGTACAGACCTACTCACTGGTGCCATGAGCTAACTCAGAGGCAACCACATGTCTCCCGTACAGACCTACTCACTGGTGCCATGAGCTAACTCAGAGGCAACTACGTGTCTCCCATACAGACCTACATACTCTCTCACTGGTGCCATGAGCTAACTCAGAGGCAACCCCGTACAGCCCTACTCTCTCACTGGTGCCATGAGTTAACTCAGAGGCAACCACAAGTCTCCCGTACAGACCTACTCTCTCACTGGTGCCATGAGCTAACTCAGAGGCAACCACATGTCTCCCGTACCGACCTACTCTCTCACTGGTGCCATGAGCTAACTCAGAGGCAACCACATGTCTCCCGTACAGGCCTACTCTCTCACTGGTGCCATGAGCTAACTCATAGGCAAGCACATGTCTCCCGTACAGACGTACTCTCTCACTGGTGCCATGATCTAACTCAGAGGCAACCACATGTCTCCCGTACAGACCTACTCTCTCACTGGTGCCATGAGCTAACTCAGAGGCAACCACATGTCTCCCGTACAGACCTACTCTCTCACTGGTGCCATGAGCTAACTCAGAGGCAACCACATGTCTCCTGTACAGACCTACTCTCTCACTGGTACCATGAGCAAATTCAGAGGCAACCACATGTTTCCTGTACAGACCTACCCTCTCACTAATACCATGAGCTAACTCAGAGACAACCACATGTCTCCCATACAGACCTACTCACTGATGCCATGAGCTAACTCAGAGGCAACTACGTGTCTACCATACAGACCTACATACTCTCTCACTGGTGCCATGAGCTAACTCAGAGGCAACCACATGTCTCCCGTACAGCCCTACTCTCTCACTGGTGCCATGTTCTAACTCAGAGGCAACCACAAGTCTCCCGTACATACCTACTCTCTCACTGGTGCCATGAGCTAACTCAGAGGCAATAACATGTCTCCCGTACAGACCTACTCTCTCACTGGTGCCATGAGCTAACTCAGAGGCAACCGCATGTCTCCCGTACAGACCTACTCTCTCACTGGTGCCATGAGCTAACTCATAGGCAAGCACATGTCTCCCGTACAGACGTACTCTCTCACTGGTGCCATGATCTAACTCAGAGGCAACCACATGTCTCCCGTACAGACCTACTCTCTCACTGGTGCCATGAGCTAACTCAGAGGCAACCACATGTCTCCCGTACAGACCTACTCTCTCACAGGTGCCATGAGCTAACTCAGAGGCAACCACATGTCTCCCGTACAGACCTACTCTCTCACTTGTGCCATGAGCTAACTCAGAGGCAATCACATGTCTCCCGTACAGACCTACTCTCTCACTGGTGCCATGAGCTAACTCAGAGGCAACGACATGTCTCCCGTACAGACCTACTCTCTCAGTGGTGCCATGAGCTAACTCAGAGGCAACCACATGTCTCCCGTACAGACCTACTCTCTCACTGGTGCCATGAGCTAATTCAGAGGCAACCACATGTCTCCTGTACAGACCTACTCTCTCACTGGTGCCATGAGCAAATTCAGATGCAACCACATGTCTCCTGTACAGACCTACTCTCTCACTGATACCATGAGCTAACTCAGAGGCAACCACATGTCTCCCGTACAGACCTACTCACTGGTGCCATGAGCTAACTCAGAGGCAACCACATGTCTCCCGTACAGACCTACTCACTGGTGCCATGAGCTAACTCAGAGGCAACTACGTGTCTCCCATACAGACCTACATACTCTCTCACTGGTGCCATGAGCTAACTCAGAGGCAACCCCGTACAGCCCTACTCTCTCACTGGTGCCATGAGTTAACTCAGAGGCAACCACAATTCTCCCGTACAGACCTACTCTCTCACTGGTGCCATGAGCTAACTCAGAGGCAACCACATGTCTCCCGTACCGACCTACTCTCTCACTGGTGCCATGAGCTAACTCAGAGGCAACCACATGTCTCCCGTACAGGCCTACTCTCTCACTGGTGCCATGAGCTAACTCATAGGCAAGCACATGTCTCCCGTACAGACGTACTCTCTCACTGGTGCCATGATCTAACTCAGAGGCAACCACATGTCTCCCGTACAGACCTACTCTCTCACTGGTGCCATGAGCTAACTCAGAGGCAACCACATGTCTCCCGTACAGACTTACTCTCTCACTGGTGCCATGAGCTAACTCAGAGGCAACCACATGTCTCCCGTACAGACCTACTCTCTCACTTGTGCCATGAGCTAACTCAGAGGCAATCACATGTCTCCCGAACAGACCTACTCTCTCACTGGTGCCATGAGCTAACTCAGAGGCAACGACATGTCTCCCGTACAGACCTACTCTCTCAGTGGTGCCATGAGCTAATTCAGAGGCAACCACATGTCTCCCGTACAGACCTACTCTCTCACTGGTGCCATGAGCTAACTCAGAGGCAACCACATGTCTCCTGTACAGACCTACTCTCTCACTGGTGCCATGAGCAAATTCAGATGCAACCACATGTCTCCTGTACAGACCTACTCTCTCACTGATACCATGAGCTAACTCAGAGGCAACCACATGTCTCCCGTACAGACCTACTCACTGGTGCCATGAGCTAACTCAGAGGCAACCATATGTCTCCCGCACAGACCTACTCTCCCACTGGTGCCATAAGCTAACTCAGAGGCAACCACATGTCTCCCGTACAGACCTACTCTCCCACTGGTGCCATGAGCTACTTAGAGACAACCACATGTCTCCCGTTCAGACCTACTCTCTCACTGGTGCCATGAGATAACTCAGAGGCAACCACATGTCTCCCGTACAGACGTACTCTCTCAGTGGTGCCATGTGCTAAGTCAGAGGCAACCACATGTCTCCCGTACAGACCTACTCTCTCACTGGTGCCATCAGCTAACTCAGAGGCAACCACATGTCTCCTGTACAGACCTACTCTCTCACTGGTGCCATGAGCAAATTCAGAGGCAACCACATGTCTCCTGTACAGACCTACTCTCTCACTGATACCATGAGCTAACTCAGAGGCAACCACATGTCTCCCGTACAGACCTACTCACTGATGCCATGAGCTAACTCAGAGGCAACTACGTGTCTCCCATACAGACCTACATACTCTCTCACTGGTGCCATGAGCTAACTCAGAGGCAACCACATGTCTCCCGTACAGACCTACTCTCTCACTGGTGCCATGAGCTAACACAGAGGCAACCACAAGTCTCCCGTACAGACCTACTCTCACACTGGTGCCATGAGCTAACTCAGAGGCAACCACATGTCTCCCGTACAGACCTACTCTCTCACTGGTACCATGAGCTAACTCAGAGGCAACCACATGTCTCCCGTACAGACCTACTCTCTCACTGGTGCCATGAGCTAACTCAGATGCAACCACATGTCTCCCGTACAGACCTACTCTCTCACTGGTGCCATGAGCTAACTCAGAGGCAACCACATGTCTCCCGTACAGACCTACTCTCTCACTGGTGCCATGAGCTAACTCAGAGGCAACCACATGTCTCCCGTACAGACCTACTCTCTCACTGGTGCCATTAGCTAACCCAGAGACAATCACATGTCTCCTGTACATATCTACTCTCTCACTGGTGCCATGAGCTAACTCAGAGGCAACCACATGTCTCCCACACAGACCTACTCTCCAACTGGTGCCATGAGCTAACTCAGAGGCAACCACATGTCTCCCATACAGACCTACTCTCCCACCGGTGCCATGAGCTAACTCAGAGACAACCACATGTCTCCCGTACAGACCTACTCTCTCCCTGGTGCCATGAGCTAACTCAGAGGCAACCACATGTCTCCCGTACAGACCTACTCTCTCACTGGTGCCATGAGCTAACTCAGAGGCAACGACATGTCTCCCGTACAGACCTACTCTCTCAGTGGTGCCATGAGCTAACTCAGAGGCAACCACATGTCTCCCGTACAGACCTACTCTCTCACTGGTGCCATGAGCTAATTCAGAGGCAACCACATGTCTCCTGTACAGACCTACTCTCTCACTGGTGCCATGAGCAAATTCAGATGCAACCACATGTCTCCTGTACAGACCTACTCTCTCACTGATACCATGAGCTAACTCAGAGGCAACCACATGTCTCCCGTACAGACCTACTCACTGGTGCCATGAGCTAACTCAGAGGCAACCACATGTCTCCCGTACAGACCTACTCACTGGTGCCATGAGCTAACTCAGAGGCAACTACGTGTCTCCCATACAGACCTACATACTCTCTCACTGGTGCCATGAGCTAACTCAGAGGCAACCCCGTACAGCCCTACTCTCTCACTGGTGCCATGAGTTAACTCAGAGGCAACCACAAGTCTCCCGTACAGACCTACTCTCTCACTGGTGCCATGAGCTAACTCAGAGGCAACCACATGTCTCCCGTACCGACCTACTCTCTCACTGGTGCCATGAGCTAACTCAGAGGCAACCACATGTCTCCCGTACAGGCCTACTCTCTCACTGGTGCCATGAGCTAACTCATAGGCAAGCACATGTCTCCCGTACAGACGTACTCTCTCACTGGTGCCATGATCTAACTCAGAGGCAACCACATGTCTCCCGTACAGACCTACTCTCTCACTGGTGCCATGAGCTAACTCAGAGGCAACCACATGTCTCCCGTACAGACCTACTCTCTCACTGGTGCCATGAGCTAACTCAGAGGCAACCACATGTCTCCCGTACAGACCTACTCTCTCACTTGTGCCATGAGCTAACTCAGAGGCAATCACATGTCTCCCGAACAGACCTACTCTCTCACTGGTGCCATGAGCTAACTCAGAGGCAACGACATGTCTCCCGTACAGACCTACTCTCTCAGTGGTGCCATGAGCTAATTCAGAGGCAACCACATGTCTCCCGTACAGACCTACTCTCTCACTGGTGCCATGAGCTAACTCAGAGGCAACCACATGTCTCCTGTACAGACCTACTCTCTCACTGGTGCCATGAGCAAATTCAGATGCAACCACATGTCTCCTGTACAGACCTACTCTCTCACTGATACCATGAGCTAACTCAGAGGCAACCACATGTCTCCCGTACAGACCTACTCACTGGTGCCTTGAGCTAACTCAGAGGCAACCATATGTCTCCCGCACAGACCTACTCTCCCACTGGTGCCATAAGCTAACTCAGAGGCAACCACATGTCTCCCGTACAGACCTACTCTCCCACTGGTGCCATGAGCTACTTAGAGACAACCACATGTCTCCCGTTCAGACCTACTCTCTCACTGGTGCCATGAGATAACTCAGAGGCAACCACATGTCTCCCGTACAGACGTACTCTCTCAGTGGTGCCATGTGCTAAGTCAGAGGCAACCACATGTCTCCCGTACAGACCTACTCTCTCACTGGTGCCATCAGCTAACTCAGAGGCAACCACATGTCTCCTGTACAGACCTACTCTCTCACTGGTGCCATGAGCAAATTCAGAGGCAACCACATGTCTCCTGTACAGACCTACTCTCTCACTGATACCATGAGCTAACTCAGAGGCAACCACATGTCTCCCGTACAGACCTACTCACTGATGCCATGAGCTAACTCAGAGGCAACTACGTGTCTCCCATACAGACCTACATACTCTCTCACTGGTGCCATGAGCTAACTCAGAGGCAACCACATGTCTCCCGTACAGACCTACTCTCTCACTGGTGCCATGAGCTAACACAGAGGCAACCACAAGTCTCCCGTACAGACCTACTCTCTCACTGGTGCCATGAGCTAACTCAGAGGCAACCACATGTCTCCCGTACAGACCTACTCTCTCACTGGTACCATGAGCTAACTCAGAGGCAACCACATGTCTCCCGTACAGACCTACTCTCTCACTGGTGTCATGAGCTAACTCAGATGCAACCACATGTCTCCCGTACAGACCTACTCTCTCACTGGTGCCATGAGCTAACTCAGAGGCAACCACATGTCTCCCGTACAGACCTACTCTCTCACTGGTGCCATGAGCTAACTCAGAGGCAACCACATGTCTCCCGTACAGACCTACTCTCTCACTGGTGCCATTAGCTAACCCAGAGACAATCACATGTCTCCTGTACATATCTACTCTCTCACTGGTGCCATGAGCTAACTCAGAGGCAACCACATGTCTCCCGCACAGACCTACTCTCCCACTGGTGCCATGAGCTAACTCAGAGGCAACCACATGTCTCCCATACAGACCTACTCTCCCACCGGTGCCATGAGCTAACTCAGAGACAACCACATGTCTCCCGTACAGACCTACTCTCTCCCTGGTGCCATGAGCTAACTCAGAGGCAACCACATGTCTCCCGTACAGACCTACTCTCTCACTTGTGCCATGAGCTAACTCAGAGGCAATCACATGTCTCCCGTACAGACCTACTCTCTCACTGGTGCCATGAGCTAACTCAGAGGCAACGACATGTCTCCCGTACAGACCTACTCTCCCACTGGTGCCATGAGCTAACTCAGAGACAACCACATGTCTTCCTTACAGACCTACTCTCTCACTGGTGCCATGAGCTAACTCAGAGGCAACCACATGTCTCCCGTACAGAGCTACTCTCTCACTGGTGCCATGAGCAAACTTAGAGGCAACCACATGTCTCCCGTACGGACCTACTCTCCCACTGGTGCCATGAGCTAACTCAGAGGCAACCACATGTCTCCCGTACAGACCTACAACTCTCTCACTGGTGCCATGAGCTAACTCAGAGGCAACCACATGCCTCCCGTACAGACCTACTCTCTCACTGGTGCCATTAGCTAACTCAGAGGCAACCACATGTCTCCCGCACAGAGCTACTCTCCCACTGGTGCCATGAGCTAACTCAGAGGCAACCACATGTCTCCCGTACAGACCTACTCTCCCACTGGTGCCATGAGCTACTTAGAGACAACCACATGTCTCCCGTTCAGACCTACTCTCTCACTGGTGCCATGAGCTAACTCAGAGGCAACCACATGTCTCCCGTACAGACCTACTCTCTCAGTGGTGCCATGAGCTAACTCAGAGGCAACCACATGTCTCCCGTACAGACCTACTCTCTCACTGGTGCCATGAGCTAACTCAGAGGCAACCACATGTCTCCTGTACAGACCTACTCTCTCACTGGTGCCATGAGCAAATTCAGAGGCAACCACATGTCTCCTGTACAGACCTACTCTCTCACTGATACCATGAGCTAACTCAGAGGCAACCACATGTCTCCCGTACAGACCTACTCACTGGTGCCATGAGCTAACTCAGAGGCAACTACGTGTCTCCCATACAGACCTACTCTCTAACTGGTGCCATGAGCTAACTCAGAGGCAACCACATGTCTCCCGTACAGACCTACTCTCTCACTGGTGCCATGAGAGGCAACCACATGTCTCCCGTACAGACCTACTCTCTCACTGGTGCCATGAGCTAACTCAGAGGCAACCACATGTCTCCCGTAAGGTCTACTCTCTCACTGGTGCCATGACCTAACTCAGAGGCAACCACATGTCTCCCGTACAGACTTACTCTCTCACTGGTGCCATGAGCTAACTCAGAGGCAACCACATGTCTCCCGTACAGACCTACTCTCTCACTGGTGCCATGAGCTAACTCAGATGTAACCACATGTCTACCGTACAGACCTACTCTCTCACTGGTGCCATGAGCTAACTCAGAGGCAACCACATGTCTCCCGTACAGACCTACTCTCTCACTGGTGCCATGCGCTAACTCAGAGGCAACCACATGTCTCCCGTACAGACCTACTCTCTCACTGGTGCCATGAGCTAACTCAGAGGCAACCACATGTCTCCCGTACAGACCTACTCTCTCACTGGTGCCATGAGCTAACTCAGAGGCAACCACATGTCTCCCGTACAGACCTACTCTCTCACTGGTGCCATGAGCTAACTCAGAGGCAACCACATGTCTCCCGTACAGACCTACAACTCTCTCACTGGTGCCATTAGCTAACTCAGAGGCAACCACATGCCTCCCGTACAGACCTACTCTCTCACTGGTGCCATTAGCTAACTCAGAGGCAACCACATGTCTCCCTCACAGAGCTACTCTCCCACTGGTGCCATGAGCTAACTCAGAGGCAACCACATGTCTCCCGTACAGACCTACTCTCCCACTGGTGCCATGAGCTACTTAGAGACAACCACATGTCTCCCGTTCAGACCTACTCTCTCACTGGTGCCATGAGCTAACTCAGAGGCAACCACATGTCTCCCGTACAGACCTACTCTCTTAGTGGTGCCATGAGCTAACTCAGAGGCAACCACATGTCTCCCGTACAGACCTACTCTCTCACTGGTGCCATGAGCTAACTCAGAGGCAACCACATGTCTCCTGTACAGACCTACTCTCTCACTGGTGCCATGAGCAAATTCAGAGGCAACCACATGTCTCCTGTACAGACCTACTCTCTCACTGATACCATGAGCTAACTCAGAGGCAACCACATGTCTCCCGTACAGACCTACTCACTGGTGCCATGAGCTAACTCAGAGGCAACTACGTGTCTCCCATACAGACCTACTCTCTAACTGGTGCCATGAGCTAACACAGAGGCAACCACATGTCTCCCGTACAGACCTACTCTCTCACTGGTGCCATGAGAGGCAACCACATGTCTCCCGTACAGACCTACTCTCTCACTGGTGCCATGAGCTAACTCAGAGGCAACCACATGTCTCCCGTAAGGTCTACTCTCTCACTGGTGCCATGACCTAACTCAGAGGCAACCACATGTCTCCCGTACAGACTTACTCTCTCACTGGTGCCATGAGCTAACTCAGAGGCAACCACATGTCTCCCGTACAGACCTACTCTCTCACTGGTGCCATGAGCTAACTCAGATGTAACCACATGTCTACCGTACAGACCTACTCTCTCACTGGTGCCATGAGCTAACTCAGAGGCAACCACATGTCTCCCGTACAGACCTACTCTCTCACTGGTGCCATGCGCTAACTCAGAGGCAACCACATGTCTCCCGTACAGACCTACTCTCTCACTGGTGCCATGAGCTAACTCAGAGGCAACCACATGTCTCCCGTACAGACCTACTCTCTCACTGGTGCCATGAGCTAACTCAGAGGCAACCACATGTCTCCCATACAGACCTACTCTCTCACTGGTGCCATGAGCTAACTCAGAGGCAACAACATGTCTCCCGTACAGACCTACTCTCTCACTGGTGCCATGAGCTAACTGGCAACCACATGTCTCCCGTACAGACCTACTCTCTCACTGGTGCCATGAGCTAACTCAGAGGCAACCACATGTCTCCCGTACAGACCTACTCTCTCACTGGTGCCATGAGCTAACTCAGAGGCAACCACATGTCTCCCGTACAGTCCTACTCTCTCACTGGTGCCATGAGCTAACTCAGATGCAACCACATGTCTCCCGTACAGACCTACTCTCTCACTGGTGCCATGAGCTAACTCAGAGGCAACCACATGTCTCCCGTACAGACCTACTCTCTCACTGGTGCCATGAGCTAACTCAGAGGCAACCACATGTCTCGCGTACAGACCTACTCTCTCACTGGTGCCATGATCTAACTCAGAGGCAACGACATGTCTCCCGTACAGACCTATTCTCTCACTGGTGCCATGAGCTAACTCAGAGGCAACCACATGTCTCCCGTACAGACCTACTCTCTCACTGGTGCCATGAGCTAACTCAGAGGCAACCACATGTCTCCTGTACAGACCTACTCTCTCACTGGTGCCATGAGCAAATTCAGAGTCAACCACATGTCTCCTGTACAGACCTACTCTCTCACTGATACCATGAGCTAACTCAGAGGCAACCACATGTCTCCCGTACAGACCTACTCACTGGTGCCATGAGCTAACTCAGAGGCAACTACGTGTCTCCCATACAGACCTACTCTCTAACTGGTGCCATGAGCTAACACAGAGGCAACCACATGTCTCCCGTACAGACCTACTCTCTCACTGGTGCCATGAGAGGCAACCACATGTCTCCCGTACAGACCTACTCTCTCACTGGTGCCATGAGCTAACTCAGAGGCAACCACATGTCTCCCGTAAGGTCTACTCTCTCACTGGTGCCATGACCTAACTCAGAGGCAACCACATGTCTCCCGTACAGACTTACTCTCTCACTGGTGCCATGAGCTAACTCAGAGGCAACCACATGTCTCCCGTACAGACCTACTCTCTCACTGGTGCCATGAGCTAACTCAGATGTAACCACATGTCTACCGTACAGACCTACTCTCTCACTGGTGCCATGAGCTAACTCAGAGGCAACCACATGTCTCCCGTACAGACCTACTCTCTCACTGGTGCCATGCGCTAACTCAGAGGCAACCACATGTCTCCCGTACAGACCTACTCTCTCACTGGTGCCATGAGCTAACTCAGAGGCAACCACATGTCTCCCGTACAGACCTACTCTCTCACTGGTGCCATGAGCTAACTCAGAGGCAACCACATGTCTCCCGTACAGACCTACTCTCTCACTGGTGCCATGAGCTAACTCAGAGGCAACAACATGTCTCCCGTACAGACCTACTCTCTCACTGGTGCCATGAGCTAACTGGCAACCACATGTCTCCCGTACAGACCTACTCTCTCACTGGTGCCATGAGCTAACTCAGAGGCAACCACATGTCTCCCGTACAGACCTACTCTCTCACTGGTGCCATGAGCTAACTCAGAGGCAACCACATGTCTCCCGTACAGTCCTACTCTCTCACTGGTGCCATGAGCTAACTCAGATGCAACCACATGTCTCCCGTACAGACCTACTCTCTCACTGGTGCCATGAGCTAACTCAGAGGCAACCACATGTCTCCCGTACAGACCTACTCTCTCACTGGTGCCATGAGCTAATTCAGAGGCAACCACATGTCTCGCGTACAGACCTACTCTCTCACTGGTCCCATGATCTAACTCAGAGGCAACGACATGTCTCCCGTACAGACCTATTCTCTCACTGGTGCCATGAGCTAACTCAGAGGCAACCACATGTCTCCCGTACAGACCTACTCTCTCACTGGTGCCATGAGCTAACTCAGAGGCAACCACATGTCTCCCGTACAGACCTACTCTCTCACTGGTGCCATGAGCTAACTCAGAGGCAAACACATGTCTCCCGTACAGACCTACTCTCCCACTGGTGCCATGAGCTAACTCAGAGACAACCACATGTCTCCCTTACAGACCTATTCTCTCACTGGTGCCATGAGCTAACTAAGAGGCAACCACATGTCTCCCGTACAGACCTATTCTCTCACTGGTACCATGAGCTAACTCAGAGGAAACCACATGTCTCCTGTACAGACCTACTCTCTCACTGGTGCCATGAGCTAACTCAGAGGCAACCACATGTCTCCCGTACAGAGCTACTCTCTCACTGGTGCCATGAGCTAATTTAGAGGCAACCACATGTCTCCCGTAAAGACCTACTCTCTCACTGGTGCCATGAGCTAACTCAGAGGCAACCACATGTCTCCCGTACAGACCTACTCTCTCACTGTTGCCATGAGCTAATTCATAGGCAAGCACATGTCTCCCGTACAGACGTACTCTCTCACTGGTGCCATGATCTAACTCAGAGGCAACCACATGTCTCCCGTACAGACCTACTCTCTCACTGGTGCCATGAGCTAATTCAGAAGCAACCACATGTCTCCCGTACAGACCTACTCTCTCACTGGTGCCATGAGCTAACTCAGAGGCAACCACATGTCTCCCATACAGACCTACTCTCTCACTGGCGCCATGAGTTAATTCAGAGGCAACCACATGTCTCCCGTACAGACCTACACTCTCACTGGTGCCATGAGCTAACTAAGAGGCAACCACATGTCTCCCGTACAGACCTACTCTCTCACTGGTGCCATTAGCTAACCCAAAGACAATCACATGTCTCCTGTACAGATCTACTCTCTCACTGGTGCCATGAGCTAACTCAGAGGCTACCACATGTCTCCAGTACAGACCTACTCTCCCACTGGTGCCATGAGCTAACTCAGAGGCAACCACATGTCTCCCATACAGACCTACTCTCCCACTGGTGCCATGAGCTAACTCAGAGACAACCACATGTCTCGCGTACAGACCTACTCTCTCACTGGTGCCATGAGCTAACTCAGAGGCAACCACATGTCTCCCGTACAGACCTACTCTCTCACTGGTGCCATGAGCAAATTCAGAGGCAACCACATGTCTCCTGTACAGACCTACTCTCTCACTGATACCATGAGCTAACTCAGAGGCAACCACATGTCTCCCGTACAGACCTACTCACTGGTGCCATGAGCTAACTCAGAGGCAACTACGTGTCTCCCATACAGACCTACATACTCTCTCACTGGTGCCATGAGCTAACTCTGAAGCAACCACATGTCTCCCGTACAGCCCTACTCTCTCACTGGTGCCATGAGCTAACTCAGAGGCAACCACAAGTCTCCCGTACAGACCTACTCTCTCACTGGTGCCATGAGCTAACACAGAGGCAACCACATGTCTCCCGTACAGACCTACTCTCTCACTGGTGCCATGAGCTAACTCAGAGGCAACCACATGTCTCCCGTACAGACCTACTCTCTCACTGGTGCCATGAGCTAACTCATAGGCAAGCACATGTCTCCCGTACAGACGTACTCTCTCACTGGTGCCATGAGCTAACTCAGAGGCAACCACATGTCTCCTGTACAGACCTACTCTCTCACTGGTACCATGAGCAAATTCAGAGGCAACCACATGTTTCCTGTACAGACCTACCCTCTCACTGATACCATGACCTAACTCAGAGACAACCACATGTCTCCCATACAGACCTACTCACTGATGCCATGAGCTAACTCAGAGGCAACTACGTGTCTAACATACAGACCTACATACTCTCTCACTGGTGCCATGAGCTAACTCAGAGGCAACCACATGTCTCCCGTACAGCCCTACTCTCTCACTGGTGCCATGAGCTAACTCAGAGGCAACCACAAGTCTCCCGTACAGACCTACTCTCTCACTGGTGCCATGAGCTAACTCAGAGGCAACAACATGTCTCCCGTACAGACCTACTCTCTCACTGGTGCCATGAGCTAACTCAGAGGCAACCACATTTCTCCCGTACAGACCTACTCTCTCACTGGTGCCATGAGCTAACTCAGAGGCAACCACATGTCTCCCGTACAGACCTACTCTCTCACTGGTGCCATGAGCTAACTCAGAGGCAACAACATGTCTCCCGTACAGACCTACTCTCTCACTGGTGCCATGAGCTAACTCAGAGGCAACCACATGTCTCCCGTACAGACCTACTCTCTCACTGGTGCCATGAGCTAACTCAGAGGCAACCACATGTTTCCCGTACAGACCTACTCTCTCACTGGTGCCATGAGCTAACTCAGAGGCAACCACATGTCTCCCGTACAGACCTACTCTCTCACTGGTGCCATGAGCTAACTCAGAGGCAACCACATGTCTCCCGTACAGACCTACTCTCTCACTGGTGCCATGAGCTAACTCAGAGGCAACAACATGTCTCCCGTACAGACCTACTCTCTCACTGGTGCCATGAGCTAACTGGCAACCACATGTCTCCCGTACAGACCTACTCTCTCACTGGTGCCATGAGCTAACTCAGAGGCAACCACATGTCTCCCGTACAGACCTACTCTCTCACTGGTGCCATGAGCTAACTCAGAGGCAACCACATGTCTCCCGTACAGTCCTACTCTCTCACTGGTGCCATGAGCTAACTCAGATGCAACCACATGTCTCCCGTACAGACCTACTCTCTCACTGGTGCCATGAGCTAACTCAGAGGCAACCACATGTCTCCCGTACAGACCTACTCTCTCACTGGTGCCATGAGCTAACTCAGAGGCAACCACATGTCTCGCGTACAGACCTACTCTCTCACTGGTGCCATGATCTAACTCAGAGGCAACGACATGTCTCCCGTACAGACCTATTCTCTCACTGGTGCCATGAGCTAACTCAGAGGCAACCACATGTCTCCCGTACAGACCTACTCTCTCACTGGTGCCATGAGCTAACTCAGAGGCAACCACATGTCTCCTGTACAGACCTACTCTCTCACTGGTGCCATGAGCAAATTCAGAGGCAACCACATGTCTCCTGTACAGACCTACTCTCTCACTGGTACCATGAGCTAACTCAGAGGCAACCACATGTCTCCCGTACAGACCTACTCACTGGTGCCATTAGCTAACTCAGAGGCAACTACGTGTCTCCCATACAGACCTACTCTCTAACTGGTGCCATGAGCTAACACAGAGGCAACCACATGTCTCCCGTACAGACCTACTCTCTCACTGGTGCCATGAGAGGCAACCACATGTCTCCCGTACAGACCTACTCTCTCACTGGTGCCATGAGCTAACTCAGAGGCAACCACATGTCTCCCGTAAGGTCTACTCTCTCACTGGTGCCATGACCTAACTCAGAGGCAACCACATGTCTCCCGTACAGACTTACTCTCTCACTGGTGCCATGAGCTAACTCAGAGGCAACCACATGTCTCCCGTACAGACCTACTCTCTCACTGGTGCCATGAGCTAACTCAGATGTAACCACATGTCTACCGTACAGACCTACTCTCTCACTGGTGCCATGAGCTAACTCAGAGGCAACCACATGTCTCCCGTACAGACCTACTCTCTCACTGGTGCCATGCGCTAACTCAGAGGCAACCACATGTCTCCCGTACAGACCTACTCTCTCACTGGTGCCATGAGCTAACTCAGAGGCAACCACATGTCTCCCGTACAGACCTACTCTCTCACTGGTGCCATGAGCTAACTCAGAGGCAACCACATGTCTCCCGTACAGACCTACTCTCTCACTGGTGCCATGAGCTAACTCAGAGGCAACAACATGTCTCCCGTACAGACCTACTCTCTCACTGGTGCCATGAGCTAACTGGCAACCACATGTCTCCCGTACAGACCTACTCTCTCACTGGTGCCATGAGCTAACTCAGAGGCAACCACATGTCTCCCGTACAGACCTACTCTCTCACTGGTGCCATGAGCTAACTCAGAGGCAACCACATGTCTCCCGTACAGTCCTACTCTCTCACTGGTGCCATGAGCTAACTCAGATGCAACCACATGTCTCCCGTACAGACCTACTCTCTCACTGGTGCCATGAGCTAACTCAGAGGCAACCACATGTCTCCCGTACAGACCTACTCTCTCACTGGTGCCATGAGCTAATTCAGAGGCAACCACATGTCTCGCGTACAGACCTACTCTCTCACTGGTCCCATGATCTAACTCAGAGGCAACGACATGTCTCCCGTACAGACCTATTCTCTCACTGGTGCCATGAGCTAACTCAGAGGCAACCACATGTCTCCCGTACAGACCTACTCTCTCACTGGTGCCATGAGCTAACTCAGAGGCAACCACATGTCTCCCGTACAGACCTACTCTCTCACTGGTGCCATGAGCTAACTCAGAGGCAAACACATGTCTCCCGTACAGACCTACTCTCCCACTGGTGCCATGAGCTAACTCAGAGACAACCACATGTCTCCCTTACAGACCTATTCTCTCACTGGTGCCATGAGCTAACTAAGAGGCAACCACATGTCTCCCGTACAGACCTATTCTCTCACTGGTACCATGAGCTAACTCAGAGGAAACCACATGTCTCCTGTACAGACCTACTCTCTCACTGGTGCCATGAGCTAACTCAGAGGCAACCACATGTCTCCCGTACAGAGCTACTCTCTCACTGGTGCCATGAGCTAATTTAGAGGCAACCACATGTCTCCCGTAAAGACCTACTCTCTCACTGGTGCCATGAGCTAACTCAGAGGCAACCACATGTCTCCCGTACAGACCTACTCTCTCACTGTTGCCATGAGCTAATTCATAGGCAAGCACATGTCTCCCGTACAGACGTACTCTCTCACTGGTGCCATGATCTAACTCAGAGGCAACCACATGTCTCCCGTACAGACCTACTCTCTCACTGGTGCCATGAGCTAATTCAGAAGCAACCACATGTCTCCCGTACAGACCTACTCTCTCACTGGTGCCATGAGCTAACTCAGAGGCAACCACATGTCTCCCGTACAGACCTACTCTCTCACTGGCGCCATGAGTTAATTCAGAGGCAACCACATGTCTCCCGTACAGACCTACACTCTCACTGGTGCCATGAGCTAACTAAGAGGCAACCACATGTCTCCCGTACAGACCTACTCTCTCACTGGTGCCATTAGCTAACCCAAAGACAATCACATGTCTCCTGTACAGATCTACTCTCTCACTGGTGCCATGAGCTAACTCAGAGGCTACCACATGTCTCCAGCACAGACCTACTCTCCCACTGGTGCCATGAGCTAACTCAGAGGCAACCACATGTCTCCCATACAGACCTACTCTCCCACTGGTGCCATGAGCTAATTCAGAGACAACCACATGTCTCGCGTACAGACCTACTCTCTCACTGGTGCCATGAGCTAACTCAGAGGCAACCACATGTCTCCCGTACAGACCTACTCTCTCACTGGTGCCATGAGCAAATTCAGAGGCAACCACATGTCTCCTGTACAGACCTACTCTCTCACTGATACCATGAGCTAACTCAGAGGCAACCACATGTCTCCCGTACAGACCTACTCACTGGTGCCATGAGCTAACTCAGAGGCAACTACGTGTCTCCCATACAGACCTACATACTCTCTCACTGGTGCCATGAGCTAACTCAGAAGCAACCACATGTCTCCCGTACAGCCCTACTCTCTCACTGGTGCCATGAGCTAACTCAGAGGCAACCACAAGTCTCCCGTACAGACCTACTCTCTCACTAGTGCCATGAGCTAACACAGAGGCAACCACATGTCTCCCGTACAGACCTACTCTCTCACTGGTGCCATGAGCTAACTCAGAGGCAACCACATGTCTCCCGTACAGACCTACTCTCTCACTGGTGCCATGAGCTAACTCATAGGCAAGCACATGTCTCCCGTACAGACGTACTCTCTCACTGGTGCCATGAGCTAACTCAGAGGCAACCACATGTCTCCTGTACAGACCTACTCTCTCACTGGTACCATGAGCAAATTCAGAGGCAACCACATGTTTCCTGTACAGACCTACCCTCTCACTGATACCATGACCTAACTCAGAGACAACCACATGTCTCCCATACAGACCTACTCACTGATGCCATGAGCTAACTCAGAGGCAACTACGTGTCTAACATACAGACCTACATACTCTCTCACTGGTGCCATGAGCTAACTCAGAGGCAACCACATGTCTCCCGTACAGCCCTACTCTCTCACTGGTGCCATGAGCTAACTCAGAGGCAACCACAAGTCTCCCGTACAGACCTACTCTCTCACTGGTGCCATGAGCTAACTCAGAGGCAACAACATGTCTCCCGTACAGACCTACTCTCTCACTGGTGCCATGAGCTAACTCAGAGGCAACCACATGTCTCCCGTACAGACCTACTCTCTCACTGGTGCCATGAGCTAACTCATAGGCAAGCACATGTCTCCCGTACAGACGTACTCTCTCACTGGTGCCATGATCTAACTCAGAGGCAACTAGATGTCTCCCGTACAGACCTACTCTCTCACTGGTGCCATGAGCTAACTCAGAGGCAACCACATGTCTCCCGTACAGACCTACTCTCTCACTGGTGCCATGAGCTAACTCAGAGGCAACCACAAGTCTCCCGTACAGACCTACTCTCTCACTTGTGCCATGAGCTAACTCAGAGGCTATCACATGTCTCCCGTACAGACCTACTCTCTCACTGGTGCCATGAGCTAACTCAGAGGCAACGACATGTCTCCCGTACAGACCTACTCTCTCAGTGGTGCCATGAGCTAACTCAGAGGCAACCACATGTCTCCCGTACAGACCTACTCTCTCACTGGTGCCATGAGCTAATTCAGAGGCAACCACATGTCTCCTGTACAGACCTACTCTCTCACTGGTGCCATGAGCAAATTCAGATGCAACCACATGTCTCCTGTACAGACCTACTCTCTCACTGATACCATGAGCTAACTCAGAGGCAACCACATGTCTCCCATACAGACCTACTCACTGGTGCCATGAGCTAACTCAGAGGCAACCACATGTCTCCCGTACAGACCTACTCACTGGTGCCATGAGCTAACTCAGAGGCAACCACGTGTCTCCCATACAGACCTACATACTCTCTCACTGGTGCCATGAGCTAACTCAGAGGCAACCCCGTACAGCTCTACTCTCTCACTGGTGCCATGAGTTAACTCAGAGGCAACCACAAGTCTCCCGTACAGACCTACTCTCTCACTGGTGGCATGAGCTAACTCAGAGGCAACCACATGTCTCCCGTACCGACCTACTCTCTCACTGGTGCCATGAGCTAACTCAGAGGCAACCACATGTCTCCCGTACAGGCCTACTCTCTCACTGGTGCCATGAGCTAACTCATAGGCAAGCACATGTCTCCCGTACAGACGTACTCTCTCACTGGTGCCATGATCTAACTCAGAGGCAACCACATGTCTCCCGTACAGACCTACTCTCTCACTGGTGCCATGAGCTAACTCAGAGGCAATCACATGTCTCCCGTACAGACCTACTCTCTCACTGGTGCCATGAGCTAACTCAGAGGCAACCACATGTCTCCCGTACAGACCTACTCTCTCACTTGTGCCATGAGCTAACTCAGAGGCAATCACATGTCTCCCGTACAGACCTACTCTCTCACTGGTGCCATGAGCTAACTCAGAGGCAACGACATGTCTCCCGTACAGACCTACTCTCTCAGTGGTGCCATGAGCTAATTCAGAGGCAACCACATGTCTCCCGTACAGACCTACTCTCTCACTGGTGCCATGAGCTAACTCAGAGGCAACCACATGTCTCCTGTACAGACCTACTCTCTCACTGGTGCCATGAGCAAATTCAGATGCAACCACATGTCTCCTGTACAGACCTACTCTCTCACTGATACCATGAGCTAACTCAGAGGCAACCACATGTCTCCCGTACAGACCTACTCACTGGTGCCATGAGTTAACTCAGAGGCAACCATATGTCTCCCGCACAGACCTACTCTCCCACTGGTGCCATGAGCTAACTCAGAGGCAACCACATGTCTCCCGTACAGACCTACTCTCCCACTGGTGCCATGAGCTACTTAGAGACAACCACATGTCGCCCGTTCAGACCTACTCTCTCACTGGTGCCATGAGCTAACTCAGAGGCAACCACATGTCTCCCGTACAGACCTACTCTCTCAGTGGTGCCATGTGCTAAGTCAGAGGCAACCACATGTCTCACGTACAGACCTACTCTCTCACTGGTGCCATCAGCTAACTCAGAGGCAACCACATGTCTCCTGTACAGACCTACTCTCTCACTGGTGCCATGAGCAAATTCAGAGGCAACCACATGTCTCCTGTACAGACCTACTCTCTCACTGATACCATGAGCTAACTCAGAGGCAACCACATGTCTCCCGTACAGACCTACTCACTGATGCCATGAGCTAACTCAGAGGCAACTACGTGTCTCCCATACAGACCTACATACTCTCTCACTGGTGCCATGAGCTAACTCAGAGGCAACCACATGTCTCCCGTACAGACCTACTCTCTCACTGGTGCCATGAGCTAACTCAGAGGCAACCACAAGTCTCCCGTACAGACCTACTCTCTCACTGGTGCCATGAGCTAACTCAGAGGCAACCACATGTCTCCCGTACAGACCTACTCTCTCACTGGTGCCATGAGCTAACTCAGAGGCAACCACATGTCTCCTGTACAGACCTACTCTCTCACTGGTGCCATGAGCTAACTCAGATGCAACCACATGTCTCCCGTACAGACCTACTCTCTCACTGGTGCCATGAACTAACTCAGAGGCAACCACATGTCTCCCGTACAGACCTACTCTCTCACTGGTGCCATGAGCTAACTCAGAGGCAACCACATGTCTCCCGTACAGACCTACTCTCTCACTGGTGCCATGATCTAACTCAGAGGCAACGACATGTCTCCCGTACATACCAATTCTCTCACTGGTGCCATGAGCTAACTCAGAGGCAACCACATGTCTCCCGTACAGACCTACTCTCTCACTGGTGCCATGAGCTAACTCAGAGGCAACCACATGTCTCCCGTACAGACCTACTCTCTCACTGGTGCCATGAGCTAACTCAGAGGCAACCACATGTCTCCCATACAGACCTACTCTCCCACTGGTGCCATGAGCTAACTCAGAGACAACCACATGTCTCCCTTACAGACCTATTCTCTCACTGGTGCCATCAGCTAACTAAGAGGCAACCACATGTCTCCCGTACAGACCTATTCTCTCACTGGTAACCATGAGCTAACTCAGAGGAAACCACATGTCTCCTGTACAGACCTACTCTCTCACTGGTGCCATGAGCTAACTCAGAGGCAACCACATGTCTCCCGTACAGAGCTACTCTCTCACTGGTGCCATGAGCTAACTTAGAGGCAACCACATGTCTCCCATACAGACCTACTCTCTCACTGGTGCCATGAGCTAACTCAGAAGCAACCACATGTCTCCCGTACAGACCTACTCTCCCACTGGTGCCATGAGCTAACTCAGAGGCAACCACATGTCTCCCGTACAGACCTACAACTCTCTCACTGGTGCCATGAGATAACTCAGAGGCAACCACATGCCTCCCGTACAGACCTACTCTCTCACTGGTGCCATGAGCTAACTCAGAGGCAACCACATGTCTCCCGCACAGACCTACTCTCCCACTGGTGCCATGAGCTAACTCAGAGGCAACCACATGTCTCCCGTACAGACCTACTCTCCCACTGGTGCCATGAGCTACTTAGAGACAACCACATGTCTCCCGTTCAGACCTACACTCTCACTGGTGCCATGAGCTAACTTAGAGGCAACCACATGTCTCCCGTACAGACCTACTCTCTCAGTGGTGCCATGAGCTAACTCAGAGGCAACCACATGTCTCCCGTACAGACCTACTCTCTCACTGATGCCATGAGCTAACTCAGAGGCAACCACATGTCTCCTGTACAGACCTACTCTCTCACTGATGCCATGAGCAAATTCAGAGGCAACCACATGTCTCCTGTACAGACTTACTCTCTCACTGATACCATGAGCTAACTCAGAGGCAACCACATGTCTCCCGTACAGACCTACACACTGGTGCCATGAGCTAACTCAGAGGCAACCACATGTCTCCCGTACAGACCTACTCTCTCAGTGGTGCCATGAGCTAACTCAGAGGCAACGACATGTCTCCCGTACAGACCTACTCTCTCACTGGTGCCATGAGCTAACTCAGAAGCAACCACATGTCTCCTGTACAGACCTACTCTCTCACTGGTGCCATGAGCAAATTCATAGGCAACCACATGTCTCGTGTACAGACCTACTCTCTCACTGGTGCCATGAGCTAACTCAGAGGCAACCACATGTCTCCCGTACAGACCTACTCTCTCACTGGTGCCATGAGCTAACTCAGAGGCAACCACATGTCTCCCATACAGACCTACTCTCCCACTGGTGCCATGAGCTAACTCAGAGACAACCACATGTCTCCCGTACAGACCTACTCTCTCACTGGTGCCATGAGCTAACTCAGAGGCAACAACATGTCTCCCGTACAGACCTACTCTCTCACTGGTGCCATGAGCTAACTCAGAGGCAACCACATGTCTCCCGTACAGACCTACTCTCTCACTGGTGCCATGAGCTAACTCAGAGGCAACCACATGTCTCCCGTACATACCTACTCTCTCACTGGTGCCATGAGCTAACTCAGAGGCAACCACATGTCTCCCGTACAGTCCTACTCTCTCACTGGTACCATGAGCTAACTCAGATGCAACCACATTTCTCCCGTACAGACCTACTCTCTCACTGGTGCCATGAGCTAACTCAGAGGCAACCACATGTCTCCCGTACAGACCTACTCTCTCACTGGTGCCATGAGCTAACTCAGAGGCAACCACATGTCTCGCGTACAGACCTACTCTCTCACTGGTGCCATGATCTAACTCAGAGGCAACGACATGTCTCCCGTACAGACCTATTCTCTCACTGGTGCCATGAGCTAACTCAGAGGCAACCACATGTCTCCCGTACAGACCTACTCTCTCACTGGTGCCATGAGCTAACTCAGAGGCAACCACATGTCTCCCGTACAGACCTACTCTCTCACTGGTGCCATGAACTAACTCAGAGGCAAACACATGTCTCCCGTACAGACCTACTCTCCCACTGGTGCCATGAGCTAACTCAGAGACAACCACATGTCTCCCTTACAGACCTATTCTCTCACTGGTGCCATGAGCTAACTAAGAGGCAACCACATGTCTCCCGTACAGACCTATTCTCTCACTGGTACCATGAGCTAACTCAGAGGAAACCACATGTCTCCTGTACAGACCTACTCTCTCACTGGTGCCATGAGCTAACTCAGAGGCAACCACATGTCTCCCGTACAGAGCTACTCTCTCACTGGTGCCATGAGCTAATTTAGAGGCAACCACATGTCTCCCGTACAGACCTACTCTCTCACTGGTGCCATGAGCTAACTCAGAGGCAACCACATGTCTCCCGTACAGACCTACTCTCTCACTGTTGCCATGAGCTAATTCATAGGCAAGCACATGTCTCCCGTACAGACGTACTCTCTCACTGGTGCCATGATCTAACTCAGAGGCAACGACATGTCTCCCGTACAGACCTACTCTCTCACTGGTGCCATGAGCTAACTCAGAAGCAACCACATGTCTCCCGTACAGACCTACTCTCTCACTGGTGCCATGAGCTAACTCAGAGGCAACCACATGTCTCCCGTACAGACCTACTCTCTCACTGGCGCCATGAGTTAATTCAGAGGCAACCACATGTCTCCCGTACAGACCTACACTCTCACTGGTGCCATGAGCTAACTAAGAGGCAACCACATGTCTCCCGTACAGACCTACTCTCTCACTGGTGCCATTAGCTAACCCAAAGACAATCACATGTCTCCTGTACAGATCTACTCTCTCACTGGTGCCATGAGCTAACTCAGAGGCTACCACATGTCTCCAGCACAGACCTACTCTCCCACTGGTGCCATGAGCTAACTCAGAGGCAACCACATGTCTCCCATACAGACCTACTCTCCCACTGGTGCCATGAGCTAACTCAGAGACAACCACATGTCTCGCGTACAGACCTACTCTCTCATTGGTGCCATGAGCTAACTCAGAGGCAACCACATGTCTCCCGTACAGACCTACTCTCTCACTGGTGCCATGAGCAAATTCAGAGGCAACCACATGTCTCCTGTACAGACCTACTCTCTCACTGATACCATGAGCTAACTCAGAGGCAACCACATGTCTCCCGTACAGACCTACTCACTGGTGCCATGAGCTAACTCAGAGGCAACTACGTGTCTCCCATACAGACCTACATACTCTCTCACTGGTGCCATGAGCTAACTCAGAAGCAACCACATGTCTCCCGTACAGCCCTACTCTCTCACTGGTGCCATGAGCTAACTCAGAGGCAACCACAAGTCTCCCGTACAGACCTACTCTCTCACTGGTGCCATGAGCTAACACAGAGGCAACCACATGTCTCCCGTACAGACCTACTCTCTCACTGGTGCCATGAGCTAACTCAGAGGCAACCACATGTCTCCCGTACAGACCTACTCTCTCACTGGTGCCATGAGCTAACTCATAGGCAAGCACATGTCTCCCGTACAGACGTACTCTCTCACTGGTGCCATGAGCTAACTCAGAGGCAACCACATGTCTCCTGTACAGACCTACTCTCTCACTGGTACCATGAGCAAATTCAGAGGCAACCACATGTTTCCTGTACAGACCTACCCTCTCACTGATACCATGAGCTAACTCAGAGACAACCACATGTCTCCCATACAGACCTACTCACTGATGCCATGAGCTAACTCAGAGGCAACTACGTGTCTACCATACAGACCTACATACTCTCTCACTGGTGCCATGAGCTAACTCAGAGGCAACCACATGTCTCCCGTACAGCCCTACTCTCTCACTGGTGCCATGAGCTAACTCAGAGGCAACCACAAGTCTCCCGTACAGACCTACTCTCTCACTGGTGCCATGAGCTAACTCAGAGGCAACAACATGTCTCCCGTACAGACCTACTCTCTCACTGGTGCCATGAGCTAACTCAGAGGCAACCACATGTCTCCCGTACAGACCTACTCTCTCACTGGTGCCATGAGCTAACTCATAGGCAAGCACATGTCTCCCGTACAGACGTACTCTCTCACTGGTGCCATGATCTAACTCAGAGGCAACTACATGTCTCCCGTACAGACCTACTCTCTCACTGGTGCCATGAGCTAACTCAGAGGCAACCACATGTCTCCCGTACAGACCTACTCTCTCACTGGTGCCATGAGCTAACTCAGAGGCAACCACATGTCTCCCGTACAGACCTACTCTCTCACTTGTGCCATGAGCTAACTCAGAGGCTATCACATGTCTCCCGTACAGACCTACTCTCTCACTGGTGCCATGAGCTAACTCAGAGGCAACGACATGTCTCCCGTACAGACCTACTCTCTCAGTGGTGCCATGAGCTAACTCAGAGGCAACCACATGTCTCCCGTACAGACCTACTCTCTCACTGGTGCCATGAGCTAATTCAGAGGCAACCACATGTCTCCTGTACAGACCTACTCTCTCACTGGTGCCATGAGCAAATTCAGATGCAACCACATGTCTCCTGTACAGACCTACTCTCTCACTGATACCATGAGCTAACTCAGAGGCAACCACATGTCTCCCGTACAGACCTACTCACTGGTGCCATGAGCTAACTCAGAGGCAACCACATGTCTCCCGTACAGACCTACTCACTGGTGCCACGAGCTAACTCAGAGGCAACTACGTGTCTCCCATACAGACCTACATACTCTCTCACTGGTGCCATGAGCTAACTCAGAGGCAACCCCGTACAGCCCTACTCTCTCACTGGTGCCATGAGTTAACTCAGAGGCAACCACAAGTCTCCCGTACAGACCTACTCTCTCACTGGTGCCATGAGCTAACTCAGAGGCAACCACATGTCTCCCGTACCGACCTACTCTCTCACTGGTGCCATGAGCTAACTCAGAGGCAACCACATGTCTCCCGTACAGGCCTACTCTCTCACTGGTGCCATGAGCTAACTCATAGGCAAGCACATGTCTCCCGTACAGACGTACTCTCTCACTGGTGCCATGATCTAACTCAGAGGCAACCACATGTCTCCCGTACAGACCTACTCTCTCACTGGTGCCATGAGCTAACTCAGAGGCAACCACATGTCTCCCGTACATACCTACTCTCTCACTGGTGCCATGAGCTAACTCAGAGGCAACCACATGTCTCCCGTACAGTCCTACTCTCTCACTGGTGCCATGAGCTAACTCAGATGCAACCACATTTCTCCCGTACAGACCTACTCTCTCACTGGTGCCATGAGCTAACTCAGAGGCAACCACATGTCTCCCGTACAGACCTACTCTCTCACTGGTGCCATGAGCTAACTCAGAGGCAACCACATGTCTCGCGTACAGACCTACTCTCTCACTGGTGCCATGATCTAACTCAGAGGCAACGACATGTCTCCCGTACAGACCTATTCTCTCACTGGTGCCATGAGCTAACTCAGAGGCAACCACATGTCTCCCGTACAGACCTACTCTCTCACTGGTGCCATGAACTAACTCAGAGGCAAACACATGTCTCCCGTACAGACCTACTCTCCCACTGGTGCCATGAGCTAACTCAGAGACAACCACATGTCTCCCTTACAGACCTATTCTCTCACTGGTGCCATGAGCTAACTCAGAGGCAACCACATGTCTCCCGTACAGAGCTACTCTCTCACTGGTGCCATGAGCTAATTTAGAGGCAACCACATGTCTCCCGTACAGACCTACTCTCTCACTGGTGCCATGAGCTAACTCAGAGGCAACCACATGTCTCCCGTACAGACCTACTCTCTCACTGTTGCCATGAGCTAATTCATAGGCAAGCACATGTCTCCCGTACAGACGTACTCTCTCACTGGTGCCATGATCTAACTCAGAGGCAACGACATGTCTCCCGTACAGACCTACTCTCTCACTGGTGCCATGAGCTAACTCAGAAGCAACCACATGTCTCCCGTACAGACCTACTCTCTCACTGGTGCCATGAGCTAACTCAGAGGCAACCACATGTCTCCCGTACAGACCTACTCTCTCACTGGCGCCATGAGTTAATTCAGAGGCAACCACATGTCTCCCATACAGACCTACACTCTCACTGGTGCCATGAGCTAACTAAGAGGCAACCACATGTCTCCCGTACAGACCTACTCTCTCACTGGTGCCATTAGCTAACCCAAAGACAATCACATGTCTCCTGTACAGATCTACTCTCTCACTGGTGCCATGAGCTAACTCAGAGGCTACCACATGTCTCCAGCACAGACCTACTCTCCCACTGGTGCCATGAGCTAACTCAGAGGCAACCACATGTCTCCCATACAGACCTACTCTCCCACTGGTGCCATGAGCTAACTCAGAGACAACCACATGTCTCGCGTACAGACCTACTCTCTCATTGGTGCCATGAGCTAACTCAGAGGCAACCACATGTCTCCCGTACAGACCTACTCTCTCACTGGTGCCATGAGCAAATTCAGAGGCAACCACATGTCTCCTGTACAGACCTACTCTCTCACTGATACCATGAGCTAACTCAGAGGCAACCACATGTCTCCCGTACAGACCTACTCACTGGTGCCATGAGCTAACTCAGAGGCAACTACGTGTCTCCCATACAGACCTACATACTCTCTCACTGGTGCCATGAGCTAACTCAGAAGCAACCACATGTCTCCCGTACAGCCCTACTCTCTCACTGGTGCCATGAGCTAACTCAGAGGCAACCACAAGTCTCCCGTACAGACCTACTCTCTCACTGGTGCCATGAGCTAACACAGAGGCAACCACATGTCTCCCGTACAGACCTACTCTCTCACTGGTGCCATGAGCTAACTCAGAGGCAACCACATGTCTCCCGTACAGACCTACTCTCTCACTGGTGCCATGAGCTAACTCATAGGCAAGCACATGTCTCCCGTACAGACGTACTCTCTCACTGGTGCCATGAGCTAACTCAGAGGCAACCACATGTCTCCTGTACAGACCTACTCTCTCACTGGTACCATGAGCAAATTCAGAGGCAACCACATGTTTCCTGTACAGACCTACCCTCTCACTGATACCATGAGCTAACTCAGAGACAACCACATGTCTCCCATACAGACCTACTCACTGATGCCATGAGCTAACTCAGAGGCAACTACGTGTCTACCATACAGACCTACATACTCTCTCACTGGTGCCATGAGCTAACTCAGAGGCAACCACATGTCTCCCGTACAGCCCTACTCTCTCACTGGTGCCATGAGCTAACTCAGAGGCAACCACAAGTCTCCCGTACAGACCTACTCTCTCACTGGTGCCATGAGCTAACTCAGAGGCAACAACATGTCTCCCGTACAGACCTACTCTCTCACTGGTGCCATGAGCTAACTCAGAGGCAACCACATGTCTCCCGTACAGACCTACTCTCTCACTGGTGCCATGAGCTAACTCATAGGCAAGCACATGTCTCCCGTACAGACGTACTCTCTCACTGGTGCCATGATCTAACTCAGAGGCAACTACATGTCTCCCGTACAGACCTACTCTCTCACTGGTGCCATGAGCTAACTCAGAGGCAACCACATGTCTCCCGTACAGACCTACTCTCTCACTGGTGCCATGAGCTAACTCAGAGGCAACCACATGTCTCCCATACAGACCTACTCTCTCACTTGTGCCATGAGCTAACTCAGAGGCTATCACATGTCTCCCGTACAGACCTACTCTCTCACTGGTGCCATGAGCTAACTCAGAGGCAACGACATGTCTCCCGTACAGACCTACTCTCTCAGTGGTGCCATGAGCTAACTCAGAGGCAACCACATGTCTCCCGTACAGACCTACTCTCTCACTGGTGCCATGAGCTAATTCAGAGGCAACCACATGTCTCCTGTACAGACCTACTCTCTCACTGGTGCCATGAGCAAATTCAGATGCAACCACATGTCTCCTGTACAGACCTACTCTCTCACTGATACCATGAGCTAACTCAGAGGCAACCACATGTCTCCCGTACAGACCTACTCACTGGTGCCATGAGCTAACTCAGAGGCAACCACATGTCTCCCGTACAGACCTACTCACTGGTGCCACGAGCTAACTCAGAGGCAACTACGTGTCTCCCATACAGACCTACATACTCTCTCACTGGTGCCATGAGCTAACTCAGAGGCAACCCCGTACAGCCCTACTCTCTCACTGGTGCCATGAGTTAACTCAGAGGCAACCACAAGTCTCCCGTACAGACCTACTCTCTCACTGGTGCCATGAGCTAACTCAGAGGCAACCACATGTCTCCCGTACCGACCTACTCTCTCACTGGTGCCATGAGCTAACTCAGAGGCAACCACATGTCTCCCGTACAGGCCTACTCTCTCACTGGTGCCATGAGCTAACTCATAGGCAAGCACATGTCTCCCGTACAGACGTACTCTCTCACTGGTGCCATGATCTAACTCAGAGGCAACCACATGTCTCCCGTACAGACCTACTCTCTCACTGGTGCCATGAGCTAATTCAGAGGCAACCACATGTCTCCCGTACAGACCTACTCTCTCACTGGTGCCATGAGCTAACTCAGAGGCAACCACATGTCTCCCGTACAGACCTACTCTCTCACTTGTGCCATGAGCTAACTCAGAGGCAATCACATGTCTCCCGTACAGACCTACTCTCTCACGTGCCATGAGCTAACTCAGAGGCAACGACATGTCTCCCGTACAGACCTACTCTCTCAGTGGTGCCATGAGCTAATTCAGAGGCAACCACATGTCTCCCGTACAGACCTACTCTCTCACTGGTGCCATGAGCTAACTCAGAGGCAACCACATGTCTCCTGTACAGACCTACTCTCTCACTGGTGCCATGAGCAAATTCAGATGCAACCACATGTCTCCTGTACAGACCTACTCTCTCACTGATACCATGAGCTAACTCAGAGGCAACCACATGTCTCCCGTACAGACCTACTCACTGGTGCCATGAGCTAACTCAGAGGCAACCATATGTCTCCCGCACAGACCTACTCTCCCACTGGTGCCATGAGCTAACTCAGAGGCAACCACATGTCTCCCGTACAGACCTACTCTCCCACTGGTGCCATGAGCTACTTAGAGACAACCACATGTCGCCCGTTCAGACCTACTCTCTCACTGGTGCCATGAGCTAACTCAGAGGCAACCACATGTCTCCCGTACAGACCTACTCTCTCAGTGGTGCCATGTGCTAAGTCAGAGGCAACCACATGTCTCACGTACAGACCTACTCTCTCACTGGTGCCATCAGCTAACTCAGAGGCAACCACATGTCTCCTGTACAGACCTACTCTCTCACTGGTGCCATGAGCAAATTCAGAGGCAACCACATGTCTCCTGTACAGACCTACTCTCTCACTGATACCATGAGCTAACTCAGAGGCAACCACATGTCTCCCGTACAGACCTACTCACTGATGCCATGAGCTAACTCAGAGGCAACTACGTGTCTCCCATACAGACCTACATACTCTCTCACTGGTGCCATGAGCTAACTCAGAGGCAACCACATGTCTCCCGTACAGACCTACTCTCTCACTGGTGCCATGAGCTAACTCAGAGGCAACCACAAGTCTCCCGTACAGACCTACTCTCTCACTGGTGCCATGAGCTAACTCAGAGGCAACCATATGTCTCCCGTACAGACCTACTCTCTCACTGGTGCCATGAGCTAACTCAGAGGCAACCACATGTCTCCCGTACAGACCTACTCTCTCACTGGTGCCATGAACTAACTCAGAGGCAACCACATGTCTCCCGTACAGACCTACTCTCTCACTGGTGCCATGAGCTAACTCAGAGGCAACCACATGTCTCCCGTACAGACCTACTCTCTCACTGGTGCCATGATCTAACTCAGAGGCAACGACATGTCTCCCGTACATACCAATTCTCTCACTGGTGCCATGAGCTAACTCAGAGGCAACCACATGTCTCCCGTACAGACCTACTCTCTCACTGGTGCCATGAGCTAACTCAGAGGCAACCACATGTCTCCCGTACAGACCTACTCTCTCACTGGTGCCATGAGCTAACTCAGAGGCAACCACATGTCTCCCATACAGACCTACTCTCCCACTGGTGCCATGAGCTAACTCAGAGACAACCACATGTCTCCCTTACAGACCTATTCTCTCACTGGTGCCATCAGCTAACTAAGAGGCAACCACATGTCTCCCGTACAGACCTATTCTCTCACTGGTACCATGAGCTAACTCAGAGGAAACCACATGTCTCCTGTACAGACCTACTCTCTCACTGGTGCCATGAGCTAACTCAGAGGCAACCACATGTCTACCGTACAGAGCTACTCTCTCACTGGTGCCATGAGCTAACTTAGAGGCAACCACATGTCTCCCATACAGACCTACTCTCTCACTGGTGCCATGAGCTAACTCAGAAGCAACCACATGTCTCCCGTACAGACCTACTCTCCCACTGGTGCCATGAGCTAACTCAGAGGCAACCACATGTCTCCCGTACAGACCTACAACTCTCTCACTGGTGCCATGAGATAACTCAGAGGCAACCACATGCCTCCCGTACAGACCTACTCTCTCACTGGTGCCATGAGCTAACTCAGAGGCAACCACATGTCTCCCGCACAGACCTACTCTCCCACTGGTGCCATGAGCTAACTCAGAGGCAACCACATGTCTCCCGAACAGACCTACTCTCCCACTGGTGCCATGAGCTACTTAGAGACAACCACATATCTCCCGTTCAGACCTACACTCTCACTGGTGCCATGAGCTAACTTAGAGGCAACCACATGTCTCCCGTACAGACCTACTCTCTCAGTGGTGCCATGAGCTAACTCAGAGGCAACCACATGTCTCCCGTACAGACCTACTCTCTCACTGGTGCCATGAGCTAACTCAGAGGCAACCACATGTCTCCTGTACAGACCTACTCTCTCACTGATGCCATGAGCAAATTCAGAGGCAACCACATGTCTCCTGTACAGACTTACTCTCTCACTGATACCATGAGCTAACTCAGAGGCAACCACATGTCTCCCGTACAGACCTACTCACTGGTGCCATGAGCTAACTCAGAGGCAACAAAATGTCTCCCGTACAGACCTACTCTCTCAGTGGTGCCATGAGCTAACTCAGAGGCAACGACATGTCTCCCGTACAGACCTACTCTCTCACTGGTGCCATGAGCTAACTCAGAAGCAACCACATGTCTCCTGTACAGACCTACTCTCTCACTGGTGCCATGAGCAAATTCATAGGCAACCACATGTCTCGTGTACAGACCTACTCTCTCACTGGTGCCATGAGCTAACTCAGAGGCAACCACATGTCTCCCGTACAGACCTACTCTCTCACTGGTGCCATGAGCTAACTCAGAGGCAACCACATGTCTCCCATACAGACCTACTCTCCCACTGGTGCCATGAGCTAACTCAGAGACAACCACATGTCTCCCTTACAGACCTATTCTCTCACAGGTGCCATGAGCTAACTAAGAGGCAACCACATGTCTCCCGTACAGACCTATTCTCTCACTGGTACCATGAGCTAACTCAGAGGAAACCACATGTCTCCTGTACAGACCTACTCTCTCACTGGTGCCATGAGCTAACTCAGAGGCAACCACATGTCTCCCGTACAGAGCTACTCTCTCACTGGTGCCATGAGCTAACTTAGAGGCAACCACATGTCTCCCATACAGACCTACTCTCTCACTGGTGCCATGAGCTAACTCAGAAGCAAACACATGTCTCCCGTACAGACCTACTCTCCCACTGGTGCCATGAGCTAACTCAGAGGCAACCACATGTCTCCCGTACAGACCTACAACTCTCTCACTGGTGCCATGAGCTTACTCAGAGGCAACCACATGCCTCCCGTACAGACCTACTCTCTCACTGGTGCCATGAGCTAACTCAGAGGCAACCACATGTCTCCCGCACAGACCTACTCTCCCACTGGTGCCATGAGCTAACTCAGAGGCAACCACATGTCTCCCGTACAGACCTACTCTCCCACTGGTGCCATGAGCTACTTAGAGACAACCACATGTCTCCCGTTCAGACCTACACTCTCACTGGTGCCATGAGCTAACTTAGAGGCAACCACATGTCTCCCGTACAGACCTACTCTCTCAGTGGTGCCATGAGCTAACTCAGAGGCAACCACATGTCTCCCGTACAGACCTACTCTCTCACTGGTGCCATGAGCTAACTCAGAGGCAACCACATGTCTCCTGTACAGACCTACTCTCTCACTGATGCCATGAGCAAATTCAGAGGCAACCACATGTCTCCTGTACAGACTTACTCTCTCACTGATACCATGAGCTAACTCAGAGGCAACCACATGTCTCCCGTACAGACCTACTCTCTCAGTGGTGCCATGAGCTAACTCAGAGGCAACCACATGTCTCCCGTACAGACCTACTCTCTCACTGGTGCCATGAGCTAACACAGAAGCAACCACATGTCTCCTGTACAGACCTACTCTCTCACTGGTGCCATGAGCAAATTCATAGGCAACCACATGTCTCCTGTACAGACCTACTCTCTCACTGATACCATGAGCTAACTCAGAGGCAACCACATGTCTCCCGTACAGACCTACTCACTGGTGCCATGAGCTAACTCAGAGGCAAATACGGGTCTCCCATACAGACCTACTCTCTCACTGGTGCCATGAGCTAACTCAGAGGCAACCACATGTCTCCCGTACAGACCTACTCTCTCACTGGTGCCATGAGCTAATTCAGAGGCAACCACATGCCTCCCGTACAGACCTACTCTCTCACTGGCGCCATGAGCTAACTCAGAGGCAACCACATGTCTCCCGTACAGACCTACACTCTCACTGGTGCCATGAGCTAACTAAGAGGCAACCACATGTCTCCCGTACAGACCTACTCTCTCACTGGTGCCATTAGCTAACCCAGAGACAATCACATGTCTCCTGTACAGATCTACTCTCTCACTGGTGCCATGAGCTAACTCAGAGGCAACCACATGTCTCCCGCACAGACCTACTCTCCCACTGGTGCCATGAGCTAACTCAGAGGCAACCACATGTCTCCCATACAGACCTACTCTCCCACTGGTGCCATGAGCTAACTCAGAGACAACCACATGTCTCCCGTACAGACCTACTCTCTCACTGGTGCCATGAGCTAACTCAGAGGCAACCACATGTCTCCCGTACAGACCTACTCTCTCACTTGTGCCATGAGCTAACTCAGAGGCAACCACATGTCTCCCGTACAGACCTACTCTCCCACTGGTGCCATGAGCTACTTAGAGACAACCACATGTCTCCCGTTCAGACCTACACTCTCACTGGTGCCATGAGCTAACTTAGAGGCAACCACATGTCTCCCGTACAGACCTACTCTCTCAGTGGTGCCATGAGCTAACTCAGAGGCAACCACATGTCTCCCGTACAGACCTACTCTCTCACTGGTGCCATGAGCTAACTCAGAGGCAATCACATGTCTCCTGTACAGACCTACTCTCTCACTGATGCCATGAGCAAATTCAGAGGCAACCACATGTCTCCTGTACAGACTTACTCTCTCACTGATACCATGAGCTAACTTAGAGGCAACCACATGTCTCCCGTACAGACCTACTCACTGGTGCCATGAGCTAACTCAGAGGCAACCACATGTCTCCCGTACAGACCTACTCTCTCAGTGGTGCCATGAGCTAACTCAGAGGCAACCACATGTCTCCCGTACAGACCTACTCTCTCACTGGTGCCATGAGCTAACTCAGAAGCAACCACATGTCTCCTGTACAGACCTACTCTCTCACTGGTGCCATGAGCAAATTCATAGGCAACCACATGTCTCCTGTACAGACCTACTCTCTCACTGATACCATGAGCTAACTCAGAGGCAACCACATGTCTCCCATACAGACCTACTCACTGGTGCCATGAGCTAACTCAGAGGCAACTACGGGTCTCCCATACAGACCTACTCTCTCACTGGTGCCATGAGCTAACTCAGAGGCAACCACATGTCTCCCGTACAGACCTACTCTCTCACTGGTGCCATGAGCTAATTCAGAGGCAACCACATGCCTCCCGTACAGACCTACTCTCTCACTGGCGCCATGAGCTAACTCAGAGGCAACCACATGTCTCCCGTACAGACCTATACTCTCACTGGTGCCATGAGCTAACTAAGAGGCAACCACATGTCTCCCGTACAGACCTACTCTCTCACTGGTGCCATTAGCTAACCCAGAGACAATCACATGTCTCCTGTACAGATCTACTCTCTCACTGGTGCCATGAGCTAACTCAGAGGCAACCACATGTCTCCCGCACAGACCTACTCCCCCACTGGTGCCATGAGCTAACTCAGAGGCAACCACATGTCTCCCATACAGACCTACTCTCCCACTGGTGCCATGAGCTAACTCAGAGACAACCACATGTCTCCCGTACAGACCTACTCTCTCACTGGTGCCATGAGCTAACTCAGAGGCAACCACATGTCTCCCGTACAGACCTACTCTCTCACTTGTGCCATGAGCTAACTCAGAGGCAATCACATGTCTCCCGTACAGACCTACTATCTCACTGGTGCCATGAGCTAACTCAGAGGCAATGACATGTCTCCCGTACAGACCTACTCTCCCACTGGTGCCATGAGCTAACTCAGAGACAACCACATGTCTCCCTTACAGACCTACTCTCTCACTGGTGCCATGAGCTAATTCAGAGGCAACCACATGTCTCCCGTACAGAGCTACTCTCTCACTGGTGCCATGAGCTAACTTAGAGGCAACCACATGTCTCCCATACAGACCTACTCTCTCACTGGTGCCATGAGCTAACTCAGAAGCAACCATATGTCTCCCGTACGGACCTACTCTCCCACTGGTGCCATGAGCTAACTCAGAGGCAACCACATGTCTCCCGTACAGACCTACAACTCTCTCACTGCTGCCATGAGCTAACTCAGAGGCAATCACATGCCTCCCGTACAGACCTACTCTCTCACTGGTGCTATTAGCTAACTCAGAGGCAACCACATGTCTCCCGCACAGAGCTACTCTCCCACTGGTGCCATGAGCTAACTCAGAGGCAACCACATGTCTCCCGTACAGATCTACTCTCCCACTGGTGCCATGAGCTACTTAGAGACAACCACATGTCTCCCGTTCAGACCTACTCTCTCACTGGTGCCATGAGCTAACTCAGAGGCAACCACATGTCTCCCGCACAGACCTACTCTCCCACTGGTGCCATGAGCTAACTCAGAGGCAACCACATGTCTCCCGTACAGACCTACTCTCCCACTGGTGCCATGAGCTACTTAGAGACAACCACATGTCTCCCGTTCAGACCTACACTCTCACTGGTGCCATGAGCTAACTCAGAGGCAACCACATGTCTCCTGTACAGACCTACTCTCTCACTGATGCCATGAGCAAATTCAGAGGCAACCACATGTCTCCTGTACAGACTTACTCTCTCACTGATACCATGAGCTAACTCAGAGGCAACCACATGACTCCCGTACAGACCTACTCTCTCAGTGGTGCCATGAGCTAACTCAGAGGCAACCACATGTCTCCCGTACAGACCTACTCTCTCACTGGTGCCATGAGCTAACTCAGAAGCAACCACATGTCTCCTGTACAGACCTACTCTCTCACTGGTGCCATGAGCAAATTCATAGGCAACCACATGTCTCCTGTACAGACCTACTCTCTCACTGATACCATGAGCTAACTCAGAGGCAACCACATGTCTCCCGTACAGACCTACTCACTGGTCCCATGAGCTAACTCAGAGGCAACTACGGGTCTCCCATACAGACCTACTCTCTCACTGGTGCCATGAGCTAACTCAGAGGCAACCACATGTCTCCCGTACAGACCTACTCTCTCACTGGTGCCATGAGCTAATTCAGAGGCAACCACATGCCTCCCGTACAGACCTACTCTCTCACTGGCGCCATGAGCTAACTCAGAGGCAACCACATGTCTCCCGTACAGACCTACACTCTCACTGGTGCCATGAGCTAACTAAGAGGCAACCACATGTCTCCCGTACAGACCTTCTCTCTCACTGGTGCCATTAGCTAACCCAGAGACAATCACATGTCTCCTGTACAGATCTACTCTCTCACTGGTGCCATGAGCTAACTCAGAGGCAACCACATGTCTCACGCACAGACCTACTCTCCCACTGGTGCCATGAGCTAACTCAGAGGCAACCACATGTCTCCCATACAGACCTACTCTCCCACTGGTGCCATGAGCTAACTCAGAGACAACCACATGTCTCCCGTACAGACCTACTCTCTCACTGGTGCCATGAGCTAACTCAGAGGCAACCACATGTCTCCCGTACAGACCTACTCTCTCACTTGTGCCATGAGCTAACTCAGAGGCAACCACATGTCTCCCGTACAGACCTACTCTCCCACTGGTGCCATGAGCTACTTAGAGACAACCACATGTCTCCCGTTCAGACCTACACTCTCACTGGTGCCATGAGCTAACTTAGAGGCAACCACATGTCTCCCGTACAGACCTACTCTCTCAGTGGTGCCATGAGCTAACTCAGAGGCAACCACATGTCTCCCGTACAGACCTACTCTCTCACTGGTGCCATGAGCTAACTCAGAGGCAACCACATGTCTCCTGTACAGACCTACTCTCTCACTGATGCCATGAGCAAATTCAGAGGCAACCACATGTCTCCTGTACAGACTTACTCTCTCACTGATACCATGAGCTAACTCAGAGGCAACCACATGTCTCCCGTACAGACCTACTCACTGGTGCCATGAGCTAACTCAGAGGCAACCACATGTCTCCCGTACAGACCTACTCTCTCAGTGGTGCCATGAGCTAACTCAGAGGCAACCACATGTCTCCCGTACAGACCTACTCTCTCACTGGTAACATGAGCTAACTCAGAAGCAACCACATGTCTCCTGTACAGACCTACTCTCTCACTGGTGCCATGAGCAAATTCATAGGCAACCACATGTCTCCTGTACAGACCTACTCTCTCACTGATACCATGAGCTAACTCAGAGGCAACCACATGTCTCCCGTACAGACCTACTCACTGGTGCCATGAGCTAACTCAGAGGCAACTACGGGTCTCCCATACAGACCTACTCTCTCACTGGTGCCATGAGCTAACTCAGAGGCAACCACATGTCTCCCGTACAGACCTACTCTCTCACTGGTGCCATGAGCTAATTCAGAGGCAACCACATGCCTCCCGTACAGACCTACTCTCTCACTGGCGCCATGAGCTAACTCAGAGGCAACCACATGTCTCCCGTACAGACCTACACTCTCACTTGTGCCATGAGCTAACTAAGAGGCAACCACATGTCTCCCGTACAGATCTACTCTCTCACTGGTGCCATTAGCTAACCCAGAGACAATCACATGTCTCCTGTACAGATCTACTCTCTCACTGGTGCCATGAGCTAACTCAGAGGCAACCACATGTCTCCCGCACAGACCTACTCTCCCACTGGTGCCATGAGCTAACTCAGAGGCAACCACATGTCTCCCATACAGACCTACTCTCCCACTGGTGCCATGAGCTAACTCAGAGACAACCACATGTCTCCCGTACAGACCTACTCTCTCACTGGTGCCATGAGCTAACTCAGAGGCAACCACATGTCTCCCGTACAGACCTACTCTCTCACTTGTGCCATGAGCTAACTCAGAGGCAATCACATGTCTCCCGTACAGACCTACTATCTCACTGGTGCCATGAGCTAACTCAGAGGCAATGACATGTCTCCCGTACAGACCTACTCTCCCACTGGTGCCATGAGCTAACTCAGAGACAACCACATGTCTCCCTTACAGACCTACTCTCTCACTGGTGCCATGAGCTAATTCAGAGGCAACCACATGTCTCCCGTACAGAGCTACTCTCTCACTGGTGCCATGAGCTAACTTAGAGGCAACCACATGTCTCCCATACAGACCTACTCTCTCACTGGTGCCATGAGCTAACTCAGAAGCAACCATATGTCTCCCGTACGGACCTACTCTCCCACTGGTGCCATGAGCTAACTCAGAGGCAACCACATGTCTCCCGTACAGACCTACAACTCTCTCACTGCTGCCATGAGCTAACTCAGAGGCAATCACATGCCTCCCGTACAGACCTACTCTCTCACTGGTGCTATTAGCTAACTCAGAGGCAACCACATGTCTCCCGCACAGAGCTACTCTCCCACTGGTGCCATGAGCTAACTCAGAGGCAACCACATGTCTCCCGTACAGACCTACTCTCCCACTGGTGCCATGAGCTACTTAGAGACAACCACATGTCTCCCGTTCAGACCTACTCTCTCACTGGTGCCATGAGCTAACTCAGAGGCAACCACATGTCTCCCGTACAGACCTACTCTCTCAGTGGTGCCATGAGCTAACTCAGAGGCAACCACATGTCTCCCGTACAGACCTACTCTCTCACTGGTGCCATGAGCTAACTCAGAGGCAACTACATGTCTCCTGTACAAACCTACTCTCTCACTGGTGCCATGAGCAAATTCAGAGGCAACCACATGTCTCCTGTACAGACCTACTCTCTCACTGATACCATGAGCTAACTCAGAGGCAACCACATGTCTCCCGTACAGACCTACTCACTGGTGCCATGAGCTAACTCAGAGGCAACTACGTGTCTCCCATACAGACCTACTCTCTCACTGGTGCCATGAGCTAACTCAGAGGCAACCACATGTCTCCCGTACAGACCTACTCTCTCACTGGTGCCATGAGAGGCAACCACATGTCTCCCGTACAGACCTTCTCTCTCACTGGTGCCATGAGCTAACTCAGAGGCAACCACATGTCTCCCGTAAGGTCTACTCTCTCACTGGTGCCATGACCTAACTCATAGGCAACCACATGTCTCCCGTACAGACCTACTCTCTCACTGGTGCCATGAGCTAACTCAGAGGCAACCACATGTCTCCCATACAGACCTACTCTCTCACTGGTGCCATGAGCTAACTCAGATGTAACCACATGTCTCCCGTACAGACCTACTCTCTCACTGGTGCCATGAGCTAACTCAGAGGCAACCACATGTCTCCCGTACAGACCTACTCTCTCACTGGTGCCATGAGCTAACTCAGAGGCAACCACATGTCTCCCGTACAGACCAACTCTCTCACTGGTGCCATGCGCTAACTCAGAGGCAACCACATGTCTCCCATACAGACCTACTCTCTCACTGGTGCCATGAGCTAACTCAGAGGCAACCACATGTCTCCCGTACCGACCTACTCTCTCACTGGTGCCATGAGCTAACTCAGAGGCAACCACATGTCTCCCGTACAGACCTACTCTCACACTGGTGCCATGAGCTAACTCAGAGGCAACCACATGTCTCCCATACAGACCTACTCTCTCACTGGTGCCATGAGCTAACTCAGAGGCAACCATATGTCTCCCGTACAGACCTACTCTCTCACTGGTGCCATGAGCTAACTCAGATGCAACCACATGTCTCCCGTACAGACCTACTCTCTCACTGGTGCCATGAGCTAACTCAGAGGTAATCACATGTCTCCCGTACAGACCTACTCTCTCACTGGTGCCATGAGCTAACTCAGAGGCAACCACATGTCTCCCGTACAGACCTACTCTCTCACTGGTGCCATGATCTAACTCAGAGGCAACGACATGTCTCCAGCACAGACCTATTCCTCACTGGTGCCATGAGCTAACTCAGAGGCAACCACATGTCTCCCGTACAGACCTACTCTCTCACTGGTGCCATGAACAAATTCAGAGGCAATCACATGTCTCCCGTACAGACCTACTCTCTCACTGGTGCCATGAACTAACTCAGAGGCAACGACATGTCTTCCTTACAGACCTACTCTCTCAGTGGTGCCATGAGCTAACTCAGAGGGAACCACATGTCTCCCGTACAGACCTACTCTCTCACTGGTGCCATGAGCTAACTCAGAGGCAACCACATGTCTCCTGTACAGACCTACTCTCTCACTGGTGCCATGAGCAAATTCAGAGGCAACCACATGTCTCCTGTACAGACCTACTCTCTCACTGATACCATGAGCTAACTCAGAGGCAACCACATGTCTCCCGTACAGACCTACTCACTGGTGCCATGAGCTAACTCAGAGGCAACTACATGTCTCCCATACAGACCTACATACTCTCTCACTGGTGCCATGAGCTAACTCAGAGGCAACCACATGTCTCCCGTACAGCCCTACTCTCTCACTGGTGCCATGAGCTAACTCAGAGGCAACCACATGTCTCCCGTACAGACCTACTCTCTCACTGGTGCCATGAGCTAACTCAGAGGCAACCACATGTCTCCCGTACAGACCTACTCTCTCACTGGTGCCATGAGCTAACTCAGAGGCAACCACATGTCTCCTGTACAGACCTACTCTCTCACTGGTGCCATGAGCAAATTCAGAGGCAACCACATGTCACCTGTACAGACCTACCCTCTCACTGATATCATGAGCTAACTCAGAGACAACCACATGTCTCCCATACAGACCTACTCACTGATGCCATGAGCTAACTCAGAGGCAACTACGTGTCTCCCATACAGACCTACATACTCTCTCACTGGTGCCATGAGCTAACTCAGAGGCAACCACATGTCTCCCGTACAGCCCTACTCTCTCACTGGTGCCATGAGCTAACTCAGAGGCAACCACATGTCTCCCGTACAGACCTACTCTCTCACTGGTGCCATGAGCTAACTCATAGGCAAGCACATGTCTCCCGTACAGACGTACTCTCTCACTGGTGCCATGATCTAACTCAGAGGCAACCACATGTCTCCCGTACAGACCTACTCTCTCACTGGTGCCATGAGCTAACTCAGAGGCAACCACATGTCTCCCGTACAGACCTACTCTCTCACTGGTGCCATGAGCTAACTCAGAGGCAACCACATGTCTCCCGTACAGACCTACTCTCTCACTTGTGCCATGAGCTAACTCAGAGGCAATCACATGTCTCCCGTACAGACCTACTCTCTCACTGGTGCCTTGAGCTAACTCAGAGGCAACGACATGTCTCCCGTACAGACCTACTCTCTCAGTGGTGCCATGAGCTAACTCAGAGGCAACCACATGTCTCCCGTACAGACCTACTCTCTCACTGGTGCCATGAGCTAACTCAGAGGCAACCACATGTCTCCTGTACAGACCTACTCTCTCACTGGTGCCATGAGCAAATTCAGATGCAACCACATGTCTCCTGTACAGACCTACTCTCTCATTGATACCATGAGCTAACTCAGAGGCAACCACATGTCTCCCGTACAGACCTACTCACTGGTGCCATGAGCTAACTCAGAGGCAACTACGTGTCTCCCATACAGACCTACATACTCTCTCACTGGTACCATGAGCTAACTCAGAGGCAACCCCGTACAGCCCTACTCTCTCACTGGTGCCCTGAGTTAACTCAGAGGCAACCACAAGTCTCCCGTACAGACCTACTCTCTCACTGGTGCCATGAGCTAACTCAGAGGCAACCACATGTCTACCGTACCGACCTACTCTCTCACTGGTGCCATGAGCTAACTCAGAGGCAACCACATCTCTCCCGTACAGACCTACTCTCTCACTGGTGCCATGAGCTAACTCATAGGCAAGCACATGTCTCCCGTACAGAAGTACTCTCTCACTGGTGCCATGATCTAACTCAGAGGCAACCACATGTCTCCCGTACAGACCTACTCTCTCACTGGTGCCATGAGCTAACTCAGAGGCAACCACATGTCTCCCGTACAGACCTACTCTCTCACTGGTGCCATGAGCTAACTCAGAGGCAACCACATGTCTCCCGTACAGACCTACTCTCTCACTTGTGCCATGAGCTAACTCAGAGGCAATCACATGTCTCCCGTACAGACCTACTCTCTCACTGGTGCCATGAGCTAACTCAGAGGCAACGACATGTCTCCCGTACAGACCTACTCTCTCAGTGGTGCCATGAGCTAATTCAGAGGCAACCACATGTCTCCCGTACAGACCTACTCTCTCACTGGTGCCATGAGCTAACTCAGAGGCAACCACATGTCTCCTGTACAGACCTACTCTCTCACTGGTGCCATGAGCAAATTCAGATGCAACCACATGTCTCCTGTACAGACCTACTCTCTCACTGATACGATGAGCTAACTCAGAGGCAACCACATGTCTCCCGTACAGACCTACTCACTGGTGCCATGAGTTAACTCAGAGGCAACCACATGTCTCCCGCACAGACCTACTCTCCCACTGGTGCCATGAGCTAACTCAGAGGTAACCACATGTCTCCCGTACAGACCTACTCTCTCACTGGTGCCATGAGCTAACTCAGAGGCAACCACATGTCTCCCGTACAAACCTACTCTCTCACTGGTGCCATGATCTAACTCAGAGGCAACGACATGTCTCCCGTACAGACCTATTCTCTCACTGGTGCCATGAGCTAACTCAGAGGCAACCACATGTCTCCCGTACAGACCTACTCTCTCACTGGTGCCATGAGCTAACTCAGAGGCAACCACATGTCTCCTGTACAGACATACTCTCTCACTGGTGCCATGAGCTAACTCAGAGGCAACCACATGTCTCCCGTACAGATCTACTCTCCCACTGGTGCCATGAGCTAACTCAGAGACAACCACATGTCTCCCTTACAGACCTATTCTCTCACTGGTGCCATGAGCTAACTCAGAGGCAACCACATGTCTCCCGTGCAGACCTATTCTCTCACTGGTGCCATGAGCTAACTCAGAGGAAACCACATGTCTCCTGTACAGACCTACTCTCTCAGTGGTAACATGAGCTAACTCAGAGGCAACCACATGTCTCCCGTACAGACCTACTCTCTCACTGGTGCCATGAGCTAACTCAGAGGCAACCACATGTCTCCTGTACAGACCTACTCTCTCACTGGTGCCATGAGCAAATTCAGAGGCAACCACATGTCTCCTGTACAGACCTACTCTCTCACTGATACCATGAGCTAACTCAGAGGCAACCACATGTCTCCCGTACAGACCTACTCACTGGTGCCATGAGCTAACTCAGAGGCAACTACGTGTCTCCCATACAGACCTACATACTCTCTCACTGGTGCCATGAGCTAACTCAGAGGCAACCACATGTCTCCCGTACAGCCCTACTCTCTCACTGGTGCCATGAGCTAACTCAGAGGCAACTACATGTCTCCCGTACAGACCTACTCTCTCACTGGTGCCATGAGCTAACTCAGAGGCAACCACATGTCTCCCGTACAGACCTACTCTCTCACTGGTGCCATGAGCAAATTCAGAGGCAACCACATGTCACCTGTACAGACCTACCCTCTCACTGATACCATGAGCTAACTCAGAGACAACCACATGTCTCCCATACAGACCTACTCACTGATGCCATGAGCTAACTCAGAGGCAACTACGTGTCTCCCATACAGACCTACATACTCTCTCACTGGTGCCATGAGCTAACTCAGAGGCAACCACATGTCTCCCGTACAGCCCTACTCTCTCACTGGTGCCATGAGCTAACTCAGAGGCAACCACAAGTCTCCCGTACAGACCTACTCTCTCACTGGTGCCATGAGCTAACTCAGAGGCAACCACATGTCTCCCGTACAGACCTACTCTCTCACTGGTGCCATGAGCTAACTCAGAGGCAACCACATGTCTCCCGTACAGACTTACTCTCTCACTGGTGCCATGAGCTAACTCATAGGCAAGCACATGTCTCCCGTACAGACGTACTCTCTCACTGGTGCCATGATCTAACTCAGAGGCAATCACATGTCTCCCGTACAGACCTACTCTCTCACTGGTGCCATGAGCTAACTCAGAGGCAACCACATGTCTCCCGTACAGACCTACTCTCTCACTGGTGCCATGAGCTATCTCAGAGGCAACCACATGTCTCCCGTACAGACCTACTCTCTCACTTGTGCCATGAGCTAACTCAGAGGCAATCACATGTCTCCCGTACAGACCTACTCTCTCACTGGTGCCATGAGCTAACTCAGAGGCAATGACATGTCTCCCGTACAGACCTACTCTCTCAGTGGTGCCATGAGCTAACTCAGAGGCAACCACATGTCTCCCTTACAGACCTACTCTCTCACTGGTGCCATGAGCTAACTCAGAGGCAACCACATGTCTTCTGTACGGACCTACTCTCTCACTGGTGCCATGAGCAAATTCAGATGCAACCACATGTCTCCTGTACAGACCTACCCTCTCACTGATACCATGAGCTAACTCAGAGGCAACCACATGTCTCCCGTACAGACCTACTCACTGGTGCCATGAGCTAACTCAGAGGCAACTACATGTCTCCCATACAGACCTACATACTCTCTCACTGGTGCCATGAGCTAACTCAGAGGCAACCCCGTACAGCACTACTCTCTCACTGGTGCCATGAGTTAACTCAGAGGCAACCACAAGTCTCCCGTACAGACCTACTCTCTCACTGGTGCCATGAGCTAACTCAGAGGCAACCACATGTCTCCCGTACCGACCTACTCTCTCACTGGTGCCATGAGCTAACTCAGAGGCAACCACATGTCTCCCGTACAGACCTACTCTCTCACTGGTGCCATGAGCTAACTCATAGGCAAGCACATGTCTCCCGTACAGAAGTACTCTCTCACTGGTGCCATGATCTAACTCAGAGGCAACCACATGTCTCCCGTACAGACCTACTCTCTCACTGGTGCCATAAGCTAACTCAGAGGCAACCACATGTCTCCCGTACAGACCTACTCACTCACTGGTGCCATGAGCTAACTCAGAGGCAACCACATGTCTCCCGTACAGACCTACTCTCTCACTTGTTCCATGAGCTAACTCAGAGGCAATCACATGTCTCCCGTACAGACCTACTCTCTCACTGGTGCCATGAGCTAACTCAGAGGCAACGACATGTCTCCCGTACAGACCTACTCTCTCAGTGGTGCCATGAGCTAATTCAGAGGCAACCACATGTCTCCCGTACAGTCCTACTCTCTCACTGGTGCCATGAGCTAACTCAGAGGCAATCACATGTCTCCTGTACAGACCTACTCTCTCACTGGTGCCATGAGCAAATTCAGATGCAACCACATGTCTCCTGTACAGACCTGCTCTCTCACTGATACCATGAGCTAACTCAGAGGCAACCACATGTCTCCCGTACAGACCTACTCACTGGTGCCATGAGCTAACTCAGAGGCAAGCACATGTCTCCCGTACAGACCTACTCTCCCACTGGTGCCATGAGCTAACTCAGAGGTAACCACATGTCTCCCGTACAGACCTACTCTCTCACTGGTGCCATGAGCTAACTCAGAGGCAACCACATTTCTCCCGTACAAACCTACTCTCTCACTGGGTGCCATGATCTAACTCAGAGGCAACGACATGTCTCCCGTACAGACCTATTCTCTCACTGGTGCCATGAGCTAACTCAGAGGCAACCACATGTCTCCCGTACAGACCTACTCTCTCACTGGTGCCATGAGCTAACTCAGAGGCAACCACATGTCTCCCGTACAGACCTACTCTCTCACTGGTGCCATGAGCTAACTCAGAGGCAACCACATGTCTCCCGTACAGACCTACTCTCCCACTGGTGCCATGAGCTAACTCAGAGACAACCACATGTCTCCCTTACAGACCTATTCTCTCACTGGTGCCATGAGCTAACTAAGAGGCAACCACATGTCTCCCGTACAGACCTATTCTCTCACTGGTGCCATGAGCTAACTCAGAGGAAACCACATGTCTCCTGTACAGACCTACTCTCTCACTGGTGCCATGAGCTAACTCAGAGGCAACCACATGTCTCCCGTACAGAGCTACTCTCTCACTGGTGCCATGAGCTAACTTAGAGGCAACCACATGTCTCCCATACAGACCTACTCTCTCACTGGTGCCATGAGCTAACTCAGAGGCAACCACATGTCTCCCGTACAGACCTACTCTCTCACTGGTGCCATGAGCTAACTCAGAGGCAACCACATGTCTCCCGTACAGACCTACTCTCTCACTGGTGCCATGAGCTAACTCAGAGGCAACCACATGTCTCCCGTAAGGTCTACTCTCTCACTGGTTCCATGACCTAACTCAGAGTCAACCACATGTCTCCTGTACAGACCTACTCTCTCACTGGTGCCATGAGCTAACTCAGAGGCAACCACATGTCTCCCGTACAGACCTACTCTCTCACTGGTGCCATGAGCTAATTCAGAGGCAACCACATGTCTCCCGTACAGACCTACTCTCTCACTGGTGCCGAGAGCTAACTCAGAGGCAACCACATGTCTCCCGTACAGACCAACTCTCTCACTGGTGCCATGCGCTAACTCAGAGGCAACCACATGTCTCTCGTACAGATCTACTCTCTCACTGGTGCCATGAGCTAACTCAGAGGCAACCACATGTCTCCCGTACAGACCTACTCTCTCACTGGTGCCATGAGCTAACTCAGAGGCAACCACATGTCTCCCGTACAGACCTACTCTCTCACTGGTGCCAAGAGCTAACTCAGAGGCAACCACATGTCTCCCGTACAGACCTACTCTCTCACTGGTGCCATGAGCTAACTCAGAGGCAACCACATGTCTTCTGTACAGACCTACTCTCTCACTGGTGCCATGAGCAAATTCAGATGCAACCACATGTCTCCTGTACAGACCTACTCTCTCACTGATACCCTGAGCTAACTCAGAGGCAACCACATGTCTCCCGTACAGACCTACTCACTGGTGCCATGAGCTAACTCAGAGGCAACTACGTGTCTCCCATACAGACCTACATACTCTCTCACTGGTGCCATGAGCTAACTCAGAGGCAACCCCGTACAGCCCTACTCTCTCACTGGTGCCATGAGTTAACTCAGAGGCAACCACAAGTCTCCCGTACAGACCTACTCTCTCACTGGTGCCATGAGCTAAGTCAGAAGCAACCACATGTCTCCCGTACCGACCTACTCTCTCACTGGTGCCATGAGCTAACTCAGAGGCAACCACATGTCTCCCGTACAGACCTACTCTCTCACTGGTGCCATGAGCTAACTCATAGGCAAGCACATGTCTCCCGTACAGAAGTACTCTCTCACTGGTGCCATGATCTAACTCAGAGGCAACCACATGTCTCCCATACAGACCTACTCTCTCACTGGTGCCATGAGCTAACTCAGAGGCAACCACATGTCTCCCGTACAGACCTACTCTCTCACTGGTGCCATGAGCTAACTCAGAGGCAACCACATGTCTCCCGTACAGACCTACTCTCTCACTTGTGCCATGAGCTAACTCAGAGGCAATCACATGTCTCCCGTACAGACCTACTCTCTCACTGGTGCCATGAGCTAACTCAGAGGCAACCACATGTCTCCCGTACAGACCTACTCTCTCAGTGGTGCCATGAGCTAACTCAGAGGCAACCACATGTCTCCTGTACAGACCTACTCTCTCACTGGTGCCATGAGCAAATTCAGATGCAACCACATGTCTCCTGTACAGACCTACTCTCTCACTGATACCATGAGCTAACTCAGTGGCAACCACATGTCTCCCATACAGACCTACTCACTGGTGCCATGAGCTAACTCAGAGGCAACCACATGTCTCCCGCACAGACCTACTCTCCCACTGGTGCCATGAGCTAACTCAGAGGTAACCACATGTCTCCCGTACAGACCTACTCTCTCACTGGTGCCATGAGCTAACTCAGAGGCAACCACATGTCTCCCGTACAGACCTACTCTCTCACTGGTGCCATGAGCTAACTCAGAGGCAACCACATGTCTCCCGTACAGACCTACTCTCTCACTGGTGCCATGAGCTAACTCAGAGGCAACCACATGTCTCCCGTACAGACCTACTCTCCCACTGGTGCCATGAGCTAACTCAGAGACAACCACATGTCTCCCTTACAGACCTATTCTCTCACTGGTGCCATGAGCTAACTAAGAGGCAACCACATGTCTCCCGTACAGACCTACTCTCTCACTGGTGCCATGAGCTAACTCAGAGGCAACCACATGTCTCCCGTACAGACCTACTCTCTCACTGGTGCCATGAGCTAACTCAGAGGCAACTAAGTGTCTCCCATACAGACCTACATACTCTCTCACTGGTGCCATGAGCTAACTCAGAGGCAACCCCGTACAGCCCTACTCTCTCACTGGTGCCATGAGTTAACTCAGAGGCAACCACAAGTCTCCCGTACAGACCTACTCTCTCACTGGTGCCATGAGCTAACTCAGAGGCAACCACATGTCTCCCGTACCGACCTACTCTCTCACTGGTGCCATGAGCTAACTCAGAGGCAACCACATGTCTCCCGTACAGACCTACTCTCTCACTGGTGCCATGAGCTAACTCATAGGCAAGCACATGTCTCCCGTACAGAAGTACTCTCTCACTGGTGCCATGATCTAACCCAGAGGCAACCACATGTCTCCCGTACAGACCTACTCTCTCACTGGTGCCATGAGCTAACTCAGAGGCAACCACATGTCTCCCGTACAGACCTACTCTCTCACTGGTGCCATGAGCTAACTCAGAGGCAACCACATGTCTCCCATACAGACCTACTCCCTCACTGGTGCCATGAGCTAACTCAGAAGCAACCACATGTCTCCCGTACAGACCTACTCTCCCAGTGGTGCCATGAGCTAACTCAGAGGCAACCACATGTCTCCCGTACAGACCTACAACTCTCTCACTGGTGCCATGAGCTAACTCAGAGGCAACCACATGCCTCCCGTACAGACCTACTCTCTCACTGGTGCCATGAGCTAACTCAGAGGCAACCACATGTCTCCCGCACAGACCTACTCTCTCACTGTGCCATGAGCTAACTCAGAGGCAACCACATGTCTCCCGTACAGACCTACTCTCTCACTGGTGCCATGAGCTAACTCAGAGGCAACCACATGTCTCCCGTACAGACCTACTCTCTCACTGGTGCCATGAGCTAACTCAGAGGCAACCATATGTCTCCCGTACAGACCTACTCTCTCTCACTGGTGCCTTGAGAGGCAACCACATGTCTCCCGTACAGACCTACTCTCTCACTGGTGCCATGTGCTAACTCAGAGGTAACCACATGTCTCCCGTAAGGTCTACTCTCTCACTGGTTCCATGACCTAACTCAGAGTCAACCACATGTCTCCTGAACAGACCTACTCTCTCACTGGTGCCATGAGCTAACTCAGAGGCAACCACATGTCTCCCGTACAGACCTACTCTCTCACTGGTGCCATGAGCTAACTCAGAAGCAACCACATGTCTCCCGTACAGACCTACTCTCTCACTGGTGCCGAGAGCTAACTCAGAGGCAACCACATGTCTCCCGTACAGACCAACTCTATCACTGGTGCCATGCGCTAACTCAGAGGCAACCACATGTCTCTCGTACAGATCTACTCTCTCACTGTTGCCATGAGCTAACTCAGAGGCAACCACATGTCTCCCGTACAGACCTACTCTCTCACTGGTGCCATGAGCTAACTCAGAGGCAACCACATGTCTCCCGTACAGACCTACTCTCTCACTGGTGCCATGAGCTAACTCAGAGACAACCACAAGTCTCCCTTACAGACCTATTCTCTCACTGGTGCCATGAGCTAACTAAGAGGCAACCACATGTCTCCCGTACAGACCTACTCTCTCACTGGTGCCATGAGCTAACTCAGAGGCAACCACATGTCTCCCGTACAGACCTACTCTCTCACTGGTGCCATGAGCTAACTCAGAGGCAACCACATGTCTCCCGTACAGACCTACTCACTGGTGCCATGAGCTAACTCAGAGGCAACTACGTGTCTCCCATACAGACCTACATACTCTCTCACTGGTGCCATGAGCTAACTCAGAGGCAACCCCGTACAGCCCTACTCTCTCACTGGTGCCATGAGTTAACTCAGAGGCAACCACAAGTCTCCCGTAGAGACCTACTCTCTCACTGGTGCCATGAGCTAACTCAGAGGCAACCACATGTCTCCCGTACCGACCTACTCTCTCACTGGTGCCATGAGCTAACTCAGAGGCAACCACATGTCTCCCGTACAGACCTACTCTCTCACTGGTGCCATGAGCTAACTCATAGGCAAGCACATGTCTCCCGTACAGAAGTACTCTCTCACTGGTGCCATGATCTAACTCAGAGGCAACCACATGTCTACCGTACAGACCTACTCTCTCACTGGTGCCATGAGCTAACTCAGAGGCAACCACATGTCTCCCGTACAGACCTACTCTCTCACTGGTGCCATGAGCTAACTCAGAGGCAACCACATGTCTCCCGTACAGACCTACTCTCTCACTTGTGCCATGAGCTAACTCAGAGGTAATCACATGTCTCCCGTACAGACCTACTCTCTCACTGGTGCCATGAGCTAACTCAGAGGCAACGACATGTCTCCCGTACAGACCTACTCTCTCAGTGGTGCCATGAGCTAATTCAGAGGCAACCACATGTCTCCCGTACAGACCTACTCTCTCACTGGTGCCATGAGCTAACTCAGAGGCAACCACATGTATCCTGTACAGACCTACTCTCTCACTGGTGACATGAGCAAATTCAGATGCAACCACATGTCTCCTGTACAGACCTACTCTCTCACTGATACCATGAGCTAACTCAGAGGCAACCACATGTCTCCCATACAGACCTACTCACTGGTGCCATGAGCTAACTCAGAGGCAACCACATGTCTCCCGCACAGACCTACTCTCCCACTGGTGCCATGAGCTAACTCAGAGGTAACCACATGTCTCCCGTACAGACCTACTCTCTCACTGGTGCCATGAGCTAACTCAGAGACAACCACATGTCTCCCTTACAGACCTATTCTCTCACTGGTGCCATGAGCTAACTAAGAGGCAACCACATGTCTCCCGTACAGACCTACTCTCTCACTGGTGCCATGAGCTAACTCAGAGGCAACAACATGTCTCCCGTACAGACCTACTCTCTCACTGGTGCCATGAGCTAACTCAGAGGCAACCACATGTCTCCCGTACAGACCTACTCACTGGTGTCATGAGCTAACTCAGAGGCAACTACGTGTCTCCCATACAGACCTACATACTCTCTCACTGGTGCCATGAGCTAACTCAGAGGCAACCCCGTACAGCCCTACTCTCTCACTGATGCCATGAGTTAACTCAGAGGCAACCACAAGTCTCCCGTAGAGACCTACTCTCTCACTGGTGCCATGAGCTAACTCAGAGGCAACCACATGTCTCCCGTACCGACCTACTCTCTCACTGGTGCCATGAGCTAACTCAGAGGCAACCACATGTCTCCCGTACAGACCTACTCTCTCACTGGTGCCATGAGCTAACTCATAGGCAAGCACATGTCTCCCGTACAGAAGTACTCTCTCACTGGTGCCATGATCTAACTCAGAGGCAACCACATGTCTACCGTACAGACCTACTCTCTCACTGGTGCCATGAGCTAACTCAGAGGCAACCACATGTCTTCCGTACAGACCTACTCTCTCACTGGTGCCATGAGCTAACTCAGAGGCAACCACATGTCTCCCGTACAGACCTACTCTCTCACTTGTGCCATGAGCTAACTCAGAGGTAATCACATGTCTCCCGTACAGACCTACTCTCTCACTGGTGCCATGAGCTAACTCAGAGGCAACGACATGTCTCCCGTACAGACCTACTCTCTCAGTGGTGCCATGAGCTAATTCAGAGGCAACCACATGTCTCCCGTACAGACCTACTCTCTCACTGGTGCCATGAGCTAACTCAGAGGCAACCACATGTCTCCTGTACAGACCTACTCTCTCACTGGTGACATGAGCAAATTCAGATGCAACCACATGTCTCCTGTACAGACCTACTCTCTCACTGATACCATGAGCTAACTCAGAGGCAACCACATGTCTCCCATACAGACCTACTCACTGGTGCCATGAGCTAACTCAGAGGCAACCACATGTCTCCCGCACAGACCTACTCTCCCACTGGTGCCATGAGCTAACTCAGAGGTAACCACATGTCTCCCGTACAGACCTACTCTCTCACTGGTGCCATGAGCTAACTCAGAGGCAACCACATGTCTCCCGTACAGACCTACTCTCTCACTGGTGCCATGAGCTAACTCAGAGGCAACCACATGTCTCCCGTACAGACCTACTCTCTCACTGGTGCCATGAGCTAACTCAGAGGCAACCACATGTCTCCCGTACAGACCTACTCTCCCACTGGTGCCATGAGCTAACTTAGAGACAACCACATGTCTCCCTTACAGACCTATTCTCTCACTGGTGCCATGAGCTAACTAAGAGGCAACCACATGTCTCCCGTACAGACCTACTCTCTCACTGGTGCCATGAGCTAACTCAGAGGCAACCACATGTCTCCCGTACAGACCTACTCTCTCACTGGTGCCATGAGCTAACTCAGAGGCAACCACATGTCTCCCGTACAGACCTACTCACTGGTGCCATGAGCTAACTCAGAGGCAACTACGTGTCTCCCATACAGACCTACATACTCTCTCACTGGTGCCATGAGCTAACTCAGAGGCAACCCCGTACAGCCCTACTCTCTCACTGGTGCCATGAGTTAACTCAGAGGCAACCACAAGTCTCCCGTACAGACCTACTCTCTCACTGGTGCCATGAGCTAACTCAGAGGCAACCACATGTCTCCCGTACCGACCTACTCTCTCACTGGTGCCATGAGCTAACTCAGAGGCAACCACATGTCTCCCGTACAGACCTACTCTCTCACTGGTGCCATGAGCTAACTCATAGGCAAGCACATGTCTCCCGTACAGAAGTACTCTCTCACTGGTGCCATGATCTAACTCAGAGGCAACCACATGTCTCCCGTACAGACCTACTCTCTCACCTGTGCCATGAGCTAACTCAGAGGCAACCACATGTCTCCCGTACAGACCTACTCTCTCACTGGTGCCATGAGCTAACTCAGAGGCAACCACATGTCTCCCGTACAGACCTACTCTCTCACTTGTGCCATGAGCTAACTCAGAGGCAATCACATGTCTCCCGTACAGACCTACTCTCTCACTGGTGCCATGAGCTAACTCAGAGGCAACGACATGTCTCCCGTACAGACCTACTCTCTCAGTGGTGCCATGAGCTAATTCAGAGGCAACCACATGTCTCCCGTACAGACCTACTCTCTCACTGGTGCCATGAGCTAACTCAGAGGCAACCACATGTCTCCTGTACAGACCTACTCTCTCACTGGTGCCATGAGCAAATTCAGATGCAACCACATGTCTCCTGTACAGACCTACTCTCTCACTGATACCATGAGCTAACTCAGAGGCAACCACATGTCTCCCGTACAGACCTACTCACTGGTGCCATGAGCTAACTCAGAGGCAACCACATGTCTCCCGCACAGACCTACTCTACCACTGGTGCCATGAGCTAACTCAGAGGTAACCACATGTCTCCCGTACAGACCTACTCTCTCACTGGTGCCATGAGCTAACTCAGAGGCAACCACATGTCTCCCGTACAGACCTACTGTCTCACTGGTGCCATGAGCTAACTCAGAGGCAACCACATGTCTCCCGTACAGACCTACTCTCTCACTGGTGCCATGAGCTAACTCAGAGGCAACCACATGTCTCCCGTACAGACCTACTCTCCCACTGGTGCCATGAGCTAACTCAGAGACAACCACATGTCTCCCTTACAGACCTATTCTCTCACTGGTGCCATGAGCTAACTAAGAGGCAACCACATGTCTCCCGTACAGACCTATTCTCTCACTGGTGCCATGAGCTAACTCAGAGGAAACCACATGTCTCCTGTACAGACCTACTCTCTCACTGGTGCCATGAGCTAACTCAGAGGCAACCACATGTCTCCCGTACAGAGCTACTCTCTCACTGGTGCCATGAGCTAACTTAGAAGCAACCACATGTCTCCCATACAGACCTACTCTCTCACTGGTGCCATGAGCTAACTCAGAAGCAACCACATGTCTCCCGTACAGACCTACTCTCCCACTGGTGCCATGAGCTAACTCAGAGACAACCACATGTCTCCCTTACAGACCTATTCTCTCACTGGTGCCATGAGCTAACTAAGAGGCAACCACATGTCTCCCGTACAGACATATTCTCTCACTGGTGCCATGAGCTAACTCAGAGGAAACCACATGTCTCCTGTACAGACCTACTCTCTCACTGGTGCCATGAGCTAACTCAGAGGCAACCACATGTCTCCCGTACAGAGCTACTCTCTCACTGGTGCCATGAGCTAACTTAGAGGCAACCACATGTCTCCCATACAGACCTACTCTCTCACTGGTGCCATGAGCTAACTCAGAAGCAACCACATGTCTCCCGTGCAGACCTACTCTCCCACTGGTGCCATGAGCTAACTCAGAGGCAACCACATGTCTCCCGTACAGACCTACAACTCTCTCACTGGTGCCATGAGCTAACTCAGAGGCAACCACATGCCTCCCGTACAGACCTACTCTCTCACTGGTGCCATGAGCTAACTCAGAGGCAACCACATGTCTCCCGTACAGACCTACTCTCTCACTGGTGCCATGAGCTAACTCAGAGGCAACCACATGTCTCCCGTACAGAGCTACTCTCTCACTGGTGCCATGAGCTAACTTAGAAGCAACCACATGTCTCCCATACAGACCTACTCTCTCACTGGTGCCATGAGCTAACTCAGAAGCAACCACATGTCTCCCGTACAGACCTACTCTCCCACTGGTGCCATGAGCTAACTCAGAGACAACCACATGTCTCCCTTACAGACCTATTCTCTCACTGGTGCCATGAGCTAACTAAGAGGCAACCACATGTCTCCCGTACAGACATATTCTCTCACTGGTGCCATGAGCTAACTCAGAAGCAACCACATGTCTCCCGTACAGACCTACTCTCCCAGTGGTGCCATGAGCTAACTCAGAGGCAACCACATGTCTCCCGTACAGACCTACAACTCTCTCACTGGTGCCATGAGCTAACTCAGAGGCAACCACATGCCTCCCGTACAGACCTACTCTCTCACTGGTGCCATGAGCTAACTCAGAGGCAACCACATGTCTCCCGCACAGACCTACTCTCTCACTGTGCCATGAGCTAACTCAGAGGCAACCACATGTCTCCCGTACAGACCTACTCTCTCACTGGTGCCATGAGCTAACTCAGAGGCAACCACATGTCTCCCGTACAGACCTACTCTCTCACTGGTGCCATGAGCTAACTCAGAGGCAACCATATGTCTCCCGTACAGACCTACTCTCTCTCACTGGTGCCTTGAGAGGCAACCACATGTCTCCAGTACAGACCTACTCTCTCACTGGTGCCATGTGCTAACTCAGAGGCAACCACATGTCTCCCGTAAGGTCTACTCTCTCACTGGTTCCATGACCTAACTCAGAGTCAACCACATGTATCCTGTACAGACCTACTCTCTCACTGGTGCCATGAGCTAACTCAGAGGCAACCACATGTCTCCCGTACAGACCTACTCTCTCACTGGTGCCATGAGCTAACTCAGAAGCAACCACATGTCTCCCGTACAGACCTACTCTCTCACTGGTGCCGAGAGCTAACTCAGAGGCAACCACATGTCTCCCGTACAGACCAACTCTATCACTGGTGCCATGCGCTAACTCAGAGGCAACCACATGTCTCTCATACAGATCTACTCTCTCACTGTTGCCATGAGCTAACTCAGAGGCAACCACATGTCTCCCGTACAGACCTACTCTCTCACTGGTGCCATGAGCTAACTCAGAGGCAACCACATGTCTCCCGTACAGACCTACTCTCTCACTGGTGCCATGAGCTAACTCAGAGACAACCACATGTCTCCCTTACAGACCTATTCTCTCACTGGTGCCATGAGCTAACTAAGAGGCAACCACATGTCTCCCGTACAGACCTACTCTCTCACTGGTGCCATGAGCTAACTCAGAGGCAACCACATGTCTCCCGTACAGACCTACTCTCTCACTGGTGCCATGAGCTAACTCAGAGGCAACCACATGTCTCCCGTACAGACCTACTCACTGGTGCCATGAGCTAACTCAGAGGCAACTACGTGTCTCCCATACAGACCTACATACTCTCTCACTGGTGCCATGAGCTAACTCAGAGGCAACCCCGTACAGCCCTACTCTCTCACTGGTGCCATGAGTTAACTCAGAGGCAACCACAAGTCTCCCGTAGAGACCTACTCTCTCACTGGTGCCATGAGCTAACTCAGAGGCAACCACATGTCTCCCGTACCGACCTACTCTCTCACTGGTGCCATGAGCTAACTCAGAGGCAACCACATGTCTCCCGTACAGACCTACTCTCTCACTGGTGCCATGAGCTAACTCATAGGCAAGCACATGTCTCCCGTACAGAAGTACTCTCTCACTGGTGCCATGATCTAACTCAGAGGCAACCACATGTCTACCGTACAGACCTACTCTCTCACTGGTGCCATGAGCTAACTCAGAGGCAACCACATGTCTCCCGTACAGACCTACTCTCTCACTGGTGCCATGAGCTAACTCAGAGGCAAACACATGTCTCCCGTACAGACCTACTCTCTCACTGGTGCCATGAGCTAACTCAGAGGTAATCACATGTCTCCCGTACAGACCTACTCTCTCACTGGTGCCATGAGCTAACTCAGAGGCAACGACATGTCTCCCGTACAGACCTACTCTCTCAGTGGTGCCATGAGCTAATTCAGAGGCAACCACATGTCTCCCGTACAGACCTACTCTCTCACTGGTGCCATGAGCTAACTCAGAGGCAACCACATGTCTCCTGTACAGACCTACTCTCTCACTGGTGACATGAGCAAATTCAGATGCAACCACATGTCTCCTGTACAGACCTACTCTCTCACTGATACCATGAGCTAACTCAGAGGCAACCACATGTCTCCCGTACAGACCTACTCACTGGTGCCATGAGCTAACTCAGAGGCAACCACATGTCTCCCGCACAGACCTACTCTCCCACTGGTGCCATGAGCTAACTCAGAGGTAACCACATGTCTCCCGTACAGACCTACTCTCTCACTGGTGCCATGAGCTAACTCAGAGGCAACCACATGTCTCCCGTACAGACCTACTCTCTCACTGGTGCCATGAGCTAACTCAGAGGCAACCACATGTCTCCCGTACAGACCTACTCTCTCACTGGTGCCATGAGCTAACTCAGAGGCAACCACATGTCTCCCGTACAGACCTACTCTCCCACTGGTGCCATGAGCTAACTTAGAGACAACCACATGTCTCCCTTACAGACCTATTCTCTCACTGGTGCCATGAGCTAACTAAGAGGGAACCACATGTCTCCCGTACAGACCTACTCTCTCACTGGTGCCATGAGCTAACTCAGAGGCAACCACATGTCTCCCGTACAGACCTACTCTCTCACTGGTGCCATGAGCTAACTCAGAGGCAACCACATGTCTCCCGTACAGACCTACTCACTGGTGCCATGAGCTAACTCAGAGGCAACTACGTGTCTCCCATACAGACCTACATACTCTCTCACTGGTCCATGAGCTAACTCAGAGGCAACCCCGTACAGCCCTACTCTCTCACTGGTGCCATGAGTTAACTCAGAGGCAACCACAAGTCTCCCGTACAGACCTACTCTCTCACTGGTGCCATGAGCTAACTCAGAGGCAACCACATGTCTCCCGTACCGACCTACTCTCTCACTGGTGCCATGAGCTAACTCAAAGGCAACCACATGTCTCCCGTACAGACCTACTCTCTCACTGGTGCCATGAGCTAACTCATAGGCAAGCACATGTCTCCCGTACAGAAGTACTCTCTCACTGGTGCCATGATCTAACTCAGAGGCAACCACATGTCTCCCGTACAGACCTACTCTCTCACCTGTGCCATGAGCTAACTCAGAGGCAACCACATGTCTCCCGTACAGACCTACTCTCTCACTGGTGCCATGAGCTAACTCAGAGGCAACCACATGTCTCCCGTACAGACCTACTCTCTCACTTGTGCCATGAGCTAACTCAGAGGCAATCACATGTCTCCCGTACAGACCTACTCTCTCACTGGTGCCATGAGCTAACTCAGAGGCAACGACATGTCTCCCGTACAGACCTACTCTCTCAGTGGTGCCATGAGCTAATTCAGAGGCAACCACATGTCTCCCGTACAGACCTACTCTCTCACTGGTGCCATGAGCTAACTCAGAGGCAACCACATGTCTCCTGTACAGACCTACTCTCTCACTGGTGCCATGAGCAAATTCAGATGCAACCACATGTCTCCTGTACAGACCTACTCTCTCACTGATACCATGAGCTAACTCAGAGGCAACCACATGTCTCCCGTACAGACCTACTCACTGGTGCCATGAGCTAACTCAGAGGCAACCACATGTCTCCCGCACAGACCTACTCTACCACTGGTGCCATGAGCTAACTCAGAGGTAACCACATGTCTCCCGTACAGACCTACTCTCTCACTGGTGCCATGAGCTAACTCAGAGGCAACCACATGTCTCCCGTACAGACCTACTGTCTCACTGGTGCCATGAGCTAACTCAGAGGCAACCACATGTCTCCCGTACAGACCTACTCTCTCACTGGTGCCATGAGCTAACTCAGAGGCAACCACATGTCTCCCGTACAGACCTACTCTCCCACTGGTGCCATGAGCTAACTCAGAGACAACCACATGTCTCCCTTACAGACCTATTCTCTCACTGGTGCCATGAGCTAACTAAGAGGCAACCACATGTCTCCCGTACAGACCTATTCTCTCACTGGTGCCATGAGCTAACTCAGAGGAAACCACATGTCTCCTGTACAGACCTACTCTCTCACTGGTGCCATGAGCTAACTCAGAGGCAACCACATGTCTCCCGTACAGAGCTACTCTCTCACTGGTGCCATGAGCTAACTTAGAAGCAACCACATGTCTCCCATACAGACCTACTCTCTCACTGGTGCCATCAGCTAACTCAGAAGCAACCACATGTCTCCCGTACAGACCTACTCTCCCACTGGTGCCATGAGCTAACTCAGAGACAACCACATGTCTCCCTTACAGACCTATTCTCTCACTGGTGCCATGAGCTAACTAAGAGGCAACCACATGTCTCCCGTACAGACATATTCTCTCACTGGTGCCATGAGCTAACTCAGAGGAAACCACATGTCTCCTGTACAGACCTACTCTCTCACTGTAACTCAGAGGCAACCACATGTCTCCCGTACAGAGCTACTCTCTCACTGGTGCCATGAGCTAACTTAGAGGCAACCACATGTCTCCCATACAGACCTACTCTCTCACTGGTGCCATGAGCTAACTCAGAAGCAACCACATGTCTCCCGTGCAGACCTACTCTCCCACTGGTGCCATGAGCTAACTCAGAGGCAACCACATGTCTCCCGTACAGACCTACAACTCTCTCACTGGTGCCATGAGCTAACTCAGAGGCAACCACATGCCTCCCGTACAGACCTACTCTCTCACTGGTGCCATGAGCTAACTCAGAGGCAACCACATGTCTCCCGCACAGACCTACTCTCTCACTGGTGCCATGAGCTAACTCAGAGGCAACCACATGTCTCCCGTACAGACCTACTCTCTCACTGGTGCTATGAGCTAACTCAGAGGCAACCACATGTCTCCCGTACAGACCTACTCTCTCACTGGTGCCATGAGCTAACTCAGAGGCAACCACATGTCTCCTGTACAGACCTACTCTCTCACTGGTGCCATGAGCAAATTCAGAGGCAACCACATGTCTCCTGTACAGACCTACTCTCTCACTGATACCATGATCTAACTCAGGGCAACCACATGTCTCCCGTACAGACCTACTCACTGGTGCCATGAGCTAACTCAGAGGCAACTACGTGTCTCCCATACAGACCTACTCTCTCACTGGTGCCATGAGCTAACTCAGAGGCAACCATATGTCTCCCGTACAGACCTACTCTCTCTCACTGGTGCCTTGAGAGGCAACCACATGTCTCCCGTACAGACCTACTCTCTCACTGGTGCCATGAGCTAACTCAGAGGCAACCACATGTCACCCGTAAGGTCTACTCTCTCACTGGTTCCATGACCTAACTCAGAGTCAACCACATGTCTCCTGTACAGACCTACTCTCTCACTGGTGCCATGAGCTAACTCAGAGGCAACCACATGTCTCCCGTACAGACCTACTCTCTCACTGGTGCCATGAGCTAACTCAGAGGCAACCACATGTCTCCCGTACAGACCTACTCTCTCACTGGTGCCGAGAGCTAACTCAGAGGCAACCACATGTCTCCCGTACAGACCAACTCTCTCACTGGTGCCATGCGCTAACTCAGAGGCAACCACATGTCTCTCGTACAGATCTACTCTCTCACTGGTGCCATGAGCTAACTCAGAGGCAACCACATGTCTCCCGTACAGACCTACTCTCTCACTGGTGCCATGAGCTAACTCAGAGGCAACCACATGTCTCCCGTACAGACCTACTCTCTCACTGGTGCCATGAGCTAACTCAGAGGCAACCACATGTCTCCCGTCCAGACCTACTCTCTCACTGGTGCCATGAGCTAACTCAGAGGCAACTACATCTCTCCCGTACAGACCTACTCTCTCACTGGTGCCATGAGCTAACTCAGATGCAACCACATGTCTCCTGTACAGACCTACTCTCTCACTGGTGCCATGAGCTAACTCAGAGGCAACCACATGTCTCCCTTACAGACCTACTCTCTCACTGGTGCCATGAGCTAACTCAGAGGCAACCACATGTCTCCCGTACAGACCTACTCTCTCACTGGTGCCATGATCTAACTCAGAGGCAACGACATGTCTCCCGTACAGACCTACTCTCTCACTGGTGCCATGAGCTAACTCAGAGGCAACCACATGTCTCCCGTACAGACCTACTCTCTCACTGGTGCCATGAGCTAACTCATAGGCAAGCACATGTCTCCCGTACAGACGTACTCTCTCACTGGTGCCATGATCTAACTCAGAGGCAACCACATATCTCCCGTACAGAACTACTCTCTCACTGGTGCCATGATCTAACTCAGAGGCAACCACATATCTCCCGTACAGACCTACTCTCTCACTGGTGCCATGAGCTAACTCAGAGGCAACCACATGTCTCCCGTACAGACCTACTCTCTCACTGGTGCCATGAGCTAACTCAGAGGCAACCACATGTCTCCCGTACAGACCTACTCTCTCACTGGCACCATGAGTTAACTCAGAGGCAACCACATGTCTCCCGTACAGACCTACACTCTCACTGGTGCCATGAGCTAACTAAGAGGCAACCACATGTCTCCCGTACAGACCAACTCTCTCACTGGTGCCATTAGCTAACCCAGAGACAATCACATGTCTCCTGTACAGATCTACTCTCTCACTGGTGCCATGAGCTAACTCAGAGGCAACCACATGTCTCCAGCACAGACCTACTCTCCCACTGGTGCCATGAGCTAACTCAGAGGTAACCACATGTCTCCCGTACAGACCTACTCTCTCACTGGTGCCATGAGCTAACTCAGAGGCAACCACATGTCTCCCGTACAGATCTACTCTCTCACTGGTGCCATGAGCAAATTCAGAGGCAACCACAGGTCTACTGTACAGACCTACTCTCTCACTGATACCATGAGCTAACTCAGAGGCAACCACATGTCTCCCGTACAGACCTACTCACTGGTGCCATGAGCTTACTCAGAGGCAACTACGTGTCTCCCATACAGACCTACATACTCTCTCAGTGGTGCCATGAGCTAACTCAGAGGCAACCCCGTACAGCCCTACTCTCTCACTGGTGCCATGAGTTAACTCAGAGGCAACCACAAGTCTCCCGTACAGACCTACTCTCTCACTGGTGCCATGAGCTAACTCAGAGGCAACCACATGTCTCCTGTACCGACCTACTCTCTCACTGGTGCCATGAGCTAACTCAGAGGCAACCACATGTCTCCCGTACAGACCTACTCTCTCACTGGTGCCATGAGCTAACTCATAGGCAAGCACATGTCTCCCGTACAGAAGTACTCTCTCACTGGTGCCATGATCTAACTCAGAGGCAACCACATGTCTCCCGTACAGACCTACTCTCTCACTGGTGCCATGAGCTAACTCAGAGGCAACCACATGTCTCCCGTACAGACCTACTCTCTCACTGGTGCCATGAGCTAACTCAGAGGCAACCACATGTCTCCCGTACAGACCTACTCTCTCACTTGGGCCATGAGCTAACTCAGAGGCAATCACATGTCTCCCGTACAGACCTACTCTCTCACTGGTGCCATGAGCTAACTCAGAGGCAACGACATGTCTCCCGTACAGACCTACTCTCTCAGTGGTGCCATGAGCTAATTCAGAGGCAACCACATGTCTCCCGTACAGACCTACTCTCTCACTGGTGCCATGAGCTAACTCAGAGGCAACCACATGTCTCCTGTACAGACCTACTCTCTCACTGGTGCCATGAGCAAATCAGATGCAACCACATGTCTCCTGTACAGACCTACTCTCTCACTGATACCATGAGCTAACTCAGAGGTAACCACATGTCTCCCGTACAGACCTACTCACTGGTGCCATGAGCTAACTCAGAGGCAACCACATGTCTCCCGCACAGACCTACTCTCCCACTGGTGCCATGAGCTAACTCAGAGGTAACCACATGTCTCCCATACAGACCTACTCTCTCACTGCTGCTATGAGCTAACTCAGAGGCAACCACATGTCTCCCGTACAAACCTACTCTCTCACTGGTGCCATGATCTAACTCAGAGGCAACGACATGTCTCCCGTACAGACCTATTCTCTCACTGGTGCCATGAGCTAACTCAGAGGCAACCACATGTCTCCCGTACAGACCTACTCTCTCACTGGAGCCATGAGCTAACTCAGAGGCAACCACATGTCTCCCGTACAGACCTACTCTCTCACTGGTGCCATGAGCTAACTCAGAGGCAACCACATGTCTCCCGTACAGACCTACTCTCCCACTGGTGCCATGAGCTAACTCAGAGACAACCACATGTCTCCCTTACAGACCTATTCTCTCACTGGTGCCATGAGCTAACTAAGAGGCAACCACATGTGTCCCGTACAGACCTATTCTCTCACTGGTGCCATGAGCTAACTCAGAGGAAACCACATGTCTCCTGTACAGACCTACTCTCTCACTGGTGCCATGAGCTAACTCAGAGGCAACCACATGTCTCCCGTACAGAGCTACTCTCTCACTGGTGCCATGAGCTAACTTAGAGGCAACCACATGTCTCCCATACAGACCTACTCTCTCACTGGTGCCATGAGCTAACTCAGAAGCAACCACATGTCTCCCGTACAGACCTACTCTCCCACTGGTGCCATGAGCTAACTCAGAGGCAACCACATGTCTCCCGTACAGACCTACAACTCTCTCACTGGTGCCATGAGCTAACTCAGAGGCAACCACATGCCTCCCGTACAGACCTACTCTCTCACAGGTGCCATGAGCTAACTCAGAGGCAACCACATGTCTCCCGCACAGAACTACTCTCTCACTGGTGCCATGAGCTAACTCAGAGGCAACCACATATCTCCCGTACAGACCTACTCTCTCACTGGTGCCATGAGCTAACTCAGAGGCAACCACATGTCTCCCGTACAGACCTACTCTCTCACTGGTGCCATGAGCTAACTCAGAGGCAACCACATGTCTCCCGTACAGACCTACTCTCTCACTGGCACCATGAGTTAACTCAGAGGCAACCACATGTCTCCCGTACAGACCTACACTCTCACTGGTGCCATGAGCTAACTAAGAGGCAACCACATGTCTCCCGTACAGACCAACTCTCTCACTGGTGCCATTAGCTAACCCAGAGACAATCACATGTCTCCTGTACAGATCTACTCTCTCACTGGTGCCATGAGCTAACTCAGAGGCAACCACATGTCTCCAGCACAGACCTACTCTCCCACTGGTGCCATGAGCTAACTCAGAGGTAACCACATGTCTCCCGTACAGACCTACTCTCTCACTGGTGCCATGAGCTAACTCAGAGGCAACCACATGTCTCCCGTACAGATCTACTCTCTCACTGGTGCCATGAGCAAATTCAGAGGCAACCACAGGTCTACTGTACAGACCTACTCTCTCACTGATACCATGAGCTAACTCAGAGGCAACCACATGTCTCCCGTACAGACCTACTCACTGGTGCCATGAGCTTACTCAGAGGCAACTACGTGTCTCCCATACAGACCTACATACTCTCTCAGTGGTGCCATGAGCTAACTCAGAGGCAACCCCGTACAGCCCTACTCTCTCACTGGTGCCATGAGTTAACTCAGAGGCAACCACAAGTCTCCCGTACAGACCTACTCTCTCACTGGTGCCATGAGCTAACTCAGAGGCAACCACATGTCTCCTGTACCGACCTACTCTCTCACTGGTGCCATGAGCTAACTCAGAGGCAACCACATGTCTCCCGTACAGACCTACTCTCTCACTGGTGCCATGAGCTAACTCATAGGCAAGCACATGTCTCCCGTACAGAAGTACTCTCTCACTGGTGCCATGATCTAACTCAGAGGCAACCACATGTCTCCCGTACAGACCTACTCTCTCACTGGTGCCATGAGCTAACTCAGAGGCAACCACATGTCTCCCGTACAGACCTACTCTCTCACTGGTGCCATGAGCTAACTCAGAGGCAACCACATGTCTCCCGTACAGACCTACTCTCTCACTTGGGCCATGAGCTAACTCAGAGGCAATCACATGTCTCCCGTACAGACCTACTCTCTCACTGGTGCCATGAGCTAACTCAGAGGCAACGACATGTCTCCCGTACAGACCTACTCTCTCAGTGGTGCCATGAGCTAATTCAGAGGCAACCACATGTCTCCCGTACAGACCTACTCTCTCACTGGTGCCATGAGCTAACTCAGAGGCAACCACATGTCTCCTGTACAGACCTACTCTCTCACTGGTGCCATGAGCAAATCAGATGCAACCACATGTCTCCTGTACAGACCTACTCTCTCACTGATACCATGAGCTAACTCAGAGGTAACCACATGTCTCCCGTACAGACCTACTCACTGGTGCCATGAGCTAACTCAGAGGCAACCACATGTCTCCCGCACAGACCTACTCTCCCACTGGTGCCATGAGCTAACTCAGAGGTAACCACATGTCTCCCATACAGACCTACTCTCTCACTGCTGCTATGAGCTAACTCAGAGGCAACCACATGTCTCCCGTACAAACCTACTCTCTCACTGGTGCCATGATCTAACTCAGAGGCAACGACATGTCTCCCGTACAGACCTATTCTCTCACTGGTGCCATGAGCTAACTCAGAGGCAACCACATGTCTCCCGTACAGACCTACTCTCTCACTGGAGCCATGAGCTAACTCAGAGGCAACCACATGTCTCCCGTACAGACCTACTCTCTCACTGGTGCCATGAGCTAACTCAGAGGCAACCACATGTCTCCCGTACAGACCTACTCTCCCACTGGTGCCATGAGCTAACTCAGAGACAACCACATGTCTCCCTTACAGACCTATTCTCTCACTGGTGCCATGAGCTAACTAAGAGGCAACCACATGTGTCCCGTACAGACCTATTCTCTCACTGGTGCCATGAGCTAACTCAGAGGAAACCACATGTCTCCTGTACAGACCTACTCTCTCACTGGTGCCATGAGCTAACTCAGAGGCAACCACATGTCTCCCGTACAGAGCTACTCTCTCACTGGTGCCATGAGCTAACTTAGAGGCAACCACATGTCTCCCATACAGACCTACTCTCTCACTGGTGCCATGAGCTAACTCAGAAGCAACCACATGTCTCCCGTACAGACCTACTCTCCCACTGGTGCCATGAGCTAACTCAGAGGCAACCACATGTCTCCCGTACAGACCTACAACTCTCTCACTGGTGCCATGAGCTAACTCAGAGGCAACCACATGCCTCCCGTACAGACCTACTCTCTCACAGGTGCCATGAGCTAACTCAGAGGCAACCACATGTCTCCCGCACAGAACTACTCTCTCACTGGTGCCATGAGCTAACTCAGAGGCAACCACATGTCTCCCGTACAGACCTACTCTCTCACTGGTGCCATGAGCTAACTCAGAGGCAACCACATGTCTCCCGTACAGACCTACTCTCTTACTGGTGCCATGAGCTAACTCAGAGGCAACCACATGTCTCCTGTACAGACCTACTCTCTCACTGGTGCCATGAGCAAATTCAGAGGCAACCACATGTCTCCTGTACAGACCTACTCTCTCACTGATACCATGAGCTAACTCAGAGGCAACCACATGTCTCCCGTACAGACCTACTCACTGGTGCCATGAGCTAACTCAGAGGCAACTACGTGTCTCCCATACAGACCTACTCTCTCACTGGTGCCATGAGCTAACTCAGAGGCAACCATATGTCTCCCGTACAGACCTACTCTCTCTCACTGGTGCCTTGAGAGGCAACCACATGTCTCCCGTACAGACCTACTCTCTCACTGGTGCCATGAGCTAACTCAGAGGCAAACACATGTCTCCCGTAAGGTCTACTCTCTCACTGGTTCCATGACCTAACTCAGAGTCAACCACATGTCTCCTGTACAGACCTACTCTCTCACTGGTCCCATGAGCTAACTCAGAGGCAACCACATGTCTCCCGTACAGACCTACTCTCTCACTGGTGCCATGAGCTAACTCAGAGGCAACCACATGTCTCCCGTACAGACCAACTCTCTCACTGGTGCCATGCGCTAACTCAGAGGCAACCACATGTCTCTCGTACAGATCTACTCTCTCACTGGTGCCATGAGCTAACTCAGAGGCAACCACATGTCTCCCGTACAGACCTACTCTCTCACTGGTGCCATGAGCTAACTCAGAGGCAACCACATGTCTCCCGTACAGACCTACTCTCTCACTGGTGCCATGAGCTAACTCAGAGGCAACCACATGTCTCCCGTACAGACCTACTCTCTCACTGGTGCCATGAGCTAACTCAGAGGCAACCACATGTCACCCGTACAGACCTACTCTCTCACTGGTGCCATAAGCTAACTCAGATGCAACCACATGTCTCCCGTACAGACCTACTCTCTCACTGGTGCCATGAGCTAACTCAGAGGCAACCACATGTCTCCCTTACAGACCTACTCTCTCACTGGTGCCATGAGCTAACTCAGAGGCAACCACATGTCTCCTGTACAGACCTACTCTCTCACTGGTGCCATGATCTAACTCAGAGGCAACGACATGTCTCCCGTACAGACCTACTCTCTCACTGGTGCCATGAGCTAACTCAGAGGCAACCACATGTCTCCCGTACAGACCTACTCTCTCACTGGTGCCATGAGCTAACTCATAGGCAAGCACATGTCTCCCGTACAGACGTACTCTCTCACTGGTGCCATGATCTAACTCAGAGGCAACCACATATCTCCCGTACAGACCTACTCTCTCACTGGTGCCATGAGCTAACTCAGAGTCAACCACATGTCTCCCGTACAGACCTACTCTCTCACTGGTGCCATGAGCTAACTCAGAGGCAACCACATGTCTCCCGTACAGACCTACTCTCTCACTGGCGCCATGAGTTAACTCAGAGGCAACCACATGTCTCCCGTACAGACCTACACTCTCACTGGTGCCATGAGCTAACTAAGAGGCAACCACATGTCTCCCGTACAGACCTACTCTCTCACTGGTGCCATTAGCTAACCCAGAGACAATCACATGTCTCCTGTACAGATCTACTCTCTCACTGGTGCCATGAGCTAACTCAGAGGCTACCACATGTCTCCAGCACAGACCTACTCTCCCACTGGTGCCATGAGCTAACTCAGAGGCAACCACATGTCTCCCATACAGACCTACTCTCCCACTGGTGCCATGAGCTAACTCAGAGACAACCACATGTCTCGCGTACAGACCTACTCTCTCACTGGTGCCATGAGCTAACTCAGAGGCAACCACATGTCTCCCGTACAGACCTACTCTCTCACTGGTGCCATGAGCAAATTCAGAGGCAACCACAGGTCTACTGTACAGACCTACTCTCTCACTGATACCATGAGCTAACTCAGAGGCAACCACATGTCTCCCGTACAGACCTACTCACTGGTGCCATGAGCTAACTCAGAGGCAACTACGTGTCTCCCATACAGACCTACATACTCTCTCACTGGTACCATGAGCTAACTCAGAGGCAACCACATGTCTCCCGTACAGCCCTACTCTCTCACTGGTGCCATGAGCTAACTCAGAGGCAACCACAAGTCTCCCGTACAGACCTACTCTCTCACTGGTGCCATGAGCTAACACAGAGGCAACCACATGTCTCCCGTACAGACCTACTCTCTCACTGGTGCCATGAGCTAACTCAGAGGCAACCACATGTCTCCCGTACAGACCTACTCTCTCACTGGTGCCATGAGCTAACTCATAGGCAAGCACATGTCTCCCGTACAGACGTACTCTCTCACTGGTGCCATGATCTAACTCAGAGGCAACCACATGTCTCCCGTACAGACCTACTCTCTCACTGGTGCCATGAACTAACTCAGAGGCAACCACATGTCTCCCGTACAGACCTACTCTCTCACTGGTGCCATGAGCTAACACAGAGGCAACCACATGTCTCCTGTACAGACCTACCCTCTCACTGATACCATGAGCTAACTCAGAGACAACCACATGTCTCCCATACAGACCTACTCACTGATGCCATGAGCTAACTCAGAGGCAACTACGTGTCTCCCATACAGACCTACATACTCTCTCACTGGTGCCATGAGCTAACTCAGAGGCAACCACATGTCTCCCGTACAGCCCTACTCTCTCACTGGTGCCATGAGCTAACTCAGAGGCAACCACAAGTCTCCTGTACAGACCTACTCTCTCACTGGTGCTATGAGCTAACTCAGAGGCAACCACATGTCTCCCGTACAGACCTACTCTCTCACTGGTGCCATGAGCTAACTCAGAGGCAACCACATGTCTCCCGTACAGACCTACTCTCTCACTGGTGCCATGAGCTAACTCATAGGCAAGCACATGTCTCCCGTACAGACGTACTCTCGCACTGGTGCCATGATCTAACTCAGAGGCAACCACATGTCTCCCGTACAGACCTACTCTCTCACTGGTGCCATGAGCTAACTCAGAGGCAACCACATGTCTCCCGTACAGACCTACTCTCTCACTGGTGCCATGAGCTAACTCAAGATGCAACCAAATGTCTCCCGTACAGACCTACTCTCTCACTTGTACCATGAGCTAACTCAGAGGCAATCACATGTCTCCCATACAGACCTACTCTCTCACTGGTGCCATGAGCTAACTCAGAGGCAACGACATGTCTCCCGTACAGACCTACTCTCTCAGTGGTGCCATGAGCTAACTCAGAGGCAACCACATGTCTCCCGTACAGACCTACTCTCTCACTGGTGCCATGAGCTAACTCAGAGGCAACCACATGTCTCCTGTACAGACCTACTCTCTCACTGGTGCCATGAGCAAATTCAGATGCAACCACATGTCTCCTGTACAGACCTACTCTCTCACTGATACCATGAGCTAACTCAAAGGCAACCACATGTCTCCCGTACAGACCTACTCACTGGTGCCATGAGCTAACTCAGAGGCAACTACGTGTCTCCCATACAGACCTACATACTCTCTCACTGGTGCCATGAGCTAACTCAGAGGCAACCCCGTACAGCCCTACTCTCTCACTGGTGCCATGAGTTAACTCAGAGGCAACCACAAGTCTCCCGTACAGACCTACTCTCTCACTGGTGCCATGAGCTAACTCAGAGGCAACCACATGTCTCCCGTACCGACCTACTCTCTCACTGGTGCCATGAGCTAACTCAGAGGCAACCACATGTCTCCCGTACAGACCTACTCTCTCACTGGTGCCATGAGCTAACTCATAGGCAAGCACATGTCTCCCGTACAGACGTACTCTCTCACTGGTGTCATGATCTAACTCAGAGGCAACCACATGTCTCCCATACAGACCTACTCTCTCACTGGTGCCATGAGCTAACTCAGAGGCAACCACATGTCTCCCGTACAGACCTACTCTCTCACTGGTGCCATGAGCTAACTCAGAGGCAACCACATGTCTCCTGTACAGACCTACTCTCTCACTTGTGCCATGAGCTAACTCAGAGGCAATCACATGTCTCCCGTACAGATCTACTCTCTCACTGGTGCCATGAGCTAACTCAGAGGCAACGACATGTCTCCCGTACAGACCTACTCTCTCAGTGGTGCCATGAGCTAATTCAGAGGCAACCACATGTCTCCCGTACAGACCTACTCTCTAACTGGTGCCATGAGATAACTCAGAGGCAACCACATGTCTCCTGTACAGACCTACTCTCTCACTGGTGCCATGAGCAAATTCAGATGCAACCACATGTCTCCTGTACAGACCTACTCTCTCACTGATACCATGAGCTAACTCAGAGGCAACCACATGTCTCCCATACAGACCTACTCACTGGTGCCATGAGCTAACTCAGAGGCAACCATATGTCTCCCACACAGACCTACTCTCCCACTGGTGCCATGAGCTAACTCAGAGGCAACCACATGTCTCCCGTACAGACCTACTCTCCCACTGGTGCCATGAGCTACTTAGAGACAACCACATGTCTCCCGTTCAGACCTACTCTCTCACTGGTGCCATGAGCTAACTCAGAGGCAACCACATGTCTCCCGTACAGACCTACTCTCTCAGTGGTGCCATGAGCTAACTCAGAGGCAACCACATGTCTCCCGTACAGACCTACTCTCTCACTGGTGCCATCAGCTAACTCAGAGGCAACCACATCTCTCCTGTACAGACCTACTCTCTCACTGGTGCCATGAGCAAATTCAGAGGCAACCACATGTCTCCTGTACAGACCTACTCTCTCACTGATACCATGAGCTAACTCAGAGGCAACCACATGTCTCCCGTACAGACCTACCCACTGGTGCCATGAGCTAACTCAGAGGCAACTACGTGTCTCCCATACAGACCTACATACTCTCTCACTGGTGCCATGAGCTAACTCAGAGGCAACCACATGTCTCCCGTACAGACCTACTCTCTCACTGGTGCCATGAGCTAACTCAGAGGCAACCACAAGTCTCCCGTACAGACCTACTCTCTCACTGGTGCCATGAGCTAACTCAGAGGCAACCACATGTCTCCCGTACAGACCTACTCTCTCACTGGTGCCATGAGCTAACTCAGAGGCAACCACATGTCTCCCGTACAGACCTACTCTCTCACTGGTGCCATGAGCTAATTCATAGGCAACCACATGTATCCCGTACAGACGTACTCTCTCACTCATGCCATGATCTAACTCAGAGGCAACCACATGTCTCCGGTACAGACCTACTCTCTCACTGGTGCCATCAGCTAACTCAGAGGCAACCACATGTCTCCTGTACAGACCTACTCTCTCACTGGTGCCATGAGCAAATTCAGAGGCAACCACATGTCTCCTGTACAGACCTACTCTCTCACTGATACCATGAGCTAACTCAGAGGCAACCACAAGTCTCCCGTACAGACCTACTCTCTCACTGGTGCCATGAGCTAACTCAGAGGCAACCACATGTCTCCCGTACCGACCTACTCTCTCACTGGTGCCATGAGCTAACTCAGAGGCAACCACATGTCTCCCGTACAGACCTACTCTCTCACTGGTGCCATGAGCTAACTCATAGGCAAGCACATGTCTCCCGTACAGACGTACTCTCTCACTGGTGTCATGATCTAACTCAGAGGCAACCACATGTCTCCCATACAGACCTACTCTCTCACTGGTGCCATGAGCTAACTCAGAGGCAACCACATGTCTCCCGTACAGACCTACTCTCTCACTGGTGCCATGAGCTAACTCAGAGGCAACCACATGTCTCCCGTACAGACCTACTCTCTCACTTGTGCCATGAGCTAACTCAGAGGCAATCACATGTCTCCCGTACAGATCTACTCTCTCACTGGTGCCATGAGCTAACTCAGAGGCAACGACATGTCTCCCGTACAGACCTACTCTCTCAGTGGTGCCATGAGCTAATTCAGAGGCAACCACATGTCTCCCGTACAGACCTACTCTCTTACTGGTGCCATGAGATAACTCAGAGGCAACCACATGTCTCCTGTACAGACCTACTCTCTCACTGGTGCCATGAGCAAATTCAGATGCAACCACATGTCTCCTGTACAGACCTACTCTCTCACTGATACCATGAGCTAACTCAGAGGCAACCACATGTCTCCCATACAGACCTACTCACTGGTGCCATGAGCTAACTCAGAGGCAACCATATGTCTCCCACACAGACCTACTCTCCCACTGGTGCCATGAGCTAACTCAGAGGCAACCACATGTCTCCCGTACAGACCTACTCTCCCACTGGTGCCATGAGCTACTTAGAGACAACCAAATGTCTCCCGTTCAGACCTACTCTCTCACTGGTGCCATGAGCTAACTCAGAGGCAACCACATGTCTCCCGTACAGACCTACTCTCTCAGTGGTGCCATGAGCTAACTCAGAGGCAACCACATGTCTCCCGTACAGACCTACTCTCTCACTGGTGCCATCAGCTAACTCAGAGGCAACCACATCTCTCCTGTACAGACCTACTCTCTCACTGGTGCCATGAGCAAATTCAGAGGCAACCACATGTCTCCTGTACAGACCTACTCTCTCACTGATACCATGAGCTAACTCAGAGGCAACCACATGTCTCCCGTACAGACCTACCCACTGGTGCCATGAGCTAACTCAGAGGCAACTACGTGTCTCCCATACAGACCTACATACTCTCTCACTGGTGCCATGAGCTAACTCAGAGGCAACCACATGTCTCCCGTACAGACCTACTCTCTCACTGGTGCCATGAGCTAACTCAGAGGCAACCACAAGTCTCCCGTACAGACCTACTCTCTCACTGGTGCCATGAGCTAACTCAGAGGCAACCACATGTCTCCCGTACAGACCTACTCTCTCACTGGTGCCATGAGCTAACTCAGAGGCAACCACATGTCTCCCGTACAGACCTACTCTCTCACTGGTGCCATGAGCTAATTCATAGGCAACCACATGTATCCCGTACAGACGTACTCTCTCACTCATGCCATGATCTAACTCAGAGGCAACCACATGTCTCCGGTACAGACCTACTCTCTCACTGGTGCCATCAGCTAACTCAGAGGCAACCACATGTCTCCTGTACAGACCTACTCTCTCACTGGTGCCATGAGCAAATTCAGAGGCAACCACATGTCTCCTGTACAGACCTACTCTCTCACTGATACCATGAGCTAACTCAGAGGCAACCACATGTCTCCCATACAGACCTACTCACTGGTGCCATGAGCTAACTCAGAGGCAACTACGTGTCTCCCATACAGACCTACATACTCTCTCACTGGTTCCATGAGCTAACTCAGAGGCAACCACATGTCTCCCGTACAGACCTACTCTCTCACTGGTGCCATGAGCTAACTCAGAGGCAACCACAAGTCTCCCGTACAGACCTACTCTCTCACTGGTGCCATGAGCTAACTCAGAGGCAACCACATGTCTCCCGTACAGACCTACTCTCTCACTGGTGCCATGAGCTAACTCAGAGGCAACCACATGTCTCCCGTACAGACCTACTCTCTCACTGGTGCCATGAGCTAACTCATAGGCAACCACATGTCTCCCGTACAGACGTACTCTCTCACTCATGCCATGATCTAACTCAGAGGCAACCACATGTCTCCCATACAGAACTACATACTCTCTCACTAGTGCCATGAGCTAACTCAGAGGCAACCCCGTACAGCCCTACTCTCTCACTGGTGCCATGAGCTAACTCAGAGGCAACCACAAGTCTCCCGTACAGACCTACTCTCTCACTGGTGCCATGAGCTAACTCAGAGGCAACCACATGTCTCCCGTACCGACCTACTCTCTCACTGGTGCCATGAGCTAACTCAGAGGCAACCACATGTCTCCCGTACAGACCTACTCTCTCACTGGTGCCATGAGCTAACTCATAGGCAAGCACATGTCTCCCGTACAGACGTACTCTCTCACTGGTGCCATGATCTAACTCAGAGGCAACCACATGTCTCCCGTACAGACCTACTCTCTCACTGGTGCCATGAGCTAACTCAGAGGCAACCACATGTCTCCCGTACAGACCTACTCTCTCACTGGTGCCATGAGCTAACTCAGAGGCAACCACATGTCTCCCGTACAGACCTACTCTCTCACTGGCGCCATGAGCTAACTCAGAAGCAACCACATGTCTCCCGTACAGACCTACACTTTCACTGGTGCCATGAGCTAACTAAGAGGCAACCACATTTCTCCCGTACAGACCTACTCTCTCACTGGAGCCATTAGTTAACCCAGAGACAATCTCATGTCTCCTGTACAGATCTACTCTCTCACTGGTGCCATGAGCTAACTCAGAGGCAACCACATGTCTCCCGCACAGACCTACTCTCCCACTGGTGCCATGAGCTAACTCAGAGGCAACCACATGTCTCCCTTACAGACCTACTCTCCCACTGGTGCCATGAGCTAACTCAGAGACAACCACATGTCTCTCGTACAGACCTACTCTCTCACTGGTGCCATGAGCTAACTCAGAGGCAAGCACATGTCTCCCGTACAGACCTACTCTCTCACTGGTGCCATGAGCTAACTCAGAGGCAACCACATGTCTCCCGTACAGACCTACTCTCTCACTTGTGCCATGAGCTAACTCAGAGGCAATCACATGTCTCCCGTACAGACCTACTCTCTCACTGGTGCCATGAGCTAACTCAGAGGCAACGACATGTCTCCCGTACAGACCTACTCTCTCAGTGGTGCCATGAGCTAACTCAGAGGCAACCACATGTCTCCCGTACAGACCTACTCTCTCACTGGTGCCATGAGCTAACTCAGAGGCAACCACATGTCTCCTGTACAGACCTACTCTCTCACTGGTGCCATGAGCAAATTCAGATGCAACCACATGTCTCCTGTACAGACCTACTTTCTCACTGATACCATGAGCTAACTCAGAGGCAACCACATGTCTCCCGTACAGACCTACTCACTGGTGCCATGAGCTATCTCAGAGGCAACTACGTGTCTCCCATACACACCTACATACTCTCTCACTGGTGCCATGAGCTAACTCAGAGGCAACCCCGTACAGCCCTACTCTCTCACTGGTACCATTAGCTAACTCAGAGGCAACCACAAGTCTCCTGTACAGACCTACTATCACTGGTGCCATGAGCTAACTCAGAGGCAACCACATGTCTCCCGTACCGAACTACTCTCTCACTGATGCCATGAGCTAACTCATAGGCAACCACATGTCTCCCGTACAGACGTACTCTCTCACTCATGCCATGATCTAACTCAGAGGCAACCACATGTCTCCCATACAGAACTACATACTATCTCACTAGTGCCATGAGCTAACTCAGAGGCAACCCCGTACAGCCCTACTCTCTCACTGGTGCCATGAGCTAACTCAGAGGCAACCACATTTCTCCCGTACAGACCTACTCTCTCACTGGAGCCATTAGTTAACCCAGAGACAATCTCATGTCTCCTGTACAGATCTACTCTCTCACTGGTGCCATGAGCTAACTCAGAGGCAACCACATGTCTCCCGCACAGACCTACTCTCCCACTGGTGCCATGAGCTAACTCAGAGGCAACCACATGTCTCCCTTACAGACCTACTCTCCCACTGGTGCCATGAGCTAACTCAGAGACAACCACATGTCTCTCGTACAGACCTACTCTCTCACTGGTGCCATGAGCTAACTCAGAGGCAAGCACATGTCTCCCGTACAGACCTACTCTCTCACTGGTGCCATGAGCTAACTCAGAGGCAACCACATGTCTCCCGTACAGACCTACTCTCTCACTTGTGCCATGAGCTAACTCAGAGGCAATCACATGTCTCCCGTACAGACCTACTCTCTCACTGGTGCCATGAGCTAACTCAGAGGCAACGACATGTCTCCCGTACAGACCTACTCTCTCAGTGGTGCCATGAGCTAACTCAGAGGCAACCACATGTCTCCCGTACAGACCTACTCTCTCACTGGTACCATGAGCTAACTCAGAGGCAACCACATGTCTCCTGTACAGACCTACTCTTTCACTGGTGCCATGAGCAAATTCAGATGCAACCACATGTCTCCTGTACAGACCTACTCTCTCACTGATACCATGAGCTAACTCAGAGGCAACCACATGTCTCCCGTACAGACCTACTCACTGGTGCCATGAGCTATCTCAGAGGCAACTACGTGTCTCCCATACACACCTACATACTCTCTCACTGGTGCCATGAGCTAACTCAGAGGCAACCCCGTACAGCCCTACTCTCTCACTGGTACCATTAGCTAACTCAGAGGCAACCACAAGTCTCCTGTACAGACCTATTCTATCACTGGTGCCATGAGCTAACTCAGAGGCAACCACATGTCTCCCGTACCGAACTACTCTCTCACTGATGCCATGAGCTAACTCATAGGCAACCACATGTCTCCCGTACAGACGTACTCTCTCACTCATGCCATGATCTAACTCAGAGGCAACCACATGTCTCCCATACAGAACTACATACTCTCTCACTAGTGCCATGAGCTAACTCAGAGGCAACCCCGTACAGCCCTACTCTCTCACTGGTGCCATGAGCTAACTCAGAGGCAACCACAAGTCTCCCGTACAGACCTACTCTCTCACTGGTGCCATGAGCTAACTCAGAGGCAACCACATGTCTCCCGTACCGACCTACTCTCTCACTGGTGCCATGAGCTAACTCAGAGGCAACCACATGTCTCCCGTACAGACCTACTCTCTCACTGGTGCCATGAGCTAACTCATAGGCAAGCACATGTCTCCCGTACAGACGTACTCTCTCACTGGTGCCATGATCTAACTCAGAGGCAACCACATGTCTCCCGTACAGACCTACTCTCTCACTGGTGCCATGAGCTAACTCAGAGGCAACCACATGTCTCCCGTACAGACCTACTCTCTCACTGGTGCCATGAGCTAACTCAGAGGCAACCACATGTCTCCCGTACAGACCTACTCTCTCACTGGCGCCATGAGCTAACTCAGAGGCAACCACATGTCTCCCGTACAGACCTACACTTTCACTGGTGCCATGAGCTAACTAAGAGGCAACCACATTTCTCCCGTACAGACCTACTCTCTCACTGGAGCCATTAGTTAACCCAGAGACAATCACATGTCTCCTGTACAGATCTACTCTCTCACTGGTGCCATGAGCTAACTCAGAGGCAACCACATGTCTCCCGCACAGACCTACTCTCCCACTGGTGCCATGAGCTAACTCAGAGGCAACCACATGTCTCCCATACAGACCTACTCTCCCACTGGTGCCATGAGCTAACTCAGAGACAACCACATGTCTCCCGTACAGACCTACTCTCTCACTGGTGCCATGAGCTAACTCAGAGGCAAGCACATGTCTCCCGTACAGACCTACTCTCTCACTGGTGCCATGAGCTAACTCAGAGGCAACCACATGTCTCCCGTACAGACCTACTCTCTCACTTTTGCCATGAGCTAACTCAGAGGCAATCACATGTCTCCCGTACAGACCTACTCTCTCACTGGTGCCATGAGCTAACTCAGAGGCAATGACATGTCTCCCGTACAGACCTACTCTCTCAGTGGTGCCATGAGCTAACTCAGAGGCAACCACATGTCTCCCGTACAGACCTACTCTCTCACTGGTGCCATGAGCTAACTCAGAGGCAACCACATGTCTCCTGTACAGACCTACTCTCTCACTGGTGCCATGAGCAAATTCAGATGCAACCACATGTCTCCTGTTCAGACCTACTCTCTCACTGATACCATGAGCTAACTCAGAGGCAATCACATGTCTCCCGTACAGACCTACTCACTGGTGCCATGAGCTATCTCAGAGGCAACTACGTGTCTCCCATACACACCTACATACTCTCTCACTGGTGCCATGAGCTAACTCAGAGGCAACCCCGTACAGCCCTACTCTCTCACTGGTGCCATGAGCTAACTCAGAGGCAACCACAAGTCTCCCGTACAGACCTACTCTCTCAATGGTGCCATGAGCTACCTCAGAGGCAACCACATGTCTCCCGTACCGAACTACTCTCTCACTGGTGCCATGAGCTAACTCAGAGGCAAGCACATGTCTCCCGTACAGACGTACTCTCTCACTGGTGCCATGATCTAACTCAGAGGCAACCACATGTATCCCGTACAGACCTACTCTCTCACTGGTGCCATGAGCTAACTCAGAGGCAACCACATGTCTCCCGTACAGACCTACTCTCTCACTGGTGCCATGAGCTAACTCAGAGGCAACCACATGTCTCCCGTACAGACCTACTCTCTCACTGGCGCCATGAGCTAACTCAGAGGCAACCACATGTCTCCCGTACAGACCTACACTCTCACTGGTGCCATGAGCTATCTAAGAGGCAACCACATGTCTCCCGTACAGACCTACTCTCTCACTGGTGCCATTAGCTAACCCAGAGACAATCACATGTCTCCTGTACAGATCTACTCTCTCACTGGTTCCATGAGCTAACTCAGAGGCAACCACATGTCTCCCGCACAGACCTACTCTCCCACTGGTGCCATGAACTAACTCAGAGGCAACCACATGTCTCCCATACAGACCTACTCTCCCACTGGTGCCATGAGCTAACTCAGAGACAACCACATGTCTCCCGTACAGACCTACTCTCTCACTGGTGCCATGAGCTAACTCAGAGGCAACCACATGTCTCCCGTACAGACCTACTCTCTCACTTGTGCCATGAGCTAACTCAGAGGCAACCACATGTCTCCCGTACAGACCTACTCTCTCACTGGTGCCATGAGCTAACTCATAGGCAAGCACATGTCTTCCGTACAGACGTACACTCTCACTGGTGCCATGATCTAACTCAGAGGCAACCACATGTCTCCCGTACAGACCTACTCTCTCACTGGTGCCATGAGCTAACTCAGAGGCAACCACATGTCTCCCATACAGACCTACTCTCTCACTGGTGCCATGAGCTAACTCAGAGGCAACCACATGTCTCCCGTACAGACCTACTCTCTCACTTGTGCCATGAGCTAACTCAGAGGCAATCACATGTCTCCCGTACAGACCTACTCTCTCACTGGTGCCATGAGCTAACTCAGAGGCAACGACATTTCTCCCGTACAGACCTACTCTCTCAGTGGTGCCATGAGCTAACTCAGAGGCCACCACATGTCTCCCGTACAGACCTACTCTCTCACTGGTGCCATGAGCTAACTCAGAGGCAACCACATGTCTCCTGTACAGACCTACTCTCTCACTGGTGCCATGAGCAAATTCAGATGCAACCACATGTCTCCTGTACAGACCTACTCTCTCACTGAAACCATGAGCTAACTCAGAGGCAACCACATGTCTCCCGTACAGACCTACTCACTTGTGCCATGAGCTAACTCAGAGGCAACTACGTGTCTCCCATACAGACCTACATACTCTCTCACTGGTGCCATGAACTAACTCAGAGGCAACCCCGTACAGCCCTACTCTCTCACTGGTGCCATGAACTAACTCAGAGGCAACCACAAGTCTCCCGTACAGACCTACTCTCTCACTGGTGCCATGAGCTAACTCAGAGGCAACCACATGTCTCCCGTACCGACCTACTCTCTCACTGGTGCCATGAGCTAACTCAGAGGCAACCACATGTCTCCCGTACAGACCTACTCTCTCACTGGTGCCATGATCTAACTCATAGGCAAGCACATGTCTCCCGTACAGACGTACTCTCTCACTGGTGCCATGATCTAACTCAGAGGCAACCACATGTCTCCCGTACAGACCTACTCTCTCACTGGTGCCATGAGCTAACTCAGAGGCAACCACATGTCTCCCGTACAGACCTACTCTCTCACTGGTGCCATGAGCTAACTCAGAGGCAACGACATGTCTCCCGTACAGACCTACTCTCTCAGTGGTGCCATGAGCTAATTCAGAGGCAACCACATGTCTCCCATACAGACCTACTCTCTCACTGGTGCCATGAGCTAACTCAGAGGCAACCACATTTCTCCTGTACAGACCTACTCTCTCACTGGTGCCATGAGCAAATTCAGATGCAACCACATGTCTCCTGTACAGACCTACTGTCTCACTGATACCATGAGCTAACTCAGAGGCAACCACATGTCTCCCGTACAGACCTAATCACTGGTGCCATGAGCTAACTCAGAGGCAACTACGTGTCTCCCATACAGACCTACATACTCTCTCACTGGTGCCATGAGCTAACTCAGAGGCAACCCCGTACAGCCCTACTCTCTCACTGGTGCCATGAGCTAACTCAGAGGCAACCACAAGTCTCCCGTACAGACCTACTCTCTCACTGGTGCCATGAGCTAACTCAGAGGCAACCACATGTCTCCCGTACCGACCTACTCTCTCACTGGTGCCATGAGCTAACTCAGAGGCAACCACATGTCTCCCGTACAGACCTATTCTCTCACTGGTGCCATGAGCTAACTTATATGCAAGCACATGTCTCCCGTACAGACGTACTCCCTCACTGGTGCCATGATCTAACTCAGAGGCAACCACATGTCTCCCGTACAGACCTACTCTCTCACTGGTGCCATGAGCTAACTCAGAGGCAACCACAAGTCTCCCGTACAGACCTACTCTCTCACTGGTGCCATGAGCTAACTCAGAGGCAAGCACATGTCTCCCGTACAGACCTACTCTCTCACTGGTGCCATGAGCTAACTCAGAGGCAACCACATGTCTCCCGTACAGACCTACTCTCTCACTTGTGCCATGAGCTAACTCAGAGGCAATCACATGTCTCCCGTACAGACCTACTCTCTCACTGGTGCCATGAGCTAACTCAGAGGCAACGACATGTCTCCCGTACAGACCTACTCTCTCAGTGGTGCCATGAGCTAACTCAGAGGCAACCACATGTCTCCCGTACAGACCTACTCTCTCACTGGTGCCATGAGCTAACTCAGAGGCAACCACATGTCTCCTGTACAGACCTACTCTCTCACTGGTGCCATGAGCAAATTCAGATGCAACCACATGTCTCCTGTACAGACCTACTCTCTCACTGATACCATGAGCTAACTCAGAGGCAACCACATGTCTCCCGTACAGACCTACTCACTGGTGCCATGAGCTATCTCAGAGGCAACTACGTGTCTCCCATACACACCTACATACTCTCTCACTGGTGCCATGAGCTAACTCAGAGGCAACCCCGTACAGCCCTACTCTCTCACTGGTGCCATGAGCTAACTCAGAAGCAACCACAAGTCTCCCGTACAGACCTACTCTCTCACTGGTGCCATGAGCTAACTCAGAGGCAACCACATGTCTCCCGTACCGAACTACTCTCTCACTGGTGCCATGAGCTAACTCATAGGCAACCACATGTCTCCCGTACAGACGTACTCTCTCACTCATGCCATGATCTAACTCAGAGGCAACCACATGTCTCCCATACAGAACTACATACTCTCTCACTAGTGCCATGAGCTAACTCAGAGGCAACCCCGTACAGCCCTACTCTCTCACTGGTGCCATGAGCTAACTCAGAGGCAACCACAAGTCTCCCGTACAGACCTACTCTCTCACTGGTGCCATGAGCTAACTCAGAGGCAACCAAATGTCTCCCGTACCGACCTACTCTCTCACATGTGCCATGAGCTAACTCAGAGGCAACCACATGTCTCCCGTACAGACCTACTCTCTCACTGGTGCCATGAGCTAACTCATAGGCAAGCACATGTCTCCCGTACAGACGTACTCTCTCACTGGTGCCATGATCTAACTCAGAGGCAACCACATGTCTCCCGTACAGACCTACTCTCTCACTGGTGCCATGAGCTAACTCAGAGGCAACCACATGTCTCACGTACAGACCTACTCTCTCACTGGTGCCATGAGCTAACTCAGAGGCAACCACATGTCTCCCGTACAGACCTACTCTCTCACTGGCGCCATGAGCTAACTCAGAGGCAACCACATGTCTCCCGTACAGACCTACACTTTCACTGGTACCATGAGCTAACTAAGAGGCAACCACATTTCTCCCGTACAGACCTACTCTCTCACTGGAGCCATTAGTTAACCCAGAGACAATCACATGTCTCCTGTACAGATCTACTCTCTCTCTGGTGCCATGAGCTAACTCAGAGGCAACCACATGTCTCCCGCACAGACCTACTCTCCCACTGGTGCCATGAGCTAACTCAGAGGCAACCACATGTCTCCCATACAGACCCACTCTCCCACTGGTGCCATGAGCTAACTCAGAGACAACCACATGTCTCCCGTACAGACCTACTCTCTCACTGGTGCCATGAGCTAACTCAGAGGCAAGCACATGTTTCCCGTACAGACCTACTCTCTCACTGGTGCCATGAGCTAACTCAGAGGCAACCACATGTCTCCCGTACAGACCTACTCTCTCACTTGTGCCATGAGCTAACTCAGAGGCAATCACATGTCTCCCGTACAGACCTACTCTCTCACTGGTACCATGAGCTAACTCAGAGGCAACGACATGTCTCCCGTACAGACCTACTCTCTCAGTGGTGCCATGAGCTAACTCAGAGGCAACCACATGTCTCCCGTACAGACCTACTCTCTCACTGGTGCCATGAGCTAACTCATAGGCAACCACATGTCTCCTGTACAGACCTACTCTCTCACTGGTGCCATGAGCAAATTCAGATGCAACCACATGTCTCCTGTACAGACCTACTCTCTCACTGATACCATGAGCTAACTCAGAGGCAACCACATGTCTCCCATACAGACCTACTCACTGGTGCCATGAGCTATCTCAGAGGTAACTACGTGTCTCCCATACACACCTACATACTCTCTCACTGGTGCCATGAGCTGACTCAGAGGCAACCCCGTACAGCCCTACTCTCTCACTGGTGCCATGAGCTAACTCAGAGGCAACCACAAGTCTCCCGTAGAGACCTACTCTCTCACTGGTGCCATGAGCTAACTCAGAGGCAACCACATGCTCCCGTACCGAACTACTCTCTCACTGGTGCCATGAGCTAACTCAGAGGCAAGCACATGTCTCCCGTACAGACGTACCCTCTCACTGGTGCCATGATCTAACTCAGAGGCAACCACATGTATCCCGTACAGACCTACTCTCTCACTGGTGCCATGAGCTAACTCAGAGGCAACCACATGTCTCCCGTACAGACCTACTCTCTCACTGGTGCCATGAGCTAACTCAGAGGCAACCACATGTCTCCCGTACAGACCTACACTCTCACTGATGCCATGAGCTAACTAAGAGGCAACCACATGTCTCCCGTACAGACCTACTCTCTCACTGGTGCCATTAGCTAACCCAGAGACAATCACATGTCTCCTGTACAGATCTACTCTCTCACTGGTTCCATGAGCTAACTCAGAGGCAACCACATGTCTCCCGCACAGACCTACTCTCCCACTGGTGCCATGAACTAACTCAGAGGCAACCACATGTCTCCCATACAGACCTACTCTCCCACTGGTGCCATGAGCTAACTCAGAGACAACCACATGTCTCCCGTACAGACCTACTCTCTCACTGGTGCCATGAGCTAACTCAGAGGCAACCACATGTCTCCCGTACAGACGTACACTCTCACTGGTGCCATGATCTAACTCAGAGGCAACCACATGTCTCCCGTACAGACCTACTCTCTCACTGGTGCCATGAGCTAACTCAGAGGCAACCACATGTCTCCCATACAGACCTACTCTCTCACTGGTGCCATGAGCTAACTCAGAGGCAACCACATGTCTCCCGTACAGACCTACTCTCTCACTTGTGCCATGAGCTAACTCAGAGGCAATCACATGTCTCCCGTACAGACCTACTCTCTCACTGGTGCCATGAGCTAACTCAGAGGCAACGACATTTCTCCCGTACAGACCTACTCTCTCAGTGGTGCCATGAGCTAACTCAGAGGCCACCACATGTCTCCCGTACAGACCTACTCTCTCACTGGTGCCATGAGCTAACTCAGAGGCAACCACATGTCTCCTGTACAGACCTACTCTCTCACTGGTGCCATGAGCAAATTCAGATGCAACCACATGTCTCCTGTACAGACCTACTCTCTCACTGAAACCATGAGCTAACTCAGAGGCAACCACATGTCTCCCGTACAGACCTACTCACTTGTGCCATGAGCTAACTCAGAGGCAACTACGTGTCTCCCATACAGACCTACATACTCTCTCACTGGTGCCATGAGCTAACTCAGAGGCAACCCCGTACAGCCCTACTCTCTCACTGGTGCCATGAGCTAACTCAGAGGCAACCACAAGTCTCCCGTACAGACCTACTCTCTCACTGGTGCCATGAGCTAACTCAGAGGCAACCACATGTCTCCCGTACCGACCTACTCTCTCACTGGTGCCATGAGCTAACTCAGAGGCAACCACATGTCTCCCGTACAGACCTACTCTCTCACTGGTGCCATGATCTAACTCATAGGCAAGCACATGTCTCCCGTACAGACGTACTCTCTCACTGGTGCCATGATCTAACTCAGAGGCAACCACATGTCTCCCGTACAGACCTACTCTCTCACTGGTGCCATGAGCTAACTCAGAGACAATCACATGTCTCCCGTACAGACCTACTCTCTCACTGGTGCCATGAGCTAACTCAGAGGCAACGACATGTCTCCCGTACAGACCTACTCTCTCAGTGGTGCCATGAGCTAATTCAGAGGCAACCACATGTCTCCCGTACAGACCTACTCTCTCACTGGTGCCATGAGCTAACTCAGAACAACCACATTTCTCCTGTACAGACCTACTCTCTCACTGGTGCCATGAGCAAATTCAGATGCAACCACATGTCTCCTGTACAGACCTACTCTCTCACTGATACCATGAGCTAACTCAGAGGCAACCACATGTCTCCCGTACAGACCTACTCACTGGTGCCATGAGCTAACTCAGAGGCAACTACGTGTCTCCCATACAGACCTACATACTCTCTCACTGGTGCCATGAGCTAACTCAGAGGCAACCCCGTACAGCCCTACTCTCTCACTGGTGCCATGAGCTAACTCAGAGGCAACCACAAGTCTCCCGTACAGACCTACTCTCTCATTGGTGCCATGAGCTAACTCAGAGGCAACCACATGTCTCCCGTACCGACCTACTCTCTCACTGGTGCCATGAGCTAACTCAGAGGCAACCACATGTCTCCCGTACAGACCTATTCTCAACCTGGTGCCATGAGCTAACTTATATGCAAGCACATGTCTCCCGTACAGACGTACTCTCTCACTGGTGCCATGATCTAACTCAGAGGCAACCACATGTCTCCCGTACAGACCTACTCTCTCACTGGTGCCATGAGCTAACTCAGAGGCAACCACAAGTCTCCCGTACAGACCTACTCTCTCACTGGTGCCATGAGCTAACTCAGAGGCAACCACATGTCTCCCGTACAGACCTACTCTCTCACTGGTGCCATGAGCTAACTCAGAGGCAACCACATGTCTCCCGTACAGACCTACTCTCTCACTGGTGCCATGAGCTAACTCATAGGCAACCACATGTCTCCCGTACAGACGTACTCTCTCACTCATGCCATGATCTAACTCAGAGGCAACCACATGTCTCCCATACAGACCTACATACTCTCTCACTAGTGCCATGAGCTAACTCAGAGGCAACCCCGTACAGCCCTACTCTCTCACTGGTGCCATGAGCTAACTCAGAGGCAACCACAAGTCTCCCGTACAGACCTACTCTCTCACTGGTGCCATGAGCTAACTCAGAGGCAACCACATGTCTCCCGTACCGACCTACTCTCTCACTGGTGCCATGAGCTAACTCAGAGGCAACCACATGTCTCCCGTACAGACCTACTCTCTCACTGGTGCCATGATCTAACTCAGAGGCAACCACATGTCTCCCTTACAGACCTACTCTCTCACTGGTGCCATGAGCTAACTCAGAGGCAACCACATGTCTCCCGTACAGACCTACTCTCTCACTGGTGCCATGAGCTAACTCAGAGGCAACTACATGTCTCCCGTACAGACCTACTCTCTCACTGTCGCCATGAGCTAACTCAGAGGCAACCACATGTCTCCCGTACAGACCTACACTCTCACTGGTGCCATGAGCTAACTAAGAGGCAACCACATGTCTCCCGTACAGACCTACTCTCTCACTGGAGCCATTAGTTAACCCAGAGACAATCACATGTCTCCTGTACAGATCTACTCTCTCACTGGTGCCATGAGCTAACTCAGAGGCAACCACATGTCTCCCGCACAGACCTACTCTCCTACTGGTGCCATGAGCTAACTCAGAGGCAACCACATGTCTCCCATACAGACCTACTCTCCCACTGGTGCCATGAGCTAACTCAGAGACAACCACATGTCTCCCATACAGACCTACTCTCTCACAGGTGCCATGAGCTAACTCAGAGGCAAGCACATGTCTCCCGTACAGACCTACCCTCTCACTGGTGCCATGAGCTAACTCAGAGGCAACCACATGTCTCCCGTACAGACCTACTCTCTCACTTGTGCCATGAGCTAACTCAGAGGCAATCACATGTCTCCCGTACAGACCTACTCTCTCACTGGTGCCATGAGCTAACTCAGAGGCAATGACATGTCTCCCGTACAGACCTACTCTCTCAGTGGTGCCATGAGCTAAGTCAGAGGCAACCACATGTCTCCCGTACAGACCTACTCTCTCACTGTTGCCATGAGCTAACTCAGAGGCAACCACATGTCTCCTGTACAGACCTACTCTCTCACTGGTGCCATGAGCAAATTCAGATGCAACCACATGTCTCCTGTACAGACCTACTCTCTCACTGATACCATGAGCTAACTCAGAGACAACCACATGTCTCCCGTACAGACCTACTCACTGGTGCCATGAGCTATCTCAGAGGCAACTACGTGTCTCCCATACACACCTACATACTCTCTCACTGGTGCCATGAGCTAACTCAGAGGCAACCCCGTACAGCCCTACTCTCTCACTGGTGCCATGAGCTAACTCAGAGGCAACCACAAGTCTCCCGTACAGACCTACTCTCTCACTGGTGCCATGAGCTAACTCAGAGGCAACCACATGTCTCCCGTACAGACGGACTCTCTCACTGGTGCCATGATCTAACTCAGAGGCAACCACATGTCTCCCGTACAGACCTACTCTCTCACTGGTGCCATGAGCTAACTCAGAGGCAACCACATGTCTCCTGTACAGACCTACACTCTCACTGGTGCCATGAGCTAACTAAGAGGCAACCACATGTCTCCCGTACAGACCTACTCTCTCACTGGTACCATTAGATAACCCAGAGACAATCACATGTCTCCTGTACAGATCTACTCTCTCACTGGTTCCATGAGCTAACTCAGAGGCAACCACATGTCTCCCGCACAGACCTACTCTCCCACTGGTGCCATGAACTAACTCAGAGGCAACCACATGTCTCCCATACAGACCTACTCTCTCACTGGTGCCATGAGCTAACTCAGAGACAACCACATGTCTCCCGTACAGACCTACTCTCTCACTGGTGCCATGAGCTAACTCAGAGGCAACCACATGTCTCCCGTACAGACCTACTCTCTCACTTGTGCCATGAGCTAACTCAGAGGCAACCACATGGGTCCCGTACAGACCTACTCTCTCACTGGTGCCATGAGCTAACTCATAGGCAAGCACATGTCTCCCGTACAGACGTACTCTCTCACTGGTGCCATGATCTAACTCAGAAGCAACCACATGTCTCCCGTACAGACGTACTCTCTCACTGGTGCCATGATCTAACTCAGAGGCAACCACATGTCTCCCGTACAGACCTACTCTCTCACTGGTGCCATGAGCTAACTCAGAGGCAACCACATGTCTCCCGTACAGACCTACTCTCTCACTGGTGCCATGAGCTAACTCAGAGGCAACCACATGTCTCCCGTACAGACCTACTCTCTCACTTGTGCCATGAGCTAACTCAGAGGCAATCACATGTCTCCCGTACAGACCTACTCTCTCACTGGTGCCATGAGCTAACTCAGAGGCAACGACATGTCTCCCGTACAGACCTACTCTCTCACTGGTGCCATGAGCTAACTCAGAGGCAACCACATGTCTCCTGTACAGACCTACTCTCTCACTGGTGCCATGAGCAAATTCAGATGCAACCACATGTCTCCTATACAGACCTACTCTCTCACTGATACCATGAGCTAACTCAGAGGCAACCACATGTCTCCCGTACAGACCTACTCACTTGTGCCATGAGCTAACTCAGAGGCAACTACGTGTCTCCCATACAGACCTACATACTCTCTCACTGGTGCCATGAGCTAACTCAGAGGCAACCCCGTACAGCCCTACTCTCTCACTGGTGCCATGAGCTAACTCAGAGGCAACCACAAGTCTCCCGTACAGACCTACTCTCTCACTGGTGCCATGAGCTAACACAGAGGCAACCACATGTCTCCCGTACCGACCTACTCTCTCACTGGTGCCATGAGCTAACTCAGAGGCAACCAAATGTCTCCCGTACAGACCTACTCTTTCACTGGTGCCATGAGCTAACTCATAGGCAAGCACATGTCTCCCGTACAGACGTACTCTCTCACTGGTGACATGATCTAACTCAGAGGCAACCACATGTCTCCCGTACAGACCTACTCTCTCACTGGTGCCATGAGCTAACTCAGAGGCAACCACATGTCTCCCGTACAGACCTACTCTCTCACTGGTGCCATGAGCTAACTCAGAGGCAACCACATGTCTCCCGTACAGACCTACTCTCTCACTTGTGCCATGAGCTAACTCAGAGGCAATCACATGTCTCCCGTACAGACCTACTCTCTCACTGATACCATGAGCTAACTCAGAGGCAACGACATGTCTCCCGTACAGACCTACTCTCTCAGTGGTGCCATGAGCTAATTCAGAGGCAACCACATGTCTCCCGTACAGACCTACTCTCTCACTGGTGCCATGAGCTAACTCAGAGGCAACCACATTTCTCCTGTACAGACCTACTCTCTCACTGGTGCCATGAGCAAATTCAGATGCAACCACATGTCTCCTGTACAGACCTACCCTCTCACTGATACCATGAGCTAACTCAGAGGCAACCACATGTCTCCCGTACAGACCTACTCACTGGTGCCATGAGCTAACTCAGAGGCAACTACGTGTCTCCCATACAGACCTACATACTCTCTCACTGGTGCCATGAGCTAACTCAGAGGCAACCCCGTACAGCCCTACTCTCTCACTGGTGCCATGAGCTATCTCAGAGGCAACCACAAGTCTCCCGTACAGACCTACTCTCTCACTGGTGCCATGAGCTAACTCAGAGGCAACCACATGTCTCCCGTACCGACCTACTCTCTCACTGGTGCCATGAGCTAACTCAGAGGCAACCACATGTCTCCCGTACAGACCTATTCTCTCACTGGTGCCATGAGCTAACTTATATGCAAGCACATGTCTCCCGTACAGACGTACTCTCTCACTGGTGCCATGATCTAACTCAGAGGCAACCACATGTCTCCCGTACAGATTTACTCTCTCACTGGTGCCATGAGCTAACTCAGAGGCAACCACATGTCTCCCGTACAGACCTACTCTCTCACTGGTGCCATGAGCTAACTCAGAGGCAACCACATGTCTCCTGTACAGATCTACTCTCTCACTGGCGCCATGAGCTAACTCAGAGGCAACCACATGTCTCCCGTACAGACCTACACTCTCACTGGTGCCATGAGCTAACTAAGACGCAACCACATGTCACCCGTACAGACCTACTCTCTCACTGGTGCCATTAGCTAACCCAGAGACAATCACATGTCTCCTGTACAGATCTACTCTCTCACTGGTGGCATGAGCTAACTCAGAGGCAACCACATGTCTCCCGCACAGACCTACTCTCCCACTGGTGCCATGAGCTAACTTAGAGGCAACCACATGTCTCCCATACAGACCTACTCTCCCACTGGTGCAATGAGCTAACTCAGAGACAACCGCATGTCTCCCGTACAGACCTACTCTCTCACTGGTGCCATGAGCTAACTCAGAGGCAACCACATGTCTCCCGTACAGACCTACTCTCTCACTGGTGCCATGAGCTAACTCAGAGGCAACCACATGTCTCCCGTACAGACCTACTCTCTCACTTGTGCCATGAGCTAACTCAGATGCAACCACATGTCTCCCGTACAGACCTACTCTCTCACTGTTGCCATGAGCTAACTCAGAAGCAACGACATGTCTCCCGTACAGACCTACTCTCTCAGTGGTGCCATGAGCTAACTCAGAGGCAACCACATGTCTCCCGTACAGACCTACTCTCTCACTGGTGCCATGAGCTAACTCAGAGGCAACCACATGTCTCTTGTACAGACCTACTCTCTCACTGGTGCCATGAGCAAATTCAGATGCAACCACATGTCTCCTGTACAGACCTACTCTCTCACTGATACCATGAGCTAACTCAGATGCAACCACATGTCTCCCGTACAGACCTACTCACTGGTGCCATGAGCTAACTCAGAGGCAACTACGTGTCTCCCATACAGACCTACATACTCTCTCACTGGTGCCATGAGCTAACTCAGAGGCAACCCCGTACAGCCCTACTCTCTCACTGGTGCCATGAGCTAACTCAGAGGCAACCACAAGTCTCCCGTACAGACCTACTCTCTCACTGGTGCCATGAGCTAACTCAGAGGCAACCACATGTCTCCCGTACCGACCTACTCTCTCACTGGTGCCATGAGCTAACTCAGAGGCAACCACATGTCTCCCGTACAGACCTACTCTCTCACTGGTGCCGTGAGCTAACTCATAGGCAAACACATGTCTCCCGTACAGACGTACTCTCTCACTGGTGCCGTGAGCTAACTCAGAGGCAACCACATGTCTCCCGTACAGACCTACTCTCTCACTGGTGCCATGCGCTAACTCAGAGGCAACCACATGTCGCCCGTACAGACCTACTCTCTCACTGGTGCCATGAGCTAACTCAGAGGCAACCACATGTCTCCCGTACAGACCTACTCTCTCACTGGCGCCATTAGCTAACACAGAGGCAACCACATGTCTCCCGTACAGACCTACACTCTCACTGGTGCCATGAGCTAACTAAGAGGCAACCACATGTCTCCCGTACAGACCTACTCTCTCACTGGTGCCATTAGCTAACCCAGAGACAATCACATGTCTCCTGTACAGATCTACTCTTTCACTGGTTCCATGAGCTAACTCAGAAGCAACCACATGTCTCCCGCACAGACCTACTCTCCCACTGGTGCCATGAGCTAACTCAGAGGCAACCACATGTCTCCCATACAGACCTACTCTCCCACTGATGCCATGAGCTAACTCAGAGACAACCACATGTCTCCCGTACAGACCTACTCTCTCACTGGTGCCATGAGCTAACTCAGAGGCAACCACATGTCTCCCGTAGAGACCTACTCTCTCACTTGTGCCATGAGCTAACTCAGAGGCAATCACATGTCTCCCGTACAGACCTACACTCTCACTGGTGCCATGAGCTAACTCAGAGGCAACGACATGTCTCCCGTACAGACCTACTCTCCCACTGGTGCCATGAGCTAACTCAGAGACAACCACATGTCTCCCTTACAGACCTATTCTCTGACTCGTGCCATGAGCTAACTAAGAGGCAACCACATGTCTCCCGTACAGACCTATTCTCTCACTGGTGCCATGAGCTAACTCAGAGGAAACCACATGTCTCCTGTACAGACCTACTCTCTCACTGGTGCCATGAGCTAACTCAGAGGCAACCACATGTCTCCCGTACAGAGCTACTCTCTCACTGGTGCCATGAGCTAACTTAGAGGCAACCACATGTCTCCCACACAGACCTACTCTCTCACTGGTGCCATGAGCTAACTCAGAAGCAACCACATGTCTCCCGTACGGACCTACTCTCCCACTGGTGCCATGAGCTAACTCAGAGGCAACCACATGTCTCCTGTACAGACCTACAACTCTCTCACTGGTGCCATGAGCTAACTCAGAGGCAACCACATGCCTCCCGTACAGACCTATTCTCTCACTGGTGCCATGAGCTAACTCAGAGGCAACCACATGTCTCCCGCACAGACCTACTCTCCCACTGATGCCATGAGCTAACTCAGAGGCAACCACATGTCTCCCGTACAGACCTACTCTCCCACTGGTGCAATGAGCTACTTAGAGACAACCACATGTCTCCCGTTCAGACCTACTCTCTCACTGGTGCCATGAGCTAACTCAGAGGCAACCACATGTCTCCCGTACAGACCTACTCTCTCAGTGGTGCCATGAGCTAACTCAGAGGCAACCACATGTCTCCCGTACAGACCTACTCTCTCACTGGTGCCATGAGCTAACTCAGAGGCAACCACATGTCTCCTGTACAGACCTACTCTCTCACTGGTGCCATGAGCAAATTCAGAGGCAACCACATGTCTCCTGTACAGACCTACTCTCTCACTGATACCATGAGCTAACTCAGAGGCAACCACATGTCTCCCGTACAGACCTACTCACTGGTGCCATGAGCTAACTCAGAGGCAACTACGTGTCTCCCATACAGACCTACTCACTCACTGGTGCCATGAGCTAACTCAGAGGCAACCACATGTCTCCCGTACAGACCTACTCTCTCACTGGTGCCATGAGAGGCAACCACATGTCTCCCGTACAGACCTACTCTCTCACTGGTGCCATGAGCTAACTCAGAGGCAACCACATGTCTCCCGTAAGGTCTACTCTCTCACTGGTGCCATGACCTAACTCAGAGGCAACCACATGTCTCCCGTACAGACCTACTCTCACACTGGTGCCATGAGCTAACTCAGAGGCAACCACATGTCTCCCGTACAGACCTACTCTCTCACTGGTGCCATGAGCTAACTCAGAGGTAACCACATGTCTCCCGTACAGACCTACTCTCTCACTGGTGCCATGAGCTAACTCAGAGGCAACCACATGTCTCCCGTACAGACGTACTCTCTCACTGGTGCCATGAGCTAACTCAGAGGCAACCACATGTCTCCCGTACAGACCAACTCTCTCACTGGTGCCATGCGCTAACTCAGAGGCAACCACATGTCTCCCGTACAGACCTACTCTCTCACTGGTGCCATGAGCTAACTCAGAGGCAACCACATGTCTCCCGTACAGACCTACTCTATCACTGGTGCCATGAGCTAACTCAGAGGCAACCACATGTCTCCCGTACAGACCTACTCTCTCACTGGTGCCATGAGCTAACTCAGAGGCAACCACATGTCTCCCGTACAGACCTACTCTCTCACTGGTGCCATGAGCTAACTCAGAGGCAACCACATGTCTCCCGTACAGACCTACTCTCTCACTGGTGGCATGAGCTAACTCAGATGCAACCACATGTCTCCCGTACAGACCTACTCTCTCACTGGTGCCATGAGCTAACTCAGAGGCAACCACATGTCTCCCGTACAGACCTACTCTCTCACTGGTGCCATGAGCTAACTCAGAGGCAACCACATGTCTCCCGTACAGACCTACTCTCTCACTGGTGCCATGATCTAACTCAGAGGCAACGACATGTCTCCCGTACAGACCTATTCTCTCACTGGTGCCATGAGCTAACTCAGAGGCAACCACATGTCTCCCGTACAGACCTACTCTCTCACTGGTGCCATGAGCTAACTCAGAAGCAACCACATGTCTCCCGTACAGACCTACTCTCTCACTGGTGCCATGAGCTAACTCAGAGGCAACCACATGTCTCCCGTACAGACCTACTCTCCCACTGGTGCCATGAGCTAACTCAGAGGCAACCACATGTCTCCCGCACAGACCTACTCTCCCACTGGTGCCATGAGCTAACTCAGAGGCAACCACATGTCTCCCATACAGACCTACTCTCCCACTGGTGCCATGAGCTAACTCAGAGACAACCACATGTCTCCCGTACAGACCTACTCTCTCACTGGTGCCATGAGCTAACTCAGAGGCAACCACATGTCTCCCGTACAGACCTACTCTCTCACTGGTGCCATGAGCTAACTCAGAGGCAACCACATGTCTCCCGTACAGACCTACTCTCTCACTTGTGCCATGAGCTAACTCAGAGGCAATCACATGTCTCCCGTACAGACCTACTCTCTCACTGGTGCCATGAGCTAACTCAGAGGCAACGACATGTCTCCCGTACAGACCTACTCTCTCAGTGGTGCCATGAGCTAACTCAGAGGCAACCACATGTCTCCCGTACAGACCTACTCTCTCACTGGTGCCATGAGCTAACTCAGAGGCAACCACATGTCTCCTGTACAGACCTACTCTCTCACTGGTGCCATGAGCAAATTCAGATGCAACCACATGTCTCCTGTACAGACCTACTCTCTCACTGATACCATGAGCTAACTCAGAGGCAACCACATGTCTCCCGTACAGACCTACTCACTGGTGCCATGAGCTAACTCAGAGGCAACTACGTGTCTCCCATACAGACCTACATACTCTCTTACTGGTGCCATGAGCTAACTCAGAGGCAACCCCGTACAGCCCTACTCTCTCACTGGTGCCATGAGCTAACTCAGAGGCAACCACAAGTCTCCCGTACAGACCCACTCTCTCACTGGTGCCATGAGCTAACTCAGAGGCAACCACATGTCTCCCGTACCGACCTATTCTCTCACTGGTGCCATGAGCTAACTCAGAGGCAACCACATGTCTCCCGTACAGACCTACTCTCTCACTGGTGCCATGAGCTAACTCATAGGCAAGCACATGTCTCCTGTACAGACGTACTCTCTCACTGGTGCCATGATCTAACTCAGATGCAACCACATGTCTCCCGTACAGACCTACTCTCTCACTGGTGCCATAAGCTAACTCAGAGGCAACCACATGTCTCCCGTACAGACCTACTCTCTCACTGGTGCCATGAGCTAACTCAGAGGCAACCACATGTCTCCCGTACAGACCTACTCTATCACTGGCGCCATTAGCTAACACAGAGGCAACCACATGTCTCCCGTACAGACCTACACTCTCACTGGTGCCATGAGCTAACTAAGAGGCAACCACATGTCTCCCGTACAGACCTACTCTCTCACTGGTGCCATGAGCTAACCCAGAGACAATCACATGTCTCCTGTACAGATCTACTCTCTCACTGGTTCCATGAGCTAACTCAGAGGCAACCACATGTCTCCCGCACAGACCTACTCTCCCACTGGTGCCATGAGCTAACTCAGAGGCAACCACATGTCTACCATACAGACCTACTCTCCCACTGGTGCCATGAGCTAACTCAGAGACAACCACATGTCTCCCGTACAGACCTACTCTCTCACTGGTGCCATGAGCTAACTCAGAGGCAACCACATGTCTCCCGTACAGACCTACTCTCTCACTTGTGCCATGAGCTAACTCAGAGGCAATCACATGTCTCCCGTACAGACCTACTCTCTCACTGGTGCCATGAGCTAACTCAGAGGCAACGACATGTCTCCCGTACAGACCTACTCTCCCACTGGTGCCATGAGCTAACTCAGAGACAACCACATGTCTCCCTTACAGACCTATTCTCTGACTGGTGCCATGAGCTAACTAAGAGGCAACCACATGTCTCTGGTGCCATGAGCTAACTCAGAGGAAACCACATGTCTCCTGTACAGACCTACTCTCTCACTGGTGCCATGAGCTAACTCATAGGCAACCACATGTCTCCCGTACAGAGCTACTCTCTTACTGGTGCCATGAGCTAACTTAGAGGCAACCACATGTCTCCCACACAGACCTACTCTCTCACTGGTGCCATGAGCTAACTCAGAAGCAACCACATGTCTCCCGTATGGACCTACTCTCCCACTGGTGCCATGAGCTAACTCAGAGGCAACCACATGTCTCCTGTACAGACCTACAACTCTCTCACTGGTGCCATGAGCTAACTCAGAGGCAACCACATGCCTCCCGTACAGACCTACTCTCTCACTGGTGCCATGAGCTAACTCAGAGGCAACCACATGTCTCCCGCACAGACCTACTCTCCCACTGGTGCCATGAGCTAACTCAGAGGCAACCACATGTCTCCCGTACAGACCTACTCTCCCACTGGTGCCATGAGCTACTCAGAGACAACCACATGTCTCCCATTCAGACCTACTCTCTCACTGGTGCCATGAGCTAACTCAGAGGCAACCACATGTCTCCCGTACAGACCTACTCTCTCAGTGGTGCCATGAGCTAACTCAGAGGCAACCACATGTCTTCCGTACAGACCTACTCTCTCACTGGTGCCATGAGCTAACTCAGAGGCAACCACATGTCTCCTGTACAGACCTACTCTCTCACTGGTGCCATGAGCAAATTCAGAGGCAACCACTTGTCTCCTGTACAGACCTACTCTCTCACTGATACCATGAGCTAACTCAGAGGCAACCACATGTCTCCCGTACAGACCTACTCACTGGTGCCATGAGCTAACTCAGAGGCAACTACGTGTCTCCCATACAGACCTACTCTCTAACTGGTGCCATGAGCTAACTCAGAGGCAACCACATGTCTCCCGTACAGACCTACTCTCTCACTGGTGCCATGAGAGGCAACAACATGTCTCCCGTACAGACCTACTCTCTCACTGGCACCATGAGCTAACTCAGAGGCAACCACATGTCTCCCGTAAAGTCTACTCTCTCACTGGTGCCATGAGCTAACTCAGAGGCAACCACATGTCTCCCGTACAGACCTACTCTCTCACTGGTGCCATGAGCTAACTCAGAGGCAACCACATGTCTCCCGTACAGACCAACTCTCTCACTGGTGCCATGCGCTAACTCAGAGGCAACCACATGTCTCCCGTACAGACCTACTCTCTCACTGGTGCCATGAGCTAACTCAGAGGCAATCACATGTCTCCCGTACAGACCTACTCTATCACTGGTGCCATGAGCTAACTCAGAGGCAACCACATGTCTCCCGTACAGACCTACTCTCTCACTGGTGCCATGAGCTAACTCAGAGGCAACCACATGTCTCCCGTACAGACCTACTCTCTCACTGGTGCCATGAGCTAACTCAGAGGCAACCACATGTCTCCCGTACAGACCTACTCTCTCACTGGTGCCATGAGCTAACTCAGATCCAACCACATGTCTCCCGTATAGACCTACTCTCTCACTGGTGCCATGAGCTAACTCAGAAGCAACCACATGTCTCCCGTACAGACCTACTCTCTCACTGGTGCCATGAGCTAACTCAGAGGCAACCACATGTCTCCCGTACAGACCTACTCTCCCACTGGTGCCATGATCTAACTCAGAGGCAACGACATGTCTCCCGTACAGACCTATTCTCTCACTGGTGCCATGAGCTAACTCAGAGGCAACCACATGTCTCCCGTACAGACCTACTCTCTCACTGGTGCCATGAGCTAACTCAGAGGCAACCACATGTCTCCCGTACAGACCTACTCTCTCACTGGTGCCATGAGCTAACTCAGAGGCAACCACATGTCTCCCGTACAGACCTACTCTCCCACTGGTGCCATGAGCTAACCCAGAGACAACCACATGTCTCCCTTACAGACCTATTCTCTCACTGGTGCCATGAGCTAACTCAGAGGAAACCACATGTCTCCTGTACAGACCTACTCTCTCACTGGTACCATGAGCTAACTCAGAGGCAACCACATGTCTCCCGTACAGAGCTACTCTCTCACTGGTGCCATGAGCTAACTTAGAGGCAACCACATGTCTCCCATACAGACCTACTCTCTCACTGGTGCCATGAGCTAACGCAGAAGCAACCACATGTCTCCCGTACAGTCCTACTCTCCCACTGGTGCCATGAGCAAACTCAGAGGCAACCACATGTCTCCCGTACAGACCTACAACTCTCTCACTGGTGCCATGAGCTAACTCAGAGGCAACCACATGCCTCCCGTACAGACCTACTCTCTCACTGGTGCCATGAGCTAACTCAGAGGCAACCACATGTCTCCCGTACAGACCTACTCTCTCACTGGTGCCATGAGCTAACTCAGAGGCAACCACATGTGTCCCGTACAGACCTACTCTCCCACTGGTGCCATGAGCTAACTCAGAGACAACCACATGTCTCCCTTACAGACCTATTCTCTCACTGGTGCCATGAGCTAACTAAGAGGCAACCGCATGTCTCCCATACAGACCTATTCTCTCACTGGTGCCATGAGCTAACTCAGAGGAAACCACATGTCTCCTGTACAGACCTACTCTCTCACTGGTGCCATGAGCTAACTCAGAGGCAACCACATGTCTCCCGTACAGACCTACTCTCTCACTGGTGCCATGAGCTAACTCAGAGGCAACCACATGTCTCCCGTACAGAGCTACTCTCTCACTGGTGCCATGAGCTAACTTAGAGGCAACCACATGTCTCCCATACAGACCTACTCTCTCACTGGTGCCATGAGCTAACGCAGAAGCAACCACATGTCTCCCGTACAGTCCTACTCTCCCACTAGTGCCATGAGCAAACTCAGAGGCAACCACATGTCTCCCGTACAGACCTACAACTCTCTCACTGGTGCCATGAGCTAACTCAGAGGCAACCACATGCCTCCCGTACAGACCTACTCTCTCACTGGTGCCATGAGCTAACTCAGAGGCAACCACATGTCTCCCGCACAGACCTACTCTCCCACTGGTGCCATGAGCTAACTCAGAGGCAACCACATGTCTCCCGTACAGACCTACTCTCCCACTGGTGCCATGAGATACTTATAGACAACCACATGTCTCCCGTTCAGACCTACTCTCTCACTGGTGCCATGAGCTAACTCAGAGGCAACCACATGTCTCCCGTACAGACCTACTCTCTCAGTGGTGCCATGAGCTAACTCAGAGGCAACCACATGTCTCCCGTACAGACCTACTCTCTCACTGGTGCCATGAGCTAACTCAGAGGCAACCACATGTCTCCTGTACAGACCTACTCTCTCACTGATACCATGAGCTAACTCAGAGGCAACCACATGTCTCCCGTACAGACCTACTCACTGGTGCCATGAGCTAACTCAGAAGCAACTACGTGTCTCCCATACAGACCAACTCTCTCACTGGTGCCATGAGCTAACTCAGAGGCAACCATATGTCTCCCGTACAGACCTACTCTCTCACTGGTGCCATGAGAGGCAACCACATGTCTCCCGTACAGACCTACTCTCTAACTGGTGCCATGAGCTAACTCAGAGGCAACCACATGTCTCCCGTAAGGTCTACTCTCTCACTGGTGCCATGACCTAACTCAGAGGCAACCACATGTCTCCCGTACAGACCTACTCTCTCACTGGTGCCATGAGCTAACTCAGAGGCAACCACATGTCTCCCGTACAGACCTACTCTCTCACTGGTGCCATGAGCTAACTCAGAGGCAACCACATGTCTCCCGTACAGACCTACTCTCTCACTGGTGCCATGATCTAACTCAGAGTCAACCACATGTCTCCCGTACAGACCTACTCTCTCACTGGTGCCATGAGCTAACTCAGAGGCAATCACATGTCTCCCGTACAGACCTACTCTCCCACTGGTGCCATGAGTTAACTCAGAGACAACCACATGTCTCCCTTACAGACCTATTCTCTCACTGGTGCCATGAGCTAACTAACAGGCAACCACATGTCTCCCGTACAGACCTATTCTCTCACTGGTGCCATGAGCTAACTCAGAGGAAACCACATGTCTCCTGTACAGTCCTACTCTCTCACTGGTGCCATGAGCTAACTCAGAGGCAACCACATGTCTCCCGTACAGAGCTACTCTCTCACTGGTGCCATGAGCTAACTTAGAGGCAACCACATGTCTCCCATACAGACCTACTCTCTCACTGGTGCCATGAGCTAACTCAGAGGCAACCACATGTCTCCCGTACAGACCTACTCTCTCACTGGTGCCATGAGCTAACTCAGAGGCAACCACATGTCTCCCGCACAGACCTACTCTCCCACTGGTGCCTTGAGCTACTTATAGACAACCACATGTCTCCCGTTCAGACCTACTCTCTCACTGGTGCCATGAGCTAACTCAGAGGCAACCACATGTCTCCCGTACAGACCTACTCTCTCAGTGGTGCCATGAGCTAACTCAGAGGCAACCACATGTCTCCCGTACAGATCTACTCTCTCACTGGTGCCATGAGCTAACTCAGAGGCAACCACATGTCTCCTGTACAGACCTACTCTCTCACTGGTGCCATGAGCAAATTCAGAGGCAATCACATGTCTCCTGTACAGACCTAATCTCTCACTGATACCATGAGCTAACTCAGAGGCAACCACAAGTCTCCCGTACAGACCTACTCACTGGTGCCATGAGCTAACTCAGAGGCAACTACGTGTCTCCCATACAGACCTACTCTCTCACTGGTGCCATGAGCTAACTCAGAGGCAACCATATGTCTCCCGTACAGACCTACTCTCTCACTGGTGCCATGAGAGGCAACCACATGTCTCCCGTACAGACCTACTCTCTAACTGGTGCCATGAGCTAACTCAGAGGCAACCACATGTCTCCCGTAAGGTCTACTCTCTCACTGGTGCCATGACCTAACTCAGAGGCAACCACATGTCTCCCATACAGACCTACTCTCTCACTGGTGCAATGAGCTAACTCAGAGGCAACCACATGTCTCCCGTACAGACCTACTCTCTCACTGGTGCCATGAGCTAACTCAGAGGCAACCACATGTCTCTCGTACAGACCTACTCTCTCACTGGTGCCATGATCTAACTCAGAGGCAACCACATGTCTCCCGTACAGACCAACTCTCTCACTGATGCCATGCGCTAACTCAGAGGCAAATACATGTCTCCCGTAGAGACCTACTCTCTCACTGGTGCCATGAGCTAACTCAGAGGCAACCACATGTCTCCCGTACAGACCTACTCTCTCACTGGTGCCATGATCTAACTCAGAGGCAACGACATGTCTCCCGTACAGACCTACTCTCTCACTGGTGCCATGAGCTAACTCAGAGGCAACCACATGTCTCCCGTACAGACCTACTCTCTCACTGGTACCATGAGCTAACTCATAGGCAAGCACATGTCTCCCGTACAGACGTACTCTCTCACTGGTGCCATGATCTAACACAGAGGCAAACACATGTCTCCCGTACAGACCTACTCTCTCACTGGTGCCATGAGCTAACTCAGAGGCAACCACATGTCTCCCGTACAGACCTACTCTCTCACTGGTGCCATGAGCTAACTCAGAGGCAACCACATGTCTCCCGTACAGACCTACTCTCTCACTGATACCATGAGCTAACTCAGAGGCAACCACATTTCTCCCGTACAGACCTACTCACTGGTGCCATGAGCTAACTCAGAGGCAACTACGTGTCTCCCATACAGACCTACTCTCTCACTGGTGCCATGAGCTAACTCAGAGGCAACCATATGTCTCCCGTACAGACCTACTCTCTCTCTGGTGCCATGAGAGGCAACCACATGTCTCCCGTACAGACCTACTCTCTAACTGGTGCCATGAGCTAACTCAGAGGCAACCACATGTCTCCCGTAAGGTCTACTCTCTCACTGGTGCCATGACCTAACTCAGAGGCAATCACATGTCTCCCGTACAGACCTACTCTCTCACTGGTGCCATGAGCTAACTCAGAGGCAACCACATGTCTCCCGTACAGACCTACTCTCTCACTGGTGCCATGAGCTAACTCAGAGGCAACCAAATGTCTCCCGTACAGACCTACTCTCTCACTGGTGCCATGATCTAACTCAGAGGCAACCACATGTCTCCCGTACAGACCTACTCTCTCACTGGTGCCATGAGCTAACTCAGAGGTAACCACATGTCTCCCGTACAGACCTACTCTCCCACTGGTGCCATGAGTTAACTCAGAGACAACCACATGTCTCCCTTACAGACCTATTCTCTCACTGGTGACATGAGCTAACTAAGAGGCAACCACATGTCTCCCGTACAGACCTATTCTCTCACTGGTGCCATGAGCTAACTCAGAGGAAACCACATGTCTCCTGTACAGACCTACTCTCTCACTGGTGCCATGAGCTAACTCAGAGGCAACCACATGTCTCCCGTACAGAGCTACTCTCTCACTGATGCCATGAGCTAATTTAGAGGCAACCACATGTCTCCCATACAGACCTACTCTCTCACTGGTGCCATGAGCTAACGCAGAAGCAACCACATGTCTCCCGTACAGACCTACTCTCCCACTGGTGCCATGAGCAAACTCAGAGGCAACCAGATGTCTCCCGTACAGACCTACAACTCTCTCACTGGTGCCATGAGCTAACTCAGAGGCAACCACATGCCTCCCGTACAGACCTACTCTCTCACTGGTGCCATGAGCTAACTCAGAGGCAACCACATGTCTCCCGCACAGACCTACTCTCCCACTGGTGCCATGAGCTAACTCAGAGGCAACCACATGTCTCCCGTACAGACCTACTCTCCCACTGGTGCCATGAGCTACTTATAGACAACCACATGTCTCCCGTTCAGACCTACTCTCTCACTGGTGCCATGAGCTAACTCAGAGGCAACCACATGTCTCCCGTACAGACCTACTCTCTCAGTGGTGCCATGAGCTAACTCAGAGGCAACCACATGTCTCCCGTACAGACCTACTCTCTCACTGGTGCCATGAGCTAACTCAGAGGCAACCACATGTCTCCTGTACAGACCTACTCTCTCACTGGTGCCATGAGCAAATTCAGAGGCAACCACATGTCTCCTGTACAGACCTTCTCTCTCACTGATACCATGAGCTAACTCAGAGGCAACCACAAGTCTCCCGTACAGACCTACTCACTGGTGCCATGAGCTAACTCAGAGGCAACTACGTGTCTCCCATACAGACCTACTCTCTCACTGGTGCCATGAGCTAACTCAGAGGCAACCATATGTCTCCCGTACAGACCTACTCTCTCACTGGTGCCATGAGAGGCAACCACATGTCTCCCGTACAGACCTACTCTCTAACTGGTGCCATGAGCTAACTCAGAGGCAACCACATGTCTCCCGTAAGGTCTACTCTCTCACTGGTGCCATGAGCTAACTCAGAGGCAACCACATGTCTCCCGTACAGACCTACTCTCTCACTGGTGCCATGATCTAACTCAGAGGCAACGACATGTCTCCCGTACAGACCTACTCTCTCACTGGTGCCATGAGCTAACTCAGAGGCAACCACATGTCTCCCTTACAGACCTATTCTCTCACTGGTGACATGAGCTAACTAAGAGGCAACCACATGTCTCCCGTACAGACCTATTCTCTCACTGGTGCCATGAGCTAACTCAGAGGAAACCACATGTCTCCTGTACAGACCTACTCTCTCACTGGTGCCATGAGCTAACTCAGAGGCAACCACATGTCTCCCGTACAGAGCTACTCTCTCACTGATGCCATGAGCTAACTTAGAGGCAACCACATGTCTCCCATACAGACCTACTCTCTCACTGGTGCCATGAGCTAACGCAGAAGCAACCACATGTCTCCCGTACAGACCTACTCTCCCACTGGTGCCATGAGCAAACTCAGAGGCAACCAGATGTCTCCCGTACAGACCTACAACTCTCTCACTGGTGCCATGAGCTAACTCAGAGGCAACCACATGCCTCCCGTACAGACCTACTCTCTCACTGGTGCCATGAGCTAACTCAGAGGCAACCACATGTCTCCCGCACAGACCTACTCTCCCACTGGTGCCATGAGCTAACTCAGAGGCAACCACATGTCTCCCGTACAGACCTACTCTCCCACTGGTGCCATGAGCTACTTATAGACAACCACATGTCTCCCGTTCAGACCTACTCTCTCACTGGTGCCATGAGCTAACTCAGAGGCAACCACATGTCTCCCGTACAGACCTACTCTCTCAGTGGTGCCATGAGCTAACTCAGAGGCAACCACATGTCTCCCGTACAGACCTACTCTCTCACTGGTGCCATGAGCTAACTCAGAGGCAACCACATGTCTCCTGTACAGACCTACTCTCTCACTGGTGCCATGAGCAAATTCAGAGGCAACCACATGTCTCCTGTACAGACCTTCTCTCTCACTGATACCATGAGCTAACTCAGAGGCAACCACAAGTCTCCCGTACAGACCTACTCACTGGTGCCATGAGCTAACTCAGAGGCAACTACGTGTCTCCCATACAGACCTACTCTCTCACTGGTGCCATGAGCTAACTCAGAGGCAACCATATGTCTCCCGTACAGACCTACTCTCTCACTGGTGCCATGAGAGGCAACCACATGTCTCCCGTACAGACCTACTCTCTAACTGGTGCCATGAGCTAACTCAGAGGCAACCACATGTCTCCCGTAAGGTCTACTCTCTCACTGGTGCCATGAGCTAACTCAGAGGCAACCACATGTCTCCCGTACAGACCTACTCTCTCACTGGTGCCATGATCTAACTCAGAGGCAACGACATGTCTCCCGTACAGACCTACTCTCTCACTGGTGCCATGAGCTAACTCAGAGGCAACCACATGTCTCCCGTACAGACCTACTCTCTCACTGGTGCCATGAGCTAACTCATAGGCAAGCACATGTCTCCCGTACAGACGTACTCTCTCACTGGTGCCATGATTTAACTCAGAGGCAAACACATGTCTCCCGTACAGACCTACTCTCTCACTGGTGCCATGAGCTAACTCAGAGGCAACCACATGTCTCCCGTACAGACCTACTCTCTCACTGGTGCCATGAGCTAACTCAGAGGCAACCACATGTCTCCCGTACAGACCTACTCTCTCACTGATACCATGAGCTAACTCAGAGGCAACCACATGTCTCCCATACAGATCTACTCACTGGTGCCATGAGCTAACTCAGAGGCAACTACGTGTCTCCCATACAGATCTACTCTCTCACTGGTGCCATGAGCTAACTCAGAGGCAACCATATGTCTCCCGTACAGACCTACTCTCTCACTGGTGCCATGAGAGGCAACCACATGTCTCCCGTACAGACCTACTCTCTAACTGGTGCCATGAGCTAACTTAGAGGCAACCACATGTCTCCCGTAAGGTCTACTCTCTCACTGGTGCCATGACCTAACTCAGAGGCAACCACATGTCTCCCGTACAGACCTACTCTCTCACTGGTACCATGAGCTAACTCAGAGGCAACCACATGTCTCCCGTACAGACCTACTCTCTCACTGGTGCCATGAGCTAACTCAGAGGCAACCACATGTCTCCCGTACAGACCTACTCTCTCACTGGTGCCATGATCTAACTCAGAGGCAACCACATGTCTCCCATACAGACCTACTCTCTCACTGGTGCCATGAGCTAACTCAGAGGCAACCACATGTCTCCCGTACAGACCTACTCTCCCACTGGTGCCATGAGTTAACTCAGAGAAAACCACATGTCTCCCTTACAGACCTATTCTCTCACTGGTGCCATGAGCTAACTAAGAGGCAACCACATGTCTCCCGTACAGACCTATTCTCTCACTGGTGCCATGAGCTAACTCAGAGGAAACCACATGTCTCCTGTACAGACCTACTCTCTCACTGGTGCCATGAGCTAACTCAGAGGCAACCACATGTCTCCCGTACAGAGCTACTCTCTCACTGGTGCCATGAGCTAACTTAGAGGCAATCACATGTCTCCCATACAGACCTACTCTCTCACTGGTGCCATGAGCTAACGCAGAAGCAACCACATGTCTCCCGTACAGACCTACTCTCCCACTGGTGCCATGAGCAAACTCAGAGGCAACCAGATGTCTCCCGTACAGACCTACAACTCTCTCACTGGTGCCATGAGCTAACTCAGAGGCAACCACATGCCTCCCGTACAGACCTACTCTCTCACTGGTGCCATGAGCTAACTCAGAGGCAACCACATGTCTCCCGCACAGACCTACTCTCCCACTGGTGCCATGAGCTAACTCAGAGGCAACCACATGTCTCCCGTACAGACCTACTCTCCCACTGGTGCCATGAGCTACTTATAGACAACCACATGTCTCCCGTTCAGACCTACTCTCTCACTGGTGCCATGAGCTAACTCAGAGGCAACCACATGTCTCCCGTACAGACCTACTCTCTCAGTGGTGCCATGAGCTAACTCAGAGGCAACCACATGTCTCCCGTACAGACCTACTCTCTTACTGGTGCCATGAGCTAACTCAGAGGCAACCACATGTCTCCTGTACAGACCTACTCTCTCACTGGTGCCATAAGCAAATTCAGAGGCAACCACATGTCTCCTGTACAGACCTACTCTCTCACTGATACCATGAGCTAACTCAGAGGCAACCACAAGTCTCCCATACAGACCTACTCACTGGTGCCATGAGCTAACTCAGAGGCAACCACATGTCTCCCATACAGACCTACTCTCTCACTGGTGCCATGAGCTAACTCAGAGGCAACCATATGTCTCCCGTACAGACCTACTCTCTCACTGGTGCCATGAGAGGCAACCACATGTCTCCCGTACAGACCTACTCTCTAACTGGTGCCATGAGCTAACTCAGAGGCAACCACATGTCTCCCGTAAGGTCTACTCTCTCACTGGTGCCATGACCTAACTCAGAGGCAACCACATCTCTCCCGTACAGACCTACTCTCTCACTGGTGCCATGAGCTAACTCAGAGGCAACCACATGTCTCCCGTACAGACCTACTCTCTCACTGGTGCCATGAGCTAACTCAGAGGCAACCACATGTCTCCCGTACAGACCTACTCTCTCACTGGTGCCATGATCTAACTCAGAGGCAACCACATGTCTCCCGTACAGACCAACTCTCTCACTGATGCCATGCGCTAACTCAGAGGCAACCACATGTCTCCCGTACAGACCTACTCTCTCACTGGTGCCATGAGCTAACTCAGAGGCAACCACATGTCTCCCGTACAGACCTACTCTCTCACTGGTGCCATGATCTAACTCAGAGGCAACGACATGTCTCCCGTACAGACCTACTCTCTCACTGGTGCCATGAGCTAACTCAGAGGCAACCACATGTCTCCCGTACAGACCTACTCTCTCACTGGTGCCATGAGCTAACTCATAGGCAAGCAAATGTCTCCCGTACAGACGTACTCTCTCACTGGTGCCATGATCTAACTCAGAGGCAACCACATGTCTCCCGTACAGACCTACTCTCTCACTGGTGCCATGAGCTAACTCAGAGGCAACCACATGTCTCCCGTACAGACCTACTCTCTCACTGGTGTCATGAGCTAACTCAGAGGCAACCACATGTCTCCCGTACAGACCTACTCTCTCACTTGCGCCATGAGCTAACTCAGAGGCAACCACATGTCTCCCGTACAGACCTACACTCTCACTGGTGCCATGAGCTAACTAAGAGGCAACCACATGTCTCCCGTACAGACCTACTCTCTCACTGGTGCCATTAGCTAACCCTGAGACAATCACATGTCTCCTGTACAGATCTACTCTCTCACTGGTGCCATGAGCTAACTCAGAGGCTACCACATGTCTCCCGCACAGACCTACTCTCCCACTGGTGCCATGAGCTAACTCAGAGGCAACCACATGTCTCCCATACAGACCTACTCTCCCACTGGTACCATGAGCTAACTCAGAGACAACCACATGTCTCCCGTACAGACCTACTCTCTCACTGGTGCCATGAGCTAACTCAGAGGCAACCACATGTCTCCCGTACAGACCTACTCTCTCACTTGTGCCATGAGCTAACTCAGAGGCAATCACATGTCTCCCGTACAAACCTACTCTCTCACTGGTGCCATGAGCTAACTCAGAGGCAACGACATGTCTCCCGTACAGACCTACTCTCTCAGTGGTGCCATGAGCTAACTCAGAGGCAACCACATGTCTCCCGTACAGACCTACTCTCTCACTGGTGCCATGAGCTAACTCAGAGGCAACCACATGTCTCCTGTACAGACCTACTCTCTCACTGATACCATGAGCTAACTCAGAGGCAACCACATGTCTCCCGTACAGACCTACTCACTGGTGCCATGAGCTAACTCAGAGGCAACTACGTGTCTCCCATACAGACCTACATACTCTCTCACTGTTGCCATGAGCTAACTCAGAGGCAACCACATGTCTCCCGTACAGCCCTACTCTCTCACTGGTGCCATGAGCTAACTCATAGGCAACCACAAGTCTCCCGTACAGACCTACTCTCTCACTGGTGCCATGAGCTAACTCAGAGGCAAACACATGTCTCCCGTACAGACCTACTCTCTCACTGGTGCCATGAGCTAACTCAGAGGCAACCACATGTCTCCCGTACAGACGTACTCTCTCACTGGTGCCATGATCTAACTCAGAGGCAACCACATGTGTCCCTTACAGAACTACTCTCTCACTAGTGCCATGAGCTAACTCAGAGGCAACCACATGTCTCCCGTACAGACCTACTCTCTCACTGGCGCCATGAGCTAACTCAGAGGCAACCACATGTCTCCCGTACAGACCTACTCTCTCACTGGCGCCATGAGCTAACTCAGAGGCAACCACATGTCTCCCGTACAGACCTACACTCTCACTGGTGCCATGAGCTAACTAAGAGACAACTACATGTCTCCCGTACAGACCCACTCTCTCACTGGTGCCATTAGCTAACCCAGAGACAATCACATGTCTCCTGTACAGATCTACTCTCTCACTGGTGCCATGAGCTAACTCAGAGGCAACCACATGTCTCCCGCACAGACCTACTCTCCCACTGGTGCCATGAGCTAACTCAGAGGCAACCACATGTCTCCCATACAGACCTACTCTCCCACTGGTGCCATGAGCTAACTCAGAGACAACCACATGTCTCCCGTACAGACCTACTCTCTCACTGGTGCCATGAGCTAACTCAGAGTCAACCACATGTCTCCCGTACAGACCTACTCTCTCACTTGTGCCATGAGGTAACTCAGAGGCAATCACATGTCTGCCGTACAGACCTACTCTCTCACTGGTGTCATGAGCTAACTCAGAGGCAACCACATGTCTCCCGTACAGACCTACTCTCCCACTGGTGCCATGAGCTAACTAAGAGGCAACCACATGTCTCCCGTACGGACCTACTCTCCCACTGGTGCCATGAGCTAACTCAGAGGCAACCACATGTCTCCCGTACAGACCTACTCTCTCACTGGTGCCATGATCTAACTCAGAGGCAACGACATGTCTCCCGTACAGACCTACTCTCTCACTGGTGCCATGAGCTAACTCAGAGGCAACCACATGTCTCCCGTACAGACCTACTCTCTCACTGGTGCCATAAGCTAACTCATTGGCAAGCACATGTCTCCCGTACAGACGTACTCTCTCACTGGTGCCATGATCTAACTCAGAGGCAACCACATGTCTCCCGTACAGACCTACTCTCTCACTGGTGCCATGAGCTAACTCAGAGGCAACCACATGTCTCCCGTACAGACCTACTCTCTCACTGGTGCCATGAGCTAACTCAGAGGCAACCACATGTCTCCCGTACAGACCTACTCTCTCACTTGCGCCATGAGCTAACTCAGAGGCAACCACATGTCTCCCGTACAGACCTACACTCTCACTGGTGCCATGAGCTAACTAAGAGGCAACCACATGTCTCCCGTACAGACCTACTCTCTCACTGGTGCCATTAGCTAACCCAGAGACAATCACATGTCTCCTGTACAGATCTACTCTCTCACTGGTGCCATGAGCTAACTCAGAGGCTACTACATGTCTCCCGCACAGACCTACTCTCCCACTGGTGCCATGAGCTAACTCAGAGGCAACCACATGTCTCCCGTACAGACCTACTCTCTCACTGGTGCCATGATCTAACTCAGAGGCAACGACATGTCTCCCGTACAGACCTACTCTCTCACTGGTGCCATGAGCTAACTCAGAGGCAACCACATGTCTCCCGTACAGACCTACTCTCTCACTGGTGCCATGAGCTAACTCATAGGCAAGCAAATGTCTCCCGTACAGACGTACTCTCTCACTGGTGCCATGATCTAACTCAGAGGCAACCACATGTCTCCCGTACAGACCTACTCTCTCACTGGTGCCATGAGCTAACTCAGAGGCAACCACATGTCTCCCGTACAGACCTACTCTCTCACTGGTGTCATGAGCTAACTCAGAGGCAACCACATGTCTCCCGTACAGACCTACTCTCTCACTTGCGCCATGAGCTAACTCAGAGGCAACCACATGTCTCCCGTACAGACCTACACTCTCACTGGTGCCATGAGCTAACTAAGAGGCAACCACATGTCTCCCGTACAGACCTACTCTCTCACTGGTGCCATTAGCTAACCCTGAGACAATCACATGTCTCCTGTACAGATCTACTCTCTCACTGGTGCCATGAGCTAACTCAGAGGCTACCACATGTCTCCCGTACAGAACTACTCTCCCACTGGTGCCATGAGCTAACTCAGAGGCAACCACATGTCTCCCATACAGACCTACTCTCCCACTGGTACCATGAGCTAACTCAGAGACAACCACATGTCTCCCATACAGACCTACTCTCTCACTGGTGCCATGAGCTAACTCAGAGGCAACCACATGTCTCCCGTACAGACCTACTCTCTCACTTGTGCCATGAGCTAACTCAGAGGCAATCACATGTCTCCCGTACAAACCTACTCTCTCACTGGTGCCATGAGCTAACTCAGAGGCAACGACATGTCTCCCGTACAGACCTACTCTCTCAGTGGTGCCATGAGCTAACTCAGAGGCAACCACATGTCTCCCGTACAGACCTACTCTCTCACTGGTGCCATGAGCTAACTCAGAGGCAACCACATGTCTCCTGTACAGACCTACTCTCTCACTGATACCATGAGCTAACTCAGAGGCAACCACATGTCTCCCGTACAGACCTACTCACTGGTGCCATGAGCTAACTCAGAGGCAACTACGTGTCTCCCATACAGACCTACATACTCTCTCACTGTTGCCATGAGCTAACTCAGAGGCAACCACATGTCTCCCGTACAGCCCTACTCTCTCACTGGTGCCATGAGCTAACTCATAGGCAACCACAAGTCTCCCGTACAGACCTACTCTCTCACTGGTGCCATGAGCTAACTCAGAGGCAAACACATGTCTCCCGTACAGACCTACTCTCTCACTGGTGCCATGAGCTAACTCAGAGGCAACCACATGTCTCCCGTACAGACGTACTCTCTCACTGGTGCCATGATCTAACTCAGAGGCAACCACATGTGTCCCTTACAGAACTACTCTCTCACTAGTGCCATGAGCTAACTCAGAGGCAACCACATGTCTCCCGTACAGACCTACTCTCTCACTGGCGCCATGAGCTAACTCAGAGGCAACCACATGTCTCCCGTACAGACCTACTCTCTCACTGGCGCCATGAGCTAACTCAGAGGCAACCACATGTCTCCCGTACAGACCTACACTCTCACTGGTGCCATGAGCTAACTAAGAGACAACTACATGTCTCCCGTACAGACCCACTCTCTCACTGGTGCCATTAGCTAACCCAGAGACAATCACATGTCTCCTGTACAGATCTACTCTCTCACTGGTGCCATGAGCTAACTCAGAGGCAACCACATGTCTCCCGCACAGACCTACTCTCCCACTGGTGCCATGAGCTAACTCAGAGGCAACCACATGTCTCCCATACAGACCTACTCTCCCACTGGTGCCATGAGCTAACTCAGAGACAACCACATGTCTCCCGTACAGACCTACTCTCTCACTGGTGCCATGAGCTAACTCAGAGTCAACCACATGTCTCCCGTACAGACCTACTCTCTCACTTGTGCCATGAGGTAACTCAGAGGCAATCACATGTCTGCCGTACAGACCTACTCTCTCACTGGTGTCATGAGCTAACTCAGAGGCAACCACATGTCTCCCGTACAGACCTACTCTCCCACTGGTGCCATGAGCTAACTAAGAGGCAACCACATGTCTCCCGTACGGACCTACTCTCCCACTGGTGCCATGAGCTAACTCAGAGGCAACCACATGTCTCCCGTACAGACCTACTCTCTCACTGGTGCCATGATCTAACTCAGAGGCAACGACATGTCTCCCGTACAGACCTACTCTCTCACTGGTGCCATGAGCTAACTCAGAGGCAACCACATGTCTCCCGTACAGACCTACTCTCTCACTGGTGCCATAAGCTAACTCATAGGCAAGCACATGTCTCCCGTACAGACGTACTCTCTCACTGGTGCCATGATCTAACTCAGAGGCAACCACATGTCTCCCGTACAGACCTACTCTCTCACTGGTGCCATGAGCTAACTCAGAGGCAACCACATGTCTCCCGTACAGACCTACTCTCTCACTGGTGCCATGAGCTAACTCAGAGGCAACCACATGTCTCCCGTACAGACCTACTCTCTCACTTGCGCCATGAGCTAACTCAGAGGCAACCACATGTCTCCCGTACAGACCTACACTCTCACTGGTGCCATGAGCTAACTAAGAGGCAACCACATGTCTCCCGTACAGACCTACTCTCTCACTGGTGCCATTAGCTAACCCAGAGACAATCACATGTCTCCTGTACAGATCTACTCTCTCACTGGTGCCATGAGCTAACTCAGAGGCTACTACATGTCTCCCGCACAGACCTACTCTCCCACTGGTGCCATGAGCTAACTCAGAGGCAACCACATGTCTCCCATACAGACCTACTCTCCCACTGGTGCCATGAGCTAACTCAGAGACAACCACATGTCTCCCGTACAGACCTACTCTCTCACTGGTGCGATGAGCTAACTCAGAGGCAACCACATGTCTCCCGTACAGACCTACTCTCTCACTTGTGCCATAAGCTAACTCAGAGGCAATCACATGTCTCCCGTACAAACCTACTCTCTCACTGGTGCCATGAGCTAACTCAGAGGCAACGACATGTCTCCCGTACAGACCTACTCTCTCAGTGGTGCCATGAGCTAACTCAGAGGCAACCACATGTCTCCCGTACAGACCTACTCTCTCACTGGTGCCATGAGCTAACTCAGAGGCAACCACATGTCTCCTGTACAGACCTACTCTCTCACTGGTGCCATGAGCAAATTCAGAGGCAACCACATGTCTCCTGTACAGACCTACTCTCTCACTGATAACATGAGCTAACTCAGAGGCAACCACATGTCTCCCGTACAGACCTACTCACTGGTGCCATGAGATAACTCAGAGGCAACTACGTGTCTCCCATACAGACCTACATACTCTCTCACTGTTGCCATGAGCTAACTCAGAGGCAACCACATGTCTCCCGTACAGCCCTACTCTCTCACTGGTGCCATTAGCTAACTCATAGGCAACCACAAGTCTCCCGTACAGACCTACTCTCTCACTGGTGCCATGAGCTAACTCAGAGGCAAACACATGTCTCCCGTACAGACCTACTCTCTCACTGGTGCCATGAGCTAACTCAGAGGCAACCACATGTCTCCCGTACAGACCTACTCTCTCATTGGTGCCATGAGCTAACTCATAGGCAAGCACATGTCTCCCGTACAGACGTACTCTCTCACTGGTGCCATGATCTAACTCAGAGGCAACCACATGTCTCCATTACAGACCTACTCTCTCACTGGTGCCATGAGCTAACTCAGAGGCAACCACATGTCTCCCGTACAGACCTACTCTCTCACTGGTGCCATGAGCTAACTCAGAGGCAACCACATGTCTCCCGTACAGACCTACTCTCTCACTGGCGCCATGAGCTAACTCAGAGGCAACCACATGTCTCCCGTACAGACCTACACTCTCACTGGTGCCATGAGCTAACTAAGAGGCAACTACATGTCTCCCGTACAGACCTACTCTCTCACTGGTGCCATTAGCTAACCCAGAGACAATCACATGTCTCCTGTACAGATCTACTCTCTCACTGGTGCCATGAGCTAACTCAGAGGCAACCACATGTCTCCCGCACAGACCTACTCTCCCACTGGTGCCATGAGCTAACTCAGAGGCAACCACATGTCTCCCATACAGACCTACTCTCCCACTGGTGCCATGAGCTAACTCAGAGACAACCACATGTCTCCCGTACAGACCTACTCTCTCACTGGTGCCATGAGCTAACTCAGAGGCAACCACATGTCTCCCATACAGACCTACTCTCTCACTTGTGCCATGAGGTAACTCAGAGGCAATCACATGTCTCCCGTACAGACCTACTCTCTCACTGGTGTCATGAGCTAACTCAGAGGCAACCACATGTCTCCCGTACAGACCTACTCTCCCACTGGTGCCATGAGCTAACTCAGAGGCAACCACATGTCTCCCGTACGGACCTACTCTCCCACTGATGCCATGAGCTAACTCAGAGGCAACCACATGTCTCCCGTACAGATCTACTCTCCCACTGGTGCCATGAGCTAACTCAGAGGCAACCACATGTCTCCCGTACAGACCTACTCTCTCACTGGTGCCATGATCTAACTCAGAGGCAACCACATGTCTCCCGTACAGACCTACTCTCCCACTGGTGCCATGAGCTAACTCAGAGACAACCACATGTCTCCCTTACAGACCTATTCTCTCACTGGTGCCATGAGCTAACTAAGAGGCAACCACATGTCTCCCGTACAGACCTATTCTCTCACTGGTGCCATGAGCTAACTCAGAGGAAACCACATGTCTCCTGTACAGACCTACTCTCTCACTGGTGCCATGAGCTAACTCAGAGGCAATCACATGTCTCCCGTACAGACCTACTCTCTCACTTGCGCCATGAGCTAACTCAGAGGCAACCACATGTCTCCCGTACAGACCTACACTCTCACTGGTGCCATGAGCTAACTAAGAGGCAACCACATGTCTCCCATACAGACCTACTCTCCCACTGGTGCCATGAGCTAACTCAGAGACAACCACATGTCTCCCGTACAGACCTACTCTCTCACTTGTGCCATGAGCTAACTCAGAGGCAATCACATGTCTCCCGTACAAACATACTCTCTCACTGGTGCCATGAGCTAACTCAGAGGCAACGACATGTCTCCCGTACAGACCTACTCTCTCAGTGGTGCCATGAACTAACTCAGAGGCAACCACATGTCTCCCGTACAGACCTACTCTCTCAATGGTGCCATGAGCTAACTCAGAGGCAACCACATGTCTCCTGTACATTCCTACTCTCTCACTGGTGCCATGAGCAAATTCAGAGGCAACCACATGTCTCCTGTACAGACCTACTCTCTCACTGATACCATGAGCTAACTCAGAGGCAACCACATGTCTCCCGTACAGACCTACTCACTGGTGCCATGAGCTAACTCAGAGGCAACTATGTGTCTCCCATACAGACCTACATACTCTCTCACTGTTGCCATGAGCTAACTCAGAGGCAACCACATGTCTCCCGTACAGCCCTACTCTCTCACTGGTGCCATGAGCTAACTCAGAGGCAACCACAAGTCTCCTGTACAGACCTACTCTCTCACTGGTGCCATGAGCTAACTCAGAGGCAAACACATGTCTCCCGTACAGACCTACTCTCTCACGGGTGCCATGAGCTAACTCAGAGGCAACCACATGTCTCCCGTACAGACCTACTCTCTCATTGGTGCCATGAGCTAACTCATAGGCAAGTACATGTCTCCCGTACAGACGTACTCTCTCACTGGTGCCATGATCTAACTCAGAGGCAACCACATGTCTCCCTTACAGACCTACTCTCTCACTGGTGCCATGAGCTAACTCAGAGGCAACCACATGTCTCCCGTACAGACCTACTCTCTCACTGGTGCCATGAGCTAACTCAGAGGCAACCACATGTCTCCCGTACAGACCTACTCTCTCACTGGCGCCATGAGCTAACTCAGAGGCAACCACATGTCTCCCGTACAGACCTACACTCTCACTGGTGCCATGAGCTAACTAAGAGGCAACTACATGTCTCCCGTACAGACCTACTCTCTCACTGGTGCCATTAGCTAACCCAGAGACAATCACATGTCTCCTGTACAGATCTACTCTCTCACTGGTGCCATGAGCTAACTCAGAGGCAACCACATGTCTCCCGCACAGACCTACTCTCCCACTGGTGCCATGAGCTAACTCAGAGGCAACCACATGTCTCCCATACAGACCTACTCTCCCACTGGTGCCATGAGCTAACTCAGAGACAACCACATGTCTCCCGTACAGAACTACTCTCTCACTGGTGCCATGAGCTAACTCAGAGGCAACCACATGTCTCCCGTACAGACCTACTCTCTCACTTGTGCCATGAGGTAACTCAGAGGCAATCACATGTCTCCCGTACAGACCTACTCTCTCACTGGTGTCATGAGCTAACTCAGAGGCAACCACATGTCTCCCGTACAGACCTACTCTCCCAATGGTGCCATGAGCTAACTCAGAGGCAATCACATGTCTCCCGTACGGACCTACTCTCCCACTGGTGCCATGAGCTAACTCAGAGGCAACCACATGTCTCCCGTACAGATCTACAACTCTCTCACTGGTGCCATGAGCTAACTCAGAGGCAACCACATGCCTCCCGTACAGACCTACTATCTCACTGGTGCCATGAGCTAACTCAGAGGCAACCACATGTCTCCTGCACAGACCTACTCTCCCACTGGTGCCATGAGCTAACTCAGAGGCAACCACATGTCTTCCGTACAGACCTACTCTCCCACAGCTGCCATGAACTACTTAGAGACAACCACATGTCTCCCGTACAGACCTACTCTCTCACTGGTGCCATGAGCTAACTCAGAGGCAACCACATGTCTCCCGTACAGACCTACTCTCTCACTGGTGCCATGATCTAACTCAGAGGCAACGACATGTCTCCCGTACAGACCTATTCACTCACTGGTGCCATGAGCTAACTCAGAGGCAACCACATGTCTCCCGTACAGACCTACTCTCTCACTGGTGCCATGAGCTAACTCAGAGGCAACCACATGTCTCCCGTACAGACCTACTCTCTCACTGGTGCCATGAGCTAACTCAGAGGCAACCACATGTCTCCCGTACAGACCTACTCTCCCACTGGTGCCATGAGCTAACTCAGAGACAACCACATGTCTCCCTTACAGACCTATTCTCTCACTGGTACCATGAGCTAACTAAGAGGCAACAACATGTCTCCCGTACAGACCTATTCTCTCACTGGTGCCATGAGCTAACTCAGAGGAAATCACATGTCTCCTGTACAGACCTACTCTCTCACTGGTGTCATGAGCTAATTCAGAGGCAACCACATGTCTCCCGTACAGACCTACTCTCTCACTTGCGCCATGAGCTAACTCAGAGGCAACCACATGTCTCCCGTACAGACCTACACTCTCACTGGTGCCATGAGCTAACTAAGAGGCAACCACATGTCTCCCATACAGACCTACTCTCTCACTGGTGCCATTAGCTAACCCAGAGACAATCACATGTCTCCTGTACAGATCTACTCTCTCACTGGTGCCATGAGCTAACTCAGAGGCTACCACATGTCTCCCGCACATACCTACTCTCCCACTGGTGCCATGAGCTAACTCAGAGGCAACCACATGTCTCCCATACAGACCTACTCTCCCACTGGTGCCATGAGCTAACTCAGAGACAACCACATGTCTCCCGTACAGACCTACTCTCTCACTGGTGCCATGAGCTAACTCAGAGGCAACCACATTTCTCCCGTACAGACCTACTCTCTCACTTGTGCCATGAGCTAACTCAGAGGCAATCACATGTCTCCCGTACAAACCTACTCTCTCACTGGTGCCATGAGCTAACTCAGAGGCAACGACATATCTCCCGTACAGACCTACTCTCTCAGTGGTGCCATGAGCTAACTCAGAGGCAACCACATGTCTCCCGTACAGACCTACTCTCTCACTGGTGCCATGAGCTAACTCAGAGGCAACCACATGTCTCCTGTACAGACCTACTCTCTCACTGGTGCCATGAGCAAATTCAGAGGCAACCACATGTCTCCTGTACAGACCTACTCTCTCACTGATACCATGAGCTAACTCAGAGGCAACCACATATCTCCAATACAGACCTACTCACTGGTGCCATGAGCTAACTCAGAGGCAACTACGTGTCTCCCATACAGACCTACATACTCTCTCACTGGTGCCATGAGCTAACTCAGAGGCAACCACATGTCTCCCGTACAGCCCTACTCTCTCACTGGTGCCATGAGCTAACTCAGAGGCAACCACAAGTCTCCCGTACAGACCTACTCTCTCACTGGTGCCATGAGCTAACTCAGAGGCAACCACATGTCTCCCGTACAGACCTACTCTCTAACTGGTGACATGAGCTAACTCAGAGGCAACCACATGTCTCCCGTACAGACCTACTCTCTCACTTGTGCCATGAGCTAACTCATAGGCAAGCACATGTCTCCCGTACAGACGTACTCTCTCACTGGTGCCATGATCTAACTCAGAGGCAACCACATGTCTCCCGTACAGACCTACTCTCTCACTGGTGCCATGAGCTAACTCAGAGGCAACCACATGTCTCCCGTACAGACCTACTCTCTCACTGGTGTCATGAGCTAACTCAGAGGCAACCACATGTCTCCCGTAGAGACCTACTCTCTCACTGGCGCCATGAGCTAACTCAGAGGCAACCACATGTCTCCCGTACAGACCTACACTCTCACTGGTGCCATGAGCTAACTAAGAGGCAACCACATGTCTCCCGTACAGACCTACTCTCTCACTGGTGCCATTAGCTAACCCAGAGACAATCACATGTCTCCTGTACAGATCTACTCTCTCACTGGTGCCATGAGTTAACTCAGAGGCAACCACATGTCTCCCGCACAGACCTACTTTCCCAGTGGTGCCATGAGCTAACTTAGAGGCAACCACATGTCTCCCATACAGACCTACTCTCCCACTGGTGCCATGAGCTAACTCAGAGACAACCACATGTCTCCCGTACAGACCTACTCTCTCACTGGTGCCATGAGCTAACTCAGAGGCAACCACATGTCTCCCGTACAGACCTACTCTCTCACTTGTGCCAGGAGGTAACTCAGAGGCAATCACATGTCTCCCGTACAGACCTACTCTCTCACTGGTGTCATGAGCTAACTCAGAGGCAACCACATGTCTCCCACACAGACCTATTCTCCCACTGGTGCCATGAGCTAACTCAGAGGCAACCACATGTCTCCCGTACGGACCTACTCTCCCACTGGTGCCTTGAGCTAACTCAGAGGCAACCACATGTCTCCCGTACAGATCTACAACTCTCTCACTGGTGCCATGAGCTAACTCAGAGGCAACCACATGCCTCCCGTACAGACCTACTCTCTCACTGGTGCCATGAGCTAACTCAGAGGCAACCACATGTCCCCCGCACAGACCTACTCTCCCACTGGTGCCATGAGCTAACTCAGAGGCAACCACATGTCTCCCGTACAGACCTACTCTCCCACTGGTGCCATGAGCTACTTAGAGACAACCACATGTCTCCCGTTCAGACCTACTCTCTCACTGGTGCCATGAGCTAACTCAGAGGCAACCACATGTCTCCCATACAGACCTACTCTCTCAGTGGTGCCATGATCTAACTCAGAGGCAACCACATGTCTCCCGTACAGACCTACTCTCTCACTGGTGCCATGAGCTAACTCAGAGGCAACCACATGTCCCCTGTACAGACCTACTCTCTCACTGGTGCCATGAGCAAATTCAGAGGCAACCACATGTCTCCTGTACAGACCTACTCTCTCACTGATACCATGAGCTAACTCAGAGGCATCTACATGTCTCCCATACAGACCTACTCACTGGTGCCATGATCTAACTCAGAGGCAACTACGTGTCTCCCATACAGACCTAATCTCTCACTGGTGCCATGAGCTAACTCAGAGGCAACCACATGTCTCCCGTACAGACCTACACTCTCACTGGTGCCATGAGAGGCAACCACATGTGTCCCGTACAGAGCTACTCTATCACTGGTGCCATGAGCTAATTCAAAGGCAACCACATGTCTCCCGTAAGGTCTACTCTCTCACTGGTGCCATGACCTAACTCATAGGCAACCACATGTCTCCCGTACAGAACTACTCTCTCACTGGTGCCATGAGCTAACTCAGAGGCAACCACATGTCTCCCGTACAGACCTACTCTCTCACTGGTGCCATGAGCTAACTCAGAGGCAACCACATGTCTCCCGTACAGACCTACAACTCTCTCACTGGTGCCATGAGCTAACTCAGAGGCAACCACATGCCTCCTGTACAGACCTACTCTCTCACTGGTGCCATGAGCTAACTCAGAGGCAACCACATGTCTCCCGTACAGACCTACTCTCTCACTGGTGCCATGAGCTAACTCAGAGGCAACCACATGTCTCCCGTACAGACCTACTCTCTCACTTGCGCCATGAGCTAACTCAGAGGTAACCACATGTCTCCCGTACAGACCTACACTCTCACTGGTGCCATGAGCTAACTAAGAGGCAACCACATGTCTCCCGTACAGACCTACTCTCTCACTGGTGCCATTAGCTAACCCAGAGACAATCACATGTCTCCTGTACAGATCTACTCTCTCACTGGTGCCATGAGCTAACTCAGAGGCTACCACATGTCTCCCGCACAGACCTACTCTCCCACTGGTGCCATGAGCTAACTCAGAGGCAACCACATGTCTCCCATACAGACCTACTCTCCCACTGGTGCCATGAGCTAACTCAGAGACAACCACATGTCTCCCGTACAGACCTACTCTCTCACTGGTGCCATGAGCTAACTCAGAAGCAACCACATGTCTCCCGTACAGACCTAATCTCTCACTTGTGCCATGAGCTAACTCAGAGGCAATCACATGTCTCCCGTACAAACCTACTCTCTCACTGGTGCCATGAGCTAACTCAGAGGCAATGACATGTCTCCCGTACAGACCTACTCTCTCAGTGGTACCATGAGCTAACTCAGAGGCAACCACATGTCTCCCGTACAGACCTACTCTCTCACTGGTGCCATGAGCTAACTCAGAGGCAACCACATGTCTCCTGTACAGACCTACTCTCTCACTGGTGCCATGAGCAAATTCAGAGGCAACCACATGTCTCCTGTACAGACCTACTCTCTCACTGAAACCATGAGCTAACTCAGAGGCAACCACATGTCTCCCGTACAGACCTACTCACTGGTGCCATGAGCTAACTCAGAGGCAACTACGTGTCTCCCATACAGACCTACATACTCTCTCACTGGTGCCATGAGCTAACTCAGAGGCAACCACATGTCTCCCGTACAGCCCTACTCTCTCACTGGTGCCATGAGCTAACTCAGAGGCAACCACATGTCTCCCGTACAGACCTATTCTCTCACTGGTGCCATGAGCTAACTCATAGGCAAGCACATGTCTCCCGTACAGACGTACTCTCTCACTGGTGCCATGATCTAACTCAGAGGCAACCACATGTCTCCCGTACAGACCTACTCTCTCACTGGTGCCATGAGCTAACTCAGAGGCAACCACATGTCTCCCGTACAGACCTACTCTCTCACTGGTGCCATGAGCTAACTCAGAGGCAACCACATGTCTCCCGTAGAGACCTACTCTCTCACTGGCACCATGAGCTAACTCAGAGGCAACCACATGTCTCCCGTACAGACCTACACTCTCACTGGTGCCATGAGCTAACTAAGAGGCAACCACATGTCTCCCGTACAGATCTACAACTCTCTCACTGGTGCCATGAGCTAACTCAGAGGCAACCACATGCCTCCCGTACAGACCTACTCTCTCACTGGTGCCATGAGCTAATTCAGAGGCAACCACATGTCTCCCGCACAGACCTACTCTCCCACTGGTGCCATGAGCTAACTCAGAGGCAACCACATGTCTCCCGTACAGACCTACTCTCCCACTGGTGCCATGAGCTACTTAGAGACAACCACATGTCTCCCGTTCAGACCTACTCTCTCACTGGTGCCATGAGCTAACTCAGAGGCAACCACATGTCTCCCGTACAGACCTACTCTCTCAGTGGTGCCATGAGCTAACTCAGAGGCAACCACATGTCTCCTGTACAGACCTACTCTCTCACTGGTGCCATGAGCAAATTCAGAGGCAACCACATGTCTCCTGTACAGACCTACTCTCTCACTGATACCATGAGCTAACTCAGAGGCAACCACATGTCTCCCGTACAGACCTACTCACTGGTGCAATGAGCTAACTCAGAGGCAACTACGTGTCTCCCATACAGACCTACTCTCTCACTGGTGCCATGAGCTAACTCAGAGGCAACCACATGTCTCCCGTACAGACCTACTCTCTCACTGGTGCCATGAGAGGCAACCACATGTCTCCCTTACAGACCTACTCTCTCACTGGTGCCATGAGCTAACTCAGAGGCAACCACATGTCTCCCGTAAGGTCTACTCTCTCACTGGTGCCATGACCTAACTCATAGGCAACCACATGTCTCCCGTACAGACCTACTCTCTCACTGGTGCCATGAGCTAACTCAGAAGCAACCACATGTCTACCGTACAGACCTACTCTCTCACTGGTGCCATGAGCTAACTCAGAGGCAACCACATGTCTCCCGTACAGACCTACAACTCTCTCACTGGTGCCATGAGCTAACTCAGAGGAAACCACATGCCTCCCATACAGACTTACTCTCTCACTGGTGCCATGAAATAACTCAGAGGCAACCACATGTCTCCCGCACAGACCTACTCTCCCACTGGTGCCATGAGCTAACTCAGAGGCAACCACATGTCTCCCGTACAGACCTACTCTCCCACTGGTGCCATGAGCTACTTAGAGACAACCACATGTCTCCCGTTCAGACCTACTCTCTCACTGGTGCCATGAGCTAACTCAGAGGCAACCACATGTCTCCCGTACAGACCTACTCTCTCAGTGGTGCCATGAGCTAACTCAGAGGCAACCACATGTCTCCCGTACAGACCTACTCTCTCACTGGTGCCATGAGCTAACTCAGAGGCAACCACATGTCTCCTGTACAGACCTACTCTCTCACTGGTGCCATGAGCAAATTCAGAGGCAAACACATGTCTCCTGTACAGACCTACTCTCTCACTGATACCATGAGCTAACTCAGAGGCAACCACATGTCTCCCGTACAGACCTACTCACTGGTGCCATGAGCTAACTCAGAGGCAACTACGTGTCTCCCATACAGACCTACTCTCTCACTGGTGCCATGAGCTAACTCAGAGGCAACCACATGTCTCCCGTACAGACCTACTCTCTCACTGGTGCCATGAGAGGCAACCACATGTATCCCGTACAGACCTACTCTCTCACTGGTGCCATGAGCTAACTCAGAGGCAACCACATGTCTCCCGTAAGGTCTACTCTCTCACTGGTGCCATGACCTAACTCAGAGGCAACCACATGTCTCCCGTACAGACCTACTCTCTCACTGGTGCCATGAGCTAACTCAGAGGCAACCACATGTCTCCCGTACAGACCTACTCTCTCACTGGTGCCATGAGCTAACTCAGAGGTAACCACATGTCTCCCGTACAGACCTACTCTCTCACTGGTGCCATGAGCTAACTCAGAGGCAACCACATGTCTCCCGTACAGACCTACTCTCTCACTGGTGCCATGAGCTAACTCAGAGGCAACCACATGTCTCCCGTACAGACCAACTCTCTCACTGGTGCCATGCGCTAACTCAGAGGCAACCAACTCTCTCACTGGTGCCATGAGCTAACTCAGAGGCAACCACATGTCTCCCGTACAGACCTACTCTCTCACTGGTGCCATGAGCTAACTCAGAGGCAACCACATGTCTCCCGTACAGACCTACTCTCTCACTGGTGCCATGAGCTAACTCAGAGGCAACCACATGTCTCCCGTACAGACCTACTCTCTCACTGGTGCCATGAGCTAACTCAGATGCAACCACATGTCTCCCGTACAGACCTACTCTCTCACTGGTGCCATGAGCTAACTCAGAGGCAACCACATGTCTCCCGTACAGACCTACTCTCTCACTGGTGCCATGAGCTAACTCAGAGGCAACCACATGTCTCCCGTACAGATCTACTCTCTCACTGGTGCCATGATCTAACTCAGAGGCAATGACATGTCTCCCGTACAGACCTATTCTCTCACTGGTGCCATGAGCTAACTCAGAGGCAACCACATGTCTCCCGTACAGACCTACTCTCTCACTGGTGCCATGAGCTAACTCAGAGGCAACCACATGTCTCCCGTACAGACCTACTCTCTCACTGGTGCCATGAGCTAACTCAGAGGCAACCACATGTCTCCCGTACAGACCTACTCTCCCACTGGTGTCATGAGCTAACTCAGAGACAACCACATGTCTCCCTTACAGACCTATTCTTTCACTGGTGCCATGAGCTAACTAAGAGGCAACCACATGTCTCCCGTACAGACCTATTCTCTCACTGGTGCCATGAGCTAACTCAGAGGAAACCACATGTCTCCTGTACAGACCTACTCTCTCACTGATGCCATGAGCTAACTCAGAGGCAACCACATGTCTCCCGTACAGAGCTACTCTCTCACTGGTGCCATGAGCTAACTCAGAGGCAACTACGTGTCTCCCATACAGACCTACTCTCTCACTGGTGCCATGAGCTAACTCAGAGGCAACCACATGTCTCCCGTACAGACCTACTCTCTCACTGGTGCCATGAGAGGCAACCACATGTATCCCGTACAGACCTACTCTCTCACTGGTGCCATGAGCTAACTCAGAGGCAACCACATGTCTCCCGTAAGGTCTACTCTCTCACTGGTGCCATGACCTAACTCAGAGGCAACCACATGTCTCCCGTACAGACCTACTCTCTCACTGGTGCCATGAGCTAACTCAGAGGCAACCACATGTCTCCCGTACAGACCTACTCTCTCACTGGTGCCATGAGCTAACTCAGAGGTAACCACATGTCTCCCGTACAGACCTACTCTCTCACTGGTGCCATGAGCTAACTCAGAGGCAACCACATGTCTCCCGTACAGACCTACTCTCTCACTGGTGCCATGAGCTAACTCAGAGGCAACCACATGTCTCCCGTACAGACCAACTCTCTCACTGGTGCCATGCGCTAACTCAGAGGCAACCAACTCTCTCACTGGTGCCATGAGCTAACTCAGAGGCAACCACATGTCTCCCGTACAGACCTACTCTCTCACTGGTGCCATGAGCTAACTCAGAGGCAACCACATGTCTCCCGTACAGACCTACTCTCTCACTGGTGCCATGAGCTAACTCAGAGGCAACCACATGTCTCCCGTACAGACCTACTCTCTCACTGGTGCCATGAGCTAACTCAGATGCAACCACATGTCTCCCGTACAGACCTACTCTCTCACTGGTGCCATGAGCTAACTCAGAGGCAACCACATGTCTCCCGTACAGACCTACTCTCTCACTGGTGCCATGAGCTAACTCAGAGGCAACCACATGTCTCCCGTACAGATCTACTCTCTCACTGGTGCCATGATCTAACTCAGAGGCAATGACATGTCTCCCGTACAGACCTATTCTCTCACTGGTGCCATGAGCTAACTCAGAGGCAACCACATGTCTCCCGTACAGACCTACTCTCTCACTGGTGCCATGAGCTAACTCAGAGGCAACCACATGTCTCCCGTACAGACCTACTCTCTCACTGGTGCCATGAGCTAACTCAGAGGCAACCACATGTCTCCCGTACAGACCTACTCTCCCACTGGTGTCATGAGCTAACTCAGAGACAACCACATGTCTCCCTTACAGACCTATTCTTTCACTGGTGCCATGAGCTAACTAAGAGGCAACCACATGTCTCCCGTACAGACCTATTCTCTCACTGGTGCCATAAGCTAACTCAGAGGAAACCACATGTCTCCTGTACAGACCTACTCTCTCACTGATGCCATGAGCTAACTCAGAGGCAACCACATGTCTCCCGTACAGAGCTACTCTCTCACTGGTGCCATGAGCTAACTTAGAGGCAACCACATGTCTCCCATACAGACCTACTCTCTCACTGGTGCCACGAGCTAACTCAGAAGCAACCACATGTCTCCCGTACAGACCTACTCTCCCACTGGTGCCATGAGCTAACTCAGAAGCAACCACATGTCTCCCGTACAGACCTACAACTCTTTCACTGGTGCCATGAGCTAACTGAGAGGCAACCACATGCCTCCCGTACAGACCTACTCTCTCACTGGTGCCATGAGCTAACTCAGAGGCAACCACATGTCTCCCGCACAGACCTACTCTCCCACTGGTGCCATGAGCTAACTCAGAGGCAACCACATGTCTCCCGTACAGACCTACTCTCCCACTGGTGCCATGAGCTACTTAGAGACAACCACATGTCTCCCGTTCAGACCTACTCTCTCACTGGTGCCATGAGCTAACTCAGAGGCAACCACATGTCTCCCGTACAGACCTACTCTCTCAGTGGTGCCATGAGCTAACTCAGAGGCAACCATATGTCTCCCGTACAGACCTACTCTCTCACTGGTGCCATGAGCTAACTCAGAGGCAACCACATGTCTCCTGTACAGACCTACTCTCTCACTGGTGCCATGAGCAAATTCAGAGGCAACCACATGTCTCCTGTACAGACCTACTCTCTGACTGATACCATGAGCTAACTCAGAGGCAACCACATGTCTCCCGTACAGACCTACTCACTGGTGCCATGAGCTAACTCACAGGCAACTACGTGTCTCCCATACAGACCTACTCTCTCACTGGTGCCATGAGCTAACTCAGAGGCAACCATATGTCTCCCGTACAGACCTACTCTCTCACTGGTGCCATGAGAGGCAACCACATGTCTCCCGTACAGACCTACTCTCTCACTGGTGCCATGAGCTAACTCAGAGGCAACCACATGTCTCCCGTAAGGTCTACTCTCTCACTGGTGCCATGACCTAACTCAGAGGCAACCACATGTCTCCCGTACAGACCTACTCTCTCACTGGTGCCATGAGCTAACTCAGAGGCAACCACATGTCTCCCGTACAGACCTACTCTCTCACTGGTGCCATGAGCTAACTCAGAGGCAACCACATGTCTCCCGTACAGACTTACTCTCTCACTGGTGCCATGAGCTAACTCAGAGGCAACCACATTTTTCTGTACAGACCAACTCTCTCACTGGTGCCATGCGCTAACTCAGAGGCAACCACATGTCTCCCGTACAGATCTACTCTCTCACTGGTGCCATGAGCTAACTCATAGGCAACCACATGTCTCCCGTACAGACCTACTCTCTCACTGGTGCCATGAGCTAACTCAGAGGCAACCACATGTCTCCCGTACAGACCTACTCTCTCACTGGTGCCATGAGCTAACTCAGAGGCAACCACATGTCTCCCGTACAGACCTACTCTCTCACTGGTGCCATGCGCTAACTCAGAGGCAACCACATGTCTCCCGTACAGACCTACTCTCTCACTGGTACCATGAGCTAACTCAGAGGCAAACACATGTCTCCCGTACAGACCTACTCTCTCACTGGTGCCATGAGCTAACTCAGAGGCAACCACATGTCTCCCGTACAGACCTACTCTCTCATTGGTGCCATGAACTAACTCATAGACAAGCACATGTCTCCCGTACAGACGTACTCTCTCACTGGTGCCATGATCTAACTCAGAGGCAACCACATGTCTCCCTTACAGACCTACTCTCTCACTGGTGCCATGAGCTAACTCAGAGGCAACCACATGTCTCCCGTACAGACCTACTCTCTCACTGGTGCCATGAGCTAACTCAGATGCAACCACATGTCTCCCGTACAGACCTACTCTCTCACTGGTGCCATGAGCTAACTCAGAGGCAACCACATGTCTCCCGTACAGACCTACTCTCTCACTGGTGCCATGAGCTAACTCAGAGGCAACCACATGTCTCCCGTACAGATCTACTCTCTCACTGGTGCCATGATCTAACTCAGAGGCAATGACATGTCTCCCGTACAGACCTATTCTCTCACTGGTGCCATGAGCTAACTCAGAGGCAACCACATGTCTCCCGTACAGACCTACTCTCTCACTGGTGCCATGAGCTAACTCAGAGGCAACCACATGTCTCCCGTACAGACCTACTCTCTCACTGGTGCCATGAGCTAACTCAGAGGCAACCACATGTCTCCCGTACAGACCTACTCTCCCACTGGTGTCATGAGCTAACTCAGAGACAACCACATGTCTCCCTTACAGACCTATTCTTTCACTGGTGCCATGAGCTAACTAAGAGGCAACCACATGTCTCCCGTACAGACCTATTCTCTCACTGGTGCCATGAGCTAACTCAGAGGAAACCACATGTCTCCTGTACAGACCTACTCTCTCACTGATGCCATGAGCTAACTCAGAGGCAACCACATGTCTCCCGTACAGAGCTACTCTCTCACTGGTGCCATGAGCTAACTTAGAGGCAACCACATGTCTCCCATACAGACCTACTCTCTCACTGGTGCCACGAGCTAACTCAGAAGCAACCACATGTCTCCCGTACAGACCTACTCTCCCACTGGTGCCATGAGCTAACTCAGAGGCAACCACATGTCTCCCGTACAGACCTACAACTCTTTCACTGGTGCCATGAGCTAACTGAGAGGCAACCACATGCCTCCCGTACAGACCTACTCTCTCACTGGTGCCATGAGCTAACTCAGAGGCAACCACATGTCTCCCGCACAGACCTACTCTCCCACTGGTGCCATGAGCTAACTCAGAGGCAACCACATGTCTCCCGTACAGACCTACTCTCCCACTGGTGCCATGAGCTACTTAGAGACAACCACATGTCTCCCGTTCAGACCTACTCTCTCACTGGTGCCATGAGCTAACTCAGAGGCAACCACATGTCTCCCGTACAGACCTACTCTCTCAGTGGTGCCATGAGCTAACTCAGAGGCAACCATATGTCTCCCGTACAGACCTACTCTCTCACTGGTGCCATGAGCTAACTCAGAGGCAACCACATGTCTCCTGTACAGACCTACTCTCTCACTGGTGCCATGAGCAAATTCAGAGGCAACCACATGTCTCCTGTACAGACCTACTCTCTGACTGATACCATGAGCTAACTCAGAGGCAACCACATGTCTCCCGTACAGACCTACTCACTGGTGCCATGAGCTAACTCACAGGCAACTACGTGTCTCCCATACAGACCTACTCTCTCACTGGTGCCATGAGCTAACTCAGAGGCAACCATATGTCTCCCGTACAGACCTACTCTCTCACTGGTGCCATGAGAGGCAACCACATGTCTCCCGTACAGACCTACTCTCTCACTGGTGCCATGAGCTAACTCAGAGGCAACCACATGTCTCCCGTAAGGTCTACTCTCTCACTGGTGCCATGACCTAACTCAGAGGCAACCACATGTCTCCCGTACAGACCTACTCTCTCACTGGTGCCATGAGCTAACTCAGAGGCAACCACATGTCTCCCGTACAGACCTACTCTCTCACTGGTGCCATGAGCTAACTCAGAGGCAACCACATGTCTCCCGTACAGACTTACTCTCTCACTGGTGCCATGAGCTAACTCAGAGGCAACCACATTTTTCTGTACAGACCAACTCTCTCACTGGTGCCATGCGCTAACTCAGAGGCAACCACATGTCTCCCGTACAGATCTACTCTCTCACTGGTGCCATGAGCTAACTCATAGGCAACCACATGTCTCCCGTACAGACCTACTCTCTCACTGGTGCCATGAGCTAACTCAGAGGCAACCACATGTCTCCCGTACAGACCTACTCTCTCACTGGTGCCATGAGCTAACTCAGAGGCAACCACATGTCTCCCGTACAGACCTACTCTCTCACTGGTGCCATGCGCTAACTCAGAGGCAACCACATGTCTCCCGTACAGACCTACTCTCTCACTGGTACCATGAGCTAACTCAGATGCAACCACATGTCTCCCGTACAGACCTACTCTCTCACTGGTGCCATGAGCTAACTCAGAGGCAACCACATGTCTCCCGTACAGACCTACTCTCTCACTGGTGCCATGAGCTAACTCAGAGGCAACCACATGTCTCCTATTCAGACCTACTCTCTCACTGGTGCCATGATCTAACTCAGAGGCAACGACATGTCTCGCGTACAGACCTACTCTCTCACTGGTGCCATGAGCTAACTCAGAGGCAACCACATGTCTCCCGTACAGACCTACTCTCTCACTGGTACCATGAGCTAACTCAGAGGCAACCACATGTCTCCCGTACAGACCTACTCTCTCACTGGTGCCATGAGCTAACTCAGAGGCAACCACATGTCTCCTGTAATGACCTACTCTCTCACTGGTACCATGAGCTAACTCAGAGGCAACCACATGTCTCCTGTACAGACCTACTCACTGGTGCCATGAACTAACTGAGAGGCAACCACGTGTCTCCCATACAGACCTACTCTCTCACTGGTGCCATGAGCTAACTCAGAGGCAATCACATGTCTCCCGTACAGACCTACTCTCTCACTGGTGCCATGAGCTAACTCAGAGGCAACCACATGTCTCCCGTACAGACCTACTCTCTCACTGGTGCCATGAGCTAACTCAGAGGCAACCACATGTCTCCCGTACAGACCTACTCTCTCACTGGTGCCATGAGCTAACTCAGAGGCAACCACATGTCTCCCGTACAGACCTACTCTCTCACTGGTGCCATGAGCTAACTCAGAGGCAACCACATGTCTCCCATGCAGACCTACTCTCTCACTGTTGCCATGAGCTAACTCAGAAGCAACCATATGTCTCCGGTACAGACCTACTCTCTCACTGGTGCCATGAGCTAACTCAGAGGCAAACACATGTCTCCAGTACAGACCTACTCTCTTACTGGTGCCATGAGCTAACTCAGAGGCAACCACATGTCTCCAATACAGACCTACACTCTCACTGGTGCCAAGAGCTAACTCAGAGGCAACCACATGTTTCCCGCACAGACCTACTTCTCACTGGTGCCATGAGCTAACTCAGAGGCAACCACATGTCTCCCGTACAGACCTACTCCCTCAGTGGTGCCATGAGCTAACACAGAGGCAACCACATGTCTCCCGTACAGACCTACTCTCTCACTGGTGCCATGCGCTAACTCAGAGGCAACCACATGTCTCCCGTACAGACCTACATGTACTCTCTCACTGGTGCCATGAGCTAGCTCAGAGGCAACCACATGTCTCCCGTACAGACCTACTCTCTCACTGGTGCCATGAGCTAACTCAGAGGCAACCACATGTCTCCTGTACAGACCTACTTTCTCACTGGTGCCATGAGCTAACTCAGAGGCAACCACATGTCTCCCGTACAGACCTACTCTCTCACTGATGCCATGAGCTAACTCAGAGGCAACCACATGTCTCACGTACAGACCTACTCTCTCACTGGTGTCATGCGCTAACTCAGATGCAACCACATGTCGCCCGTACAGACCTACTCTCTCACTGGTACCATGAGCTAACTCAGAGGCAACCACATGTCTCCCGTACAGACCTACTCTCTCACTGGTGCCATGAGCTAACTCAGAGGTAACCACATGTCTCCCGTTCAGACCTACTCTCTAACTGGTGCATGAGCTAACACAGAGACAACCACATGTCTCCCTTACAGACCTATTCTCTCACTGGTGCCATGAGCTAACTAAGAGGCAACCACATGTCTCCCGTACAGACCTATTCTCTCACTGGTCCCATGAGCTAACTCAGAGGAAACCACATGTCTCCTGTACAGACCTACCCTCTCACTGGTGCCATGAGCTAACTCAGAGGCAACCACATGTCTCCCGTACCGAGCTACTCTCTCACTGGTGCCATGAACTAACTTAGAGGCAACCACATGTCTTCCATACAGACCTACTCTCTCACTGGTGCCATGAGCTAACTCAGAGGCAACCACATGTCTCCCTACAGACCTACTCTCCCACTGGTGCCATGAGCTAACTCAGAGGCAACCACATGTCTCCCGTACAGACCTACTGTCTCTCTGGTGCCATGAGCTAACTCAGAGGCAACCACATGCCTCCCGTACAGACCTACTCTCTCACTGGTGCCATGAGCTAACTCAGAGGCAACCACATGTCTACCGCACAGACCTACTCTCCCACTGGTGCCATGAGCTAACTCAGAGGCAACCACATGTCTCCCGTACAGACCTACTCTCCCACTGGTGCCATGAGCTAATTAGAGACAACCACATGTCTTCCGTTCAGACCTACTCTCTCACTGGTGCCATGAGCTAACTCAGAGGCAACCACATGTCTCCCGTACAGACCTACTCTCTCAGTGGTGCCATGAGCTAACTCAGAGGCAACCACATGTCTCCCGTACAGACCTACTCTCTCACTGGTGCCATGAGCTAACTCAGAGGCAACAACATGTCTCCTGTACAGACCTACTCTCTCACTGGTGCCATGAGCAAATTCAGAGGCAACCACATATCTCCTGTACAGACCTACTCTCTCACTGATACCATGAGCTAACTCAGAGGCAACCACATGTCTTCCGTACAGACCTACTCACTGGTGCCATGAACTAACTCAGAGGCAACTACGTGTCTCCCATACAGACCTACATACTCTCTCACTGGTGCCATGAGCTAACTCAGTGGCAACCACATGTCTCCCGTACAGACCTACTCTCTCACTGGTGCCATGAGCTAACTCAGAGGCAACCACATGTCTCCTGTACAGACCTACACTCTCACTGGTGCCAAGAGCTAACTCAGAGGCAACCACATGTCTCCCGCACAGACCTACTTCTCACTGGTGCCATGAGCTAACTCAGAGGCAACCACATGTCTCCCGTACAGACCTACTCTCTTACTGGTGCCATGCTCTAACTCAGAGGCAACCACATGTCTCCCGTACAGACCTACATGTACTCTCTCACTGGTGCCATGAGCTAGCTCAGAGGCAACCACATGTCTCCCGTAACAGACCTACTCTCTCACTGGTGCCATGAGCTAACTCAGAGGCAACCACATGTCTCCTGTACAGACCTACTCTCTCACTGGTGCCATGAGCTAACTCAGAGGCAACCACATGTCTCCCGTACAGACCTACTCTCTCACTTGTGCCATGAGCTAACTCAGTGGCAACCACATGTCTCACGTACAGACCTACTCTCTCACTGGTGTCATGCGCTAACTCAGATGCAATCACATGTCGCCCGTACAGAACTACTCTCTCACTGGTGCCATGAGCTAACTCAGAGGCAACCACATGTCTCCCGTACAGACCTACTCTCTCACTGGTGCCATGAGCTAACTCAGAGGCAACCACATGTCTCCCGTTCAGACCTACTCTCCAACTGGTGCCATGAGCTAACACAGAGACAACCACATGTCTCCCTTACAGACCTATTCTCTCACTGGTGCCATGTGCTAACTAAGAGGCAACCACATGTCTCCCGTACAGACCTATTCTCTCACTGGTCCCATGAGCTAACTCAGAGGAAACCACATGTCTCCTGTACAGACCTACTCTCTCACTGGTGCCATGAGCTAACTCAGAGGCAACCACATGTCTCCCGTACCGAGCTACTCTCTCACTGGTGCCATGAGCTAACTTAGAGGCAACCACATGTCTTCCATACAGACCTACTCTCTCTCTGGTGCCATGAGCTAACTCAGAGGCAACCACATGTCTCCCTACAGACCTACTCTCCCACTGGTGCCATGAGCTAACTCAGAGGCAACCACATGTCTCCCGTACAGACCTACTGTCTCTCTGGTGCCATGAGCTAACTCAGAGGCAACCACATGCCTCCCGTACAGACCTACTCTCTCTCTGGTGCCATGAGCTAACTCAGAGGCAACCACATGTCTACCGCACAGACCTACTCTCCCACTGGTGCCATGAGCTAACTCAGAAGCAACCACATGTCTCCCGTACAGACCTACTCTCCCACTGGTGGCATGAGCTACTTAGAGACAACCACATGTCTCCCGTTCAGACCTACTCTCTCACTGGTGCCATGAGCTAACTCAGAGGCAACCACATGTCTCCCGTACAGACCTACTCTCTCAGTGGTGCCATGAGCTAACTCAGAGTCAACCACATGTCTCCCGTACAGACCTACTCTCTCACTGGTGCCATGAGCTAACTCAGAGGCAACAACATGTCTCCTGTACAGACCTACTCTCTCACTGGTGCCATGAGCAAATTCAGAGGCAATCACATGTCTCCTGTACAGACCTACTCTCTCACTGATACCATGAGCTAACTCAGAGGCAACCACATGTCTTCCGTACAGACCTACTCACTGGTGCCATGAGCTAACCCAGAGGCAACTACGTGTCTCTCATACAGACCTACATACTCTCTCACTGGTGCCATGAGCTAACTCAGAGGCAACCACATGTCTCCCGTACAGACCTACTCTCTCATTGGTGCCATGAGCTAACTCAGAGGCAACCACATGTCTCCCGTACAGACCTACTCTCTCACTGGTGCCATGAGCTAACTCAGAGGCAACCACATGTCTCCCGTACAGACCTATTCTCTCACTGGTGCCATGAGCTAACTCAGAGGCAACCACATGTCTCCCGTACAGACCTACTCTCTCACTGGTGCCATGAGCTAACTCAGAGGCAACCACATGTCTCCCGTACAGACCTACTCTCTCACTGGTGCCATGAGCTAACTCAGAGGCAACCACATGTCTCCCGTACAGACCTACTCTCTCACTGGTGCCATGAGCTAACTCAGAGGCAACCACATGTCTCCCGTACAGACCTACTCTCTCACTGGTGCCATGAGCTAACTCAGAGGCAACCACATGTCTCCCGTACAGACCTACTCTCTCACTGGTGCCATGAGCTAACTCAGAGGCAACCACATGTCTCCCGTACAGACCTACTCTCTCACTGGTGCCATGAGCTAACTCAGTGGCAACCACATGTCTCCCGTACAGACCTACTCTCTCACTGGTGCCATGAGCTAACTCAGAGGCAACCACATGTCTCCCGTACAGACCTACTCTCTCACTGGTGCCATGAGCTAACTCAGAGGCAACCACATGTCTCCCGTACAGACCTACTCTCTCACTGGTGCCATGAGCTAACTAAGAGGCAACCACATGTCTCCCGTACAGACTTATTCTCTCACTGCTGCCATGAGCTAACTAAGAGGCACCACATGTCTCCCGTACAGACCTACTCTCTCACTGGTGCATTAGCTAACTCAGAGACAACCACATGTCTCCTGTACAGACCTACTCTCTCACTGTTGCCAAGAGCTAACTCAGAAGCAACCACATGTCTCCCGCACAGACCTACTCTCCCACTGGTGCCATGAGCTAACTCAGAGGCAACCACATGTCTCCCATACAGACCTACTCTCCCACTGGTGCCATGAGCTAACTCAGAGACAACCACATGTCTCCCATTCAGACCTACTCTCTCACTGTTGCCATGAGCTAACTCAGAGGCAACCACATGTCTCCCGTACAGACCTACTCTCTCACTGGTGCCATGAGTTAACTCAGAGGCAACCACATGTCTCCGGTACAGACCTACTCTCTCACTGGTGCCATGAGCTAACTCAGAGGCAACCACATGTCTCCTGTACAGACCTACTCTCTCAATGGTACCATGAGCTAACTCAGAGGCAACCACATATCTCCTGTACAGACCTACTCACTGGTGCCATGAACTAACTGAGAGGCAACCACGTGTCTCCCATACAGACCTACTCTCTCACTGGTGCCATGAGCTAACTCAGAGGCAACCACATGTCTCCCATACAGACACACTCTCTCACTGGTGCCATGAGCTAACTCAGAGGCAACCACATGTCTCCCGTACAGACCTACTCTCTCACTGGTGCCATGAGCTAACTCAGAAGCAACCACATGTCTCCCGTACAGACCTACTCTCTCACTGGTGCCATGAGCTAACTCAGAGGCAACCACATGTCTCCCGTACAGACCTACTCTCTCACTGGTGCCATGAGCTAACTCAGAGGCAACCACATGTCTCCCGTACAGACCTACTCTCTCACTGGTGCCATGAGCTAACTCAGAGGCAACCACATTTCTCCCGTACAGACCTACTCTCTCACTGGTGCCATGAGCTAACTCAGAGGCAACCACATGTCTCCCATACAGACCTACTCTCTCACTGTTGCCATGAGCTAACTCAGAGGCAACCATATGTCTCCGGTACAGACCTACTCTCTCACTGGTGCCATGAGCTAACTCAGAGGCAACCACATGTCTCCAGTACAGACCTACTCTCTCACTGGTGCCATGAGCTAACTCAGAGGCAACCACATGTCTACAGTACAGACCTACTCTCTCACTGGTGCCAAGAGCTAACTCAGAGGGAACCACATGTCTCCCGCACAGACCTACTTCTCACTGGTGCCATGAGCTAACATAGAGGCAACCACATGTCTCCCGTACAGACCTACTCTCTCAGTGGTTCCATGAACTAACTCAGAGACAACCACATGTCTCCCGTACAGACCTACTCTCTCACTGGTGCCATGCGCTAACTCAGAGGCAACCACATGTCTCCCATACAGACCTACATGTACTCTCTCACTGGTCCCATGAGCTAGCTCAGAGGCAACCACATGTCTCCCGTACAGACCTACTCTCTCACTGGTGCCATGAGCTAACTCAGAGGCAACCACATGTCTCCTGTACAGACCTACTCTCTCACTGGTGCCATGAGCTAACTCAGAGGCAACCACATGTCTCCCGTACAGACCTACTCTCTCACTGGTGCCATGAGCTAACTCAGAGGCAACCACATGTCTCACGTACAGACCTACTCTCTCACTGGTGCCATGCGCTAACTCAGATGCAACCACATGTCTCCCGTACAGACCTACTCTCTCACTGGTGCCATGAGCTAACTCAGAGGCAACCACATGTCTCCCGTACAGACCTACTCTCTCACTGGTGCCATGAGCTAACTCAGAGGCAACAACATGTCTCCCGTACAGACCTACTCTCCCACTGGTGCCATGAGCTAACTCAGAGGCAACCACATGTCTCCCGTACAGACCTACTGTCTCTATTGTGCCATGAGCTAACTCAGAGGCAACCACATGCCTCCAGTACAGACCTACTCTCTCACTGGTGCAATGAGCTAACTCATAGGCAACCACATGTCTACCGCACAGACCTACTCTCCCACTGGTGCCATGAGCTAACTCAGAGGCAACCACATGTCTCCCGTACAGACCTACTCTCCCACTGGTGCCATGAGCTACTTAGAGACAACCACATGTCTCCCGTTCAGACTTACTCTCTCACTGGTGCCATGAGCTAACTCAGAGGCAATCACATGTCTCCCGTACAGACCTACTCTCTCATTGGTGCCATGAGCTAACTCAGAGGCAACCACATGTCTCCCGTACAGACCTACTCTCTCACTGGTGCCATGAGCTAACTCAGAGGCAACAACATGTCTCCTGTACAGATCTACTCTCTCACTGGTGCCATGAGCAAATTCAGAGGCAACCACATGTCTCCTGTACAGACCTACTCTCTCACTGATACCATGAGCTAACTCAGAGGCAACCACATGTCTTCCGTATAGACCTACTCACTGGTGCCATGAGCTAACTCAGAGGCAACTATGTGTCTCCCATACTGACCTACATACTCTCTAACTGGTGCCATGAGCTAACTCAGAGGCAACTACATGCCTCCCGTACAGACCTACTCTCTCACTGGTGCCATGAGCTAACTCAGAGGCAACCATATGTCTCCCGTACAGACCTACTCTCTCACTGGTGCCATGAGCTAACTCAGAGGCAACCACATGTCTCCCGTACAGACCTACTCTCTCACTGGTGCCATGAGCTAACTCAGAGGCAACCACATGTCTCCCATACACACCTACTCTCTCAGTGGTGCCATGAGCTAACTCAGAGGCAACCACATGTCTCCCGTACAGACCTACTCTCTCACTGGTGCTTGAGCTAACTCAGAGGCAACCACATGTCTCCAGTACAGACCTACTCTCTCACTGGTGCCATGAGCTAACTCAGAGGCAATCACATGTCTCCCGTACAGACCTACTCTCTCACTGGTGCCACGAGCTAACTCAGAGGCAACCACATGTCTCCCGTACAGACCTACTCTCTCACAGGTGCCATGAGCTAACTCAGAGGCAACCACATGTCTTCCGTACAGACCTACTCTCTCAGTGGTACCATGAGCTAACTCAGAGGCAACCACATGTCTCCTGTACAGACCTACTCTCTCACTGGTGCCATGAACTAACTCAGAGGCAACCATATGTCTCCGGTACAGACCTACTCTCTCACTGGTGCCATGAGCTAACTCAGAGGCAACCACATGTCTCCAGTACAGACCTACTCTCTCATTGGTGCCATGAGCTAACTCAGAGGCAACCACATGTCTCCAGTACAGACCTACTCTCTCACTGGTGCCATGAGCTAACTCAGAGGCAACCACATGTCTCCCGTACAGACCTACTCTCTCAGTGGTGCCATGAGCTAACTCAGAGGCAACCACACGTCTCCCGTACAGACCTACTCTCTCACTGGTGCCATGCGCTAACTCAGAGGCAACCACATGTCTCCCATACAGACCTACATGTACTCTCTCACTGGTGCCATGAGCTAGCTCAGAGGCAACCACATGTCTCCCGTACAGACCTACTCTCTCACTGGTGCCATGAGCTAACTCAGAGGCAAACACATGTCTCCCGTACAGACCTACTCTCTCACTGGTGCCATGAGCTAACTCAGAGGCAACCACATGTCTCCCGTACAGACCTACTCTCTCACTGGTGCCATGAGCTAACTCAGAGGCAACCACATGTCTCCCGTACAGACCTACTTTCTCACTGGTGCCATGAGCTAACTCAGAGGCAACCACATGTCTCCCGTACAGACCTACTCTCTCACTGGTGCCATAAGCTAACTCAGAGGCAACCACATGTCTCCCGTACAGACCTACTCTCTCACTGGTGCCATGAGCTAACTCAGAGGCAACCACATGTCTCCCGTACAGACCTACTCTCTCACTGGTGCCATGAGCTAACTCAGAGGCAACCACATGTCTCCCGTACAGACCTACTCTCTCACTGGTGCCATGATCTAACTCATAGGCAACCACATGTCTCCCGTACAGACCTACTCTCTCACTGGTGCCATGAGCTAACTCAAAGGCAACCACATGTCTCCCGTACAGACCTACTCTCTCACTGGTGCCATGATCTAACTCAGAGGCAAATACATGTCTTCCGTACAGACCTACTCTCTCACTGGCGCCATGAGCTAACTCAGAGGCAACTACATGTCTCCCGTACAGATCTACTCTCTCACTGGTGCCATTAGCTAATCCAGAAACAATCACGTGTCACCTGTACAGATCTACTCTCTCACTGGTGCCATGAGCTAACTCAGAGGCAACCACATGTCTACCGCACAGACCTACTCTCCCACTGGTGCCATGAGCTAACTCAGAGGCAACCACATGTCTCCCGTACAGACCTACTGTCTCATTGGTGACATGAGCTAACTCAGAGGCAACCACATGCCTCCCGTACAGACCTACTCTCTCACTGGTGCCATGAGCTAACTCAGAGGCAACCACATGTCTCCCGTACAGACCTACTCTCTCACTGGTGCCATGAGCTAACTCAGAGGCAACCACATGTCTCCCGTACAGACCTACTTTCTCACTGGTGCCATGAGATAACTCAGAGGCAACCACATGTCTCCCGTACAGACCTACTCTCTCACTGGTGCCATGAGCTAACTCAGAGGCAACCACATGTCTCCCGTACAGACCTACTCTCTCACTGGTGCCATGAGCTAACTCAGAGGCAACCACATGTCTCCCGTACAGACCTACTCTCTCACTGGTGCCATGAGCTAACTCAGAGGCAACCACATGTCTCCCGTACAGACCTACTCTCTCACTGGTGCCATGAGCTAACTCAGAGGCAAACACATGTCTCCCGTACAGACCTACTCTCTCATTGGTGCTATGAGCTAACTCATAGGCAACCACATGTCTCCCGTACAGACCTACTCTCTCACTGGTGCCATGATCTAACTCAGAGGCAACCACATGTCTCCCGTACAGACCTACTCTCTCACTGGTGCCATGAGCTAACTCAGAGGCAACCACATGTCTCCCGTACAGACCTACTCTCTCACTGGTGCCATGATCTAACTCAGAGGCAACCACATGTCTTCCGTACAGACCTACTCTCTCGCTGGTGCCATGAGCTAACTCAGAGGCAACTACATGTCTCCCGTACAGACCTACTCTCTCACTGGTGCCATGAGCTAACTCAGAGGCAACCATATGTCTCCCGCACAGACCTACTCTCCCATTGGTGCCATGAGCTAACTCAGAGGCAACCACATGTCTCCCATACAGACCTACTCTCCCGCTGGTGCCATGAGCTAATTCAGAGGCAACCACATGTCTCCCGTTCAGACCTACTCTCTCACTGGTGCCATGAGCTAACTCAGAGGCAACCACATGTCTCCCGTACAGACCTACTCTCTCACTGGTGCCATGAGCTAACTCAGAGGCAACCACATGTCTCCCGTACAGACCTACTCTCCCACTGGTGCCATGAGCTAACTCAGAGGCAACCACATGTCTCCCGTACAGACCTACTCTCCCACTGGTGCCATGAGCTAACTCAGAGACAACCTCATGTCTCCCTTACAGACCTATTCTCTCACTGGTGCCATGAGCTAACTAAGAGGAAACCACATGTCTCCTGTACAGACCTACTCTCTCACTGGTGCCATGAGCTAACTCAGAGGCAACCACATGTCTCCCGTACAGACCTACTCTCTCACTGGTGCCATGATCTAACTCATAGGCAACCACATGTCTCCCGTACAGACCTACTCTCTCACTGGTGCCATGAGCTAACTCAAAGGCAACCACATGTCTCCCGTACAGACCTACTCTCTCACTGGTGCCATGATCTAACTCAGAGGCAAATACATGTCTTCCGTACAGACCTACTCTCTCACTGGCGCCATGAGCTAACTCAGAGGCAACTACATGTCTCCCGTACAGATCTACTCTCTCACTGGTGCCATTAGCTAATCCAGAAACAATCACGTGTCACCTGTACAGATCTACTCTCTCACTGGTGCCATGAGCTAACTCAGAGGCAACCACATGTCTACCGCACAGACCTACTCTCCCACTGGTGCCATGAGCTAACTCAGAGGCAACCACATGTCTCCCGTACAGACCTACTGTCTCATTGGTGACATGAGCTAACTCAGAGGCAACCACATGCCTCCCGTACAGACCTACTCTCTCACTGGTGCCATGAGCTAACTCAGAGGCAACCACATGTCTCCCGTACAGACCTACTCTCTCACTGGTGCCATGAGCTAACTCAGAGGCAACCACATGTCTCCCGTACAGACCTACTTTCTCACTGGTGCCATGAGATAACTCAGAGGCAACCACATGTCTCCCGTACAGACCTACTCTCTCACTGGTGCCATGAGCTAACTCAGAGGCAACCACATGTCTCCCGTACAGACCTACTCTCTCACTGGTGCCATGAGCTAACTCAGAGGCAACCACATGTCTCCCGTACAGACCTACTCTCTCACTGGTGCCATGAGCTAACTCAGAGGCAACCACATGTCTCCCGTACAGACCTACTCTCTCACTGGTGCCATGAGCTAACTCAGAGGCAAACACATGTCTCCCGTACAGACCTACTCTCTCATTGGTGCTATGAGCTAACTCATAGGCAACCACATGTCTCCCGTACAGACCTACTCTCTCACTGGTGCCATGATCTAACTCAGAGGCAACCACATGTCTCCCGTACAGACCTACTCTCTCACTGGTGCCATGAGCTAACTCAGAGGCAACCACATGTCTCCCGTACAGACCTACTCTCTCACTGGTGCCATGATCTAACTCAGAGGCAACCACATGTCTTCCGTACAGACCTACTCTCTCGCTGGTGCCATGAGCTAACTCAGAGGCAACTACATGTCTCCCGTACAGACCTACTCTCTCACTGGTGCCATTAGCTAATCCAGAGACAATCACGTGTCACCTGTACAGATCTACTCTCTCACTGGTGCCATGAGCTAACTCAGAGGCAACCATATGTCTCCCGCACAGACCTACTCTCCCATTGGTGCCATGAGCTAACTCAGAGGCAACCACATGTCTCCCATACAGACCTACTCTCCCGCTGGTGCCATGAGCTAATTCAGAGGCAACCACATGTCTCCCGTTCAGACCTACTCTCTCACTGGTGCCATGAGCTAACTCAGAGGCAACCACATGTCTCCCGTACAGACCTACTCTCTCACTGGTGCCATGAGCTAACTCAGAGGCAACCACATGTCTCCCGTACAGACCTACTCTCTCACTGGTGCCATGAGCTAACTCAGAGGCAACCACATGTCTCCCGTACAGACCTACTCTCCCACTGGTGCCATGAGCTAACTCAGAGACAACCTCATGTCTCCCTTACAGACCTATTCTCTCACTGGTGCCATGAGCTAACTAAGAGGAAACCACATGTCTCCTGTACAGACCTACTCTCTCACTGGTGCCATGAGCTAACTCAGAGGCAACAACATGTCTCCGGTACAGAGCTACTCTCAGCCCTGGTGCCATGAGCTAACTTAGAGGCAACCACATGTCTCCCATACAGACCTACTCTCTCACTGGTGCCATGAGCTAACTCAGAAGCAACCACATGTCTCCCGTACAGACCTACTCTCCCACTGGTGCCATGAACTAACTCAGAGGCAACCACATGTCTCCCGTACAGACCTAAAACTCTCTCACTGGTGCTATGAGCTAACTCAGAGGCAACCACATGCCTCCCGTACAGACCTACTCTCTCACTGGTGCCATGAGCTAACTCAGAGGCAATCACATGTCTCCCGTACAGACCTACTCTCTTATTGGTGCCATGAGCTAACTCAGAGGCAACCACATGTCTCCCGTACAGACCTACTCTCTCACTGGTGCCATGAGCTAACTCAGAGGCAACAACATGTCTCCTGTACAGACCTACTCTCTCACTGGTGCCATGAGCAAATTCAGAGGCAACCACATGTCTCCTGTACAGACCTACTCTCTCACTGATACCATGAGCTAACTCAGAGGCAACCACATGTCTTCCATATAGACCTACTCACTGGTGCCATGAGCTAACTCAGAGGCAACTATGTGTCTCCCATACAGACCTACATACTCTCTCACTGGTGCCATGAGCTAACTCAGAGGCCACTACATGTCTCCCGTACAGACCTACTCTCTCACTGGTGCCATGAGCTAACTCAGAGGCAACCACATGTCTCCCGTACAGACCTACTCTCTCACTGGTGCCATGAGCTAACTCAGAGGCAACCACATGTCTCCCATACAGACCTACTCTCTCACTGGTGCCATGAGCTAACTCAGAGGCAACCACATGTCTCCAGTACAGACCTACTCTCTCACTGGTGCCATGAGCTAACTCAGAATCAACCACATGTCTCCAGTACAGACCTACTCTCTCACTGGTGCCAAGAGCTAACTCAGAGGCAACCACATGTCTCCCGCACAGACCTACTTCTCACTGGTGCCATGAGCTAACTCAGAGGCAACCACATGTCTCCCGTACAGACCTACTCTCTCAGTGGTGCCATGAGCTAACTCAGAGGCAACCACATGTCTCCCGTACAGACCTACTCTCTCACTGGTGCCATGCGCTAACTCAGAGGCAACCACATGTCTCCCGTACAGACCTACTCTCTCACTGGTGCCATGAGCTAACTCAGAGGCAACCACATGTCTCCCGTACAGACCTACTCTCTCACTGGTGCCATGAGCTAACTCAGAGGCAACCACATGTCTCCCGTACAGACCTACTCTCTCACTGGTGCCATGAGCTAACTCAGAGGCAACCACATGTCTCCCGTACAGACCTACTTTCTCACTGGTGCCATGAGCTAACTCAGAGGCAACCACATGTCTCCCGTACAGACCTACTCTCTCACTGGTGCCATGAGCTAACTCAGAGGCAACCACATGTCTCCCGTACAGACCTACTCTCTCACTGGTGCCATGAGCTAACTCAGAGGCAACCACATGTCTCCCGTACAGACCTACTCTCTCACTGGTGCCATGAGCTAACTCAGAGGCAACCACATGTCTCCCGTACAGACCTACTCTCTCACTGGTGCCATGAGCTAACTCAGAGGCAATCACATGTCTCCCGTACAGACCTACTCTCTTATTGGTGCCATGAGCTAACTCAGAGGCAACCACATGTCTCCCGTACAGACCTACTCTCTCACTGGTGCCATGAGCTAACTCAGAGGCAACAACATGTCTCCTGTACAGACCTACTCTCTCACTGGTGCCATGAGCAAATTCAGAGGCAACCACATGTCTCCTGTACAGACCTACTCTCTCACTGATACCATGAGCTAACTCAGAGGCAACCACATGTCTTCCATATAGACCTACTCACTGGTGCCATGAGCTAACTCAGAGGCAACTATGTGTCTCCCATACAGACCTACATACTCTCTCACTGGTGCCATGAGCTAACTCAGAGGCCACTACATGTCTCCCGTACAGACCTACTCTCTCACTGGTGCCATGAGCTAACTCAGAGGCAACCACATGTCTCCCGTACAGACCTACTCTCTCACTGGTGCCATGAGCTAACTCAGAGGCAACCACATGTCTCCCATACAGACCTACTCTCTCACTGGTGCCATGAGCTAACTCAGAGGCAACCACATGTCTCCAGTACAGACCTACTCTCTCACTGGTGCCATGAGCTAACTCAGAATCAACCACATGTCTCCAGTACAGACCTACTCTCTCACTGGTGCCAAGAGCTAACTCAGAGGCAACCACATGTCTCCCGCACAGACCTACTTCTCACTGGTGCCATGAGCTAACTCAGAGGCAACCACATGTCTCCCGTACAGACCTACTCTCTCAGTGGTGCCATGAGCTAACTCAGAGGCAACCACATGTCTCCCGTACAGACCTACTCTCTCACTGGTGCCATGCGCTAACTCAGAGGCAACCACATGTCTCCCGTACAGACCTACTCTCTCACTGGTGCCATGAGCTAACTCAGAGGCAACCACATGTCTCCCGTACAGACCTACTCTCTCACTGGTGCCATGAGCTAACTCAGAGGCAACCACATGTCTCCCGTACAGACCTACTCTCTCACTGGTGCCATGAGCTAACTCAGAGGCAACCACATGTCTCCCGTACAGACCTACTTTCTCACTGGTGCCATGAGCTAACTCAGAGGCAACCACATGTCTCCCGTACAGACCTACTCTCTCACTGGTGCCATGAGCTAACTCAGAGGCAACCACATGTCTCCCGTACAGACCTACTCTCTCACTGGTGCCATGAGCTAACTCAGAGGCAACCACATGTCTCCCGTACAGACCTACTCTCTCACTGGTGCCATGAGCTAACTCAGAGGCAACCACATGTCTCCCGTACAGACCTACTCTCTCACTGGTGCCATGAGCTAACTCAGAGGCAACCACATGTCTCCCGTACAGACCTACTCTCTCATTGGTGCTATGAGCTAACTCATAGGCAACCACATGACTCCCGTACAGACCTACTCTCTCACTGGTGCCATGATCTAACTCAGAGGCAACCACATGTCTTCCGTACAGACCTACTCTCTCACTGGCGCCATGAGCTAACTCAGAGGCAACTACATGTCTCCCGTACAGACCTACTCTCTCACTGGTGCCATTAGCTAATCCAGAGACAATCACGTGTCACCTGTACAGATCTACTCTCTCACTGGTGCCATGAGCTAACTCAGAGGCAACCACATGTCTCCCGCACAGACCTACTCTCCCATTGGTGCCATGAGCTAACTCAGAGGCAACCACATGTCTCCCATACAGACCTACTCTCCCGCTGGTGCCATGAGCTAATTCAGAGGCAACCACATGTCTCCCGTTCAGACCTACTCTCTCACTGGTGCCATGAGCTAACTCAGAGGCAACCACATGTCTCCCGTACAGACCTACTCTCTCACTGGTGCCATGAGCTAACTCAGAGGCAACCACATGTCTCCCGTACAGACCTACTCTCTCACTGGTGCCATGAGCTAACTCAGAGGCAACCACATGTCTCCCGTACAGACCTACTCTCCCACTGGTGCCATGAGCTAACTCAGAGACAACCTCATGTCTCCCTTACAGACCTATTCTCTCACTGGTGCCATGAGCTAACTAAGAGGAAACCACATGTCTCCTGTACAGACCTACTCTCTCACTGGTGCCATGAGCTAACTCAGAGGCAACAACATGTCTCCGGTACAGAGCTACTCTCAGCCCTGGTGCCATGAGCTAACTTAGAGGCAACCACATGTCTCCCATACAGACCTACTCTCTCACTGGTGCCATGAGCTAACTCAGAAGCAACCACATGTCTCCCGTACAGACCTACTCTCCCACTGGTGCCATGAACTAACTCAGAGGCAACCACATGTCTCCCGTACAGACCTAAAACTCTCTCACTGGTGCCATGAGCTAACTCAGAGGCAACCACATGCCTCCCGTACAGACCTACTCTCTCACTGGTGCCATGAGCTAACTCAGAGGCAATCACATGTCTCCCGTACAGACCTACTCTCTTATTGGTGCCATGAACTAACTCAGAGGCAACCACATGTCTCCCGTACAGACCTACTCTCTCACTGGTGCCATGAGCTAACTCAGAGGCAACAACATGTCTCCTGTACAGACCTACTCTCTCACTGGTGCCATGAGCAAATTCAGAGGCAACCACATGTCTCCTGTACAGACCTACTCTCTCACTGATACCATGAGCTAACTCAGAGGCAACCACATGTCTTCCATATAGACCTACTCACTGGTGCCATGAGCTAACTCAGAGGCAACTATGTGTCTCCCATACAGACCTACATACTCTCTCACTGGTGCCATGAGCTAACTCAGAGGCCACTACATGTCTCCCGTACAGACCTACTCTCTCACTGGTGCCATGAGCTAACTCAGAGGCAACCACATGTCTCCCGTACAGACCTACTCTCTCACTGGTGCCATGAGCTAACTCAGAGGCAACCACATGTCTCCCATACAGACCTACTCTCTCACTGGTGCCATGAGCTAACTCAGAGGCAACCACATGTCTCCAGTACAGACCTACTCTCTCACTGGTGCCATGAGCTAACTCAGAATCAACCACATGTCTCCAGTACAGACCTACTCTCTCACTGGTGCCAAGAGCTAACTCAGAGGCAACCACATGTCTCCCGCACAGACCTACTTCTCACTGGTGCCATGAGCTAACTCAGAGGCAACCACATGTCTCCCGTACAGACCTACTCTCTCAGTGGTGCCATGAGCTAACTCAGAGGCAACCACATGTCTCCCGTACAGACCTACTCTCTCACTGGTGCCATGCGCTAACTCAGAGGCAACCACATGTCTCCCGTACAGACCTACTCTCTCACTGGTGCCATGAGCTAACTCAGAGGCAACCACATGTCTCCCGTACAGACCTACTCTCTCACTGGTGCCATGAGCTAACTCAGAGGCAACCACATGTCTCCCGTACAGACCTACTCTCTCACTGGTGCCATGAGCTAACTCAGAGGCAACCACATGTCTCCCGTACAGACCTACTTTCTCACTGGTGCCATGAGCTAACTCAGAGGCTACCACATGTCTCCCGTACAGACCTACTCTCTCACTGGTGCCATGAGCTAACTCAGAGGCAACCACATGTCTCCCGTACAGACCTACTCTCTCACTGGTGCCATGAGCTAACTCAGAGGCAACCACATGTCTCCCGTACAGACCTACTCTCTCACTGGTGCCATGAGCTAACTCAGAGGCAACCACATGTCTCCCGTACAGACCTACTCTCTCACTGGTGCCATGAGCTAACTCAGAGGCAACCACATGTCTCCCGTACAGACCTACTCTCTCATTGGTGCTATGAGCTAACTCATAGGCAACCACATGACTCCCGTACAGACCTACTCTCTCACTGGTGCCATGATCTAACTCAGAGGCAACCACATGTCTCCCGTACAGACCTACTCTCTCACTGGTGCCATGAGCTAACTCAAAGGCAACCACATGTCTCCCGTACAGACCTACTCTCTCACTGGTGCCATGATCTAACTCAGAGGCAAACACATGTCTTCCGTACAGACCTACTCTCTCACTGGCGCCATGAGCTAACTCAGAGGCAACTACATGTCTCCCGTACAGATCTACTCTCTCACTGGTGCCATTAGCTAATCCAGAGTCAATCACGTGTCACCTGTACAGATCTACTCTCTCACTGGTGCCATGAGCTAACTCAGAGGCAACCACATGTCTCCCGCACAGACCTACTCTCCCACTGGTGCCATGAGCTAACTCAGAGGCAACCACATGTCTCCCGTACAGACCTACTGTCTCATTGGTGACATGAGCTAACTCAGAGGCAACCACATGCCTCCCGTACAGACCTACTCTCTCACTGGTGCCATGAGCTAACTCAGAGGCAACCACATGTCTCCCGTACAGACCTACTCTCTCACTGGTGCCATGAGCTAACTCAGAGGCAACCACATGTCTCCCGTACAGACCTACTTTCTCACTGGTGCCATGAGATAACTCAGAGGAAACCACATGTCTCCCGTACAGACCTACTCTCTCACTGGTGCCATGAGCTAACTCAGAGGCAACCACATGTCTCCCGTACAGACCTACTCTCTCACTGGTGCCATGAGCTAACTCAGAGGCAACCACATGTCTCCCGTACAGACCTACTCTCTCACTGGTGCCATGAGCTAACTCAGAGGCAACCACATGTCTCCCGTTCAGACCTACTCTCTCACTGGTGCCATGAGCTAACTCAGAGGCAACCACATGTCTCCCGTACAGACCTACTCTCTCATTGGTGCTATGAGCTAACTCATAGGCAACCACATGTCTCCCGTACAGACCTACTCTCTCACTGGTGCCATGATCTAACTCAGAGGCAACCACATGTCTCCCGTACAGACCTACTCTCTCACTGGTGCCATGAGCTAACTCAGAGGCAACCACATGTCTCCCGTACAGACCTACTCTCTCACTGGTGCCATGATCTAACTCAGAGGCAACCACATGTCTTCCGTACAGACCTACTCTCTCACTGGCGCCATGAGCTAACTCAGAGGCAACTACATGTCTCCCGTACAGACCTACTCTCTCACTGGTGCCATTAGCTAATCCAGAGACAATCACGTGTCACCTGTACAGATCTACTCTCTCACTGGTGCCATGAGCTAACTCAGAGGCAACCACATGTCTCCCGCACAGACCTACTCTCCCATTGGTGCCATGAGCTAACTCAGAGGCAACCACATGTCTCCCATACAGACCTACTCTCCCGCTGGTGCCATGAGCTAATTCAGAGGCAACCACATGTCTCCCGTTCAGACCTACTCTCTCACTGGTACCATGAGCTAACTCAGAGGCAACCACATGTCTCCCGTACAGACTTACTCTCTCACTGGTGCCATGAGCTAACTCAGAGGCAACCACATGTCTCCCGTACAGACTACTCTCTCACTGGTGCCATGAGCTAACTCAGAGGCAACCACATGTCTCCCGTACAGACCTACTCTCCCACTGGTGCCATGAGCTAACTCAGAGACAACCACATGTCTCCCTTACAGACATATTCTCTCACTGGTGCCATGAGCTAACTAAGAGGAAACCACATGTCTCCTGTACAGACCTACTCTCTCACTGGTGCCATGAGCTAACTCAGAGGCAACAACATGTCTCCGGTACAGAGCTACTCTCTCACTGGTGCCATGAGCTAACTTAGAGGCAACCACATGTCTCCCATACAGACCTACTCTCTCACTGGTGCCATGAGCTAACTCAGAAGCAACCACATGTCTCCCGTACAGACCTACTCTCCCACTGGTGCCATGAACTAACTCAGAGGCAACCACATGTCTCCCGTACAGACCTAAAACTCTCTCACTGGTGCCATGAGCTAACTCAGAGGCAACCACATGCCTCCCGTACAGACCTACTCTCTCACTGTTGCCATGAGCTAACTCAGAGGCTACCACATGTCTCCCGCACAGACCTACTCTCCCACTGGTGCCATGAGCTAACTCAGAGGCAACCACATGTCTCCCGTACAGACCTACTCTCCCACTGGTGCCATGAGCTACTTAGAGACAACCACATGTCTCCCGTTCAGACTTACTCTCTCACTGGTGCCATGAGCTAACTCAGAGGCAACCACATGTCTCCCGTACAGACCTACTCTCTCAGTGGTGCCATGAGCTAACTCAGAGGCAACCACATGTCTCCCGTACAGACCTACTCTCTCACTGGTGCCATGAGCTAACTCAGAGGCAACAACATGTCTCCTGTACAGACCTACTCTCTCACTGGTGCCATGAGCAAATTCAGAGGCAACCACATGTCTCCTGTACAGACCTACTCTCTCACTGATACCATGAGCTAACTCAGAGGCAACCACATGTCTTCCATACAGACCTACTCACTGGTGCCCTGAGCTAACTCAGAGGCAACTACGTGTCTCCCATACAGACCTACATACTCTCTCACTGGTGCCATGAGCTAACTCAGAGGCAACCACATGTCTCCCGTACAGACCTACTCTCTCACTGGTGCCATGAGCTAACTCAGAGGCAACCACATGTCTCCCGTACAGACCTACTGTCTTACTGGTGCCATGAGCTAACTCAGAGGCAACCACATGTCTCCCGTACAGACCTACTCTCTCACTGGTGCCATGAGCTAACTCAGAGGCAACCACATGTCTACCGTACAGACCTACTCTCTCACTGGTGCCATGAGCTAACTCAGAGGCAACCACATGTCTCCCGTACAGACCTACTCTCTCACTGGTGCCATGAGCTAACTCAGAGGCAACCACATGTCTCCCGTATAGACCTACTCTCTCACTGGTGCCATGAGCTAACTCAGCGGCAACCACATGTCTCCCGTACAGACCTACTCTCTCACTGGTGCCATGAGCTAACTCAGAGGCAACCACATGTCTCCCGTACAGACCTACTCTCTTACTGGTGCTCTGAGCTAACTCAGAGGCAACCACATGTCTCCTGTACAGACCTACTCTCTCACTGGTGCCATGAGCTAACTCAGAGGCAACCACATGTCTCCCGTACAGACCTACTCTCTCATTGGTGCTATGAGCTAACTCATAGGCAACCACATGTCTCCCGTACAGACCTACTCTCTCACTGGTGCCATGATCTAACTCAGAGGCAACCACATGTCTCCCGTACAGACCTACTCTCTCACTGGTGCCATGAGCTAACTCAGAGGCAACCACATGTCTCCCATACAGACCTACTCTCCCACTGGTACCATGAGCTAACTCAGAGACAACCACATGTCTCCCGTACAGACCTACTCTCTCACTGGTGCCATGAGCTAACTCAGAGGCAACCACATGTCTCCCGTACAGACCTACTCTCTCACTTGTGCCATGAGCTAACTCAGAGGCAACCACATGTCTCCAATACAGACCTACTCTCCCGCTGGTGCCATGAGCTAATTCAGAGACAACCACATGTCTCCCGTTCAGACCTACTCTCTCACTGGTACCATGAGCTAACTCAGAGGCAACCACATGTCTCCCGTACAGACCTACTCTCTCACTGGTGCCATGAGCTAACTCAGAGGCAACCACATGTCTCCCGTACAGACCTACTCTCTCACTGGTGCCATGAGCTAACTCAGAGGCAACCACATGTCTCCCGTTCAGACCTACTCTCCCACTGGTGCCATGAGCTAACTCAGAGACAACCACATGTCTCCCTTACAGACCTATTCTCTCACTGGTGCCATGAGCTAACTAAGAGGAAACCACATGTCTCCTGTACAGACCTACTCTCTCACTGGTGCCATGAGCTAACTCAGAGGCAACAACATGTCTCCCGTACAGAGCTACTCTCTCACTGGTGCCATGAGCTAACTTAGAGGCAACCACATGTCTCCCATACAGACCTACTCTCTCACTGGTGCCATGAGCTAACTCAGAAGCAACCACATGTCTCCCGTACAGACCTACTCTCCCACTGGTGCCATGAGCTAACTCAGAGGCAACCACATGTCTCCCGTACAGACCTACTCTCTCAGTGGTGCCATGAGCTAACTCAGAGGCAACCACATGTCTCCCGTACAGACCTACTCTCTCACTGGTGCCATGAGATAACTCAGAGGCAACCACATGTCTCCTGTACAGACCTACTCTCTCACTGGTGCCATAAGCAAATTCAGAGGCAACCACATGTCTCCTGTACAGACCTACTCTCTCACTGATACCATGAGCTAACTCTGAGGCAACCACAAGTCTCCCGTACAGACCTACTCACTGGTGCCATGAGCTAACTCAGAAGCAACTACGTGTCTCCCATACAGACCTACTCTCTCACTGGTGCCATGAGCTAACTCAGAGGCAACCATATGTCTCCCGTACAGACCTACTCTCTCACTGGTGCCATGAGAGGCAACCACATGTCTCCCGTACAGACCTACTCTCTAACTGGTGCCATGAGCTAACTCAGAGGCAACCACATGTCTCCCGTAAGGTCTACTCTCTCACTGGTGCCATGACCTAACTCAGAGGCAACCACATGTCTCCCGTACAGACCTACTCTCTCACTGGTGCCATGAGCTAACTCAGAGGCAACCACATGTCTCCCGTACAGACCTACTCTCTCACTGGTGCCATGAGCTAACTCAGAGGCAACCACATGTCTCCCGTACAGACCTACTCTCTCACTGGTGCCATGATCTAACTCAGAGGCAACCACATGTCTCCCGTACAGACCAACTCTCTCACTGGTGCCATGAGCTAACTCAGAGGCAACCACATGTCTCCCGTACAGACCTACTCTCTCACTGGTGCCATGATCTAACTCAGAGGCAACGACATGTCTCCCATACAGACCTACTCTCTCACTGGTGCCATGAGCTAACTCAGAGGCAACCACATGTCTCCCGTACAGACCTACTCTCTCACTGGTGCCATGAGCTAACTCATAGGCAAGCACATGTCTCCCGTACAGACGTACTCTCTCACTGGTGCCATGATCTAACTCAGAGGCAACCCCATGTCTCCCGTACAGACCTACTCTCTCACTGGTGCCATGAGCTAACTCAGAGGCAACCACATGTCTCCCGTACAGACCTACTCTCTCACTGGTGCCATGAGCTAATTAAGAGGCAACCACATGTCTCCCGTACAGACCTACTCTCTCACTGGTGCCATTAGCTAACCCAGAGACAATCACATGTCTCCTGTACAGATCTACTCTCTCACTGGTGCCATGAGCTAACTCAGAGGCTACCACATGTCTCCCGCACAGACCTACTCTCCCACTGGTGCCATGAGCTAACTCAGAGGCAACCACATGTCTCCCATACAGACCTACTCTCCCACTGGTGCCATGAGCTAACTCAGAGACAACCACATGTCTCCCGTACAGACCTACTCTCTCACTGGTGCCATGAGCTAACTCAGAGGCAACCACATGTCTCCCGTACAGACCTACTCTCTCACTTGTGCCATGAGCTAACTCAGAGGCAATCACATGTCTCCCGTACAAACCTACTCTCTCACTGGTGCCATGAGCTAACTCAGAGGCAACGACATGTCTCCCGTACAGACCTACTCTCTCAGTGGTGCCATGAGCTAACTCAGAGGCAACCACATGTCTCCCGTACAGACCTACTCTCTCACTGGTGCCATGAGCTAACTCAGAGGCAACCACATGTCTCCTGTACAGACCTACTCTCTCACTGGTACCATGAGCAAATTCAGAGGCAACCACAGGTCTCCTGTACAGACCTACTCTCTCACTGATACCATGAGCTAACTCAGAGGCAACCACATGTCTCCCGTACAGACCTACTCACTGGTGCCATGAGCTAACTCAGAGGGAACTACGTGTCTCCCATACAGACCTACATACTCTCTCACTGTTGCCATGAGCTAACTCAGAGGCAACCACATGTCTCCCGTACAGCCCTACTCTCTCACTGGTGCCATGAGCTAACTCAGAGGCAAACACATGTCTCCCGTACAGACCTACTCTCTCACTGGTGCCATGAGCTAACTCAGAGGCAACCACATGTCTCCCGTACAGACCTACTCTCTCATTGGTGCCATGAGCTAACTCATAGGCAAGCACATGTCTCCCGTACAGACGTACTCTCTCACTGGTGCCATGATCTAACTCAGAGGCAACCACATGTCTCCCTTACAGACCTACTCTCTCACTGGTGCCATGAGCTAACTCAGAGGCAACCACATGTCTCCCGTACAGACCTACTCTCTCACTGGCGCCATGAGCTAACTCAGAGGCAACCACATGTCTCCCGTACAGACCTACACTCTCACTGGTGCCATGAGCTAACTAAGAGGCAACTACATGTCTCCCGTACAGACCTACTCTCTCACTGGTGCCATTAGCTAACCCAGAGACAATCACATGTCTCCTGTACAGATCTACTCTCTCACTGGTGCCATGAGCTAACTCAGAGGCAACCACATGTCTCCCGCACAGACCTACTCTCCCACTGGTGCCATGAGCTAACTCAGAGGCAACCACATGTCTCCCATACAGACCTACTCTCCCACTGGGACCATGAGCTAACTCAGAGACAACCACATGTCTCCCGTACAGACCTACTCTCTCACTGGTGCCATGAGCTAACTCAGAGGCAACCACATGTCTCCCGTACAGACCTACTCTCTCACTTGTGCCATGAGCTAACTCAGAGGCAACCACATGTCTCCAATACAGACCTACTCTCCCGCTGGTGCCATGAGCTGATTCAGAGACAACCACATGTCTCCCGTTCAGACCTACTCTCTCACTGGTGCCATGAGCTAACTCAGAGGCAACCACATGTCTCCCGTACAGACCTACTCTCTCACTGGTGCCATGAGCTAACTCAGAGGCAACCACATGTCTCCCGTACAGACCTACTATCTCACTGGTGCCATGAGCTAACTCAGAGGCAACCACATGTCTCCCGTACAGACCTACTCTCCCACTGGTGCCATGAGCTAACTCAGAGACAACCACATGTCTCCCTTACAGACCTATTCTCTCACTGGTGCCATGAGCTAACTAAGAGGAAACCACATTTCTCCTGTACAGACCTACTCTCTCACTGGTGCCATGAGCTAACTCAGAGGCAACAACATGTCTCCCGTACAGAGCTACTCTCTCACTGGTGCCATGAGCTAACTTAGAGGCAACCACATGTCTCCCATACAGACCTACTCTCTCACTGGTGCCATGAGCTAACTCAGAGGCATCCACATGTCTCCCGTACAGACCTACTCTCTCAGTGGTGCCATGAGCTAACTCAGAGGCAACCACATGTCTCCCGTACAGACCTACTCTCTCACTGGTGCCATGAGCTAACTCAGAGGCAACCACATGTCTCCTGTACAGATCTACTCTCTCACTAGTGCCATAAGCAAATTCAGAGGCAACCACATGTCTCCTGTACAGACCTACTCTCTCACTGATACCATGAGCTAACTCAGAGGCAACCACAAGTCTCCCGTACAGACCTACTCACTGGTGCCATGAGCTAACTCAGAGGCAACTACGTGTCTCCCATACAGACCTACTCTCTCACTGGTGCCATGAGCTAACTCAGAGGCAACCATATGTCTCCCGTACAGACCTACTCTCTCACTGGTGCCATGAGAGGCAACCACATGTCTACCGTACAGACCTACTCTCTAACTGGTGCCATGAGCTAACTCAGAGGCAACCACATGTCTCCCGTAAGGTCTACTCTCTCACTGGTGCCATGACCTAACTCAGAGGCAACCACATGTCTCCCGTACAGACCTACTCTCTCACTGGTGCCATGAGCTAACTCAGAGGCAACCACATGTCTCCCGTACAGACCTACTCTCTCACTGGTGCCATGAGCTAACTCAGAGGCAACCACATGTCTCCCGTACAGACCTACTCTCTCACTGGTGCCATGATCTAACTCAGAGGCAACCACATGTCTCCCGTACAGACCAACTCTCTCACTGATGCCATGCGCTAACTCAGAGGCAACCACATGTCTCCCGTACAGACCTACTCTCTCACTGGTGCCATGAGCTAACTCAGAGGCAACCACATGTCTCCCGTACAGACCTACTCTCTCACTGGTGCCATGATCTAACTCAGAGGCAACGACATGTCTCCCGTACAGACCTACTCTCTCACTGGTGCCATGAGCTAACTCGGAGGCAACCACATGTCTCCCGTACAGACCTACTCTCTCACTGGTGCCATGAGCTAACTCATAGGCAAGCACATGTCTCCCGTACAGACGTACTCTCTCACTGGTGCCATGATCTAACTCAGAGGCAACCACATGTCTCCCGTACAGACCTACTCTCTCACTGGTGCCATGAGCTAACTCAGAGGCAACCACATGTCTCCCGTACAGACCTACTCTTTCACTGGTGCCATGAGCTAACTCAGAGGCAACCACATGTCTCCCGTACAGACCTACTCTCTCACTTGCGCCATGAGCTAACTCAGAGGCAACCACATGTCTCCCGTACAGACCTACACTCTCACTGGTGCCATGAGCTAATTAAGAGGCAACCACATGTCTCCCGTACAGACCTACTCTCTCACTGGTACCATTAGCTAACCCAGAGACAATCACATGTCTCCTGTACAGATCTACTCTCTCACTGGTGCCATGAGCTAACTCAGAGGCTACCACATGTCTCCCGCACAGACCTACTCTCCCACTGGTGCCATGAGCTAACTCAGAGGCAACCACATGTCTCCCATACAGACCTACTCTCCCACTGGTGCCATGAGCTAACTCAGAGACAACCACATGTCTCCCGTACAGACCTACTCTCTCACTGGTGCCATGAGCTAACTCAGAGGCAACCACATGTCTCCCGTACAGACCTACTCTCTCACTTGTGCCATGAGCTAACTCAGAGGCTATCACATGTCTCCCGTACAAACCTACTCTCTCACTGGTGCCATGAGCTAACTCAGAGGCAACGACATGTCTCCCGTACAGACCTACTCTCTCAGTGGTGCCATGAGCTAACTCAGAGGCAACCACATGTCTCCCGTACAGACCTACTCTCTCACTGGTGCCATGAGCTAACTCAGAGGCAACCACATGTCTCCTGTACAGACCTACTCTCTCACTGGTGCCATGAGCAAATTCAGAGGCAACCACATGTCTCCTGTACAGACCTACTCTCTCACTGATACATGAGCTAACTCAGAGGCAACCACATGTCTCCCGTACAGACCTACTCACTGGTGCCATGAGCTAACTCAGAGGCAACTACGTGTCTCCCATACAGACCTACATACTCTCTCACTGTTGCCATGAGCTAACTCAGAGGCAACCACATGTCTCCCGTACAGCCCTACTCTCTCACTGGTGCCATGAGCTAACTCATAGGCAACCACAAGTCTCCCGTACAGACCTACTCTCTCACTGGTGCCATGAGCTAACTCAGAGGCAAACACATGTCTCCCGTACAGACCTACTCTCTCACTGGTGCCATGAGCTAACTCAGAGGCAACCACATGTCTCCCGTACAGACCTACTCTCTCATTGGTGCCATGAGCTAACTCATAGGCAAGCACATGTCTCCCGTACAGACGTACTCTCTCACTGGTGCCATGATCTAACTCAGAGGCAACCACATGTCTCCCTTACAGACCTACTCTCTCACTGGTGCCATGAGCTAACTCAGAGGCAACCACATGTCTCCAGTACAGACCTACTCTCTCACTGGTGCCATGAGCTAACTCAGAGGCAACCACATGTCTCCCGTACAGACCTACTCTCTCACTGGTGCCATGAGCTAACTCAGAGGCAACCACATGTCTCCCGTACAGACCTACTCTCTCACTTGCGCCATGAGCTAACTCAGAGGCAAACACATGTCTCCCGTACAGACCTACACTCTCACTGGTGCCATGAGCTAACTAAGAGGCAACCACATGTCTCCCGTACAGACCTACTCTCTCACTGGTGCCATGAGCAAATTCAGAGGCAACCACATGTCTCCTGTACAGACCTACTCTCTCACTGATACCATGAGCTAACTCAGAGGCAACCACATGTCTCCCATACAGACCTACTCACTGGTGCCATGAGCTAACTCAGAGGCAACTACGTGTCTCCCATACAGACCTACATACTCTCTCACTGTTGCCATGAGCTAACTCAGAGGCAACCACATGTCTCCCGTACAGCCCTACTCTCTCACTGGTGCCATGAGCTAACTCATAGGCAACCACAAGTCTCCCGTACAGACCTACTCTCTCACTGGTGCCATGAGCTAACTCAGAGGCAAACACATGTCTCCCGTACAGACCTACTCTCTCACTGGTGCCATGAGCTAACTCAGAGGCAACCACATGTCTCCCGTACAGACCTACTCTCTCATTGGTGCCATGAGCTAACTCATAGGCAAGCACATGTCTCCCGTACAGACGTACTCTCTCACTGGTGCCATGATCTAACTCAGAGGCAACCACATGTCTCCCTTACAGACCTACTCTCTCACTGGTGCCATGAGCTAACTCAGAGGCAACCACATGTCTCCCGTACAGACCTACTCTCTCACTGGTGCCATGAGCTAACTCAGAGGCAACCACATGTCTCCCGTACAGACCTACTCTCTCACTGGCGCCATGAGCTAACTCAGAGGCAACCACATGTCTCCCGTACAGACCTACACTCTCACTGGTGCCATGAGCTAACTAAGAGGCAACTACATGTCTCCCGTACAGACCTACTCTCTCACTGGTGCCATTAGCTAACCCAGAGACAATCACATGTCTCCTGTACAGATCTACTCTCTCACTGGTGCCATGAGCTAACTCAGAGGCAACCACATGTCTCCCGCAAAGACCTACTCTCCCACTGGTGCCATGAGCTAACTCAGAGGCAACCACATGTCTCCCATACAGACCTACTCTCCCACTGGTACCATGAGCTAACTCAGAGACAACCACATGTCTCCCGTACAGACCTACTCTCTCACTGGTGCCATGAGCTAACTCAGAGGCAACCACATGTCTCCTGTACGGACCTACTCTCTCACTTGTGCCATGAGCTAACTCAGAGGCAACCACATGTCTCCAATACAGACCTACTCTTCCGCTGGTGCCATGAGCTAATTCAGAGACAACCACATGTCTCCCGTTCAGACCTACTCTCTCACTGGTGCCATGAGCTAACTCAGAGGCAACCACATGTCTCCCGTACAGACCTACTCTCTCACTGGTGCCATGAGCTAACTCAGAGGCAACCACATGTCTCCCGTACAGACCTACTCTCTCACTGGTGCCATGAGCTAACTCAGAGGCAACCACATGTCTCCCATACAGACCTACTCTCCCACTGGAGCCATGAGCTAACTCAGAGACAACCACATGTCTCCCTTACAGACCTACTCTCTCACTGGTGCCATGAGCTAACTCAGAGGCAACCACATGTCTCCCGTACAGACCTACTCTCTCACTGGTGCCATGAGCTAACTCAGAGGCAACCACATGTCTCCCGTACAGACCTACTCTCTCACTGGCGCCATGAGCTAACTCAGAGGCAACCACATGTCTCCCGTACAGACCTACACTCTCACTGGTGCCATGAGCTAACTAAGAGGCAACTACATGTCTCCCGTACAGACCTACTCTCTCACTGGTGCCATTAGCTAACCCAGAGACAATCACATGTCTCCTGTACAGATCTACTCTCTCACTGGTGCCATGAGCTAACTCAGAGGCAACCACATGTCTCCCGCACAGACCTACTCTCCCACTGGTGCCATGAGCTAACTCAGAGGCAACCACATGTCTCCCATACAGACCTACTCTCCCACTGGTACCATGAGCTAACTCAGAGACAACCACATGTCTCCCGTACAGACCTACTCTCTCACTGGTGCCATGAGCTAACTCAGAGGCAACCACATGTCTCCTGTACGGACCTACTCTCTCACTTGTGCCATGAGCTAACTCAGAGGCAACCACATGTCTCCAATACAGACCTACTCTCCCGCTGGTGCCATGAGCTAATTCAGAGACAACCACATGTCTCCCGTTCAGACCTACTCTCTCACTGGTGCCATGAGCTAACTCAGAGGCAACCACATGTCTCCCGTACAGACCTACTCTCTCACTGGTGCCATGAGCTAACTCAGAGGCAACCACATGTCTCCCGTACAGACCTACTCTCTCACTGGTGCCATGAGCTAACTCAGAGGCAACCACATGTCTCCCATACAGACCTACTCTCCCACTGGAGCCATGAGCTAACTCAGAGACAACCACATGTCTCCCTTACAGACCTATTCTCTCACTGGTGCCATGAGCTAACTAAGAGGAAACCACATGTCTCCTGTACAGACCTACTCTCTCACTGGTGCCATGAGCTAACTCAGAGGCAACAACATGTCTCCCGTACAGAGCTACTCTCTCACTGGTGCCATGAGCTAACTTAGAGGCAACCACATGTCTCCCATACAGACCTACTCTCTCACTGGTGCCATGAGCTAACTCAGAAGCAACCACATGTCTCCCGTACAGACCTACTCTCCCACTGGTGCCATGAGCTAACTCAGAGGCATCCACATGTCTCCCGTACAGACCTACTCTCTCAGTGGTGCCATGAGCTAACTCAGAGGCAACCACATGTCTCCCGTACAGACCTACTCTCTCACTGGTGCCATGAGCTAACTCAGAGGCAACCACATGTCTCCTGTACAGACCTACTCTCTCACTGGTGCCATAAGCAAATTCAGAGGCAACCACATGTCTCCTGTACAGACCTACTCTCTCACTGATACCATGAGCTAACTCAGAGGCAACCACAAGTCTCCCGTACAGACCTACTCACTGGTGCCATGAGCTAACTCAGAGGCAACTACGTGTCTCCCATACAGACCTACTCTCTCACTGGTGCCATGAGCTAACTCAGAGGCAACCATATGTCTCCCGTACAGACCTACTCTCTCACTGGTGCCATGAGAGGCAACCACATGTCTCCCGTACAGACCTACTCTCTAACTGTTGCCATGAGCTAACTCAGAGGCAACCACATGTCTCCCGTAAGGTCTACTCTCTCACTGGTGCCATGACCTAACTCAGAGGCAACCACATGTCTCCCGTAAGGTCTACTCTCTCACTGGTGCCATGACCTAACTCAGAGGCAACCACATGTCTCCCGTACAGACCTACTCTCTCACTGGTGCCATGAGCTAACTCAGAGGCAACCACATGTCTCCCGTACAGACCTACTCTCTCACTTGTGCCATGAGCTAACTCAGAGGCTATCACATGTCTCCCGTACAAACCTACTCTCTCACTGGTGCCATGAGCTAACTCAGAGGCAACGACATCTCTCCCGTACAGACCTACTCTCTCAGTGGTGCCATGAGCTAACTCAGAGGCAACCACATGTCTCCCGTACAGACCTACTCTCTCACTGGTGCCATGAGCTAACTCAGAGGCAACCACATGTCTCCTGTACAGACCTACTCTCTCACTGGTGCCATGAGCAAATTCAGAGGCAACCACATGTCTCCTGTACAGACCTACTCTCTCACTGATACATGAGCTAACTCAGAGGCAACCACATGTCTCCCGTACAGACCTACTCACTGGTGCCATGAGCTAACTCAGAGGCAACTACGTGTCTCCCATACAGACCTACATACTCTCTCACTGTTGCCATGAGCTAACTCAGAGGCAACCACATGTCTCCCGTACAGCCCTACTCTCTCACTGGTGCCATGAGCTAACTCATAGGCAACCACAAGTCTCCCGTACAGACCTACTCTCTCACTGGTGCCATGAGCTAACTCAGAGGCAAACACATGTCTCCCGTACAGACCTACTCTCTCACTGGTGCCATGAGCTAACTCAGAGGCAACCACATGTCTCCCGTACAGACCTACTCTCTCATTGGTGCCATGAGCTAACTCATAGGCAAGCACATGTCTCCCGTACAGACGTACTCTCTCACTGGTGCCATGATCTAACTCAGAGGCAACCACATGTCTCCCTTACAGACCTACTCTCTCACTGGTGCCATGAGCTAACTCAGAGGCAACCACATGTCTCCCGTACAGACCTACTCTCTCACTGGTGCCATGAGCTAACTCAGAGGCAACCACATGTCTCCCGTACAGACCTACTCTCTCACTGGTCCTATGAGCTAACTCAGAGGCAACCACATGTCTCCCGTACAGACCTACTCTCTCACTTGCGCCATGAGCTAACTCAGAGGCAAACACATGTCTCCCGTACAGACCTACACTCTCACTGGTGCCATGAGCTAACTAAGAGGCAACCACATGTCTCCCGTACAGACCTACTCTCTCACTGGTGCCATGAGCAAATTCAGAGGCAACCACATGTCTCCTGTACAGACCTACTCTCTCACTGATACCATGAGCTAACTCAGAGGCAACCACATGTCTCCCATACAGACCTACTCACTGGTGCCATGAGCTAACTCAGAGGCAACTACGTGTCTCCCATACAGACCTACATACTCTCTCACTGTTGCCATGAGCTAACTCAGAGGCAACCACATGTCTCCCGTACAGCCCTACTCTCTCACTGGTGCCATGAGCTAACTCATAGGCAACCACAAGTCTCCCGTACAGACCTACTCTCTCACTGGTGCCATGAGCTAACTCAGAGGCAAACACATGTCTCCCGTACAGACCTACTCTCTCACTGGTGCCATGAGCTAACTCAGAGGCAACCACATGTCTCCCGTACAGACCTACTCTCTCATTGGTGCCATGAGCTAACTCATAGGCAAGCACATGTCTCCCGTACAGACGTACTCTCTCACTGGTGCCATGATCTAACTCAGAGGCAACCACATGTCTCCCTTACAGACCTACTCTCTCACTGGTGCCATGAGCTAACTCAGAGGCAACCATATGTCTCCCGTACAGACCTACTCTCTCACTGGTGCCATGAGCTAACTCAGAGGCAACCACATGTCTCCCGTACAGACCTACTCTCTCACTGGTGCCATGAGCTAACTCAGAGGCAACCACATGTCTCCCGTACAGACCTACACTCTCACTGGTGCCATGAGCTAACTAAGAGGCAACTACATGTCTCCCGTACAGACCTACTCTCTCACTGGTGCCATTAGCTAACCCAGAGACAATCACATGTCTCCTGTACAGATCTACTCTCTCACTGGTGCCATGAGCTAACTCAGAGGCAACCACATGTCTCCCGCACAGACCTACTCTCCCACTGGTGCCATGAGCTAACTCAGAGGCAACCACATGTCTCCCATACAGACCTACTCTCCCACTGGTACCATGAGCTAACTCAGAGACAACCACATGTCTCCCGTACAGACCTACTCTCTCACTGGTGCCATGAGCTAACTCAGAGGCAACCACATGTCTCCTGTACGGACCTACTCTCTCACTTGTGCCATGAGCTAACTCAGAGGCAACCACATGTCTCCAATACAGACCTACTCTCCCGCTGGTGCCATGAGCTAATTCAGAGACAACCACATGTCTCCCGTTCAGACCTACTCTCTCACTGGTGCCATGAGCTAACTCAGAGGCAACCACATGTCTCCCGTACAGACCTACTCTCTCACTGGTGCCATGAGCTAACTCAGAGGCAACCACATGTCTCCCGTACAGACCTACTCTCTCACTGGTGCCATGAGCTAACTCAGAGGCAACCACATGTCTCCCATACAGACCTACTCTCCCACTGGAGCCATGAGCTAACTCAGAGACAACCACATGTCTCCCTTACAGACCTATTCTCTCACTGGTGCCATGAGCTAACTAAGAGGAAACCACATGTCTCCTGTACAGACCTACTCTCTCACTGGTGCCATGAGCTAACTCAGAGGCAACAACATGTCTCCCGTACAGAGCTACTCTCTCACTGGTGCCATGAGCTAACTTAGAGGCAACCACATGTCTCCCATACAGACCTACTCTCTCACTGGTGCCATGAGCTAACTCAGAAGCAACCACATGTCTCCCGTACAGACCTACTCTCCCACTGGTGCCATGAGCTAACTCAGAGGCATCCACATGTCTCCCGTACAGACCTACTCTCTCAGTGGTGCCATGAGCTAACTCAGAGGCAACCACATGTCTCCCGTACAGACCTACTCTCTCACTGGTACCATGAGCTAACTCAGAGGCAACCACATGTCTCTTGTACAGACCTACTCTCTCACTGGTGCCATAAGCAAATTCAGAGGCAACCACATGTCTCCTGTACAGACCTACTCTCTCACTGATACCATGAGCTAACTCAGAGGCAACCACAAGTCTCCCGTACAGACCTACTCACTGGTGCCATGAGCTAACTCAGAGGCAACTACGTGTCTCCCATACAGACCTACTCTCTCACTGGTGCCATGAGCTAACTCAGAGGCAACCACATGTCTCCCGTAAGGTCTACTCTCTCACTGGTGCCATGACCTAACTCAGAGGCAACCACATGTCTCCCGTACAGACCTACTCTCTCACTGGTGCCATGAGCTAACTCAGAGGCAACCACATGTCTCCCGTACAGACCTACTCTCTCACTGGTGCCATGAGCTAACTCAGAGGCAACCACATGTCTCCCGTACAGACCTACTCTCTCACTGGTGCCATGATCTAACTCAGAGGCAACCACATGTCTCCCGTACAGACCAACTCTCTCACTGATGCCATGCGCTAACTCAGAGGCAACCACATGTCTCCCGTACAGACCTACTCTCTCACTGGTGCCATGAGCTAACTCAGAGGCAACCACATGTCTCCCGTACAGACCTACTCTCTCACTGGTGCCATGATCTAACTCAGAGGCAACGACATGTCTCCCGTACAGACCTACTCTCTCACTGGTGCCATGAGCTAACTCAGAGGCAACCACATGTCTCCCGTACAGACCTACTCTCTCACTGGTGCCATGAGCTAACTCATAGGCAAGCACATGTCTCCCGTACAGACGTACTCTCTCACTGGTGCCATGATCTAACTCAGAGGCAACCACATGTCTCCCGTACAGACCTACTCTCTCACTGGTGCCATGAGCTAATTCAGAGGCAACCACATGTCTCCCGTACAGACCTACTCTCTCACTGGTGCCATGAGCTAACTCAGAGGCAACCACATGTCTCCCGTACAGACCTACTCTCTCACTTGCGCCATGAGCTAACTCAGAGGCAACCACATGTCTCCCGTACAGACCTACACTCTCACTGGTGCCATGAGCTAACTAAGAGGCAACCACATGTCTCCCGTACAGACCTACTCTCTCACTGGTGCCATTAGCTAACCCAGAGACAATCACATGTCTCCTGTACAGATCTACTCTCTCACTGGTGCCATGAGCTAACTCAGAGGCTACCACATGTCTCCCGCACAGACCTACTCTCCCACTGGTGCCATGATCTAACTCAGAGGCAACCACATGTCTCCCATACAGACCTACTCTCCAACTGGTGCCATGAGCTAACTCAGAGACAACCACATGTCTCCCGTACAGACCTACTCTCTCACTGGTGCCATGAGCTAACTCAGAGGCAACCACATGTCTCCCGTACAGACCTACTCTCTCACTTGTGCCATGAGCTAACTCAGAGGCAATCACTTGTCTCCCGTACAAACCTACTCTCTCACTGGTGCCATGAGCTAACTCAGAGGCAATGACATGTCTCCCGTACAGACCTACTCTCTCAGTGGTGCCATGAGCTAACTCAGAGGCAACCACATGTCTCCCGTACAGACCTACTCTCTCACTGGTGCCATGAGCTAACTCAGAGGCAACCACATGTCTCCTGTACAGACCTACTCTCTCACTGGTGCCATGAGCAAATTCAGAGGCAACCACATGTCTCCTGTACAGACCTACTCTCTCACTGATACCATGAGCTAACTCAGAGGCAACCACATGTCTCCCGTACAGACCTACTCACTGGTGCCATGAGCTAACTCAGAGGCAACTACGTGTCTCCCATACAGACCTACATACTCTCTCACTGTTGCCATGAGCTAACTCAGAGGCAAACACATGTCTCCCGTACAGCCCTACTCTCTCACTGGTGCCATGAGCTAACTCATAGGCAACCACAAGTCTCCCGTACAGACCTACTCTCTCACTGGTGCCATGAGCTAACTCAGAGGCAAACACATGTCTCCCGTACAGACCTACTCTCTCACTGGTGCCATGAGCTAACTCAGAGGCAACCACATGTCTCCCGTACAGACCTACTCTCTCATTGGTGCCATGAGCTAACTCATAGGCAAGCACATGTCTCCCGTACAGACGTACTCTCTCACTGGTGCCATGATCTAACTCTGAGGCAACCACATGTCTCCCTTACAGACCTACTCTCTCAGTGGTGCCATGAGCTAACTCAGAGGCAACCACATGTCTCCCGTACAGACCTACTCTCTCACTGGTGCCATGAGCTAACTCAGAGGCAACCACATGTCTCCCGTACAGACCTACTCTCTCACTGGCGCCATGAGCTATCTCAGTGGCAACCACATGTCTCCCGTACAGACCTACACTCTCACTGGTGCCATGAGCTAACTAAGAGGCAACTACATGTCTCCTGTACAGACCTACTCTCTCACTGGTGCCATTAGCTAACCCAGAGACAATCACATGTCTCCTGTACAGATCTACTCTCTCACTGGTGCCATGAGCTAACTCAGAGGCAACCACATGTCTCCCGCACAGACCTACTCTCCCACTGGTGCCATGAGCTAACTCAGAGGCAACCACATGTCTCCCATACAGACCTACTCTCCCACTGGTACCATGAGCTAACTCAGAGACAACTACATGTCTCCCGTACAGACCTACTCTCTCACTTGTGCCATGAGCTAACTCAGAGGCAACCACATGTCTCCAATACAGACCTACTCTCCCGCTGGTGCCATGAGCTAATTCAGAGACAACCACATGTCTCCCGTTCAGACCTACTCTCTCACTGGTGCCATGAGCTAACTCAGAGGCAACCACATGTCTCCCGTACAGACCTACTCTCTCACTGGTGCCATGAGCTAACTCAGAGGCAACCACATGTCTCCCGTACAGACCTACTGTCCCACTGGTGCCATGAGCTAACTCAGAGACAACCACATGTCTCCCTTACAGACCTATTCTCTCACTGGTGCCATGAGCTAACTAAGAGGAAACCACATGTCTCCTGTACAGACCTACTCTCTCACTGGTGCCATGAGCTAACTCAGAGGCAACAACATGTCTCCCGTACAGAGCTACTCTCTCACTGGTGCCATGAGCTAACTTAGAGGCAACCACATGTCTCCCATACAGACCTACTCTCTCACTGGTGCCATGAGCTAACTCAGAAGCAACCACATGTCTCCCGTACAGACCTACTCTCCCACTGGTGCCATGAGCTAACTCAGAGGCAACCACATGTCTCCCGTACAGACCTACTCTCTCAGTGGTGCCATGAGCTAACTCAGAGGCAACCACATGTCTCCCGTACAGACCTACTCTCTCACTGGTGCCATGAGCTAACTCAGAGGCAACCACATGTCTCCTGTACAGACCTACTCTCTCACTGGTGCCATAAGCAAATTCAGAGGCAACCACATGTCTCCTGTACAGACCTACTCTCTCACTGATACCATGAGCTAACTCAGAGGCAACCACAAGTCTCCCGTACAGACCTACTCACTGGTGCCATGAGCTAACTCAGAGGCAACTACGTGTCTCCCATACAGACCTACTCTCTCACTGGTGCCATGAGCTAACTCAGAGGCAACCATATGTCTCCCGTACAGACCTACTCTCTCACTGGTGCCATGAGAGGCAACCACATGTCTCCCGTACAGACCTACTCTCTAACTGGTGCCATGAGCTAACTCAGAGGCAACCACATGTCTCCCGCAAGGTCTACTCTCTCACTGGTGCCATGACCTAACTCAGAGGCAACCACATGTCTCCCGTACAGACCTACTCCCTCACTGGTGCCATGAGCTAATTCAGAGGCAACCACATGTCTCCCGTACAGACCTACTCTCTCACTGGTGCCATGAGCTAACTCAGAGGCAACCACATGTCTCCCGTACAGACCTACTCTCTCACTGGTGCCATGATCTAACTCAGAGGCAACCACATGTCTCCCGTACAGACCAACTCTCTCACTGATGCCATGCGCTAACTCAGAGGCAACCACATGTCTCCCGTACAGACCTACTCTCTCACTGGTGCCATGAGCTAACTCAGAGGCAACCACATGTCTCCCGTACAGACCTACTCTCTCACTGGTGCCATGATCTAACTCAGGGGCAATGACATGTCTCCCGTACAGACCTACTCTCTCACTGGTGCCATGAGCTAACTCAGAGGCAACCACATGTCTCCCGTACAGACCTACTCTCTCACTGGTGCCATGAGCTAACTCATAGGCAAGCACATGTCTCCCGTACAGACGTACTCTCTCACTGGTGCCATGATCTAACTCAGAGGCAACCACATGTCTCCCGTAGAGACCTACTCTCTCACTGGTACCATGAGCTAACTCAGAGGCAACCACATGTCTCCCGTACAGACCTACTCTCTCACTGGTGCCATGAGCTAACTCAGAGGCAACCACATGTCTCCCCAACAGACCTACTCTCTCACTTGCGCCATGAGCTAACTCAGAGGCAACCACATGTCTCCCGTACAGACCTACACTCTCACTGGTGCCATGAGCTAACTAAGAGGCAACCACATGTCTCCCGTACAGACCTACTCTCTCACTGGTGCCATTAGCTAACCCAGAGACAATCACATGTCTCCTGTACAGATCTACTCTCTCACTGGTGCCATGAGCTAACTCAGAGGCTACCACATGTCTCCCGCACAGACCTACTCTCCCACTGATGCCATGAGCTAACTCAGAGGCAACCACATGTCTCCCATACAGACCTACTCTCCCACTGGTGCCATGAGCTAACTCAGAGACAACCACATGTCTCCCGTACAGACCTACTCTCTCACTGGTGCCATGAGCTAACTCAGAGGCAACCACATGTCTCCCGTACAGATCTACTCTCTCACTTGTGCCATGAGCTAACTCAGAGGCAATCACATGTCTCCCGTACAAACCTACTCTCTCACTGGTGCCATGAGCTAACTCAGAGGCAACGACATGTCTCCCGTACAGACCTACTCTCTCAGTGGTGCCATGAGCAAACTCAGAGGCAACCACATGTCTCCCGTACAGACCTACTCTCTCACTGGTGCCATGAGCTAACTCAGAGGCAATCACATGTCTCCTGTACAGACCTACTCTCTCACTGGTGCCATGAGCAAATTCAGAGGCAACCACATGTCTCCTGTACAGACCTACTCTCTCACTGATACCATGAGCTAACTCAGAGGCAACCACATGTCTCCCGTACAGACCTACTCACTGGTGCCATGAGCTAACTCAGAGGCAACTATGTGTCTCCCATACAGACCTACATACTCTCTCACTGTTGCCATGAGCTAACTCAGAGGCAACCACATGTCTCCCGTACAGCCCTACTCTCTCACTGATGCCATGAGCTAACTCATAGGCAAACACAAGTCTCCCGTACAGACCTACTCTCTCACTGGTGCCATGAGCTAACTCAGAGGCAAACACATGTCTCCCGTACAGACCTACTCTCTCACTGGTGCCATGAGCTAACTCAGAGGCAACCACATGTCTCCCGTACAGACCTACTCTCTCATTGGTGCCATGAACTAACTCATAGACAAGCACATGTCTCCCGTACAGACGTACTCTCTCACTGGTGCCATGATCTAACTCAGAGGCAACCACATGTCTCCCTTACAGACCTACTCTCTCACTGGTGCCATGAGCTAACTCAGAGGCAACCACATGTCTCCCGTACAGACCTACTCTCTCACTGGTGCCATGAGCTAACTCAGAGGCAACCACATGTCTCCCGTACAGACCTACTCTCTCACTGGCGCCATGAGCTAACTCAGAGGCAACCACATGTCTCCCGTACAGACCTACACTCTCACTGGTGCCATGAGCTAACTAAGAGGCAACTACATGTCTCCCGTACAGACCTACTCTCTCACTGGTGCCATTAGCTAACCCAGAGACAATCACATGTCTCCTGTACAGATCTACTCTCTCACTGGTGCCATGAGCTAACTCAGAGGCAACCACATGTCTCCCGCACAGACCTACTCTCCCATTGGTGCCATGAGCTAACTCAGAGGCAACCACATGTCTTCCATACAGACCTACTCTCCCACTGGTACCATGAGCTAACTCAGAGACAACCACATGTCTCCCGTACAGACCTACTCTCTCACTGGTGCCATGAGCTAACTCAGAGGCAACCACATGTCTCCCGTACAGACCTACTCTCTCACTTGTGCCATGAGGTAACTCAGAGGCAATCACATGTCTCCCGTACAGACCTACTCTCTCGCTGGTGTCATGAGCTAACTCAGAGGCAACCACATGTCTCCCGTACAGACCTACTCTCCCACTGGTGCCATGAGCTAACTCAGAGGCAACCACATGTCTCCCGTACGGACCTACTCTCCCACTGGTGCCATGAGCTAACTCAGAGGCAACCACATGTCTCCCGTACAGATCTACAACTCTCTCACTGGTGCCATGAGCTAACTCAGAGGCAACCACATGTCTCCTGTACAGACCTACTCTCTCACTGATACCATGAGCTAACTCAGAGGCAACCACATGTCTCCCGAACAGACCTACTCACTGGTGCCATGAGCTAACTCAGAGGCAACCACATGTCTCCCGTACAGACCTACTCTCTCACTGGCGCCATGAGCTAACTCAGAGGCAACCACATGTCTCCCGTACAGCCCTACTCTCTCACTGGTGCCATGAGCTAACTCATAGGCAACCACAAGTCTCCCGTACAGACCTACTCTCTCACTGGTGCCATGAGCTAACTCAGAGGCAAACACATGTCTCCCGTACAGACCTACTCTCTCACTGATGCCATGAGCTAACTCAGAGGCAACCACATGTCTCCCGTACAGACCTACTCTCTCATTGGTGCCATGAGCTAACTCATAGGCAAGCACATGTCTCCCGTACAGACGTACTCTCTCACTGGTGCCATGATCTAACTCAGAGGCAACCACATGTCTCCCTTACAGACCTACTCTCTCACTGGTGCCATGAGCTAACTCAGAGGCAACCACATGTCTCCCGTACAGACCTACTCTCTCACTGGTGCCATGAGCTAACTCAGAGGCAACCACATGTCTCCCGTACAGACCTACTCTCTCACTGGCGCCATGAGCTAACTCAGAGGCAACCACATGTCTCCCGTACAGACCAACACTCTCACTGGTGCCATGAGCTAACTAAGAGGCAACTACATGTCTCCCGTACAGACCTACTCTCTCACTGGTGCCATTAGCTAACCCAGAGACAATCACATGTCTCCTGTACAGATCTACTCTCTCACTGGTGCCATGAGCTAACTCAGAGGCAACCACATGTCTCCCGTACAGACCTACTCTCCCACTGGTGCCATGAGCTAACTCAGAGGCAACCACATGTCTCCAATACAGACCTACTCTCCCACTGGTGCCATGAGCTAATTCAGAGACAACCACATGTCTCCCGTTCAGACCTACTCTCTCACTGGTGCCATGAGCTAACTCAGAGGCAACCACATGTCTCCCGTACAGACCTACTCTCTCAGTGGTGCCATGAGCTAACTCAGAGGCAACCACATGTCTCCCGTACAGACCTACTCTCTCACTGATACCATGAGCTAACTCAGAGGCAACCACAAGTCTCCCGTACAGACCTACTCACTGGTGCCATGAGCTAACTCAGAGGCAACTACGTGTCTCCCATACAGACCTACTCTCTCACTGGTGCCATGAGCTAACTCAGAGGCAACCATATGTCTCCCGTACAGACCTACTCTCTCACTGGTGCCATGAGAGGCAACCACATGTCTCCCGTACAGACCTACTCTCTAACTGGTCCCATGAGCTAACTCAGAGGCAACCACATGTCTCCCGTAAGGTCTACTCTCTCACTGGTGCCATGACCTAACTCAGAGGCAACCACATGTCTCCCGTACAGACCTACTCTCTCACTGGTGCCATGAGCTAACTCAGAGGCAACCACATGTCTCCCGTACAGATCTACAACTCTCTCACTGGTGCCATGAGCTAACTCAGAGGCAACCACATGTCTCCTGTACAGACCTACTCTCTCACTGATACCATGAGCTAACTCAGAGGCAACCACATGTCTCCCGAACAGACCTACTCACTGGTGCCATGAGCTAACTCAGAGGCAACCACATGTCTCCCGTACAGACCTACTCTCTCACTGGCGCCATGAGCTAACTCAGAGGCAACCACATGTCTCCCGTACAGCCCTACTCTCTCACTGGTGCCATGAGCTAACTCATAGGCAACCACAAGTCTCCCGTACAGACCTACTCTCTCACTGGTGCCATGAGCTAACTCAGAGGCAAACACATGTCTCCCGTACAGACCTACTCTCTCACTGATGCCATGAGCTAACTCAGAGGCAACCACATGTCTCCCGTACAGACCTACTCTCTCATTGGTGCCATGAGCTAACTCATAGGCAAGCACATGTCTCCCGTACAGACGTACTCTCTCACTGGTGCCATGATCTAACTCAGAGGCAACCACATGTCTCCCTTACAGACCTACTCTCTCACTGGTGCCATGAGCTAACTCAGAGGCAACCACATGTCTCCCGTACAGACCTACTCTCTCACTGGCGCCATGAGCTAACTCAGAGGCAACCACATGTCTCCCGTACAGACCTACTCTCTCACTGGCGCCATGAGCTAACTCAGAGGCAACCACATGTCTCCCGTACAGACCAACACTCTCACTGGTGCCATGAGCTAACTAAGAGGCAACTACATGTCTCCCGTACAGACCTACTCTCTCACTGGTGCCATTAGCTAACCCAGAGACAATCACATGTCTCCTGTACAGATCTACTCTCTCACTGGTGCCATGAGCTAACTCAGAGGCAACCACATGTCTCCCGTACAGACCTACTCTCCCACTGGTGCCATGAGCTAACTCAGAGGCAACCACATGTCTCCAATACAGACCTACTCTCCCGCTGGTGCCATGAGCTAATTCAGAGACAACCACATGTCTCCCGTTCAGACCTACTCTCTCACTGGTGCCATGAGCTAACTCAGAGGCAACCACATGTCTCCCGTACAGACCTACTCTCTCAGTGGTGCCATGAGCTAACTCAGAGGCAACCACATGTCTCCCGTACAGACCTACTCTCTCACTGATACCATGAGCTAACTCAGAGGCAACCACAAGTCTCCCGTACAGACCTACTCACTGGTGCCATGAGCTAACTCAGAGGCAACTACGTGTCTCCCATACAGACCTACTCTCTCACTGGTGCCATGAGCTAACTCAGAGGCAACCATATGTCTCCCGTACAGACCTACTCTCTCACTGGTGCCATGAGAGGCAACCACATGTCTCCCGTACAGACCTACTCTCTAACTGGTCCCATGAGCTAACTCAGAGGCAACCACATGTCTCCCGTAAGGTCTACTCTCTCACTGGTGCCATGACCTAACTCAGAGGCAACCACATGTCTCCCGTACAGACCTACTCTCTCACTGGTGCCATGAGCTAACTCAGAGGCAACCACATGTCTCCCGTACAGACCTACTCTCTCACTGGTGCCATGAGCTAACTCAGAGGCAACCACATGTCTCCCGTACAGACCTACTCTCTCACTGGTGCCATGATCTAACTCAGAGGCAACCACATGTCTCCCGTACAGACCAACTCTCTCACTGATGCCATGCGCTAACTCAGAGGCAACCACATGTCTCCCGTACAGACCTACTCTCTCACTGGTGCCATGAGCTAACTCAGAGGCAACCACATGTCTCCCGTACAGACCTACTCTCTCACTGGTGCCATGATCTAACTCAGAGGCAATGACATGTCTCCCGTACAGACCTACTCTCTCACTGGTGCCATGAGCTAACTCAGAGGCAACCACATGTCTCCCGTACAGACCTACTCTCTCACTGGTGCCATGAGCTAACTCATAGGCAAGCACATGTCTCCCGTACAGACGTACTCTCTCACTGGTGCCATGATCTAACTCAGAGGCAACCACATGTCTCCCGTACAGACCTACTCTCTCACTGGTGCCATGAGCTAACTCAGAGGCAACCACATGTCTCCCATACAGATCTACTCTCTCACTGGTGCCATGAGCTAACTCAGAGGCAACCACATGTCTCCCGTACAGACCTACTCTCTCACTTGCGCCATGAGCTAACTCAGAGGCAACCACATGTCTCCCGTACAGACCTACACTCTCACTGGTGCCATGAGCTAACTAAGAGGCAACCACATGTCTCCCGTACAGACCTACTCTCTCACTGGTGCCATTAGCTAACCCAGAGACAATCACATGTCTCCTGTACAGATCTACTCTCTCACTGGTGCCATGAGCTAACTCAGAGGCTACCACATGTCTCCCGCACAGACCTACTCTCCCACTGGTGCCATGAGCTAACTCAGAGGCAACCACATGTCTCCCATACAGACCTACTCTCCCACTGGTGCCATGAGCTAACTCAGAGACAACCACATGTCTCCCGTACAGACCTACTCTCTCACTGGTGCCATGAGCTAACTCAGAGGCAACCACATGTCTCCCGTACAGACCTACTCTCTCACTTGTGCCATGAGCTAACTCGGAGGCAATCACATGTCTCCCGTACAAACCTACTCTCTCACTGGTGCCATGAGCTAACTCAGAGGCAACGACATGTCTCCCGTACAGACCTACTCTCTCAGTGGTGCCATGAGCAAACTCAGAGGCAACCACATGTCTCCCGTACAGACCTACTCTCTCACTGGTGTCATGAGCTAACTCAGAGGCAACCACATGTCTCCTGTACAGACCTACTCTCTCACTGGTGCCATGAGCAAATTCAGAGGCAACCACATGTCTCCTGTACAGACCTACTCTCTCACTGATACCATGAGCTAACTCAGAGGCAACCACATGTCTCCCGTACAGACCTACTCACTGGTGCCATGAGCTAACTCAGAGGCAACTACGTGTCTCCCATACAGACCTACATACTCTCTCACTGTTGCCATGAGCTAACTCAGAGGCAACCACATGTCTCCCGTACAGCCCTACTCTCTCACTGGTGCCATGAGCTAACTCATAGGCAACCACAAGTCTCCCGTACAGACCTACTCTCTCACTGGTGCCATGAGCTAACTCAGAGGCAAACACATGTCTCCCGTACAGACCTACTCTCTCACTGGTGCCATGAGCTAACTCAGAGGCAACCACATGTCTCCCGTACAGACCTACTCTCTCATTGGTGCCATGAGCTAACTCATAGACAAGCACATGTCTCCCGTACAGACGTACTCTCTCACTGGTGCCATGATCTAACTCAGAGGCAACCACATGTCTCCCTTACAGACCTACTCTCTCACTGGTGCCATGAGCTAACTCAGAGGCAACCACATGTCTCCCGTACAGACCTACTCTCTCACTGGTGCCATGAGCTAACTCAGAGGCAACCACATGTCTCCCGTACAGACCTACTCTCTCACTGGCGCCATGAGCTAACTCAGAGGCAACCACATGTCTCCCGTACAGACCTACACACTCACTGGTGCCATGAGCTAACTAAGAGGCAACTACATGTCTCCCGTACAGACCTACTCTCTCACTGGTGCCATTAGCTAACCCAGAGACAATCACATGTCTCCTGTACAGATCTACTCTCTCACTGGTGCCATGAGCTAACTCAGAGGCAACCACATGTCTCCCGCACAGACCTACTCTCCCACTGGTGCCATGAGCTAACTCAGAGGCAACCACATGTCTCCCATACAGACCTACTCTCCCACTGGTACCATGAGCTAACTCAGAGACAACCACATGTCTCCCGTACAGACCTACTCTCTCACTGGTGCCATGAGCTAACTCAGAGGCAACCACATGTCTCCCGTACAGACCTACTCTCTCACTTGTGCCATGAGGTAACTCAGAGGCAATCACATGTCTCCCGTACAGACCTACTCTCTCACTGGTGTCATGAGCTAACTCAGAGGCAACCACATGTCTCCCGTACAGACCTACTCTCCCACTGGTGCCATGAGCTAACTCAGAGGCAACCACATGTCTCCCGTACGGACCTACTCTCCCACTGGTGCCATGAGCTAACTCAGAGGCAACCACATGTCTCCCGTACAGATCTACAACTCTCTCACTGGTGCCATGAGCTAACTCAGAGGCAACCACATGTCTCCTGTACAGACCTACTCTCTCACTAATACCATGAGCTAACTCAGAGGCAACCACATGTCTCCCGTACAGACCTACTCACTGGTGCCATGAGCTAACTCAGAGGCAACTACGTGTCTCCCATACAGACCTACATACTCTCTCACTGTTGCCATGAGCTAACTCAGAGGCAACCACGTGTCTCCCGTACAGCCCTACTCTCTCACTGGTGCCATGAGCTAACTCATAGGCAACCACAAGTCTCCCGTACAGACCTACTCTCTCACTGGTGCCATGAGCTAACTCAGAGGCAAACACATGTCTCCCGTACAGACCTACTCTCTCACTGGTGCCATGAGCTAACTCAGAGGCAACCACATGTCTCCCGTACAGACCTACTCTCTCATTGGTGCCATGAGCTAACTCATAGGCAAGCACATGTCTCCCGTACAGACGTACTCTCTCACTGGTGCCATGATCTAACTCAGAGGCAACCACATGTCTCCCTTACAGACCTACTCTCTCACTGGTGCCATGAGCTAACTCAGAGGCAACCACATGTCTCCCGTACAGACCTACTCTCTCACTGGTGCCATGAGCTAACTCAGAGGCAACCACATGTCTCCCGTACAGACCTACTCTCTCACTGGCGCCATGAGCTAACTCAGAGGCAACCACATGTCTCCCGTACAGACCTACACTCTCACTGGTGCCATGAGCTAACTAAGAGGCAACTACATGTCTCCCGTACAGACCTACTCTCTCACTGGTGCCATTAGCTAACCCAGAGACAATCACATGTCTCCTGTACAGATCTACTCTCTCACTGGTGCCATGAGCTAACTCAGAGGCAACCACATGTCTCCCGCACAGACCTACTCTCCCACTGGTGCCATGAGCTAACTCAGAGGCAACCACATGTCTCCTGTACAGACCTACTCTCTCACTGGTGCCATGAGCAAATTCAGAGGCAACCACATGTCTCCTGTACAGACCTACTCTCTCACTGATACCATGAGCTAACTCAGAGGCAACCACATGTCTCCCGTACAGACCTACTCACTGGTGCCATGAGCTAACTCAGAGGCAACTACGTGTCTCCCATACAGACCTACATACTCTCTCACTGTTGCCATGAGCTAACTCAGAGGCAACCACATGTCTCCCGTACAGCCCTACTCTCTCACTGGTGCCATGAGCTAACTCATAGGCAACCACAAGTCTCCCGTACAGACCTACTCTCTCACTGGTGCCATGAGCTAACTCAGAGGCAAACACATGTCTCCCGTACAGACCTACTCTCTCACTGGTGCCATGAGCTAACTCAGAGGCAACCACATGTCTCCCGTACAGACCTACTCTCTCATTGGTGCCATGAGCTAACTCATAGACAAGCACATGTCTCCCGTACAGACGTACTCTCTCACTGGTGCCATGATCTAACTCAGAGGCAACCACATGTCTCCCTTACAGACCTACTCTCTCACTGGTGCCATGAGCTAACTCAGAGGCAACCACATGTCTCCCGTACAGACCTACTCTCTCACTGGTGCCATGAGCTAACTCAGAGGCAACCACATGTCTCCCGTACAGACCTACTCTCTCACTGGCGCCATGAGCTAACTCAGAGGCAACCACATGTCTCCCGTACAGACCTACACACTCACTGGTGCCATGAGCTAACTAAGAGGCAACTACATGTCTCCCGTACAGACCTACTCTCTCACTGGTGCCATTAGCTAACCCAGAGACAATCACATGTCTCCTGTACAGATCTACTCTCTCACTGGTGCCATGAGCTAACTCAGAGGCAACCACATGTCTCCCGCACAGACCTACTCTCCCACTGGTGCCATGAGCTAACTCAGAGGCAACCACATGTCTCCCATACAGACCTACTCTCCCACTGGTACCATGAGCTAACTCAGAGACAACCACATGTCTCCCGTACAGACCTACTCTCTCACTGGTGCCATGAGCTAACTCAGAGGCAACCACATGTCTCCCGTACAGACCTACTCTCTCACTTGTGCCATGAGGTAACTCAGAGGCAATCACATGTCTCCCGTACAGACCTACTCTCTCACTGGTGTCATGAGCTAACTCAGAGGCAACCACATGTCTCCCGTACAGACCTACTCTCCCACTGGTGCCATGAGCTAACTCAGAGGCAACCACATGTCTCCCGTACGGACCTACTCTCCCACTGGTGCCATGAGCTAACTCAGAGGCAACCACATGTCTCCCGTACAGATCTACAACTCTCTCACTGGTGCCATGAGCTAACTCAGAGGCAACCACATGTCTCCTGTACAGACCTACTCTCTCACTAATACCATGAGCTAACTCAGAGGCAACCACATGTCTCCCGTACAGACCTACTCACTGGTGCCATGAGCTAACTCAGAGGCAACTACGTGTCTCCCATACAGACCTACATACTCTCTCACTGTTGCCATGAGCTAACTCAGAGGCAACCACGTGTCTCCCGTACAGCCCTACTCTCTCACTGGTGCCATGAGCTAACTCATAGGCAACCACAAGTCTCCCGTACAGACCTACTCTCTCACTGGTGCCATGAGCTAACTCAGAGGCAAACACATGTCTCCCGTACAGACCTACTCTCTCACTGGTGCCATGAGCTAACTCAGAGGCAACCACATGTCTCCCGTACAGACCTACTCTCTCATTGGTGCCATGAGCTAACTCATAGGCAAGCACATGTCTCCCGTACAGACGTACTCTCTCACTGGTGCCATGATCTAACTCAGAGGCAACCACATGTCTCCCTTACAGACCTACTCTCTCACTGGTGCCATGAGCTAACTCAGAGGCAACCACATGTCTCCCGTACAGACCTACTCTCTCACTGGTGCCATGAGCTAACTCAGAGGCAACCACATGTCTCCCGTACAGACCTACTCTCTCACTGGCGCCATGAGCTAACTCAGAGGCAACCACATGTCTCCCGTACAGACCTACACTCTCACTGGTGCCATGAGCTAACTAAGAGGCAACTACATGTCTCCCGTACAGACCTACTCTCTCACTGGTGCCATTAGCTAACCCAGAGACAATCACATGTCTCCTGTACAGATCTACTCTCTCACTGGTGCCATGAGCTAACTCAGAGGCAACCACATGTCTCCCGCACAGACCTACTCTCCCACTGGTGCCATGAGCTAACTCAGAGGCAACCACATGTCTCCCATACAGACCTACTCTCCCACTGGTACCATGAGCTAACTCAGAGACAACCACATGTCTCCCGTACAGACCTACTCTCTCACTGGTGCCATGAGCTAACTCAGAGGCAACCACATGTCTCCCGTACAGACCTACTCTCTCACTTGTGCCATGAGCTAACTCAGAGGCAACCACATGTCTCCAATACAGACCTACTCTCCCGCTGGTGCCATGAGCTAATTCAGAGACAACCACATGTCTCCCGTTCAGACCTACTCTCTCACTGGTGCCATGAGCTAACTCAGAGGCAACCACATGTCTCCCGTACAGACCTACTCTCTCACTGGTGCCATGAGCTAACTCAGAGGCAACCACATGTCTCCCGTACAGACCTACTCTCTCACTGGTGCCATGAGCTAACTCAGAGGCAACCACATGTCTCCCGTACAGACCTACTCTCCCACTGGTGCCATGAGCTAACTCAGAGACAACCACATGTCTCCTTTACAGACCTATTCTCTCACTGGTGCCATGAGCTAACTAAGAGGAAACCACATGTCTCCTGTACAGACCTACTCTCTCACTGGTGCCATGAGCTAACTCAGAGGCAACAACATGTCTCCCGTACAGAGCTACTCTCTCACTGGTGCCATGAGCTAACTTAGAGGCAACCACATGTCTCCCATACAGACCTACTCTCTCACTGGTGCCATGAGCTAACTCAGAAGCAACCACATGTCTCCCGTACAGACCTACTCTCCCACTGGTGCCATGAGCTAACTCAGAGGCAACCACATGTCTCCCGTACAGACCTACTCTCTCAGTGGTGCCATGAGCTAACTCAGAGGCAACCACATGTCTCCCGTACAGACCTACTCTCTCACTGGTGCCATGAGCTAACTCAGAGGCAACCACATGTCTCCTGTACAGACCTACTCTCTCACTGGTGCCATAAGCAAATTCAGAGGCAACCACATGTCTCCTGTACAGACCTACTCTCTCACTGATACCATGAGCTAACTCAGAGGCAACCACAAGTCTCCCGTACAGACCTACTCACTGGTGCCATGAGCTAACTCAGAGGCAACTACGTGTCTCCCATACAGACCTACTCTCTCACTGGTGCCATGAGCTAACTCAGAGGCAACCATATGTCTCCCGTACAGACCTACTCTCTCACTGGAGCCATGAGAGGCAACCACATGTCTCCCGTACAGACCTACTCTCTAACTGGTGCCATGAGCTAACTCAGAGGCAACCACATGTCTCCCGTAAGGTCTATTCTCTCACTGGTGCCATGACCTAACTCAGAGGCAACCACATGTCTCCCGTACAGACCTACTCTCTCACTGGTGCCATGAGCTAACTCAGAGGCAACCACATGTCTCCTGTACAGACCTACTCTCTCACTGCTGCCATGAGCTAACTCAGAGGCAACCACATGTCTCCCGTACAGACCTACTCTCTCACTGGTGCCATGATCTAACTCAGAGGCAACCACATGTCTCCCGTAGAGACCAACTCTCTCACTGATGCCATGCGCTAACTCAGAGGCAACCACATGTCTCCCGTACAGACCTACTCTCTCACTGGTGCCATGAGCTAACTCAGAGGCAACCACATGTCTCCCGTACAGACCTACTCTCTCACTGGTGCCATGATCTAACTCAGAGGCAACGACATGTCTCCCGTACAGACCTACTCTCTCACTGGTGCCATGAGCTAACTCAGAGGCAACCACATGTCTCCCGTACAGACCTACTCTCTCACTGGTGCCATGAGCTAACTCATAGGCAAGCACATGTCTCCCGTACAGACGTACTCTCTCACTGGTGCCATGATCTAACTCAGAGGCAACCACATGTCTCCCGTACAGACCTACTCTCTCACTGGTGCCATAAGCTAACTCAGAGGCAACCACATGTCTCCCGTACAGACCTACTCTCTCACTGGTGCCATGAGCTAACTAAGAGGCAACCACATGTCTCCCGTACAGATCTACTCTCTCACTTGCGCTATGAGCTAACTCAGAGGCAACCACATGTCTCCCGTACAGACCTACACTCTCACTGGTGCCATGAGCTAACTAAGAGGCAACCACATGTCTCCCGTACAGAACTACTCTCTCACTGGTGCCATTAGCTAACCCAGAGACAATCACATGTCTCCTGTACAGATCTACTCTCTCACTGGTGCCATGAGCTAACTCAGAGGCTACCACATGTCTCCCGCACAGACCTACTCTCCCACTGGTGCCATGAGCTAACTCAGAGGCAACCACATGTCTCCCATACAGACCTACTCTCCCACTGGTGCCATGAGCTAACTCAGAGACAACCACATGTCTCCCGTACAGACCTACTCTCTCACTGGTGCCATGAGCTAACTCAGAGGCAACCACATCTCTCCCGTACAGACCTACTCTCTCACTTGTGCCATGAGCTAACTCAGAGGCAATCACATGTCTCCCGTACAAACCTACTCTCTCACTGGTGCCATGAGCTAACTCAGAGGCAACGACATGTCTCCCGTACAGACCTACTCTCTCAGTGGTGCCATGAGCTAACTCAGAGGCAACCACATGTCTCCCGTACAGACCTACTCTCTCACTGGTGCCATGAGCTAACTCAGAGGCAACCACATGTCTCCTGTACAGACCTACTCTCTCACTGGTGCCATGAGCAAATTCAGAGGCAACCACATGTCTCCTGTACAGACCTACTCTCTCACTGATACCATGAGCTAACTCAGAGGCAACCACATGTCTCCCGTACAGACCTACTCACTGGTGCCATGAGCTAACTCAGAGGCAACTACGTGTCTCCCATACAGACCTACATACTCTCTCACTGTTGCCATGAGCTAACTCAGAGGCAACCACATGTCTCCCGTACAGCCCTACTCTCTCACTGGTGCCATGAGCTAACTCATAGGCAACCACAAGTCTCCCGTACAGACCTACTCTCTCACTGGTGCCATGAGCTAACTCAGAGGCAAACACATGTCTCCCGTACAGACCTACTCTCTCACTGGTGCCATGAGCTAACTCAGAGGCAACCACATGTCTCCCGTACAGACGTACTCTCTCACTGGTGCCATGATCTAACTCAGAGGCAACTACATGTCTCCCTTACAGACCTACTCTCTCACTGGTGCCATGAGCTAACTCAGAGGCAACCACATGTCTCCCGTACAGACCTACTCTCTCACTGGTGCCATGAGCTAACTCAGAGGCAACCACATGTCTCCCGTACAGACCTACTCTCTCACTGGCGCCATGAGCTAACTCAGAGGCAACCACATGTCTCCCGTACAGACCTACACACTCACTGGTGCCATGAGCTAACTAAGAGGCAACTACATGTCTCCCGTACAGACCTACTCTCTCACTGGTGCCATTAGCTAACCCAGAGACTATCACATGTCTCCTGTACAGATCTACTCTCTCACTGGTGCCATGAGCTAACTCAGAAGCAACCACATGTCTCCCGCACAGACCTACTCTCCCACTGGTGCCATGAGCTAACTCAGAGGCAACCACATGTCTCCCATACAGACCTACTCTCCCACTGGTACCATGAGCTAACTCAGAGACAACCACATGTCTCCCGTACAGACCTACTCTCTCACTGGTGCCATGAGCTAACTCAGAGGCAACCACATGTCTCCCGTACAGACCTACTCTCTCACTTGTGCCATGAGGTAACTCAGAGGCAATCACATGTCTCCCGTACAGACCTACTCTCTCACTGGTGTCATGAGCTAACTCAGAGGCAACCACATGTCTCCCGTACAGACCTACTCTCCCACTGGTACCATGAGCTAACTCAGAGGCAACCACATGTCTCCCGTACGGACCTTCTCTCCCACTGGTGCCATGAGCTAACTCAGAGGCAACCACATGTCTCCCGTACAGATCTACAACTCTCTCACTGGTGCCATGAGCTAACTCAGAGGCAACCACATGCCTCCCGTACAGACCTACTCTCTCACTGGTGCCATGAGCTAACTCAGAGGCAACCACATGTCTCCCGCACAGACCTACTCTCCCACTGGTGCCATGAGCTAACTCAGAGGCAACCACATGTCTTCCATACAGACCTACTCTCCCACTGGTGCCATGAACTACTTAGAGACAACCACATGTCTCCCGTTCAGACCTACTCTCTCACTGGTGCCATGAGCTAACTCAGAGGCAACCACATGTCTCCTGTACAGACCTACTCTCTCAGTGGTGCCATGAGCTAACTCAGAGGCAACCACATGTCTCCCGTACAGACCTACTCTCTCACTGGTGGCATGAGCTAACTCAGAGGCAACCACATGTCTCCCGTACAGACCTACTCTCTCACTGGAGCCATGAGCTAACTCAGACGCAACCACATGTCTCCCGTACAGACCTACTCTCTCACTGGTGCCATGATCTAACTCAGAGGCAACGACATGTCTCCCGTACAGACCTATTCTCTCACTGGTGCCATGAGCTAACTCAGAGGCAACCACATGTCTCCCGTACAGACCTACTCTCTCACTGGTGCCATGAGCTAACTCAGAGGCAACCACATGTCTCCCGTACAGACCTACTCTCTCACTGGTGCCATGAGCTAACTCAGAGGCAACCACATGTCTCCCGTACAGACCTACTCTCCCACTGGTGCCATGAGCTAACTCAGAGACAACCACATGTCTCCCTTACAGACCTATTCTCTCACTGGTGCCATGAGCTAACTAAGAGGCAACCACATGTCTCCCGTACAGACCTATTCTCTCACTGGTGCCATGAGCTAACTCAGAGGAAACCACATGTCTCCTGTACAGACCTACTCTCTCACTGGTGCCATGAGCTAACTCAGAGGCAATCACATGTCTCCCATACAGACCTACTCTCTCACTTGCGCCATGAGCTAACTCAGAGGCAACCACATGTCTCCCGTACAGACCTACACTCTCACTGGTGCCATGAGCTAACTAAGAGGCAACCACATGTCTCCCGTACAGACCTACTCTCTCACTGGTGCCATTAGCTAACCCAGAGACAATCACATGTCTCCTGTACAGATCTACTCTCTCACTGGTGCCATGAGCTAACTCAGAGGCTACCACATGTCTCCCATACAGACCTACTCTCCCACTGGTGCCATGAGCTAACTCAGAGACAACCACATGTCTCCCGTACAGACCTACTCTCTCACTTGTGCCATGAGCTAACTCAGAGGGAATCACATGTCTCCCGTACAAACCTACTCTCTCACTGGTGCCATGAGCTAACTCAGAGGCAACGACATGTCTCCCGTACAGACCTACTCTCTCAGTGGTGCCATGAGCTAACTCAGATGCAACCACATGTCTCCCGTACAGACCTACTCTCTCAATGGTGCCATGAGCTAACTCAGAGGCAACCACATGTCTCCTGTACAGACCTACTATCTCACTTGTGCCATGAGCAAATTCAGAGGCAACCACATGTCTCCTGTAGAGACCTACTCTCTCACTGATACCATGAGCTAACTCAGAGGCAACCACATGTCTCCCATACAGACCTACTCACTGGTGCCATGAGCTAACTCAGAGGCAACTACGTGTCTCCCATACAGACCTACATACTCTCTCACTGTTGCCATGAGCTAACTCAGAGGCAACCACATGTCTCCCGTACAGCCCTACTCTCTCACTGGTGCCATGAGCTAACTCAGAGGCAACCACAAGTCTCCCGTACAGACCTACTCTCTCACTGGTGCCATGAGCTAACTCAGAGGCAAACACATGTCTCCCGTACAGACCTACTCTCTCACTGGTGCCATGAGCTAACTCAGAGGCAACCACATGTCTCCCGTACAGACCTACTCTCTCATTGGTGCCATGAGCTAACTCATAGGCAAGCACATGTCTCCCGTACAGACGTACTCTCTCACTGGTGCCATGATCTAACTCAGAGGCAACCACATGTCTCCCTTACAGACCTACTCTCTCACTGGTGCCATGAGCTAACTCAGAGGCAACCACATGTCCCCCGTACAGACCTACTCTCTCATTGGTGCCATGAGCTAACTCAGAGGCAACCACATGTCTCCCGTACAGACCTACTCTCTCATTGGCGCCATGAGCTAACTCAGAGGCAACCACATGTCTTCCGTACAGACCTACACTCTCACTGGTGCCATGAGCTAACTAAGAGGCAACTACATGTCTCCCGTACAGACCTACTCTCTCACTGGTGCCATTAGCTAACCCAGAGACAATCACATGTCTCCTGTACAGATCTACTCTCTCACTGGTGCCATGAGCTAACTCAGAGGCAACCACATGTCTCCCGCACAGACCTACTCTCCCACTGGTGCCATGAGCTAACTCAGAGGCAACCACATGTCTCCCATACAGACCTACTCTCCCACTGGTGCCATGAGCTAACTCAGAGACAACCACATGTCTCCCGTACAGACCTACTCTCTCACTGGTGCCATGAGCTAACTCAGAGGCAACCACATGTTTCCCGTACAGACCTACTCTCTCACTTGTGCCATGAGGTAACTCAGAGGCAATCACATGTCTCCCGTACAGACCTACTCTCTCACTGGTGTCATGAGCTAACTCAGAGGCAACCACATGTCTCCCGTACAGACCTACTCTCCCACTGGTGCCATGAGCTAACTCAGAGGCAACCACATGTCTCCCGTACGGACCTACTCTCCCACTGGTGCCATGAGCTAACTCAGAGGCAACCACATGTCTCCCGTACAGATCTACAACTCTCTCACTGGTGCCATGAGCTAACTCAGAGGCAACCACATGCCTCCCGTACAGACTTACTCTCTCACTGGTGCCATGAGCTAACTCAGAGGCAACCACATGTCTCCCGCACAGACCTACTCTCCCACTGGTGCCATGAGCTAACTCAGAGGCAACCACATGTCTTCCGTACAGACCTACTCTCCCACTGGTGCCATGAACTACTTAGAGACAACCACATGTCTCACGTTCAGACCTACTCTCTCACTGGTGCCATGAGCTAACTCAGAGGCAACAACATGTCTCCCGTACAGACCTACTCTCTCAGTGGTGCCATGAGCTAACTCAGAGGCAACCACATGTCTCCCGTACAGACCTACTCTCTCACTGGTGGCATGAGCTAACTCAGAGGCAACCACATGTCTCCCGTACAGACCTACTCTCTCACTGGTGCCATGAGCTAACTCAGAGGCAACCACATGTCTCCCGTACAGACCTACTCTCTCACTGGTGCCATGATCTAACTCAGAGGCAATGACATGTCTCCCGTACAGACCTATTCTCTCACTGGTGCCATGAGCTAACTCAGAGGCAACCACATGTCTCCCGTACAGACCTACTCTCTCACTGGTGCCATGAGCTAACTCAGAGGCAACCACATGTCTCCCGTACAGACCTACTCTCTCACTGGTGCCATGAGCTAACTCAGAGGCAACCACATGTCTCCCGTACAGACCTACTCTCCCACTGGTGCCACGAGCTAACTCAGAGACAACCACATGTCTCCCTTACAGACCTATTCTCTCACTGGTACCATGAGCTAACTAAGAGGCAACCACATGTCTCTCGTACAGACCTATTCTCTCACTGGTGCCATGAGCTAACTCAGAGGAAACCACATGTCTCCTGTACAGACCTACTCTCTCACTGGTGCCATGAGCTAACTCAGAGGCAACCACATGTCTCCCGTACAGACCTACTCTCTCACTTGCGCCATGAGCTAACTCAGAGGCAACCACATGTCTCCCGTACAGACCTACACTCTCACTGGTGCCATGAGCTAACTAAGAGGCAATCACATGTCTCCCGTACAGACCTACTCTCTCACTGGTGCCATTAGCTAACCCAGAGACAATCACATGTCTCCTGTACAGATCTACTCTCTCACTGGTGCCATGAGCTAACTCAGAGGCTACCAAATGTCTCCCGCACAGACCTACTCTCCCACTGGTGCCATGAGCTAACTCAGAGGCAACCACATGTCTCCCATACAGACCTACTCTCCCACTGGTGCCATGAGCTAACTCAGAGACAACCACATGTCTCCCGTACAGACCTACTCTCTCACTGGTGCCATGAGCTAACTCAGAGGCAACCACATGTCTCCCGTACAGACCTACTCTCTCACTTGTGCCATGAGCTAACTCAGAGGCAATCACATGTCTCCCGTACAAACCTACTCTCTCACTGGTGCCATGAGCAAATTCAGAGGCAACCACATGTCTCCTGTACAGACCTACTCTCTCACTGATACCATGAGCTAACTCAGAGGCAACCACATGTCTCCCGTACAGACCTACTCACTGGTGCCATGAGCTAACTCAGAGGCAACTACGTGTCTCCCATACAGACCTACATACTCTCTCACTGGTGCCATGAGCTAACTCAGAGGCAACCACATGTCTCCCGTACAGCCCTACTCTCTCACTGGTGCCATGAGCTAACTCAGAGGCAACCACAAGTCTCCCGTACAGACCTACTCTCTCACTGGTGCCATGAGCTAACTCAGAGGCAACCACATGTCTCCCGTACAGACCTACTCTCTCACTGGTGCCATGAGCTAACTCAGAGGCAACCACATGTCTCCCGTACAGACCTACTCTCTCACTGGTGCCATGAGCTAACTCATAGGCAAGCACATGTCTCCCGTACAGACGTACTCTCTCACTGGTGCCATGATCTAACTCAGAGGCAACCACATGTCTCCCGAACAGACCTACTCTCTCACTGGTGCCATGAGCTAACTCAGAGGCAACCACATGTCTCCCGTACAGACCTACAACTCTCTCACTGGTGCCATGAGCTAACTCAGAGGCAACCACATGCCTCCCGTACAGACCTACTCTCTCACTGGTGACATGAAATAACTCAGAGGCAACCACATGTCTCCCGCACAGACCTACTCTCCCACTGGTGCCATGAGCTAACTCAGAGGCAACCACATGTCTCCCGTACAGACCTACTCTCCCACTGGTGCCATGAGCTACTTAGAGACAACCACATGTCTCCCGTTCAGACCTACTCTCTCACTGGTGCCATGAGCTAACTCAGAGGCAACCACATGTCTCCCGTACAGACCTACTCTCTCAGTGGTGCCATGAGCTAACTCAGAGGCAACCACATGTCTCCCGTACAGACCTACTCTCTCACTGGTGCCATGAGCTAACTCAGAGACAACCACATGTCTCCCGTACAGACCTACTCTCTCACTGGTGCCATGAGCTAACTCAGAGGCAACCACATGTCTCCCGTACAGACCTACTCTCTCACTTGTGCCAGGAGGTAACTCAGAGGCAATCACATGTCTCCCGTACAGACCTACTCTCTCACTGGTGTCATGAGCTAACTCAGAGGCAACCACATGTCTCCCACACAGACCTATTCTCCCACTGGTACCATGAGCTACCTCAGAGGCAACCACATGTCTCCCGTACGGACCTACTCTCCCACTGGTGCCTTGAGCTAACTCAGAGGCAACCACATGTCTCCCGTACAGATCTACAACTCTCTCACTGGTGCCATGAGCTAACTCAGAGGCAACCACATGCCTCCCGTACAGACCTACTCTCTCACTGGTGCCATGAGCTAACTCAGAGGCAGCCACATGTCCCCCGCACAGACCTACTCTCCCACTGGTGCCATGAGCTAACTCAGAGGCAACCACACGTCTCCCGTACAGACCTACTCTCCCACTGGTGCCATGAGCTACTTAGAGACAACCACATGTCTCCCGTTCAGACCTACTCTCTCACTGGTCCATGAGCTAACTCAGAGGCAACCACATGTCTCCCGTACAGACCTACTCTCTCAGTGGTGCCATGAGCTAACTCAGATGCAACCACATGTCTCCCGTACAGACCTACTCTCTCAATGGTGCCATGAGCTAACTCAGAGGCTACCACATGTCTCCCATACAGACCTACTCTCCCACTGGTGCCATGAGCTAACTCAGAGACAACCACATGTCTCCCGTACAGACCTACTCTCTCACTTGTGCCATGAGCTAACTCAGAGGGAATCACATGTCTCCCGTACAAACCTACTCTCTCACTGGTGCCATGAGCTAACTCAGAGGCAACGACATGTCTCCCGTACAGACCTACTCTCTCAGTGGTGCCATGAGCTAACTCAGATGCAACCACATGTCTCCCGTACAGACCTACTCTCTCAATGGTGCCATGAGCTAACTCAGAGGCAACCACATGTCTCCTGTACAGACCTACTATCTCACTTGTGCCATGAGCAAATTCAGAGGCAACCACATGTCTCCTGTAGAGACCTACTCTCTCACTGATACCATGAGCTAACTCAGAGGCAACCACATGTCTCCCGTACAGACCTACTCACTGGTGCCATGAGCTAACTCAGAGGCAACTACGTGTCTCCCATACAGACCTACATACTCTCTCACTGTTGCCATGAGCTAACTCAGAGGCAACCACATGTCTCCCGTACAGCCCTACTCTCTCACTGGTGCCATGAGCTAACTCAGAGGCAACCACAAGTCTCCCGTACAGACCTACTCTCTCACTGGTGCCATGAGCTAACTCAGAGGCAAACACATGTCTCCCGTACAGACCTACTCTCTCACTGGTGCCATGAGCTAACTCAGAGGCAACCACATGTCTCCCGTACAGACCTACTCTCTCATTGGTGCCATGAGCTAACTCATAGGCAAGCACATGTCTCCCGTACAGACGTACTCTCTCACTGGTGCCATGATCTAACTCAGAGGCAACCACATGTCTCCCTTACAGACCTACTCTCTCACTGGTGCCATGAGCTAACTCAGAGGCAACCACATGTCCCCCGTACAGACCTACTCTCTCATTGGTGCCATGAGCTAACTCAGAGGCAACCACATGTCTCCCGTACAGACCTACTCTCTCATTGGCGCCATGAGCTAACTCAGAGGCAACCACATGTCTTCCGTACAGACCTACACTCTCACTGGTGCCATGAGCTAACTAAGAGGCAACTACATGTCTCCCGTACAGACCTACTCTCTCACTGGTGCCATTAGCTAACCCAGAGACAATCACATGTCTCCTGTACAGATCTACTCTCTCACTGGTGCCATGAGCTAACTCAGAGGCAACCACATGTCTCCCGCACAGACCTACTCTCCCACTGGTGCCATGAGCTAACTCAGAGGCAACCACATGTCTCCCATACAGACCTACTCTCCCACTGGTGCCATGAGCTAACTCAGAGACAACCACATGTCTCCCGTACAGACCTACTCTCTCACTGGTGCCATGAGCTAACTCAGAGGCAACCACATGTTTCCCGTACAGACCTACTCTCTCACTTGTGCCATGAGGTAACTCAGAGGCAATCACATGTCTCCCGTACAGACCTACTCTCTCACTGGTGTCATGAGCTAACTCAGAGGCAACCACATGTCTCCCGTACAGACCTACTCTCCCACTGGTGCCATGAGCTAACTCAGAGGCAACCACATGTCTCCCGTACGGACCTACTCTCCCACTGGTGCCATGAGCTAACTCAGAGGCAACCACATGTCTCCCGTACAGATCTACAACTCTCTCACTGGTGCCATGAGCTAACTCAGAGGCAACCACATGCCTCCCGTACAGACTTACTCTCTCACTGGTGCCATGAGCTAACTCAGAGGCAACCACATGTCTCCCGCACAGACCTACTCTCCCACTGGTGCCATGAGCTAACTCAGAGGCAACCACATGTCTTCCGTACAGACCTACTCTCCCACTGGTGCCATGAACTACTTAGAGACAACCACATGTCTCACGTTCAGACCTACTCTCTCACTGGTGCCATGAGCTAACTCAGAGGCAACAACATGTCTCCCGTACAGACCTACTCTCTCAGTGGTGCCATGAGCTAACTCAGAGGCAACCACATGTCTCCCGTACAGACCTACTCTCTCACTGGTGGCATGAGCTAACTCAGAGGCAACCACATGTCTCCCGTACAGACCTACTCTCTCACTGGTGCCATGAGCTAACTCAGAGGCAACCACATGTCTCCCGTACAGACCTACTCTCTCACTGGTGCCATGATCTAACTCAGAGGCAATGACATGTCTCCCGTACAGACCTATTCTCTCACTGGTGCCATGAGCTAACTCAGAGGCAACCACATGTCTCCCGTACAGACCTACTCTCTCACTGGTGCCATGAGCTAACTCAGAGGCAACCACATGTCTCCCGTACAGACCTACTCTCTCACTGGTGCCATGAGCTAACTCAGAGGCAACCACATGTCTCCCGTACAGACCTACTCTCCCACTGGTGCCACGAGCTAACTCAGAGACAACCACATGTCTCCCTTACAGACCTATTCTCTCACTGGTACCATGAGCTAACTAAGAGGCAACCACATGTCTCTCGTACAGACCTATTCTCTCACTGGTGCCATGAGCTAACTCAGAGGAAACCACATGTCTCCTGTACAGACCTACTCTCTCACTGGTGCCATGAGCTAACTCAGAGGCAACCACATGTCTCCCGTACAGACCTACTCTCTCACTTGCGCCATGAGCTAACTCAGAGGCAACCACATGTCTCCCGTACAGACCTACACTCTCACTGGTGCCATGAGCTAACTAAGAGGCAATCACATGTCTCCCGTACAGACCTACTCTCTCACTGGTGCCATTAGCTAACCCAGAGACAATCACATGTCTCCTGTACAGATCTACTCTCTCACTGGTGCCATGAGCTAACTCAGAGGCTACCAAATGTCTCCCGCACAGACCTACTCTCCCACTGGTGCCATGAGCTAACTCAGAGGCAACCACATGTCTCCCATACAGACCTACTCTCCCACTGGTGCCATGAGCTAACTCAGAGACAACCACATGTCTCCCGTACAGACCTACTCTCTCACTGGTGCCATGAGCTAACTCAGAGGCAACCACATGTCTCCCGTACAGACCTACTCTCTCACTTGTGCCATGAGCTAACTCAGAGGCAATCACATGTCTCCCGTACAAACCTACTCTCTCACTGGTGCCATGAGCAAATTCAGAGGCAACCACATGTCTCCTGTACAGACCTACTCTCTCACTGATACCATGAGCTAACTCAGAGGCAACCACATGTCTCCCGTACAGACCTACTCACTGGTGCCATGAGCTAACTCAGAGGCAACTACGTGTCTCCCATACAGACCTACATACTCTCTCACTGGTGCCATGAGCTAACTCAGAGGCAACCACATGTCTCCCGTACAGCCCTACTCTCTCACTGGTGCCATGAGCTAACTCAGAGGCAACCACAAGTCTCCCGTACAGACCTACTCTCTCACTGGTGCCATGAGCTAACTCAGAGGCAACCACATGTCTCCCGTACAGACCTACTCTCTCACTGGTGCCATGAGCTAACTCAGAGGCAACCACATGTCTCCCGTACAGACCTACTCTCTCACTGGTGCCATGAGCTAACTCATAGGCAAGCACATGTCTCCCGTACAGACGTACTCTCTCACTGGTGCCATGATCTAACTCAGAGGCAACCACATGTCTCCCGAACAGACCTACTCTCTCACTGGTGCCATGAGCTAACTCAGAGGCAACCACATGTCTCCCGTACAGACCTACAACTCTCTCACTGGTGCCATGAGCTAACTCAGAGGCAACCACATGCCTCCCGTACAGACCTACTCTCTCACTGGTGACATGAAATAACTCAGAGGCAACCACATGTCTCCCGCACAGACCTACTCTCCCACTGGTGCCATGAGCTAACTCAGAGGCAACCACATGTCTCCCGTACAGACCTACTCTCCCACTGGTGCCATGAGCTACTTAGAGACAACCACATGTCTCCCGTTCAGACCTACTCTCTCAGTGGTGCCATGAGCTAACTCAGAGGCAACCACATGTCTCCCGTACAGACCTACTCTCTCAGTGGTGCCATGAGCTAACTCAGAGGCAACCACATGTCTCCCGTACAGACCTACTCTCTCACTGGTGCCATGAGCTAACTCAGAGACAACCACATGTCTCCCGTACAGACCTACTCTCTCACTGGTGCCATGAGCTAACTCAGAGGCAACCACATGTCTCCCGTACAGACCTACTCTCTCACTTGTGCCAGGAGGTAACTCAGAGGCAATCACATGTCTCCCGTACAGACCTACTCTCTCACTGGTGTCATGAGCTAACTCAGAGGCAACCACATGTCTCCCACACAGACCTATTCTCCCACTGGTGCCATGAGCTACCTCAGAGGCAACCACATGTCTCCCGTACGGACCTACTCTCCCACTGGTGCCTTGAGCTAACTCAGAGGCAACCACATGTCTCCCGTACAGATCTACAACTCTCTCACTGGTGCCATGAGCTAACTCAGAGGCAACCACATGCCTCCCGTACAGACCTACTCTCTCACTGGTGCCATGAGCTAACTCAGAGGCAGCCACATGTCCCCCGCACAGACCTACTCTCCCACTGGTGCCATGAGCTAACTCAGAGGCAACCACACGTCTCCCGTACAGACCTACTCTCCCACTGGTGCCATGAGCTACTTAGAGACAACCACATGTCTCCCGTTCAGACCTACTCTCTCACTGGTCCATGAGCTAACTCAGAGGCAACCACATGTCTCCCGTACAGACCTACTCTCTCAGTGGTGCCATGATCTAACTCAGAGGCAACCACATGTCTCCCATACAGACCTACTCTCTCACTGGTGCCATGAGCTAACTCAGAGGCAACCACATGTCTCCTGTACAGACCTACTCTCTCACTGGTGCCATGAGCAAATTCAGAGGCAACCACATGTCTCCTGTACAGACCTACTCTCTCACTGATACCATGAGCTAACTCAGAGGCATCTACATGTCTCCCATACAGACCTACTCACTGGTGCCATGAGCTAACTCAGAGGCAACTACGTGTCTCCCATACAGACCTAATCTCTCACTGGTGCCATGAGCTAACTCAGAGGCAACCACATGTCTCCCGTACAGACCTACTCTCTCACTGGTACCATGAGAGGCAACCACATGTCTCCCGTACAGAGCTACTCTCTCACTGGTGCCATGAGCTAACTCAAAGGCAACCACATGTCTCCCGTAAGGTCTACTCTCTCACTGGTGCCATGACCTAACTCATAGGCAATCACATGTCTCCCGTACAGACCTACTCTCTCACTGGTGCCATGAGCTAACTCAGAGGCAACCATATGTCTCCCGTACAGACCTACTCTCTCACTGGTGCCATGAGCTAACTCAGAGGCAACCACATGTCTCCTGTACAGACCTACAACTCTCTCACTGGTGCCATGAGCTAACTCAGAGGCAACCACATGCCTCCCGTACAGACCTACTCTCTCACTGGTGCCATGAGCTAACTCAGAGGCAACCACATGTCTCCCGTACAGACCTACTCTCTCACTGGTGCCATGAGCTAACTCAGAGGCAACCACATGTCTCCCGTACAGACCTACTCTCTCACTGGTGTCATGAGCTAACTCAGAGGCAACCACATGTCTCCCACACAGACCTATTCTCCCACTGGTGCCATGAGCTAACTCAGAGGCAACCACATGTCTCCCGTACGGACCTACTCTCTCACTGGTGCCTTGAGCTAACTCAGAGGCAACCACATGTCTCCCGTACAGATCTACAACTCTCTCACTGGTGCCATGAGCTAACTCAGAGGCAACCACATGCCTCCCGTACAGACCTACTCTCTCACTGGTGCCATGAGCTAACTCAGAGGCAGCCACATGTCCCCCGCACAGATCTACCCTCCCACTGGTGCCATGAGCTAACTCAGAGGCAACCACATGTCTCCCGTACAGACCTACTCTCCCACTGGTGCCATGAGCTAACTCAGAGGCAACCACATGTCTCCCGTACAGACCTACTCTCTCAGTGGTGCCATGATCTAACTCAGAGGCAACCACATGTCTCCCGTACAGACCTACTCTCTCACTGGTGCCATGAGCTAACTCAGAGGCAACCACATGTCTCCTGTACAGACCTACTCTCTCACTGGTGCCATGAGCAAATTCAGAGGCAACCACATGTCTCCTGTACAGACCTACTCTCTCACTGATACCATGAGCTAACTCAGAGGCATCTACATGTCTCCCATACAGACCTACTCACTGGTGCCATGAGCTAACTCAGAGGCAACTACGTGTCTCCCATACAGACCTAATCTCGCACTGGTGCCATGAGCTAACTCAGAGGCAACCACATGTCTCCCGTACAGACCTACTCTCTCACTGGTGCCATGAGAGGCAACCACATGTCTCCCGTACAGAGCTACTCTCTCACTGGTGCCATGAGCTAACTCAAAGGCAACCACATGTCTCCCGTAAGGTCTACTCTCTCACTGGTGCCATGACCTAACTCATAGGCAACCACATGTCTCCCGTACAGACCTACTCTCTCACTGGTGCCATGAGCTAACTCAGAGGCAACCACATGTCTCCCGTACAGACCTACTCTCTCACTGGTGCCATGAGCTAACTCAGAGGCAACCACATGTCTCCCGTACAGACCTACAACTCTCTCACTGGTGCCATGAGCTAACTCAGAGGCAACCACATGCCTCCCGTACAGACCTACTCTCTCACTGGTGCCATGAGCTAACTCAGAGGCAACCACATGTCTCCCGTACAGACCTACTCTCTCACTGGTGCCATGAGCTAACTCAGAGGCAACCACATGTCTCCCGTACAGACCTACTCTCTCACTTGCGCCATGAGCTAACTCAGAGGCAACCACATGTCTCCCGTACAGACCTACACTCTCACTGGTGCCATGAGCTAACTAAGAGGCAACCACATGTCTCCCGTACAGACCTACTCTCTCACTGGTGCCATTAGCTAACCCAGAGACAATCACATGTCTCCTGTACAGATCTACTCTCTCACTGGTGCCATGAGCTAACTCAGAGGCTACCACATGTCTCCCGCACAGACCTACTCTCCCACTGGTGCCATGAGCTAACTCAGAGGCAACCACATGTCTCCCATACAGACCTACTCTCCCACTGGTGCCATGAGCTAACTCAGAGACAACCACATGTCTCCCGTACAGACCTACTCTCTCACTGGTGCCATGAGCTAACTCAGAGGCAACCACATGTCTCCCGTACAGACCTAATCTCTCACTTGTGCCATGAGCTAACTCAGAGGCAACGACATGTCTCCCGTACAGACCTACTCTCTCAGTGGTGCCATGAGCTAACTCAGAGGCAACCACATGTCTCCCGTACAGACCTACTCTCTCACTGGTGCCATGAGCTAACTCAGAGGCAACCACATGTCTCCTGTACAGATCTACTCTCTCACTGGTGCCATGAGCAAATTCAGAGGCAACCACATGTCTCCTGTACAGACCTACTCTCTCACTGAAACCATGAGCTAACTCAGAGGCAACCATATGTCTCCCGTACAGACCTACTCACTGGTGCCATGAGCTAACTCAGAGGCAACTACGTGTCTCCCATACAGACCTACATACTCTCTCACTGGTGCCATGAGCTAACTCAGAGGCAACCACATGTCTCCCGTACAGCCCTACTCTCTCACTGGTGCCATGAGCTAATTCCGGGGCAACCACAAGTCTCCCGTACAGACCTACTCTCTCACTGGTGCCATGAGCTAACTCAGAGGCAACCACATGTCTCCCATACAGACCTACTCTCTCATTGGTGCCATGAGCTAACTCAGAGGCAAACACATGTCTCCCGTACAGACCTACTCTCTCACTGGTGCCATGAGCTAACTCATAGGCAAGCACATGTCTCCCGTACAGACGTACTCTCTCACTGGTGCCATGATCTAACTCAGAGGCAACCACATGTCTCCCGTACAGACCTACTCTCTCACTGGTGCCATGAGCTAACTCAGAGGCAACCACATGTCTCCCGTACAGACCTACTCTCTCACTGGTGCCAAAGGCTAACTCAGAGGCAACCACATGTCTCCCGTAGAGACCTACTCTCTCACTGGCGCCATGAGCTAACTCAGAGGCAACCACATGTCTCCCGTACAGACCTACACTCTCACTGGTGCCATGAGCTAACTAAGAGGCAACCACATGTCTCCCGTACAGATCTACAACTCTCTCACTGGTGCCATGAGCTAACTCAGAGGCAACCACCTGCCTCCCGTACAGACCTACTCTCTCACTGGTGCCATGAGCTAACTCAGAGGCAACCACATGTCTCCCGCACAGACCTACTCTCCCACTGGTGCCATGAGCTAACTCAGAGGCAACCACATGTCTCCCGTACAGACCTACTCTCCCACTGGTGCCATGAGCTACTTAGAGACAACCACATGTCTCCCGTTCAGACCTACTCTCTCACTGGTGCCATGAGCTAACTCAGAGGCAATCACATGTCTCCCGTACAGACCTACTCTCTCAGTGGTGCCATGAGCTAACTCAGAGGCAATCACATGTCTCCTGTACAGACCTACTCTCTCACTGGTGCCATGAGCAAATTCAGAGGCAACCACATGTCTCCTGTACAGACCTACTCTCTCACTGATACCATGAGCTAACTCAGAGGCAACCACATGTCTCCCGTACAGACCTACTCACTGGTGCCATGAGCTAACTCAGAGGCAACTACGTGTCTCCCATACAGACCTACTCTCTCACTGGTGCCATGAGCTATCTCAGAGGCAACCACATGTCTCCCGTACAGACCTACTCTCTCACTGGTGCCATGAGAGGCAACCACATGTCTCCCTTACAGACCTACTCTCTCACTGGTGCCATGAGCTAACTCAGAGGCAACCACATGTCTCCCGTAAGGTCTACTCTCTCACTGGTGCCATGACCTAACTCATAGGCAACTACATGTCTCCCGTACAGACCTACTCTCTCACTGGTGCCATGAGCTAACTCAGAGGCAACCACATGTCTCCCGTACAGACCTACTCTCTCACTGGTGCCATGAGCTAACTCAGAGGCAACCACATGTCTCCCGTACAGACCTACAACTCTCTCACTGGTGCCATGAGCTAACTCAGAGGCAACCACATGCCTCCCGTACAGACCTACTCTCTCACTGGTGACATGAAATAACTCAGAGGCAACCACATGTCTCCCTCACAGACCTACTCTCCCACTGGTGCCATGAGCTAACTCAGAGGCAACCACATGTCTCCCGTACAGACCTACTCTCCCACTGGTGCCATGAGCTACTTAGAGACAACCACATGTCTCCCGTTCAGACCTACTCTCTCACTGGTGCCATGAGCTAACTCAGAGGCAACCACATGTCTCCCGTACAGACCTACTCTCTCAGTGGTGCCATGAGCTAACTCAGAGGCAACCACATGTCTCCCGTACAGACCTACTCTCTCACTGGTGCCATGAGCTAACTCAGAGACAACCACATGTCTCCCGTACAGACCTACTCTCTCACTGGTGCCATGAGCTAACTCAGAGGCAACCACATGTCTCCCGTACAGACCTACTCTCTCACTTGTGCCAGGAGGTAACTCAGAGGCAATCACATGTCTCCCGTACAGACCTACTCTCTCACTGGTGTCATGAGCTAACTCAGAGGCAACCACATGTCTCCCACACAGACCTATTCTCCCACTGGTGCCATGAGCTACCTCAGAGGCAACCACATGTCTCCCGTACGGACCTACTCTCCCACTGGTGCCTTGAGCTAACTCAGAGGCAACCACATGTCTCCCGTACAGATCTACAACTCTCTCACTGGTGCCATGAGCTAACTCAGAGGCAACCACATGCCTCCCGTACAGACCTACTCTCTCACTGGTGCCATGAGCTAACTCAGAGGCAGCCACATGTCCCCCGCACAGACCTACTCTCCCACTGGTGCCATGAGCTAACTCAGAGGCAACCACACGTTTCCCGTACAGACCTACTCTCCCACTGGTGCCATGAGCTACTTAGAGACAACCACATGTCTCCCGTTCAGACCTACTCTCTCACTGGTCCATGAGCTAACTCAGAGGCAACCACATGTCTCCCGTACAGACCTACTCTCTCAGTGGTGCCATGATCTAACTCAGAGGCGACCACATGTCTCCCATACAGACCTACTCTCTCACTGGTGCCATGAGCTAACTCAGAGGCAACCACATGTCTCCTGTACAGACCTACTCTCTCACTGGTGCCATGAGCAAATTCAGAGGCAACCACATGTCTCCTGTACAGACCTACTCTCTCACTGATACCATGAGCTAACTCAGAGGCATCTACATGTCTCCCATACAGACCTACTCACTGGTGCCATGAGCTAACTCAGAGGCAACTACGTGTCTCCCATACAGACCTAATCTCTCACTGGTGCCATGAGCTAACTCAGAGGCAACCACATGTCTCCCGTACAGACCTACTCTCTCACTGGTACCATGAGAGGCAACCACATGTCTCCCGTACAGAGCTACTCTCTCACTGGTGCCATGAGCTAACTCAAAGGCAACCACATGTCTCCCGTAAGGTCTACTCTCTCACTGGTGCCATGACCTAACTCATAGGCAATCACATGTCTCCCGTACAGACCTACTCTCTCACTGGTGCCATGAGCTAACTCAGAGGCAACCATATGTCTCCCGTACAGACCTACTCTCTCACTGGTGCCATGAGCTAACTCAGAGGCAACCACATGTCTCCTGTACATACCTACAACTCTCTCACTGGTGCCATGAGCTAACTCAGAGGCAACCACATGCCTCCCGTACAGACCTACTCTCTCACTGGTGCCATGAGCTAACACAGAGGCAACCACATGTCTCCCGTACAGACCTACTCTCTCACTGGTGCCATGAGCTAACTCAGAGGCAACCACATGTCTCCCGTACAGACCTACTCTCTCACTGGTGTCATGAGCTAACTCAGAGGCAACCACATGTCTCCCACACAGACCTATTCTCCCACTGGTGCCATGAGCTAACTCAGAGGCAACCACATGTCTCCCGTACGGACCTACTCTCTCACTGGTGCCTTGAGCTAACTCAGAGGCAACCACATGTCTCCCGTACAGATCTACAACTCTCTCACTGGTGCCATGAGCTAACTCAGAGGCAACCACATGCCTCCCGTACAGACCTACTCTCTCACTGGTGCCATGAGCTAACTCAGAGGCAGCCACATGTCCCCCGCACAGACCTACCCTCCCACTGGTGCCATGAGCTAACTCAGAGGCAACCACATGTCTCCCGTACAGACCTACTCTCCCACTGGTGCCATGAGCTACTTAGAGACAACCACATGTCTCCCGTTCAGACCTACTCTCTCACTGGTGCCATGAGCTAACTCAGAGGCAACCACATGTCTCCCGTACAGACCTACTCTCTCAGTGGTGCCATGATCTAACTCAGAGGCAACCACATGTCTCCCGTACAGACCTACTCTCTCACTGGTGCCATGAGCTAACTCAGAGGCAACCACATGTCTCCTGTACAGACCTACTCTCTCACTGGTGCCATGAGCAAATTCAGAGGCAACCACATGTCTCCTGTACAGACCTACTCTCTCACTGATACCATGAGCTAACTCAGAGGCATCTACATGTCTCCCATACAGACCTACTCACTGGTGCCATGAGCTAACTCAGAGGCAACTACGTGTCTCCCATACAGACCTAATCTCGCACTGGTGCCATGAGCTAACTCAGAGGCAACCACATGTCTCCCGTACAGACCTACTCTCTCACTGGTGCCATGAGAGGCAACCACATGTCTCCCGTACAGAGCTACTCTCTCACTGGTGCCATGGGCTAACTCAAAGGCAACCACATGTCTCCCGTAAGGTCTACTCTCTCACTGGTGCCATGACCTAACTCCTAGGCAACCACATGTCTCCCGTACAGACCTACTCTCTCACTGGTGGCATGAGCTAACTCAGAGGCAACCACATGTCTCCCGTACAGACCTACTCTCTCACTGGTGCCATGAGCTAACTCAGAGGCAACCACATGTCTCCCGTACAGACCTACAACTCTCTCACTGGTGCCATGAGCTAACTCAGAGGCAACCACATGCCTCCCGTACAGACCTACTCTCTCACTGGTGCCATGAGCTAACTCAGAGGCAACCACATGTCTCCCGTACAGACCTACTCTCTCACTGGTGCCATGAGCTAACTCAGAGGCAACCACATGTCTCCCGTACAGACCTACTCTCTCACTTGCGCCATGAGCTAACTCAGAGGCAACCACATGTCTCCCGTACAGACCTACACTCTCACTGGTGCCATGAGCTAACTAAGAGGCAACCACATGTCTCCTGTACAGACCTACTCTCTCACTGGTGCCATTAGCTAACCCAGAGACAATCACATGTCTCCTGTACAGATCTACTCTCTCACTGGTGCCATGAGCTAACTCAGAGGCTACCACATGTCTCCCGCACAGACCTACTCTCCCACTGGTGCCATGAGCTAACTCAGAGGCAACCACATGTCTCCCATACAGACCTACTCTCCCACTGGTGCCATGAGCTAACTCAGAGACAACCACATGTCTCCCGTACAGACCTACTCTCTCACTGGTGCCATGAGCTAACTCAGAGGCAACCACATGTCTCCCGTACAGACCTAATCTCTCACTTGTGCCATGAGCTAACTCAGAGGCAATCACATGTCTCCCGTACAAACCTACTCTCTCACTGGTGCCATGAGCTAACTAAGAGGCAACGACATGTCTCCCGTACAGACCTACTCTCTCAGTGGTGCCATGAGCTAACTCAGAGGCAACCACATGTCTCCCGTACAGACCTACTCTCTCACTGATGCCATGAGCTAACTCAGAGGCAACCACATGTCTCCTGTACAGACCTACTCTCTCACTGGTGCCATGAGCAAATTCAGAGGCAACCACATGTCTCCTGTACAGACCTACTCTCTCACTGAAACCATGAGCTAACTCAGAGGCAACCACATGTCTCCCGTACAGACCTACTCACTGGTGCCATGAGCTAACTCAGAGGCAACTACGTGTCTCCCATACAGACCTACATACTCTCTCACTGGTGCCATGAGCTAACTCAGAGGCAACCACATGTCTCACGTACAGCCCTACTCTCTCACTGGTGCCATGAGCTAATTCAGAGGCAACCACAAGTCTCCCGTACAGACCTACCCTCTCACTGGTGCCATGAGCTAACTCAGAGGCAACCACATGTCTCCCATACAGACCTACTCTCTCATTGGTGCCATGAGCTAACTCAGAGGCAACCACATGTCTCCCGTACAGACCTACTCTCTCACTGTTGCCATGAGCTAACTCATAGGCAAGCACATGTCTCCCGTACAGACGTACTCTCTCACTGGTGCCATGATCTAACTCAGAGGCAACCACATGTCTCCCGTACAGACCTACTCTCTCACTGGTGCCATGAGCTAACTAAGAGGCAACCACATGTCTCCCGTACAGACCTACTCTCTCACTGGTGCCAAAGGCTAACTCAGAGGCAACCACATGTCTCCCGTAGAGACCTACTCTCTCACTGGCGCCATGAGCTAACTCAGAGGCAACCACATGTCTCCCGTACAGACCTACACTCTCACTGGTGCCATGAGCTAACTAAGAGGCAACCACATGTCTCCCGTACAGATCTACAACTCTTTCACTGGTGCCATGAGCTAACTCAGAGGCAACCACATGCCTCCCGTACAGACCTACTCTCTCACTGGTGCCATGAGCTAACTCAGAGGCAACCACATGTCTCCCGCACAGACCTACTCTCCCATGATGCCATGAGCTAACTCAGAGGCAACCACATGTCTCCCGTACAGACCTACTCTCCCACTGGTGCCATGAGCTACTTAGAGACAACCACATATCTCCCGTTCAGACCTACTCTCTCACTGGTGCCATGAGCTAACTCAGAGGCAACCACATGTCTCCCGTACAGACTTACTCTCTCAGTGGTGCCATGAGCTAACTCAGAGGCAACCACATGTCTCCTGTACAGACCTACTCTCTCACTGGTGCCATGAGCAAATTCAGAGGCAACCACATGTCTCCTGTACAGACCTACTCTCTCACTGATACCATGAGCTAACTCAGAGGCAACCACATGTCTCCCATACAGACCTACTCACTGGTGCCATGAGCTAACTCAGAGGCAACTACGTGTCTCCCATACAGACCTACTCTCTCACTGGTGCCATGAGCTAACTCAGAGGCAACCACATGTCTCCCGTACAGACCTACTCTCTCACTGGTGCCATGAGCTAACTCAGAAGCAACCACATGTCTCCCGTAAGGTCTACTCTCTCACTGGTGCCATGACCTAACTCATAGGCAACCACATGTCTCCCGTACAGACCTACTCTCTCACTGGTGCCATGAGCTAACTCAGAGGCAACCACATGTCTCCCGTACAGACCTACTCTCTCACTGGTGCCATGAGCTAACTCAGAGGCAACCACATGTCTCCCGTACAGACCTACAACTCTCTCACTGGTGCCATGAGCTAACTCAGAGGCAACCACATGCCTCCCGTACAGACCTACTCTCTCACTGGTGCCATGAAATAACTCAGAGGCAACCACATGTCTCCCGCACAGACCTACTCTCCCACTGGTGCCATGAGCTAACTCAGAGGCAACCACATGTCTCCCGTACAGACCTACTCTCCCACTGGTGCCATGAGCTACTTAGAGACAACCACATGTCTCCCGTTCAGACCTACTCTCTCACTGGTGCCATGAGCTAACTCAGAGGCAACCACATGTCTCCCGTACAGACCTACTCTCTCAGTGGTGCCATGAGCTAACTCAGAGGCAACCACATGTCTCCCGTACAGACCTACTCTCTCACTGGTGCCATGAGCTAACTCAGAGGCAACCACATGTCTCCTGTACAGACCTACTCTCTCACTGGTGCCATGAGCAAATTCAGAGGCAAACACATGTCTCCTGTACAGACCTACTCTCTCACTGAAACCATGAGCTAACTCAGAGGCAACCACATGTCTCCCGTACAGACCTACTCACTGGTGCCATGAGCTAACTCAGAGGCAACTACGTGTCTCCCATACAGACCTACATACTCTCTCACTGGTGCCATGAGCTAACTCAGAGGCAACCACATGTCTCCCGTACAGCCCTACTCTCTCACTGGTGCCATGAGCTAATTCAGAGGCAACCTCAAGTCTCCCGTACAGACCTACTCTCTCACTGGTGCCATGAGCTAACTCAGAGGCAACCACATGTCTCCCATACAGACCTACTCTCTCATTGGTGCCATGAGCTAACTCAGAGGCAACCACATGTCTGCCATACAGACCTACTCTCTCACTGGTGCCATGAGCTAACTCATAGGCAAGCACATGTCTCCCGTACAGACGTACTCTCTCACTGGTACCATGATCTAACTCAGAGGCAACCACATGTCTCCCGTACAGACCTACACTCTCACTGGTACCATGAGCTAACTCAGAGGCAACCACATGTCTCCCGTACAGACCTACTCTCTCACTGGTGCCAAAGGCTACCTCAGAGGCAACCACATGTCTCCCGTAGAGACCTACTCTCTCACTGGCGCCATGAGCTAACTCAGAGGCAACCACATGTCTCCCGTACAGACCTACACTCTCACTGGTGCCATGAGCTAACTAAGAGGCAACCACATGTCTCCCGTACAGATCTACAACTCTCTCACTGGTGCCATGAGCTAACTCAGAGGCAACCACATGCCTCCCGTACAGACCTACTCTCTCACTGGTGCCATGAGCTAACTCAGAGGCAACCACATGTCTCCCGCACAGACCTACTCTCCCACTGGTGCCATGAGCTAACTCAGAGGCAACCACATGTCTCCCGTACAGACCTACTCTCCCACTGGTGCCATGAGCTACTTAGAGACAACCACATGTCTCCCGTTCAGACCTACTCTCTCACTGGTGCCATGAGCTAACTCAGAGGCAACCACATGTCTCCCGTACAGACCTACTCTCTCACTGGTGCCATGAGCTAACTCAGAGGCAACCACATGTCTCCCGTACAGACCTACTCTCTCACTGGTGCCATGAGCTAACTCAAAGGCAACCACATGTCTCCCGTACAGACCTACAACTCTCTCACTGGTGCCATGAGCTAACTCAGAGGCAACCACATGCCTCCCGTACAGACCTACTCTCTCACTGGTGCCATGAAATAACTCAGAGGCAACCACATGTCTCCCGCACAGACCTACTCTCCCACTGGTGCCATGAGCTAACTCAGAGGCAACCACATGTCTCCCGTACAGACCTACTCTCCCACTGGTGCCATGAGCTACTTAGAGACAAACACATGTCTCCCGTTCAGACCTACTCTCTCACTGGTGCCATGAGCTAACTCAGAGGCAACCACATGTCTCCCGTACAGACCTACTCTCTCAGTGGTGCCATGAGCTAACACAGAGGCAACCACATGTCTCCCGTACAGACCTACTCTCTCACTGGTGCCATGAGCTAACTCAGAGGCAACCACATGTCTCCTGTACAGACCTACTCTCTCACTGGTGCCATGAGCAAATTCAGAGGCAAACACATGTCTCCTGTACAGACATACTCTCTCACTGAAACCATGAGCTAACTCAGAGGCAACCACATGTCTCCCGTACAGACCTACTCACTGGTGCCATGAGCTAACTCAGAGGCAACTACGTGTCTCCCATACAGACCTACATACTCTCTCACTGGTGCCATGAGCTAACTCAGAGGCAACCACATGTCTCCCGTACAGCCCTACTCTCTCACTGGTGCCATGAGCTAATTCAGAGGCAACCTCAAGTCTCCCGTACAGACCTACTCTCTCACTGGTGCCATGAGCTAACTCAGAGGCAACCACATGTCTCCAATACAGACCTACTCTCTCATTGGTGCCATGAGCTAACTCAGAGGCAACCACATGTCTCCCGTACAGACCTACTCTCTCACTGGTGCCATGAGCTAACTCATAGGCAAGCACATGTCTCCCGTACAGACGTACTCTCTCACTGGTACCATGATCTAACTCAGAGGCAACCACATGTCTCCCGTACAGACCTACATTCTCACTGGTGCCATGAGCTAACTCAGAGGCAACCACATGTCTCCCGTACAGACCTACTCTCTCACTGGTGCCAAAGGCTAACTCAGAGGCAACCACATGTCTCCCGTAGAGACCTACTCTCTCACTGGCGCCATGAGCTAACTCAGAGGCAACCACATGTCTCCCGTACAGACCTACACTCTCACTGGTGCCATGAGCTAACTAAGAGGCAACCACATGTCTCCCGTACAGATCTACAACTCTCTCACTGGTGCCATGAGCTAACTCAGAGGCAACCACATGCCTCCCGTACAGACCTACTCTCTCACTGGTGCCATGAGCTAACTCAGAGGCAACCACATGTCTCCCGCACAGACCTACTCTCCCACTGGTGCCATGAGCTAACTCAGAGGCAACCACATGTCTCCCGTACAGACCTACTCTCCCACTGGTGCCATGAGCTACTTAGAGACAACCACATGTCTCCCGTTCAGACCTACTCTCTCACTGGTGCCATGAGCTAACTCAGAGGCAACCACATGTCTCCCGTACAGACCTACTCTCTCAGTGGTGCCATGAGCTAACTCAGAGGCAACCACATGTCTCCTGTACAGACCTACTCTCTCACTGGTGCCATGAGCAAATTCAGAGGCAACCACATGTCTCCTGTACAGACCTACTCTCTCACTGATACCATGAGCTAACTCAGAGGCAACCACATGTCTCCCGTACAGACCTACTCACTGGTGCCATGAGCTAACTCAGAGGCAACTACGTGTCTCCCATACAGACCTACTCTCTCACTGGTGCCATGAGCTAACTCAGAGGCAACCACATGTCTCCCGTACAGACCTTCTCTCTCACTGGTGCCATGAGAGGCAACCACATGTCTCCCTTACAGACCTACTCTCTCACTGGTGCCATGAGCTAACTCAGAGGCAACCACATGTCTCCCGTAAGGTCTACTCTCTTACTGGTGCCATGACCTAACTCATAGGCAACCACATGTCTCCCGTACAGACCTACTCTCTCACTGGTGCCATGAGCTAACTCAGAGGCAACCACATGTCTCCCGTACAGACCTACTCTCTCACTGGTGCCATGAGCTAACTCAGAGGCAACCACATGTCTCCCGTACAGACCTACAACTCTCTCACTGGTGCCATGAGCTAACTCAGAGGCAACCACATGCCTCCCATACAGACCTACTCTCTCACTGGTGCCATGAAATAACTCAGAGGCAACCACATGTCTCCCGCACAGACCTACTCTCCCACTGGTGCCATGAACTAACTCAGAGGCAACCACATGTCTCCCGTACAGACCTACTCTCCCACTGGTGCCATGAGCTACTTAGAGACAACCACATGTCTCCCGTTCAGACCTACTCTCTCACTGGTGCCATGAGCTAACTCAGAGGCAACCACATGTCTCCCGTACAGACCTACTCTCTCAGTGGTGCCATGAGCTAACTCAGAGGCAACCACATGTCTCCCGTACAGACCTACTCTCTCACTGGTGCCATGAGCTAACTCAGAGGCAACCACATGTCTCCTGTACAGACCTACTCTCTCACTGGTGCCATGAGCAAATTCAGAGGCAAACACATGTCTCCTGTACAGACCTACTCTCTCACTGATACCATGAGCTAATTCAGAGGCAACCACATGTCTCCCGTACAGACCTACTCACTGGTGCCATGAGCTAACTCAGAGGCAACTACATGTCTCCCATACAGACCTACTCTCTCACTGGTGCCATGAGCTAACTCAGAGGCAACCACATGTCTCCCGTACAGACCTACTCTCTCACTGGTGCCATGAGAGGCAACCACATGTCTCCCGTACAGACCTACTCTCTCACTGGTGCCATGAGCTAACTCAGAGGCAACCACATGTCTCCCGTAAGGTCTACTCTCTCACTGGTGCCATGACCTAACTCAGAGGCAACCACATGTCTCCCGTACAGACCTACTCTCTCACTGGTGCCATGAGCTAACTCAGAGGCAAGCACATGTCTCCCGTACAGACCTACTCTCTCACTGGTGCCATGAGCTAACTCAGAGGTAACCACATGTCTCCCGTACAGACCTACTCTCTCACTGGTGCCATGAGCTAACTCAGAGGCAACCACATGTCTCCCGTACAGACCTACTCTCTCACTGGTGCCATGAGCTAACTCAGAGGCAACCACATGTCTCCCGTACAGACCTACTCTCTCACTGGTGCCATGAGCTAACTCAGTGGCAACCACATGTCTCCCGTACAGACCTACTCTCTCACTGGTGCCATGAGCTAACTCAGAGGCAACCACATGTCTCCCGTAGAGACCTACTCTCTCACTGGCGCCATGAGCTAACTCAGAGGCAACCACATGTCTCCCGTACAGACCTACACTCTCACTGGTGCCATGAGCTAACTAAGAGGCAACCACATGTCTCCCGTACAGACCTACTCTCTCACTGGTGCCATTAGCTAACCCAGAGACAATCACATGTCTCCTGTACAGATCTACTCTCTCACTGGTGCCATGAGTTAACTCAGAGGCAACCACATGTCTCTCGCACAGACCTACTCTCCCACTGGTGCCATGAGCTAACTCAGAGGCAACCACATGTCTCCCATAGAGACCTACTCTCCCACTGGTGCCATGAGCTAACTCAGAGACAACCACATGTCTCCCGTACAGACCTACTCTCTCACTGGTGCCATGAGCTAACTCAGAGGCAACCACATGTCTCCCGTACAGACCTACTCTCTCACTTGTGCCAGGAGGTAACTCAGAGGCAATCACATGTCTCCCGTACAGACCTACTCTCTCACTGGTATCATGAGCTAACTCAGAGGCAACCACATGTCTCCCACACAGACCTATTCTCCCACTGGTGCCATGAGCTAACTCAGAGGCAACCACATGTCTCCCGTACAGACCTACTCTCCCACTGGTGCCTTGAGCTAACTCAGAGGCAACCACATGTCTCCCGTACAGATCTACAACTCTCTCACTGGTGCCATGAGCTAACTCAGAGGCAACCACATGCCTCCCGTACAGACCTACTCTCTCACTGGTGCCATGAGCTAACTCAGAGGCAGCCACATGTCACCCGCACAGACCTACTCTCCCACTGGTGCCATGAGCTAACTCAGAGGCAACCACACGTCTCCCGTACAGACCTACTCTCCCACTGGTGCCATGAGCTACTTAGAGACAACCACATGTCTCCCGTTCAGACCTACTCTCTCACTGGTGCCATGAGCTAACTCAGAGGCAACTACGTGTCTCCCATACAGACCTAATCTCTCACTGGTGCCATGAGCTAACTCAGAGGCAACCACATGTCTCCCGTACAGACCTACTCTCTCACTGGTGCCATGAGAGGCAACCACATGTCTCCCGTACAGAGCTACTCTCTCACTGGTGCCATGAGCTAACTCAAAGGCAACCACATGTCTCCCGTAAGGTCTACTCTCTCACTGGTGCCATGACCTAACTCATAGGCAACCACATGTCTCCCGTACAGACCTACTCTCTCACTGGTGCCATGAGCTAACTCAGAGGCAACCACATGTCTCCCGTACAGACCTACACTCCCACTGGTGCCATGAGCTAACTCAGAGGCAACCACATGTCTCCCGTACAGACCTACAACTCTCTCACTGGTGCCATGAGCTAACTCAGAGGCAACCACATGCCTCCCGTACAGACCTACTCTCTCACTGGTGCCATGAGCTAACTCAGAGGCAACCACATGTCTCCCGTACAGACCTACTCTCTCACTGGTGCCATGAGCTAACTCAGAGGCAACCACATGTCTCCCGTACAGACCTACTCTCTCACTTGAGCCATGAGCTAACTCAGAGGCAACCACATGTCTCCCGTACAGACCTACACTCTCACTGGTGCCATGAGCTAACTAAGAGGCAACCACATGTCTCCCGTACAGACCTACTCTCTCACTGGTGCCATTAGCTAACCCAGAGACAATCACATGTCTCCTGTACAGATCTACTCTCTCACTGGTGCCATGAGCTAACTCAGAGGCTACCACATGTCTCCCGCACAGACCTACTCTCCCACTGGTGCCATGAGCTAACTCAGAGGCAACCACATGTCTCCCATACAGACCTACTCTCCCACTGGTGCCATGAGCTAACTCAGAGACAACCACATGTCTCCCGTACAGACATACTCTCTCACTGGTGCCATGAGTTAACTCAGAGGCAACCACATGTCTCCCGTACAGACCAAATCTCTCACTTGTGCCATGAGCTAACTCAGAGGCAATCACATGTCTCCCGTACAAACCTACTCTCTCACTGGTGCCATGAGCTAACTCAGAGGCAACGACATGTCTCCCGTACAGACCTACTCTCTCAGTGGTGCCATGAGCTAACTCAGAGGCAACCACATGTCTCCCGTACAGACCTACTCTCTCACTGGTGCCATGAGCTAACTCAGAGGCAACCACATGTCTCCTGTACAGACCTACTCTCTCACTGGTGCCATGAGCAAATTCAGAGGCAACCACATGTCTCCTGTACAGACCTACTCTCTCACTGAAACCATGAGCTAACTCAGAGGCAACCACATGTCTCCCGTACAGACCTACTCACTGGTGCCATGAGCTAACTCAGAGGCAACTACGTGTCTCCCATACAGACCTACATACTCTCTCACTGGTGCCATGAGCTAACTCAGAGGCAACCACATGTCTCCCGTACAGCCCTACTCTCTCACTGGTGCCATGAGCTAATTCAGAGGCAACCACAAGTCTCCCGTACAGACCTACTCTCTCACTGGTGCCATGAGCTAACTCAGAGGCAACCACATGTCTCCCATACAGACCTACTCTCTCATTGGTGCCATGAGCTAACTCAGAGGCAACCACATGCCTCCCGTACAGACCTACTCTCTCACTGGTGCCATGAAATAACTCAGAGGCAACCACATGTCTCCCGCACAGACCTACTCTCCCACTGGTGCCATGAGCTAACTCAGAGGCAACCACATGTATACCGTACAGACCTACTCTCCCACTGGTGCCATGAGCTACTTAGAGACAACCACATGTCTCCCGTTCAGACCTACTCTCTCACTGGTGCCATGAGCTAACTCAGAGGCAACCACATGTCTCCCGTACAGACCTACTCTCTCAGTGGTGCCATGAGCTAACTCAGAGGCAACCACATGTCTCCCGTACAGACCTACTCTCTCACTGGTGCCATGAGCTAACTCAGAGGCAACCACATGTATCCTGTACAGACCTACTCTCTCACTGGTGCCATGAGCAAATTCAGAGGCAAACACATGTCTCCTGTACAGACCTACTCTCTCACTGATACCATGAGCTAACTCAGAGGCAACCACATGTCTCCCGTACAGACCTACTCACTGGTGCCATGAGCTAACTCAGAGGCAACTACGTGTCTCCCATACAGACCTACTCTCTCACTGGTGCCATGAGCTAACTCAGAGGCAACCACATGTCTCCCGTACAGACCTACTCTCTCACTGGTGCCATGAGAGGCAACCACATGTCTCCCGTACAGACCTACTCTCTCACTGTTGCCATGAGCTAACTCAGAGGCAACCACATGTCTCCCGTAAGGTCTACTCTCTCACTGGTGCCATGACCTAACTCAGAGGCAACCACATGTCTCCCGTACAGACCTACTCTCTCACTGGTGCCATGAGCTAACTCAGAGGCAACCACATGTCTCCCGTAAGGTCTACTCTCTCACTGGTGCCATGACCTAACTCAGAGGCAACCACATGTCTCCCGTACAGACCTACTCTCTCACTGGTGCCATGAGCTAACTCAGAGGCAACCACATGTCTCCCGTACAGACCTACTCTCTCACTGGTGCCATGAGCTAACTCAGAGGTAACCACATGTCTCCCGTACAGACCTACTCTCTCACTGGTGCCATGAGCTAACTCAGAGGCAACGACATGTCTCCCGTACAGACCTACTCTCTCTGTGGTGCCATGAGCTAACTCAGAGGCAACCACATGTCTCCCGTACAGACCTACTCTCTCACTGGTGCCATGAGCAAATTCAGAGGCAACCACATGTCTCCTGTACAGACCTACTCTCTCACTGAAACCATGAGCTAACTCAGAGGCAACCACATGTCTCCCGTACAGACCTACTCACTGGTGCCATGAGCTAACTCAGAGGCAACTACGTGTCTCCCATACAGACCTACATACTCTCTCACTGGTGCCATGAGCTAACTCAGAGGCAACCACATGTCTCCCGTACAGCCCTACTCTCTCACTGGTGCCATGAGCTAATTCAGAGGCAACCACAAGTCTCCCGTACAGACCTACTCTCTCACTGGTGCCATGAGCTAACTCAGAGGCAACCACATGTCTCCCATACAGACCTACTCTCTCATTGGTGCCATGAGCTAACTCAGAGGCAACCACATGTCTCCCGTACAGACCTACTCTCTCACTGGTGCCATGAGCTAACTCATAGGCAAGCACATGTCTCCCATACAGACGTACTCTCTCACTGGTGCCATGATCTAACTCAGAGGCAACCACATGTCTCCCGTACAGACCTACTCTCTCACTGGTGCCATGAGCTAACTCAGAGGCAACCACATGTCTCCCGTACAGACCTACTCTCTCACTGGTGCCAAAGGCTAACTCAGAGGCAACCACATGTCTCCCGTAGAGACCTACTCTCTCACTGGCGCCATGAGCTAACTCAGAGGCAACCACATGTCTCCCGTACAGACCTACACTCTCACTGGTGCCATGAGCTAACTAAGAGGCAACCACATGTCTCCCGTACAGATCTACAACTCTCTCACTGGTGCCATGAGCTAACTCAGAGGCAACCACATGCCTCCCGTACAGACCTACTCTCTCACTGGTGCCATGAGCTAACTTAGAGGCAACCACATGTCTCCCGCACAGACCTACTCTCCCACTGGTGCCATGAGCTAACTCAGAGGCAACCACATGTCTCCCGTACAGACCTACTCTCCCACTGGTGCCATGAGCTACTTAGAGACAACCACATGTCTCCCGTTCAGACCTACTCTCTCACTGGTGCCATGAGCTAACTCAGAGGCAACCACATGTCTCCCGTACAGACCTACTCTCTCAGTGGTGCCATGAGCTAACTCAGAGGCAACCACATGTCTCCTGTACAGACCTACTCTCTCACTGGTGCCATGAGCTAACTCAGAGGCAACCACATGTCTCCCGTACAGACCTACTCACTGGTGCCATGAGCTAACTCAGAGGCAACTACGTGTCTCCCATACAGACCTACTCTCTCACTGGTGCCATGAGCTAACTCAGAGGCAACCACATGTCTCCCGTACAGACCTACTCTCTCACTGGTGCCATGAGAGGCAACCACATGTCTCCCTTACAGACCTACTCTCTCACTGGTGCCATGAGCTAACTCAGAGGCAACCACATGTCTCCCGTAAGGTCTACTCTCTCACTGGTGCCATGACCTAACTCATAGGCAAACACATGTCTCCCGTACAGACCTACAACTCTCTCACTGGTGCCATGAGCTAACTCAGAGGCAACCACATGCCTCCCGTACAGACCTACTCTCTCACTGGTGCCATGAAATAACTCAGAGGCAACCACATGTCTCCCGCACAGACCTACTCTCCCACTGGTGCCATGAGCTAACTCAGAGGCAACCACATGTCTCCCGTACAGACCTACTCTCCGACTGGTGCCATGAGCTATTTAGAGACAACCACATGTCTCCCGTTCAGACCTACTCTCTCACTGGTGCCATGAGCTAACTCAGAGGCAACCACATGTCTCCCGTACAGACCTACTCTCTCAGTGGTGCCATGAGCTAACTCAGAGGCAACCACATGTCTCCCGTACAGACCTACTCTCTCACTGGTGCCATGAGCTAACTCAGAGGCAACCACATGTCTCCTGTACAGACCTACTCTCTCACTGGTGCCATGAGCAAATTCAGAGGCAAACACATGTCTCCTGTACAGACCTACTCTCTCACTGATACCATGAGCTAACTCAGAGGCAACCACATGTCTCCCGTACAGACCTACTCACTGGTGCCATGAGCTAACTCAGAGGCAACTACGTGTCTCCCATACAGACCTACTCTCTCACTGGTGCCATGAGCTAACTCAGAGGCAACCACATGTCTCCCGTACAGACCTACTCTCTCACTGGTGCCATGAGAGGCAACCACATGTCTCCCGTACAGACCTACTCTCTCACTGGTGCCATGAGCTAACTCAGAGGCAACCACATGTCTCCCGTAAGGTCTACTCTCTCACTGGTGCCATGACCTAACTCAGAGGCAACCACATGTCTCCCGTACAGACCTACTCTCTCACTGGTGCCATGAGCTAACTCAGAGGCAACCACATGTCTCCCGTACAGACCTACTCTCTCACTGGTGCCATGAGCTAACTCAGAGGTAACCACATGTCTCCCGTACAGACCTACTCTCTCACTGGTGCCATGAGCTAACTCAGAGGCAACCACATGTCTCCCGTACAGACCTACTCTCTCACTGGTGCCATGAGCTAACTCAGAGGCAACCACATGTCTCCCGTACAGACCAACTCTCTCACTGGTGCCATGCGCTAACTCAGAGGCAACCAACTCTCTCACTGGTGCCATGAGCTAACTCAGAGGCAACCACATGTCTCCCGTACAGACCTACTCTCTCACTGGTGCCATGAGCTAACTCAGATGCAACCACATGTCTCCCGTACAGACCTACTCTCTCACTGGTGCCATGAGCTAACTCAGAGGCAACCACATATCTCCCGTACAGACCTACTCTCTCACTGGTGCCATGAGCTAACTCCGAGGCAACCACATGTCTCCCGTACAGACCTACTCTCTCACTGGTGCCATGATCTAACTCAGAGGCAACGACATGTCTCCCGTACAGACCTATTCTCTCACTGGTGCCATGAGCTAACTCAGAGGCAACCACATGTCTCCCGTACAGACCTACTCTCTCACTGGTGCCATGAGCTAACTCAGAGGCAACCACATGTCTCCCGTACAGACCTACTCTCTCACTGGTGCCATGAGCTAACTCAGAGGCAACCACATGTCTCCCGTACAGACCTACTCTCCCACTGGTGCCATGAGCTAACTCAGAGACAACCACATGTCTCCCTTACAGACCTATTCTCTCACTGGTGCCATGAGCTAACTAAGAGGCAACCTCATGTCTCCCGTACAGACCTATTCTCTCACTGGTGCCATGAGCTAACTCAGAGGAAACCACATGTCTCCTGTACAGACCTACACTCTCACTGATGCCATGAGCTAACTCAGAGGCAACCACATGTCTCCCGTACAGAGCTACTCTCTCACTGGTGCCATGAGCTAATTAGAGGCAACCACATGTCTCCCATACAGACCTACTCTCTCACTGGTGCCACGAGCTAACTCAGAAGCAACCACATGTCTCCCGTACAGACCTACTCTCCCACTGGTGCCATGAGCTAACTCAGAGGCAACCACATGTCTCCCGTACAGACCTACAACTCTTTCACTGGTGCCATGAGCTAACTCAGAGGCAACCACATGCCTCCCGTACAGACCTACTCTCTCACTGGTGCCATGAGCTAACTCAGAGGCAACCACATGTCTCCCACACAGACCTACTCTCCCACTGGTGCCATGAGCTAACTCAGAGGCAACCACATGTCTCCCGTACAGACCTACTCTCCCACTGGTGCCATGAGCTACTTAGAGACAACCACATGTCTCCCGTTCAGACCTACTCTCTCACTGGTGCCATGAGCTAACTCAGAGGCAACCACATGTCTCCCGTACAGACCTACTCTCTCAGTGGTGCCATGAGCTAACTCAGAGGCAACCATATGTCTCCCGTACAGACCTACTCTCTTACTGGTGCCATGAGCTAACTCAGAGGCAACCACATGTCTCCTGTACAGACCTACTCTCTCACTGGTGCCATGAGCAAATTCAGAGGCAACCACATGTCTCCTGTACAGACCTACTCTCTCACTGATACCATGAGCTAACTCAGAGGCAACCACATGTCTGCCGTACAGACCTACTCACTGGTGCCATGAGCTAACTCAGAGGCAACTACGTGTCTCCCATACAGACCTACTCTCTCACTGGTGCCATGAGCTAACTTAGAGGCAACCATATGTCTCCCGTACAGACCTACTCTCTCACTGGTGCCATGAGAGGCAACCACATGTCTCCCGTACAGACCTACTCTCTCACTGGTGCCATGAGCTAACTCAGAGGCAACCACATGTCTCCCGTAAGGTCTACTCTCTCACTGGTGCCATGACCTAACTCAGAGGCAACCACATGTCTCCTGTACAGACCTACTCTCTCACTGATGCCATGAGCTAACTCAGAGGCAACCACATGTCTCCCGTACAGACCTACTCTCTCACTGGTGCCATGAGCTAACTCAGAGGCAACCACATGTCTCCCGTACAGACCTACTCTCTCACTGGTGCCATGAGCTAACTCAGAGGCAACCACATTTCTCCCGTACAGACCAACTCTCTCACTGGTGCCATGCGCTAACTCAGAGGCAACCACATTTCTCCCGTACAGATCTACTCTCTCACTGGTGCCATGAGCTAACTCAGAGGCAACCACATGTCTCCCGTACAGACCTACTCTCTCACTGGTGCCATGAGCTAACTCAGAGGCAACCACATGTCTCCCGTACAGACCTACTCTCTCACTGGTGCCATGAGCTAACTCAGAGGCAACCACATGTCTCCCGTACAGACCTACTCTCTCACTGGTGCCATGCGCTAACTCAGAGGCAACCACATGTCTCCCGTACAGACCTACTCTCTCACTGGTGCCATGAGCTAACTCAGATGCAACCACATGTCTCCCGTACAGACCTACTCTCTCACTGGTGCCATGAGCTAACTCAGAGGCAACCACATGTCTCCCGTACAGACCTACTCTCTCACTGGTGCCATGAGCTAACTCAGAGGCAACCACATGTCTCCCATACAGACCTACTCTCTCACTGGTGCCATGATCTAACTCAGAGGCAACGACATGTCTCCCGTACAGACCTACTCTCTCACTGGTGCCATGAGCTAACTCAGAGGCAACCACATGTCTCCCGTACAGACCTACTCTCTCACTGGTGCCATGAGCTAACTCAGAGGCAACCACATGTCTCCTGTAATGACCTACTCTCTCACTGGTACCATGAGCTAACTCAGAGGCAACCACATGTCTCCTGTACAGACCTACTCACTGGTGCCATGAACTAACTGAGAGGCAACCACGTGTCTCCCATACAGACCTACTCTCTCACTGGTGCCATGAGCTAACTCAGAGGCAACCACATGTCTCCCGTACAGACCTACTCTCTCACTGGTGCCATGAGCTAACTCAGAGGCAACCACATGTCTCCCGTACAGACCTACTCTCTCACTGGTGCCATGAGCTAACTCAGAGGCAACCACATGTCTCCCGTACAGACCTACTCTCTCACTGGTGCCATGAGCTAACTCAGAGGCAACCACATGTCTCCCGTACAGACCTACTCTCTCACTGGTGCCATGAGCTAACTCAGAGGCAACCACATGTCTCCCATGCAGACCTACTCTCTCACTGTTGCCATGAGCTAACTCAGAAGCAACCATATGTCTCCGGTACAGACCTACTCTCTCACTGGTGCCATGAGCTAACTCAGAGGCAACCACATGTCTCCAGTACAGACCTACTCTCTCACTGGTGCCATGAGCTAACTCAGAGGCAACCACATGTCTCCAGTACAGACCTACACTGTCACTGGTGCCAAGAGCTAACTCAGAGGCAACCACATGTCTCCCGCACAGACCTACTTCTCACTGGTGCCATGAGCTAACTCAGAGGCAACCACATGTCTCCCGTACAGACCTACTCCCTCAGTGGTGCCATGAGCTAACTCAGAGGCAACCACATGTCTCCCGTACAGACCTACTCTCTCACTGGTGCCATGCGCTAACTCAGAGGCAACCACATGTCTCCCGTACAGACCTACATGTACTCTCTCACTGGTGCCATGAGCTAGCTCAGAGGCAACCACATGTCTCCCGTACAGACCTACTCTCTCACTGGTGCCATGAGCTAACTCAGAGGCAACCACATGTCTCCTGTACAGACCTACTCTCTCACTGGTGCCATGAGCTAACTCAGAGGCAACCACATGTCTCCCGTACAGACCTACTCTCTCACTGATGCCATGAGCTAACTCAGAGGCAACCACATGTCTCACGTACAGACCTACTCTCTCACTGGTGTCATGCGCTAACTCAGATGCAACCACATGTCGCCCGTACAGACCTACTCTCTCACTGGTGCCATGAGCTAACTCAGAGGCAACCACATGTCTCCCGTACAGACGTACTCTCTCACTGGTGCCATGAGCTAACTCAGAGGCAACCACATGTCTCCCGTTCAGACCTACTCTCCAACTGGTGCCATGAGCTAACACAGAGACAACCACATGTCTCCCTTACAGACCTATTCTCTCACTGGTGCCATGAGCTAACTAAGAGGCAACCACATGTCTCCCGTACAGACCTATTCTCTCACTGGTCCCATGAGCTAACTCAGAGGAAACCACATGTCTCCTGTACAGACCTACCCTCTCACTGGTGCCATGAGCTAACTCAGAGGCAACCACATGTCTCCCGTACCGAGCTACTCTCTCACTGGTGCCATGAACTAACTTAGAGGCAACCACATGTCTTCCATACAGACCTACTCTCTCACTGGTGCCATGAGCTAACTCAGAGGCAACCACATGTCTCCCTACAGACCTACTCTCCCACTGGTGCCATGAGCTAACTCAGAGGCAACCACATGTCTACCGCACAGACCTACTCTCCCACTGGTGCCATGAGCTAACTCAGAGGCAACCACATGTCTCCCGTACAGACCTACTCTCCCACTGGTGCCATGAGCTACTTAGAGACAACCACATGTCTCCCGTTCAGACCTACTCTCTCACTGGTGCCATGAGCTAACTCAGAGGCAACCACATGTCTCCCGTACAGACCTACTCTCTCAGTGGTGCCATGACCTAACTCAGAGGCAACCACATGTCCCCCTTCAGACCTACTCTCTCACTGGTGCCATGAGCTAACTCAGAGGCAACAACATGTCTCTTGTACAGACCTACTTTCTCACTGGTGCCATGAGCAAATTCAGAGGCAACCACATGTCTCCTGTACAGACCTACTCTCTCACTGATACCATGAGCTAACTCAGAGGCAACCACATGTCTTCCGTACAGACCTACTCACTGGTGCCATGAGCTAACTCAGAGGCAACTACGTGTCTCCCATACAGACCTACATACTCTCTCACTGGTGCCATGAGCTAACTCAGTGGCAACCACATGTCTCCCGTACAGACCTACTCTCTCATTGGTGCCATGAGCTAACTCAGAGGCAACCACATGTCTCCCGTACAGACCTACTCTCTCACTGGTGCCATGAGCTAACTCAGAGGCAACCACATGTCTCCAGTACAGACCTACACTCTCACTGGTGCCAAGAGCTAACTCAGAGGCAACCACATGTCTCCCGCACAGACCTACTTCTCACTGGTGCCATGAGCTAACTCAGAGGCAACCACATGTCTCCAGTACAGACCTACTCTCTTACTGGTGCCATGCTCTAACTCAGAGGCAACCACATGTCTCCCGTACAGACCTACATGTACTCTCTCACTGGTGCCATGAGCTAGCTCAGAGGCAACCACATGTCTCCCGTACAGACCTACTCTCTCACTGGTGCCATGAGCTAACTCAGAGGCAACCACATGTCTCCTGTACAGACCTACTCTCTCACTGGTGCCATGAGCTAACTCAGAGGCAACCACATGTCTCCCGTACAGACCTACTCTCTCACTGGTGCATTGAGCTAACTCAGAGGCAACCACATGTCTCACGTACAGACCTACTCTCTCACTGTTGTCATGCGCTAACTCAGATGCAATCACATGTCGCCCGTACAGACCTACTCTCTCACTGGTGCCATGAGCTAACTCAGAGGCAACCACATGTCTCCCGTACAGACCTACTCTCTCACTGGTGCCATGAGCTAACTCAGAGGCAACCACATGTCTCCCGTTCAGACCTACTCTCCAACTGGTGCCATGAGCTAACACAGAGACAACCACATGTCTCCCTTACAGACCTATTCTCTCACTGGTGCCATGAGCTAACTAAGAGGCAACCACATGTCTCCCGTACAGACCTATTCTCTCACTGGTCCCATGAGCTAACTCAGAGGAAACCACATGTCTCCTGTACAGACCTACTCTCTCACTGGTGCCATGAGCTAACTCAGAGGCAACCACATGTCTCCCGTACCGAGCTACTCTCTCACTGGTGCCATGAGCTAACTTAGAGGCAACCACATGTCTTCCATACAGACCTACTCTCTCACTGGTGCCATGAGCTAACTCAGAGGCAACCACATGTCTCCCTACAGACCTACTCTCCCACTGGTGCCATGAGCTAACTCAGAGGCAACCACATGTCTCCCGTACAGACCTACTGTCTCTCTGGTGCCATGAGCTAACTCAGAGGCAACCACATGCCTCCCGTACAGACCTACTCTCTCACTGGTGCCATGAGCTAACTCAGAGGCATCCACATGTCTACCGCACAGACATACTCTCCCACTGGTGCCATGAGCTAACTCAGAGGCAACCACATGTCTCCCGTACAGACCTACTCTCCCACTGGTGCCATGAGCTACTTAGAGACAACCACATGTCTCCCGTTAAGACCTACTCTCTCACTGGTGCCATGAGCTAACTCAGAGGCAACCACATGTCTCCTGTACAGACCTACTCTCTCAGTGGTGCCATGAGCTAACTCAGAGTCAACCACATGTCTCCCGTACAGACCTACTCTCTCACTGGTGCCATGAGCTAACTCAGAGGCAACAATATGTCTCCTTTACAGACCTACTCTCTCACTGGTGCCATGAGCAAATTCAGAGGCAACCACATGTCTCCTGTACAGACCTACTCTCTCACCGATACCATGAGCTAACTCAGAGGCAACCACATGTCTTCCATACAGACCTACTCACTGGTGCCATGAGCTAACTCAGAGGCAACTACGTGTCTCTCATACAGACCTACATACTCTCTCACTGGTGCCATGAGCTAACTCAGAGGCAACCACATGTCTCCCGTACAGACCTACTCTCTCATTGGTGCCATGAGCTAACTCAGAGGCAACCACATGTCTCCCGTACAGACCTACTCTCTCACTGGTGCCATGAGCTAACTCAGAGGCAACCACATGTCTCCCGTACAGACCTATTCTCTCACTGGTGCCATGAGCTAACTCAAAGGCAACCACATGTCTCCCGTACAGACCTACTCTCTCACTGGTGCCATGAGCTAACTCAGAGGCAACCACATGTCTCACGTACAGACCTACTCTCTCACTGGTGCCATGAGCTAACTCATAGGCAACCACATGTCTCCCGTACAGACCTACTCTCTCACTGGTGCCATGAGCTAACTCAGAGGCAACCACATGTCTCCCGTACAGACCTACTCTCTCACTGGTGCCATGAGCTAACTCAGAGGCAACCACATGTCTCCCGTACAGACCTACTCTCTCACTGGTGCCATGAGCTAACTCAGAGGCAACCACATGTCTCCCGTACAGACCTACTCTCTCACTGGTGCCATGAGCTAACTCAGAGGCAACCACATGTCTCCCGTACAGACCTACTCTCTCACTGGTACCATGAGCTAACTCAGAGGCAACCACATGTCTCCCGTACAGACCTACTCTCTCACTGGTGCCATGAGCTAACTAAGAGGCAACCACATGTCTCCCGTACAGACTTATTCTCTCACTGGTGCCATGAGCTAACTAAGAGGCAACCACATGTCTCCCGTACAGACCTACTCTCTCACTGGTGCATTAGCTAACTCAGAGACAACCACATGTCTCCTGTACAGACCTACTCTCTCACTGTTGCCATGAGCTAACTCAGAAGCAACCACATGTCTCCCACACAGACCTACTCTCCCACTGGTGCCATGAGCTAACTCAGAGGCAACCACATGTCTCCCATACAGACCTACTCTCCCACTGGTGCCATGAGCTAACTCAGAGACAAACACATGTCTCCCGTTCAGACCTACTCTCTCACTGTTGCCATGAGCTAACTCAGAGGCAACCACATGTCTCCCGTACAGACCTACTCTCTCACTGATGCCATGAGCTAACTCAGAGGCAACCACATGTCTCCCATACAGACCTACTCTCTCACTGTTGCCATGAGCTAACTCAGAGGCAACCACATGTCTCCTGTACAGACCTACTCTCTCACTGGTACCATGAGCTAACTCAGAGGCAACCACATGTCTCCTGTACAGACCTACTCACTGGTGCCATGAACTAACTGAGAGGCAACCACGTGTCTCCCATACAGACCTACTCTCTCACTGATGCCATGAGCTAACTCAGAGGCAACCACATGTCTCCCGTACAGACACACTCTCTCACTGGTGCCATGAGCTAACTCAGAGGCAACCACATGTCTCCCGTACAGACCTACTCTCTCACTGGTGCCATGAGCTAACTCAGAGGCAACCACATGTCTCCAGTACAGACCTACTCTCTCACTGGTGCCATGAGCTAACTCAGAGGCAACCACATGTCTCCCGTACAGACCTACTCTCTCACTGGTGCCATGAGCTAACTCAGAGGCAACCACATGTCTCCCGTACAGACCTACTCTCTCATTGGTGCCATGAGCTAACTCAGAGGCAACCACATGTCTCCCGTACAGACCTACTCTCTCACTGGTGCCATGAGCTAACTCAGAGGCAACCACATGTCTCCCGTACAGACCTATTCTCTCACTGGTGCCATGAGCTAACTCAGAGGCAACCACATGTCTCCCGTACAGACCTACTCTCTCACTGGTGCCATGAGCTAACTCAGAGGCAACCACATGTCTCCCGTACAGACCTACTCTCTCACTGGTGCCATGAGCTAACTCAGAGGCAACCACATGTCTCCCGTACAGACCTACTCTCTCACTGGTGCCATGAGCTAACTCAGAGGCAACCACATGTCTCCCGTACAGACCTACTCTCTCACTGGTGCCATGAGCTAACTCAGAGGCAACCACATGTCTCCCGTACAGACCTACTCTCTCACTGGTGCCATGAGCTAACTCAGAGGCAACCACATGTCTCCCGTACAGACCTACTCTCTCACTGGTGCCATGAGCTAACTCAGAGGCAACCACATGTCTCCCGTACAGACCTACTCTCTCACTGGTACCATGAGCTAACTCAGAGGCAACCACATGTCTCCCGTACCGACCTACTCTCTCACTGGTGCCATGAGCTAACTCAGAGGCAACCACATGTCTCCCGTACAGACCTACTCTCTCACTGGTGCCATGAGCTAACTAAGAGGCAACCACATGTCTCCCGTACAGACTTATTCTCTCACTGGTGCCATGAGCTAACTAAGAGGCAACCACATGTCTCCCGTACAGACCTACTCTCTCACTGGTGCATTAGCTAACTCAGAGACAAACACATGTCTCCTGTACAGACCTACTCTCTCACTGTTGCCATGAGCTAACTCAGAAGCAACCACATGTCTCCCACACAGACCTACTCTCCCACTGGTGCCATGAGCTAACTCAGAGGCAACCACATGTCTCCCATACAGACCTACTCTCCCACTGGTGCCATGAGCTAACTCAGAGACAACCACATGTCTCCCGTTCAGACCTACTCTCTCACTGTTGCCATGAGCTAACTCAGAGGCAACCACATGTCTCCCGTACAGACCTACTCTCTCACTGATGCCATGAGCTAACTCAGAGGCAACCACATGTCTCCCGTACAGACCTACTCTCTCACTGTTGCCATGAGCTAACTCAGAGGCAACCACATGTCTCCCGTACAGACCTACTCTCTCACTGGTACCATGAGCTAACTCAGAGGCAACCACATGTCTCCTGTACAGACCTACTCACTGGTGCCATGAACTAACTGAGAGGCAACCACGTGTCTCCCATACAGACCTACTCTCTCACTGATGCCATGAGCTAACTCAGAGGCAACCACATGTCTCCCGTACAGACACACTCTCTCACTGGTGCCATGAGCTAACTCAGAGGCAACCACATGTCTCCCGTACAGACCTACTCTCTCACTGGTGCCATGAGCTAACTCAGAGGCAACCACATGTCTCCCGTACAGACCTACTCACTCACTGGTGCCATGAGCTAACTCAGAGGCAACCACATGTCTCCCGTACAGACCTACTCTCTCACTGGTGCCATGAGCTAACTCAGAGGCAACCACATGTCTCCCGTAAAGACCTACTCTCTCATTGGTGCCATGAGCTAACTCAGAGGCAACCACATGTCTCCCGTACAGACCTACTCTCTCACTGGTGCCATGAGCTAACTCAGAGGCAACCACATGTCTCCCGTACAGACCTACTCTCTCACTGGTGCCATGAGCTAACTAAGAGGTAACCACATGTCTCCCGTACAGACTTACTCTCTCACTGGTGCCATGAGCTAACTAAGAGGCAACCACATGTCTCCCGTACAGACCTACTCACTCACTGGTGCATTAGCTAACTCAGAGACAACCACATGTCTCCTGTACAGACCTACTCTCTCACTGTTGCCATGAGCTAACTCAGAAGCAACCACATGTCTCCCGCACAGACCTACTCTCCCACTGGTGCCATGAGCTAACTCAGAGGCAACCACATGTCTCCCATACAGACCTACTCTCCCACTGGTGCCATGAGCTAACTCAGAGACAACCACATGTCTCCCGTTCAGTCCTACTCTCTCACTGTTGCCATGAGCTAACTCAGAGGCAACCACATGTCTCCCGTACAGACCTACTCTCTCACTGGTGCCATGAGCTAACTCAGAGGCAACCACATATCTCCCGTACAGACCTACTCTCTCACTGGTGCCATGAGCTAACTAAGAGGCAACCACATGTCTCCTGTACAGACCTACTCACTGGTGCCATGAACTAACTGAGAGGCAACCACGTGTCTCCCATACAGACCTACTCTCTCACTGGTGCCATGAGCTAACTCAGAGGCAACCACATGTCTCCCGTACGGACACACTCTCTCACTGGTGCCATGAGCTAACTCAGAGGCAACCACATGTCTCCCGTACAGACCTACTCTCTCACTGGTGCCATGAGCTAACTCAGAAGCAACCACATGTCTCCCGTACAGACCTACTCTCTCACTGGTGCCATGAGCTAACTCAGAGGCAACCACATGTCTCCCGTACAGACCTACTCTCTCACTGGTGCCATGAGCTAACTCAGAGGCAACCACATGTCTCCCGTACAGACCTACTCTCTCACTGGTGCCATGAGCTAACTCAGAGGCAACCACATTTCTCCCGTACAGACCTACTCTCTCACTGTTGCCATGAGCTAACTCAGAGGCAACCACATGTCTCCCATACAGACCTACTCTCTCACTGTTGCCATGAGCTAACTCAGAGGCAACCATATGTCTCCGGTACAGACCTACTCTCTCACTGGTGCCATGAGCTAACTCAGAGGCAACCACATGTCTCCAGTACAGACCTACTCTTTCACTGGTGCCATGAGCTAACTCAGAGGCAACCACATGTCTACAGTACAGACCTACTCTCTCACTGGTGCCAAGAGCTAACTCAGAGGCAACCACATGTCTCCCGCACAGACCTACTTCTCACTGGTGCCATGAGCTAACTCAGAGGCAACCACATGTCTCCCGTACAGACCTACTCTCTCAGTGGTTCCATGAGCTAACTCAGAGACAACCACATGTCTCCCGTACAGACCTACTCTCTCACTGGTGCCATGCGCTAACTCAGAGGCAACCACATGTCTCCCATACAGACCAACATGTACTCTCTCACTGGTCCCATGAGCTAGCTCAGAGGCAACTACATGTCTCCCGTACAGACCTACTCTCTCACTGGTGCCATGAGCTAACTCAGAGGCAACCACATGTCTCCTGTACAGACCTACTCTCTCACTGGTGCCATGAGCTAACTCAGAGGCAACCACATGTCTCCCGTACAGACCTACTCTCTCACTGGTGCCATGAGCTAACTCAGAGGCAACCACATGTCTCACGTACAGACCTACTCTCTCACTGGTGCCATGCGCTAACTCAGATGCAACCACATGTCTCCCGTACAGACCTACTCTCTCACTGGTGCCATGAGCTAACTCAGAGGCAACCACATGTCTCCCGTACAGACCTACTCTCTCACTGGTGCCATGAGCTAACTCAGAGGCAATCACATGTCTCCCGTTCAGACCTACTCTCCAACTGGTGCCATGAGCTAACTCAGAGACAACCACATGTCTCCCTTACAGACCTATTCTCTCACTGGTGCCATGAGCTAACTAAGAGGCAACCACATGTCTCCCGTACAGACCTATTCTCTCACTGGTCCCATGAGCTAACTCAGAGGAAACCACATGTCTCCTGTACAGACCTACTCTCTCACTGGTGCCATGAGCTAACTCAGAGGCAACCACATGTCTCCCATACAGACCTACTGTCTCTCTGGTGCCATGAGCTAACTCAGAGGCAACCACATGCCTCCCGTACAGACCTACTCTCTCACTGGTGCCATGAGCTAACTCAGAGGCAACCACATGTCTACCGCACAGACCTACTCTCCCACTGGTGCCATGAGCTAACTCAGAGGCAACCACATGTCTCCCGTACAGACCTACTCTCCCACTGGTGCCATGAGCTAACTCAGAGGCAACCACATGTCTCCCATACAGACCTACTCTCTCACTGTTGCCATGAGCTAACTCAGAGGCAATCATATGTCTCCGGTACAGACCTACTCTCTCACTGGTGCCATGAGCTAACTCAGAGGCAACCACATGTCTCCAGTACAGACCTACTCTCTCACTGGTGTCATGAGCTAACTCAGAGGCAACCACATGTCTCCAGTACAGACCTACTCTCTCACTGGTGCCAAGAGCTAACTCAGAGGCAACCACATGTCTCCCGCACAGACCTACTTCTCACTGGTGCCATGAGCAAACTCAGAGGCAACCACATGTCTCCCGTACAGACCTACTCTCTCACTGGTGCCATGAGCTAACTCAGAGGCAACCACATGTCTCCTGTACAGACCTACTCTCTCACTGGTGCCATGAGCTAACTCAGAGGCAACCACATGTCTCCCGTACAGACCTACTCTCTCACTGGTGCCATGAGCTAACTCAGAGGCAACCACATGTCTCACGTACAGACCTACTCTCTCACTGGTGCCATGCGCTAACTCAGATGCAACCACATGTCTCCCGTACAGACCTACTCTCTCACTGGTGCCATGAGCTAACTCAGAGGCAACCACATGTCTCCCGTACAGACCTACTCTCTCACTGGTGCCATGAGCTAACTCAGAGGCAATCACATGTCTCCCGTTCAGACCTACTCTCCAACTGGTGCCATGAGCTAACTCAGAGACAACCACATGTCTCCCTTACAGACCTATTCTCTCACTGGTGCCATGAGCTAACTAAGAGGCAACCACATGTCTCCCGTACAGACCTATTCTCTCACTGGTCCCATGAGCTAACTCAGAGGAAACCACATGTCTCCTGTACAGACCTACTCTCTCACTGGTGCCATGAGCTAACTCAGAGGCAACCACATGTCTCCCATACAGACCTACTGTCTCTCTGGTGCCATGAGCTAACTCAGAGGCAACCACATGCCTCCCGTACAGACCTACTCTCTCACTGGTGCCATGAGCTAACTCAGAGGCAACCACATGTCTACCGCACAGACCTACTCTCCCACTGGTGCCATGAGCTAACTCAGAGGCAACCACATGTCTCCCGTACAGACCTACTCTCCCACTGGTGCCATGAGCTAACTCAGAGGCAACCACATGTCTCCCATACAGACCTACTCTCTCACTGTTGCCATGAGCTAACTCAGAGGCAATCATATGTCTCCGGTACAGACCTACTCTCTCACTGGTGCCATGAGCTAACTCAGAGGCAACCACATGTCTCCAGTACAGACCTACTCTCTCACTGGTGTCATGAGCTAACTCAGAGGCAACCACATGTCTCCCGTACAGACCTACTCTCCCACTGGTGCCATGAGCTAACTCAGAGGCAACCACATGTCTCCCATACAGACCTACTCTCTCACTGTTGCCATGAGCTAACTCAGAGGCAATCATATGTCTCCGGTACAGACCTACTCTCTCACTGGTGCCATGAGCTAACTCAGAGGCAACCACATGTCTCCAGTACAGACCTACTCTCTCACTGGTGTCATGAGCTAACTCAGAGGCAACCACATGTCTCCAGTACAGACCTACTCTCTCACTGGTGCCAAGAGCTAACTCAGAGGCAACCACATGTCTCCCGCACAGACCTACTTCTCACTGGTGCCATGAGCTAACTCAGAGGCAACCACATGACTCCCGTACAGACCTACTCTCTCAGTGGTGCCATGAGCTAACTCAGAGGCAACCACATGTCTCCCGTACAGACCTACTCTCTCACTGGTGCCATGCGCTAAATCAGAAGCAACCACATGTCTCCCGTACAGACCTACATGTACTCTCTCACTGGTGTCATGAGCTAGCTCAGAGGCAACCACATGTCTCCCGTACAGACCTACTCTCTCACTGGTGCCATGAGCTAACTCAGAGGCAACCACATGTCTCCTGTACAAACCTACTCTCTCACTGGTGCCATGAGCTAACTCAGAGGCAACCACATGTCTCCCGTACAGACCTACTCTCTCACTGGTGCCATGAGCTAACTCAGAGGCAACCACATGTCTCACGTACAGACCTACTCTCTCACAGGTGCCATGCGCTAACTCAGATGCAACCACATGTCTCCCGTACAGACCTACTCTCTCACTGGTGCCATGAGCTAACTCAGAGGCAACCACATGTCTCCCATACAGACCTACTCTCTCACTGGTGCCATGAGCTAACTCAGAGGCAACCACATGTCTCCCGTTCAGACCTACTCTCCAACTGGTGCCATGAGCTAACTCAGAGACAACCACATGTCTCCCTTACAGACCTATTCTCTCACTGGTGCCATGAGCTAACTAAGAGGCAACCACATGTCTCCTGTACAGACCTATTCTCTCACTGGTCCCATGAGCTAACTCAGAGGAAACCACATGTCTCCTGTACAGACCTACTCTCTCACTGGTGCCATGAGCTAACTCAGAGGCAACCACATGTCTCCCGTACCGAGCTACTCTCTCACTGGTGCCATGAGCTAACTTAGAGGCAACCACATGTCTCCCATACAGACCTACTCTCTCACTGGTGCCATGAGCTAACTCAGAGGCAACCACATGTCTCCCGTACAGACCTACTCTCCCACTGGTGCCATGAGCTAACTCAGAGGCAACCACATGTCTCCCGTACAGACCTACTGTCTCTATTGTGCCATGAGCTAACTCAGAAGCAACCACATGCCTCCAGTACAGACCTACTCTCTCACTGGTGCAATGAGCTAACTCATAGGCAACCACATGTCTACCGCAGAGACTAACTCTCCCACTGATGCCATGAGCTAACTCAGAGGCAACCACATGTCTCCCGTACAGACCTACTCTCCCACTGGTGCCATGAGCTACTTAGAGACAACCACATGTCTCCCGTTCAGACTTACTCTCTCACTGGTGCCATGAGCTAACTCAGAGGCAATCACATGTCTCCCGTACGGACCTACTCTCTCATTGGTGCCATGAGCTAACTCAGAGGCAACCACATGTCTCCCGTACAGACCTACTCTCTCACTGGTGCCATGAGCTAACTCAGAGGCAACAACATGTCTCCTGTACAGACCTACTCTCTCACTGGTGCCATGAGCAAATTCAGAGGCAACCACATGTCTCCTGTACAGACCTACTCTCTCACTGATACCATGAGCTAACTCAGAGGCAACCACATGTCTTCCGTATAGACCTACTCACTGGTGCCATGAGCTAACTCAGAGGCAACTATGTGTCTCCCATACAGACCTACATACTCTCTCACTGGTGCCATGAGCTAACTCAGAGGCAACCACATGTCTCCCGTACAGACCTACTCTCTCACTGGTTCCATGAGCTAACTCAGAGGCAACCACATGTCTCCCGTACAGACCTACTCTCTCACTGGTGCCATGAGCTAACTCAAAGGCAACCACATGTCTCCCGTACAGACCTACTCTCTCACTGGTGCCATGAGCTAACTCAGAGGCAACCACATGTCTCCAGTACAGACCTACTCTCTCACTGGTGCCATGAGCTAACTCAGAGGCAACCACATGTCTCCAGTACAGACCTACTCTCTCACTGGTGCCAAGAGCTAACTCAGAGGCAACCACATGTCTCCCGCACAGACCTACTTCTCACTGGTGCCATGAGCTAACTCAGAGGCAACCACATGTCTCCCGTACAGACCTACTCTCTCAGTGGTGCCATGAGCTAACTCAGAGGCAACCACATGTCTCCCGTACAGACCTACTCTCTCACTGGTGCCATGCGCTAACTCAGAGGCAACCACATGTCTCCCGTACAGACCTACATGTACTCTCTCACTGGTGCCATGAGCTAGCTCAGAGGCAACCACATGTCTCCCGTACAGACCTACTCTCTCACTGGTGCCATGAGCTAACTCAGAGGCAACCACATGTCTCCCGTACAGACCTACTCTCTCACTGGTGCCATGAGCTAACTCAGAGGCAACCACATGTCTCCCGTACAGACCTACTCTCTCACTGGTGCCATGAGCTAACTCAGAGGCAACCACATGTCTCCCGTACAGACCTACTCTCTCACTGGTGCCATGCGCTAACTCAGAGGCAACCACATGTCTCCCGTACAGACCTACTCTCTCACTGGTGCCATGAGCTAACTCAGAGGCAACCACATGTCTCCTGTACAGACATACTCTCTCACTGGTGCCATGAGCTAACTCAGAGGCAACCACATGTCTCCCGTACAGACCTACTCTCTCACTGGTGCCATGAGCTAACTCAGAGGCAACCACATGTCTCCCATACAGACCTACTCTCTCACTGGTGCCATGATCTAACTCAGAGGCAACGACATGTCTCCCGTACAGACCTACTCTCTCACTGGTGCCATGAGCTAACTCAGAGGCAACCACATGTCTCCCGTACAGACCTACTCTCTCACTGGTGCCATGAGCTAACTCAGAGGCAACCACATGTCTCCCGTACAGACCTACTCTCTCACTGGTGCCATGAGCTAACTCAGAGGCAACCACATGTCTCCCATACAGACCTACTCTCTCACTGGTGCCATGAGCTAACTCAGAGGCAACCACATGTCTCCCGTACAGACCTACTCTCTCACTGGTGCCATGAGCTAACTCAGAGGCAACCACATGTCTCCCGTACAGACCTACTCTCTCACTGGTGCCATGAGCTAACTCAGAGGCAACCACATGTCTCCCGTACAGACCTACTCTCTCACTGGTGCCATGAGCTAACTCAGAGGCAACCACATGTCTCCCGTACAGACCTACTCTCTCACTGGTGCCATGAGCTAACTCAGAGGCAACCACATGTCTCCCATTCAGACCTACTCTCTCACTGTTGCCATGAGCTAACTCAGAAGCAACCATATGTCTCCGGTACAGACCTACTCTCTTACTGGTGCCATGAGCTAACTCAGAGGCAACCACATGTCTCCAGTACAGACCTACTCTCTCACTGGTGCCATGAGCTAACTCAGAGGCAACCACATGTCTCCAGTACAGACCTACACTCTCACTGGTGCCAAGAGCTAACTCAGAGGCAACCACATGTCTCCCGCACAGACCTACTTCTCACTGGTGCCATGAGCTAACTCAGAGGCAACCACATGTCTCCCGTACAGACCTACTCCCTCAGTGGTGCCATGAGCTAACTCAGAGGCAACCACATGTCTCCCGTACAGACCTACTCTCTCACTGGTGCCATGCGCTAACTCAGAGGCAACCACATGTCTCCCGTACAGACCTACATGTACTCTCTCACTGGTGCCATGAGCTAGCTCAGAGGCAACCACATGTCTCCCGTACAGACCTACTCTCTCACTGGCGCCATGAGCTAACCCAGAGGCAACCACATGTCTCCTGTACAGACCTACTCTCTCACTGGTGCCATGAGCTAACTCAGAGGCAACCACATGTCTCCCGTACAGACCTACTCTCTCACTGATGCCATGAGCTAACTCAGAGGCAACCACATGTCTCACGTACAGACCTACTCTCTCACTGGTATCATGCGCTAACTCAGATGCAACCACATGTCGCCCGTACAGACCTACTCTCTCACTGGTGCCATGAGCTAACTCAGAGGCAACCACATGTCTCCCGTACAGACCTACTCTCTCACTGGTGCCATGAGCTAACTCAGAGGCAACCACATGTCTCCCGTTCAGACCTACTCTCCAACTGGTGCCATGAGCTAACACAGAGACAACCACATGTCTCCCTTACAGACCTATTCTCTCACTGGTGCCATGAGCTAACTAAGAGGCAACCACATGTCTCCCGTACAGACCTATTCTCTCACTGGTCCCATGAGCTAACTCAGAGGAAACCACGTCTCCTGTACAGACCTACCCTCTCACTGGTGCCATGAGCTAACTCAGAGGCAACCACATGTCTCCCGTACCGAGCTACTCTCTCACTGGTGCCATGAACTAACTTAGAGGCAACCACATGTCTTCCATACAGACCTACTCTCTCACTGGTGCCATGAGCTAACTCAGAGGCAACCACATGTCTCCCTACAGACCTACTCTCTCACTGGTGCCATGAGCTAACTCAGAGGCAACCACATGTCTCCAATACAGACCTACTCTCTCACTGGTGCCATGATCTAACTCAGAGGCAATGACATGTCTCCCGTACAGACCTACTCTCTCACTGGTGCCATGAGCTAACTCAGAGGCAACCACATGTCTCCCGTACAGACCTACTCTCTCACTGGTACCATGAGCTAACTCAGAGGCAACCACATGTCTCCCGTACAGACCTACTCTCTCACTGGTGCCATGAGCTAACTCAGAGGCAACCACATGTCTCCTGTAATGACCTACTCTCTCACTGGTACCATGAGCTAACTCAGAGGCAACCACATGTCTCCTGTACAGACCTACTCACTGGTGCCATGAACTAACTGAGAGGCAACCACGTGTCTCCCATACAGACCTACTCTCTCACTGGTGCCATGAGCTAACTCAGAGGCAACCACATGTCTCCCGTACAGACCTACTCTCTCACTGGTGCCATGAGCTAACTCAGAGGCAACCACATGTCTCCCGTACAGACCTACTCTCTCACTGGTGCCATGAGCTAACTCAGAGGCAACCACATGTCTCCCGTACAGACCTACTCTCTCACTGGTGCCATGAGCTAACTCAAAGGCAACCACATGTCTCCCGTACAGACCTACTCTCTCACTGGTGCCATGAGCTAACTCAGAGGCAACCACATGTCTCCCATCCAGACCTACTCTCTCACTGTTGCCATGAGCTCACTCAGAAGCAACCATATGTCTCCGGTACAGACCTACTCTCTCACTGGTGCCATGAGCTAACTCAGAGGCAACCACATGTCTCCAGTACAGACCTACTCTCTCAATGGTGCCATGAGCTAACTCAGAGGCAACCACATGTCTCCAGTACAGACCTACACTCTCACTGGTGCCAAGAGCTAACTCAGAGGCAACCACATGTCTCCCGCACAGACCTACTTCTCACTGGTGCCATGAGCTAACTCAGAGGCAACCACATGTCTCCCGTACAGACCTACTCCCTCAGTGGTGCCATGAGCTAACTCAGAGGCAACCACATGTCTCCCGTACAGACCTACTCTCTCACTGGTGCCATGCGCTAACTCAGAGGCAACCACATGTCTCCCGTACAGACCTACATGTACTCTCTCACTGGTGCCATGAGCTAGCTCAGAGGCAACCACATGTCTCCCGTACAGACCTACTCTCTCACTGGTGCCATGAGCTAACTCAGAGGCAACCACATGTCTCCTGTACAGACCTACTCTCTCACTGGTGCCATGAGCTAACTCAGAGGCAACCACATGTCTCCCGTACAGACCTACTCTCTCACTGATGCCATGAGCTAACTCAGAGGCAACCACATGTCTCACGTACAGACCTACTCTCTCACTGGTATCATGCGCTAACTCAGATGCAACCACATGTCGCCCGTACAGACCTACTCTCTCACTGGTGCCATGAGCTAACTCAGAGGCAACCACATGTCTCCCGTACAGACCTACTCTCTCACTGGTGCCATGAGCTAACTCAGAGGCAACCACATGTCTCCCGTTCAGACCTACTCTCCAACTGGTGCCATGAGCTAACACAGAGACAACCACATGTCTCCCTTACAGACCTATTCTCTCACTGGTGCCATGAGCTAACTAAGAGGCAACCACATGTCTCCCGTACAGACCTATTCTCTCACTGGTCCCATGAGCTAACTCAGAGGAAACCACATGTCTCCTGTACAGACCTACCCTCTCACTGGTGCCATGAGCTAACTCAGAGGCAACCACATGTCTCCCGTACCGAGCTACTCTCTCACTGGTGCCATGAACTAACTTAGAGGCAACCACATGTCTTCCATACAGACCTACTCTCTCACTGGTGCCATGAGCTAACTCAGAGGCAACCACATGTCTCCCTACAGACCTACTCTCCCACTGGTGCCATGAGCTAAGTCAGAGGCAACCACATGTCTCCCGTACAGACCTACTGTCTCCCTGGTGCCATAAGCTAACTCAGAGGCAACCACATGCCTCCCGTACAGACCTACTCTCCCACTGGTGCCATGAGCTAACTCAGAGGCAACCACATGTCTCCCGTACAGACCTACTCTCCCACTGGTGCCATGAGCTACTTAGAGACAACCACATGTCTCCCGTTCAGACCTACTCTCTCACTGGTGCCATGAGCTAACTCAGAGGCAACCACATGTCTCCCATACAGACCTACTCTCTCACTGATGCCATGAGCTAACTCAGAGGCAACCACATGTCTCCCGTACAGACACACTCTCTCACTGGTGCCATGAGCTAACTCAGAGGCAACCACATGTCTCCCGTACAGACCTACTCTCTCACTGGTGCCATGAGCTAACTCAGAGGCAACCACATGTCTCCCGTACAGACCTACTCACTCACTGGTGCCATGAGCTAACTCGGAGGCAACCACATGTCTCCCGTACAGACCTACTCTCTCACTGGTGCCATGAGCTAACTCAGAGGCAACCACATGTCTCCCGTAAAGACCTACTCTCTCATTGGTGCCATGAGCTAACTCAGAGGCAACCACATGTCTCCCGTACAGACCTACTCTCTCACTGGTGCCATGAGCTAACTCAGAGGCAACCACATGTCTCCCGTACAGACCTACTCTCTCACTGGTGCCATGAGCTAACTAAGAGGTAACCACATGTCTCCCGTACAGACTTACTCTCTCACTGGTGCCATGAGCTAACTAAGAGGCAACCACATGTCTCCCGTACAGACCTACTCACTCACTGGTGCATTAGCTAACTCAGAGACAACCACATGTCTCCTGTACAGACCTACTCTCTCACTGTTGCCATGAGCTAACTCAGAAGCAACCACATGTCTCCCGCACAGACCTACTCTCCCACTGGTGCCATGAGCTAACTCAGAGGCAACCACATGTCTCCCATACAGACCTACTCTCCCACTGGTGCCATGAGCTAACTCAGAGACAACCACATGTCTCCCGTTCAGTCCTACTCTCTCACTGTTGCCATGAGCTAACTCAGAGGCAACCACATGTCTCCCGTACAGACCTACTCTCTCACTGGTGCCATGAGCTAACTCAGAGGCAACCACATATCTCCCGTACAGACCTACTCTCTCACTGGTGCCATGAGCTAACTAAGAGGCAACCACATGTCTCCTGTACAGACCTACTCACTGGTGCCATGAACTAACTGAGAGGCAACCACGTGTCTCCCATACAGACCTACTCTCTCACTGGTGCCATGAGCTAACTCAGAGGCAACCACATGTCTCCCGTACGGACACACTCTCTCACTGGTGCCATGAGCTAACTCAGAGGCAACCACATGTCTCCCGTACAGACCTACTCTCTCACTGGTGCCATGAGCTAACTCAGAAGCAACCACATGTCTCCCGTACAGATCTACTCTCTCACTGGTGCCATGAGCTAACTCAGAGGCAACCACATGTCTCCCGTACAGACCTACTCTCTCACTGGTGCCATGAGCTAACTCAGAGGCAACCACATGTCTCCCGTACAGACCTACTCTCTCACTGGTGCCATGAGCTAACTCAGAGGCAACCACATTTCTCCCGTACAGAGCTACTCTCTCACTGTTGCCATGAGCTAACTCAGAGGCAACCACATGTCTCCCATACAGACCTACTCTCTCACTGTTGCCATGAGCTAACTCAGAGGCAACCATATGTCTCCGGTACAGACCTACTCTCTCACTGGTGCCATGAGCTAACTCAAAGGCAACCACATGTCTCCAGTACAGACCTACTCTCTCACTGGTGCCATGAGCTAACTCAGAGGCAACCACATGTCTACAGTACAGACCTACTCTCTCACTGGTGCCAATAGCTAACTCAGAGGCAACCACATGTCTCCCGCACAGACCTACTTCTCACTGGTGCCATGAGCTAACTCAGAGGCAACCACATGTCTCCCGTACAGACCTACTCTCTCAGTGGTTCCATGAGCTAACTCAGAGACAACCACATGTCTCCCGTACAGACCTACTCTCTCACTGGTGCCATGCGCTAACTCAGAGGCAACCACATGTCTCCCATACAGACCAACATGTACTCTCTCACTGGTCCCATGAGCTAGCTCAGAGGCAACCACATGTCTCCCGTACAGACCTACTCTCTCACTGGTGCCATGAGCTAACTCAGAGGCAACCACATGTCTCCTGTACAGACCTACTCTCTCACTGGTGCCATGAGCTAACTCAGAGGCAACCACATGTCTCCCGTACAGACCTACTCTCTCACTGGTGCCATGAGCTAACTCAGAGGCAACCACATGTCTCACGTACAGACCTACTCTCTCACTGGTGCCATGCGCTAACTCAGATGCAACCACATGTCTCCCGTACGGACCTACTCTCTCACTGGTGCCATGAGCTAACTCAGAGGCAACCACATGTCTCCCGTACAGACCTACTCTCTCACTGGTGCCATGAGCTAACTCAGAGGCAATCACATGTCTCCCGTTCAGACCTACTCTCCAACTGGTGCCATGAGCTAACTCAGAGACAACCACATGTCTCCCTTACAGACCTATTCTCTCACTGGTGCCATGAGCTAACTAAGAGGCAACCACATGTCTCCCGTACAGACCTATTCTCTCACTGGTCCCATGAGCTAACTCAGAGGAAACCACATGTCTCCTGTACAGACCTACTCTCTCACTGGTGCCATGAGCTAACTCAGAGGCAACCACATGTCTCCCATACAGACCTACTGTCTCTCTGGTGCCATGAGCTAACTCAGAGGCAACCACATGCCTCCCGTACAGACCTACTCTCTCACTGGTGCCATGAGCTAACTCAGAGGCAACCACATGTCTACCGCACAGACCTACTCTCCCACTGGTGCCATGAGCTAACTCAGAGGCAACCACATGTCTCCCGTACAGACCTACTCTCCCACTGGTGCCATGAGCTAACTCAGAGGCAACCACATGTCTCCCATACAGACCTACTCTCTCACTGTTGCCATGAGCTAACTCAGAGGCAATCATATGTCTCCGGTACAGACCTACTCTCTCACTGGTGCCATGAGCTAACTCAGAGGCAACCACATGTCTCCAGTACAGACCTACTCTCTCACTGGTGTCATGAGCTAACTCAGAGGCAACCACATGTCTCCAGTACAGACCTACTCTCTCACTGGTGCCAAGAGCTAACTCAGAGGCAACCACATGTCTCCCGCACAGACCTACTTCTCACTGGTGCCATGAGCAAACTCAGAGGCAACCACATGTCTCCCGTACAGACCTACTCTCTCACTGGTGCCATGAGTTAACTCAGAGGCAACCACATGTCTCCTGTACAGACCTACTCTCTCACTGGTGCCATGAGCTAACTCAGAGGCAACCACATGTCTCCCGTACAGACCTACTCTCTCACTGGTGCCATGAGCTAACTCAGAGGCAACCACATGTCTCACGTACAGACCTACTCTCTCACTGGTGCCATGCGCTAACTCAGATGCAACCACATGTCTCCCGTACAGACCTACTCTCTCACTGGTGCCATGAGCTAACTCAGAGGCAACCACATGTCTCCCGTACAGACCTACTCTCTCACTGGTGCCATGAGCTAACTCAGAGGCAATCACATGTCTCCCGTTCAGACCTACTCTCCAACTGGTGCCATGAGCTAACTCAGAGACAACCACATGTCTCCCTTACAGACCTATTCTCTCACTGGTGCCATGAGCTAACTAAGAGGCAACCACATGTCTCCCGTACAGACCTATTCTCTCACTGGTCCCATGAGCTAACTCAGAGGAAACCACATGTCTCCTGTACAGACCTACTCTCTCACTGGTGCCATGAGCTAACTCAGAGGCAACCACATGTCTCCCATACAGACCTACTGTCTCTCTGGTGCCATGAGCTAACTCAGAGGCAACCACATGCCTCCCGTACAGACCTACTCTCTCACTGGTGCCATGAGCTAACTCAGAGGCAACCACATGTCTACCGCACAGACCTACTCTCCCACTGGTGCCATGAGCTAACTCAGAGGCAACCACATGTCTCCCGTACAGACCTACTCTCCCACTGGTGCCATGAGCTAACTCAGAGGCAACCACATGTCTCCCATACAGACCTACTCTCTCACTGTTGCCATGAGCTAACTCAGAGGCAATCATATGTCTCCGGTACAGACCTACTCTCTCACTGGTGCCATGAGCTAACTCAGAGGCAACCACATGTCTCCAGTACAGACCTACTCTCTCACTGGTGTCATGAGCTAACTCAGAGGCAACCACATGTCTCCAGTACAGACCTACTCTCTCACTGGTGCCAAGAGCTAACTCAGAGGCAACCACATGTCTCCCGCACAGACCTACTTCTCACTGGTGCCATGAGCTAACTCAGAGGCAACCACATGTCTCCCGTACAGACCTACTCTCTCAGTGGTGCCATGAGCTAACTCAGAGGCAACCACATGTCTCCCGTACAGACCTACTCTCTCACTGGTGCCATGCGCTAAATCAGAAGCAACCACATGTCTCCCGTACAGACCTACATGTACTCTCTCACTGGTGTCATGAGCTAGCTCAGAGGCAACCACATGTCTCCCGTACAGACCTACTCTCTCACTGGTTCCATGAGCTAACTCAGAGGCAACCACATGTCTCCTGTACAAACCTACTCTCTCACTGGTGCCATGAGCTAACTCAGAGGCAACCACATGTCTCCCGTACAGACCTACTCTCTCACTGGTGCCATGAGCTAACTCAGAGGCAACCACATGTCTCACGTACAGACGTACTCTCTCACAGGTGCCATGCGCTAACTCAGATGCAACCACATGTCTCCCGTACAGACCTACTCTCTCACTGGTGCCATGAGCTAACTCAGAGGCAACCACATGTCTCCCATACAGACCTACTCTCTCACTGGTGCCATGAGCTAACTCAGAGGCAACCACATGTCTCCCGTTCAGACCTACTCTCCAACTGGTGCCATGAGCTAACTCAGAGACAACCACATGTCTCCCTTACAGACCTATTCTCTCACTGGTGCCATGAGCTAACTAAGAGGCAACCACATGTCTCCTGTACAGACCTATTCTCTCACTGGTCCCATGAGCTAACTCAGAGGAAACCACATGTCTCCTGTACAGACCTACTCTCTCACTGGTGCCATGAGCTAACTCAGAGGCAACCACATGTCTCCCGTACCGAGCTACTCTCTCACTGGTGCCATGAGCTAACTTAGAGGCAACCACATGTCTCCCATACAGACCTACTCTCTCACTGGTGCCATGAGCTAACTCAGAGGCAACCACATGTCTCCCGTACAGACCTACTCTCCCACTGGTGCCATGAGCTAACTCAGAGGCAACCACATGTCTCCCGTACAGACCTACTGTCTCTATTGTGCCATGAGCTAACTCAGAAGCAACCACATGCCTCCAGTACAGACCTACTCTCTCACTGGTGCAATGAGCTAACTCATAGGCAACCACATGTCTACCGCAGAGACTAACTCTCCCACTGATGCCATGAGCTAACTCAGAGGCAACCACATGTCTCCCGTACAGACCTACTCTCCCACTGGTGCCATGAGCTACTTAGAGACAACCACATGTCTCCCGTTCAGACTTACTCTCTCACTGGTGCCATGAGCTAACTCAGAGGCAATCACATGTCTCCCGTACGGACCTACTCTCTCATTGGTGCCATGAGCTAACTCAGAGGCAACCACATGTCTCCCGTACAGACCTACTCTCTCACTGGTGCCATGAGCTAACTCAGAGGCAACAACATGTCTCCTGTACAGACCTACTCTCTCACTGGTGCCATGAGCAAATTCAGAGGCAACCACATGTCTCCTGTACAGACTTACTCTCTCACTGATATCATGAGCTAACTCAGAGGCAACCACATGTCTTCCGTATAGACCTACTCACTGGTGCCATGAGCTAACTCAGAGGCAACTATGTGTCTCCCATACAGACCTACATACTCTCTCACTGGTGCCATGAGCTAACTCAGAGGCAACCACATGTCTCCCGTACAGACCTACTCTCTCACTGGTTCCATGAGCTAACTCAGAGGCAACCACATGTCTCCTGTACAGACCTACTCTCTCACTGGTGCCATGAGCTAACTCAGAGGCAACCACATGTCTCCCGTACAGACCTACTCTCTCACTGGTGCCATGAGCTAACTCAGAGGCAACCACATGTCTCCAGTACAGACCTACTCTCTCACTGGTGCCATGAGCTAACTCAGAGGCAACCACATGTCTCCAGTACAGACCTACTCTCTCACTGGTGCCAAGAGCTAACTCAGAGGCAACCACATGTCTCCCGCACAGACCTACTTCTCACTGGTGCCATGAGCTAACTCAGAGGCAACCACATGTCTCCCGTACAGACCTACTCTCTCAGTGGTGCCATGAGCTAACTCAGAGGCAACCACATGTCTCCCGTACAGACCTACTCTCTCACTGGTGCCATGCGCTAACTCAGAGGCAACCACATGTCTCTCGTACAGACCTACATGTACTCTCTCACTGGTGCCATGAGCTAGCTCAGAGGCAACCACATGTCTCCCGTACAGACCTACTCTCTCACTGGTGCCATGAGCTAACTCAGAGGCAACCACATGTCTCCCGTACAGACCTACTCTCTCACTGGTGCCATGAGCTAACTCAGAGGCAACCACATGTCTCCCGTACAGACCTACTCTCTCACTGGTGCCATGAGCTAACTCAGAGGCAACCACATGTCTCCCGTACAGACCTACTCTCTCACTGGTGCCATGCGCTAACTCAGAGGCAACCACATGTCTCCCGTACAGACCTACTCTCTCACTGGTGCCATGAGCTAACTCAGAGGCAACCACATGTCTCCCGTACAGACCTACTCTCTCACTGGTGCCATGAGCTAACTCAGAGGCAACCACATGTCTCCCGTACAGACCTACTCTCTCACTGGTGCCATGAGCTAACTCAGAGGCAACCACATGTCTCCCATACAGACCTACTCTCTCACTGGTGCCATGATCTAACTCAGAGGCAACGACATGTCTCCCGTACAGACCTACTCTCTCACTGGTGCCATGAGCTAACTCAGAGGCAACCACATGTCTCCCGTACAGACCTACTCTCTCACTGGTGCCATGAGCTAACTCAGAGGCAACCACATGTCTCCCGTACAGACCTACTCTCTCACTGGTGCCATGAGCTAACTCAGAGGCAACCACATGTCTCCCATACAGACCTACTCTCTCACTGGTGCCATGAGCTAACTCAGAGGCAACCACATGTCTCCCGTACAGACCTACTCTCTCACTGGTGCCATGAGCTAACTCAGAGGCAACCACATGTCTCCCGTACAGACCTACTCTCTCACTGGTGCCATGAGCTAACTCAGAGGCAACCACATGTCTCCCGTACAGACCTACTCTCTCACTGGTGCCATGAGCTAACTCAGAGGCAACCACATGTCTCCCGTACAGACCTACTCTCTCACTGGTGCCATGAGCTAACTCAGAGGCAACCACATGTCTCCCATTCAGACCTACTCTCTCACTGTTGCCATGAGCTAACTCAGAAGCAACCATATGTCTCCGGTACAGACCTACTCTCTTACTGGTGCCATGAGCTAACTCAGAGGCAACCACATGTCTCCAGTACAGACCTACTCTCTCACTGGTGCCATGAGCTAACTCAGAGGCAACCACATGTCTCCAGTACAGACCTACACTCTCACTGGTGCCAAGAGCTAACTCAGAGGCAACCACATGTCTCCCGCACAGACCTACTTCTCACTGGTGCCATGAGCTAACTCAGAGGCAACCACATGTCTCCCGTACAGACCTACTCCCTCAGTGGTGCCATGAGCTAACTCAGAGGCAACCACATGTCTCCCATACAGACCTACTCTCTCACTGGTGCCATGCGCTAACTCAGAGGCAACCACATGTCTCCCGTACAGAACTACATGTACTCTCTCACTGGTGCCATGAGCTAGCTCAGAGGCAACCACATGTCTCCCGTACAGACCTACTCTCTCACTGGTGCCATGAGCTAACCCAGAGGCAACCACATGTCTCCTGTACAGACCTACTCTCTCACTGGTGCCATGAGCTAACTCAGAGGCAACCACATGTCTCCCGTACAGACCTACTCTCTCACTGATGCCATGAGCTAACTCAGAGGCAACCACATGTCTCATGTACAGACCTACTCTCTCACTGGTATCATGCGCTAACTCAGATGCAACCACATGTCGCCCGTACAGACCTACTCTCTCACTGGTGCCATGAGCTAACTCAGAGGCAACCACATGTCTCCCGTACAGACCTACTCTCTCACTGGTGCCATGAGCTAACTCAGAGGCAACCACATGTCTCCCGTTCAGACCTACTCTCCAACTGGTGCCATGAGCTAACACAGAGACAACCACATGTCTCCCTTACAGACCTATTCTCTCACTGGTGCCATGAGCTAACTAAGAGGCAACCACATGTCTCCCGTACAGACCTATTCTCTCACTGGTCCCATGAGCTAACTCAGAGGAAACCACATGTCTCCTGTACAGACCTACCCTCTCACTGGTGCCATGAGCTAACTCAGAGGCAACCACATGTCTCCCGTACCGAGCTACTCTCTCACTGGTGCCATGAACTAACTTAGAGGCAACCACATGTCTTCCATACAGACCTACTCTCTCACTGGTGCCATGAGCTAACTCAGAGGCAACCACATGTCTCCCTACAGACCTACTCTCTCACTGGTGCCATGAGCTAACTCAGAGGCAACCACATGTCTCCAATACAGACCTACTCTCTCACTGGTGCCATGATCTAACTCAGAGGCAACGACATGTCTCCCGTACAGACCTACTCTCTCACTGGTGCCATGAGCTAACTCAGAGGCAACCACATGTCTCCCGTACAGACCTACTCTCTCACTGGTACCATGAGCTAACTCAGAGGCAACCACATGTCTCCCGTACAGACCTACTCTCTCACTGGTGCCATGAGCTAACTCAGAGGCAACCACATGTCTCCTGTAATGACCTACTCTCTCACTGGTACCATGAGCTAACTCAGAGGCAACCACATGTCTCCTGTACAGACCTACTCACTGGTGCCATGAACTAACTGAGAGGCAACCACGTGTCTCCCATACAGACCTACTCTCTCACTGGTGCCATGAGCTAACTCAGAGGCAACCACATGTCTCCCGTACAGACCTACTCTCTCACTGGTGCCATGAGCTAACTCAGAGGCAACCACATGTCTCCCGTACAGACCTACTCTCTCACTGGTGCCATGAGCTAACTCAGAGGCAACCACATGTCTCCCGTACAGACCTACTCTCTCACTGGTGCCATGAGCTAACTCAAAGGCAACCACATGTCTCCCGTACAGACCTACTCTCTCACTGGTGCCATGAGCTAACTCAGTGGCAACCACATGTCTCCCATCCAGACCTACTCTCTCACTGTTGCCATGAGCTCACTCAGAAGCAACCATATGTCTCCGGTACAGACCTACTCTCTCACTGGTGCCATGAGCTAACTCAGAGGCAACCACATGTCTCCAGTACAGACCTACTCTCTCAATGGTGCCATGAGCTAACTCAGAGGCAACCACATGTCTCCAGTACAGACCTACACTCTCACTGGTGCCAAGAGCTAACTCAGAGGCAACCACATGTCTCCCGCACAGACCTACTTCTCACTGGTGCCATGAGCTAACTCAGAGGCAACCACATGTCTCCCGTACAGACCTACTCCCTCAGTGGTGCCATGAGCTAACTCAGAGGCAACCACATGTCTCCCGTACAGACCTACTCTCTCACTGGTGCCATGCGCTAACTCAGAGGCAACCACATGTCTCCCGTACAGACCTACATGTACTCTCTCACTGGTGCCATGAGCTAGCTCAGAGGCAACCACATGTCTCCCGTACAGACCTACTCTCTCACTGGTGCCATGAGCTAACTCAGAGGCAACCACATGTCTCCTGTACAGACCTACTCTCTCACTGGTGCCATGAGCTAACTCAGAGGCAACCACATGTCTCCCGTACAGACCTACTCTCTCACTGATGCCATGAGCTAACTCAGAGGCAACCACATGTCTCACGTACAGACCTACTCTCTCACTGGTATCATGCGCTAACTCAGATGCAACCACATGTCGCCCGTACAGACCTACTCTCTCACTGGTGCCATGAGCTAACTTAGAGACAACCACATGTCTCCCGTTCAGACCTACTCTCTCACTGGTGCCATGAGCTAACTCAGAGGCAACCACATGTCTCCCGTACAGACCTACTCTCTCAGTGGTGCCATGAGCTAACTCAGAGGCAACCACATGTCTCCCGTACAGACCTACTCTCTCACTGGTGCCATGAGCTAACTCAGAGGCAACAACATGTCTCCTGTACAGACCTACTCTCTCACTGGTGCCATGAGCAAATTCAGAGGCAACCACATGTCTCCTGTACAGACCTACTCTCTCACTGATACCATGAGCTAACTCAGAGGCAACCACATGTCTTCCGTACAGACCTACTCACTGGTGCCATGAGCTAACTCAGAGGCAACTACGTGTCTCCCATACAGACCTACATACTCTCTCACTGGTGCCATGAGCTAACTCAGTGGCAACCACATGTCTCCCGTACAGACCTACTCTCTCATTGGTGCCATGAGCTAACTCAGAGGCAACCACATGACTCCCGTACAGACCTACTCTCTCACTGGTGCCATGAGCTAACTCAGAGGCAACCACATGTCTCCAGTACAGACCTACACTCTCACTGGTGCCAAGAGCTAACTCAGAGGCAACCACATGTCTCCCGCACAGACCTACTTCTCACTGGTGCCATGAGCTAACTCAGAGGCAACCACATGTCTCCCGTACAGACCTACTCTCTTACTGGTGCCATGCTCTAACTCAGAGGCAACCACATGTCTCCCGTACAGACCTACATGTACTCTCTCACTGGTGCCATGAGCTAGCTCAGAGGCAACCACATGTCTCCCGTACAGACCTACTCTCTCACTGGTGCCATGAGCTAACTCAGAGGCAACCACATGTCTCCTGTACAGACCTACTCTCTCACTGGTGCCATGAGCTAACTCAGAGGCAACCACATGTCTCCCGTACAGACCTACTCTCTCACTGGTGCATTGAGCTAACTCAGAGGCAACCACATGTCTCACGTACAGACCTACTCTCTCACTGGTGTCATGCGCTAACTCAGATGCAATCACATGTCGCCCGTACAGACCTACTCTCTCACTGGTGCCATGAGCTAACTAAGAGGTAACCACATGTCTCCCGTACAGACCTATTCTCTCACTGGTCCCATGAGCTAACTCAGAGGAAACCACATGTCTCCTGTACAGATCTACTCTCTCACTGGTGCCATGAGCTAACTCAGAGGCAACCACATGTCTCCCGTACCGAGCTACTCTCTCACTGGTGCCATGAGCTAACTTAGAGGCAACCACATGTCTTCCATACAGACCTACTCTCTCACTGGTGCCATGAGCTAACTCAGAGGCAACCACATGTCTCCATACAGACCTACTCTCCCACTGGTGCCATGAGCTAACTCAGAGGCAACCACATGTCTCCCGTACAGACCTACTGTCTCTCTGGTGCCATGAGCTAACTCAGAGGCAACCACATGCCTCCCGTACAGACCTACTCTCTCACTGGTGCCATGAGCTAACTCAGAGGCAACCACATGTCTACCGCACAGACCTACTCTCCCACTGGTGCCATGAGCTAACTCAGAGGCAATCACATGTCTCCCGTACAGACCTACTCTCCCACTGGTGCCATGAGCTACTTAGAGACAACCACATGTCTCCCGTTAAGACCTACTCTCTCACTGGTGCCATGAGCTAACTCAGAGGCAACCACATGTCTCCCGTACAGACCTACTCTCTCAGTGGTGCCATGAGCTAACTCAGAGGCAACCACATGTCTCCCGTACAGACCTACTCTCTCACTGGTGCCATGAGCTAACTCAGAGGCAACAACATGTCTCCTGTACAGACCTACTCTCTCACTGGTGCCATGAGCAAATTCAGAGGCAACCACATGTCTCCTGTACAGACCTACTCTCTCACTGATACCATGAGCTAACTCAGAGGCAACCACATGTCTTCCATACAGACCTACTCACTGGTGCCATGAGCTAACTCAGAGGCAACTACGTGTCTCTCATACAGACCTACATACTCTCTCACTGGTGCCATGAGCTAACTCAGAGGCAACCACATGTCTCCCGTACAGACCTACTCTCTCACTGGTGCCATGAGCTAACTCAGAGGCAACCACATGTCTCCCGTACAGACCTACTCTCTCACTGGTGCCATGAGCTAACTCAGAGGCAACCACATGTCTCCCGTACAGACCTACTCTCTCACTGGTGCCATGAGCTAACTCAGAGGCAACCACATGTCTCCCGTACAGACCTACTCTCTCACTGGTGCCATGAGCTAACTCAGAGGCAACCACATGTCTCCCGTACAGACCTACTCTCTCACTGGTGCCATGAGCTAACTTAGAGGCAACCACATGTCTCCCGTACAGACCTACTCTCTCACTGGTGCCATGAGCTAACTCAGAGGCAACCACATGTCTCCCGTACAGACCTACTCTCTCACTGGTGCCATGAGCTAACTCAGAGGCAACCACATGTCTCCCGTACAGACCTACTCTCTCACTGGTGCCATGAGCTAACTCAGAGGCAACCACATGTCTCCCGTACAGACCTACTCTCTCACTGGTGCCATGAGCTAACTCAGAGGCAACCACATGTCTCCCGTACAGACCTACTCTCTCACTGGTGCCATGAGCTAACTCAGAGGCAACCACATGTCTCCCGTACAGACCTATTCTCTCACTGGTGCCATGAGCTAACTCAGAGGCAACCACATGTCTCCCGTACAGACCTACTCTCTCACTGGTGCCATGAGCTAACTCAGAGGCAACCACATGTCTCTCGTACAGACCTACTCTCTCACTGGTGCCATGAGCTAACTCAGAGGCAACCACATGTCTCCCGTACAGACCTACTCTCTCACTGGTGCCATGAGCTAACTCAGAGGCAACCACATGTCTCCCGTACAGACCTACTCTCTCACTGGTGCCATGAGCTAACTCAGAGGCAACCACATGTCTCCCGTACAGACCTACTCTCTCACTGGTGCCATGAGCTAACTCAGAGGCAACCACATGTCTCCCGTACAGACCTACTCTCTCACTGGTGCCATGAGCTAACTCAGAGGCAACCACATGTCTCCCGTACAGACCTACTCTCTCACTGGTACCATGAGCTAACTCAGAGGCAACCACATGTCTCCCGTACAGACCTACTCTCTCACTGGTGCCATGAGCTAACTCAGAGGCAACCACATGTCTCCCGTACAGACCTACTCTCTCACTGGTGCCATGAGCTAACTAAGAGGCAACCACATGTCTCCCGTACAGACTTATTCTCTCACTGGTGCCATGAGCTAACTAAGAGGCAACCACATGTCTCCCGTACAGACCTACTCTCTCACTGGTGCATTAGCTAACTCAGAGACAACCACATGTCTCCTGTACAGACCTACTCTCTCACTGTTGCCATGAGCTAACTCAGAAGCAACCACATGTCTCCCACACAGACCTACTCTCCCACTGGTGCCATGAGCTAACTCAGAGGCAACCACATGTCTCCCATACAGACCTACTCTCCCACTGGTGCCATGAGCTAACTCAGAGACAACCACATGTCTCCCGTTCAGACCTACTCTCTCACTGTTGCCATGAGCTAACTCAGAGGCAACCACATGTCTCCCGTACAGACCTACTCTCTCACTGATGCCATGAGCTAACTCAGAGGCAACCACATGTCTCCCGTACAGACCTACTCTCTCACTGTTGCCATGAGCTAACTCAGAGGCAACCACATGTCTCCCGTACAGACCTACTCTCTCACTGGTACCATGAGCTAACTCAGAGGCAACCACATGTCTCCTGTACAGACCTACTCACTGGTGCCATGAACTAACTGAGAGGCAACCACGTGTCTCCCATACAGACCTACTCTCTCACTGATGCCATGAGCTAACTCAGAGGCAACCACATGTCTCCCGTACAGACACACTCTCTCACTGGTGCCATGAGCTAACTCAGAGGCAACCACATGTCTCCCGTACAGACCTACTCTCTCACTGGTGCCATGAGCTAACTCAGAGGCAACCACATGTCTCCCGTACAGACCTACTCACTCACTGGTGCCATGAGCTAACTCAGAGGCAACCACATGTCTCCCGTACAGACCTACTCTCTCACTGGTGCCATGAGCTAACTCAGAGGCAACCACATGTCTCCCGTAAAGACCTACTCTCTCATTGGTGCCATGAGCTAACTCAGAGGCAACCACATGTCTCCCGTACAGACCTACTCTCTCACTGGTGCCATGAGCTAACTCAGAGGCAACCACATGTCTCCCGTACAGACCTACTCTCTCACTGGTGCCATGAGCTAACTAAGAGGTAACCACATGTCTCCCGTACAGACTTACTCTCTCACTGGTGCCATGAGCTAACTAAGAGGCAACCACATGTCTCCCGTACAGACCTACTCACTCACTGGTGCATTAGCTAACTCAGAGACAACCACATGTCTCCTGTACAGACCTACTCTCTCACTGTTGCCATGAGCTAACTCAGAAGCAACCACATGTCTCCCGCACAGACCTACTCTCCCACTGGTGCCATGAGCTAACTCAGAGGCAACCACATGTCTCCCATACAGACCTACTCTCCCACTGGTGCCATGAGCTAACTCAGAGACAACCACATGTCTCCCGTTCAGTCCTACTCTCTCACTGTTGCCATGAGCTAACTCAGAGGCAACCACATGTCTCCCGTACAGACCTACTCTCTCACTGGTGCCATGAGCTAACTCAGAGGCAACCACATATCTCCCGTACAGACCTACTCTCTCACTGGTGCCATGAGCTAACTAAGAGGCAACCACATGTCTCCTGTACAGACCTACTCACTGGTGCCATGAACTAACTGAGAGGCAACCACGTGTCTCCCATACAGACCTACTCTCTCACTGGTGCCATGAGCTAACTCAGAGGCAACCACATGTCTCCCGTACGGACACACTCTCTCACTGGTGCCATGAGCTAACTCAGAGGCAACCACATGTCTCCCGTACAGACCTACTCTCTCACTGGTGCCATGAGCTAACTCAGAAGCAACCACATGTCTCCCGTACAGACCTACTCTCTCACTGGTGCCATGAGCTAACTCAGAGGCAACCACATGTCTCCCGTACAGACCTACTCTCTCACTGGTGCCATGAGCTAACTCAGAGGCAACCACATGTCTCCCGTACAGACCTACTCTCTCACTGGTGCCATGAGCTAACTCAGAGGCAACCACATTTCTCCCGTACAGACCTACTCTCTCACTGTTGCCATGAGCTAACTCAGAGGCAACCACATGTCTCCCATACAGACCTACTCTCTCACTGTTGCCATGAGCTAACTCAGAGGCAACCATATGTCTCCGGTACAGACCTACTCTCTCACTGGTGCCATGAGCTAACTCAGAGGCAACCACATGTCTCCAGTACAGACCTACTCTCTCACTGGTGCCATGAGCTAACTCAGAGGCAACCACATGTCTACAGTACAGACCTACTCTCTCACTGGTGCCAAGAGCTAACTCAGAGGAAACCACATGTCTCCCGCACAGACCTACTTCTCACTGGTGCCATGAGCTAACTCAGAGGCAACCACATGTCTCCCGTACAGACCTACTCTCTCAGTGGTTCCATGAGCTAACTCAGAGACAACCACATGTCTCCCGTACAGACCTACTCTCTCACTGGTGCCATGCGCTAACTCAGAGGCAACCACATGTCTCCCATACAGACCAACATGTACTCTCTCACTGGTCCCATGAGCTAGCTCAGAGGCAACCACATGTCTCCCGTACAGACCTACTCTCTCACTGGTGCCATGAGCTAACTCAGAGGCAACCACATGTCTCCTGTACAGACCTACTCTCTCATTGGTGCCATGAGCTAACTCAGAGGCAACCACATGTCTCCCGTACAGACCTACTCTCTCACTGGTGCCATGAGCTAACTCAGAGGCAACCACATGTCTCACGTACAGACCTACTCTCTCACTGGTGCCATGCGCTAACTCAGATGCAACCACATGTCTCCCGTACAGACCTACTCTCTCACTGGTGCCATGAGCTAACTCAGAGGCAACCACATGTCTCCCGTACAGACCTACTCTCTCACTGGTGCCATGAGCTAACTCAGAGGCAATCACATGTCTCCCGTTCAGACCTACTCTCCAACTGGTGCCATGAGCTAACTCAGAGACAACCACATGTCTCCCTTACAGACCTATTCTCTCACTGGTGCCATGAGCTAACTAAGAGGCAACCACATGTCTCCCGTACAGACCTATTCTCTCACTGGTCCCATGAGCTAACTCAGAGGAAACCACATGTCTCCTGTACAGACCTACTCTCTCACTGGTGCCATGAGCTAACTCAGAGGCAACCACATGTCTCCCATACAGACCTACTGTCTCTCTGGTGCCATGAGCTAACTCAGAGGCAACCACATGCCTCCCGTACAGACCTACTCTCTCACTGGTGCCATGAGCTAACTCAGAGGCAACCACATATCTACCGCACAGACCTACTACTCTCCCACTGGTGCCATGAGCTAACTCAGAGGCAACCACATGTCTCCCGTACAGACCTACTCTCCCACTGGTGCCATGAGCTAACTCAGAGGCAACCACATGTCTCCCATACAGACCTACTCTCTCACTGTTGCCATGAGCTAACTCAGAGGCAATCATATGTCTCCGGTACAGACCTACTCTCTCACTGGTGCCATGAGCTAACTCAGAGGCAACCACATGTCTCCAGTACAGACCTACTCTCTCACTGGTGTCATGAGCTAACTCAGAGGCAACAACATGTCTCCAGTACAGACCTACTCTCTCACTGGTGCCAAGAGCTAACTCAGAGGCAACCACATGTCTCCCGCACAGACCTACTTCTCACTGGTGCCATGAGCTAACTCAGAGGCAACCACATGTCTCCCGTACAGACCTACTCTCTCAGTGGTGCCATGAGCTAACTCAGAGGCAACCACATGTCTCCCGTACAGACCTACTCTCTCACTGGTGCATTAGCTAACTCAGAGACAACCACATGTCTCCTGTACAGACCTACTCTCTCACTGATAACATGAGCTAACTCAGAGGCAACCACATGTCTTCCGTATAGACCTACTCACTGGTGCCATGAGCTAACTCAGAGGCAACTATGTGTCTCCCATACAGACCTACATACTCTCTCACTGGTGCCATGAGCTAACTCAGAGGCAACCACATGTCTCCCGTACAGACCTACTCTCTCACTGGTTCCATGAGCTAACTCAGAGGCAACCACATGTCTCCCGTACAGACCTACTCTCTCACTGGTGCCATGAGCTAACTCAGAGGCAACCACATGTCTCCCGTACAGACCTACTCTCTCACTGGTGCCATGAGCTAACTCAGAGGCAACCACATGTCTCCCGTACAGACCTACTCTCTCACTGGTGCATTAGCTAACTCAGAGACAACCACATGTCTCCTGTACAGACCTACTCTCTCACTGTTGCCATGAGCTAACTCAGAAGCAACCACATGTCTCCCACACAGACCTACTCTCCCACTGGTGCCATGAGCTAACTCAGAGGCAACCACATGTCTCCCATACAGACCTACTCTCCCACTGGTGCCATGAGCTAACTCAGAGACAACCACATGTCTCCCGTTCAGACCTACTCTCTCACTGTTGCCATGAGCTAACTCAGAGGCAACCACATGTCTCCCGTACAGACCTACTCTCTCACTGATGCCATGAGCTAACTCAGAGGCAACCACATGTCTCCCGTACAGACCTACTCTCTCACTGTTGCCATGAGCTAACTCAGAGGCAACCACATGTCTCCCGTACAGACCTACTCTCTCACTGGTACCATGAGCTAACTCAGAGGCAACCACATGTCTCCTGTACAGACCTACTCACTGGTGCCATGAACTAACTGAGAGGCAACCACGTGTCTCCCATACAGACCTACTCTCTCACTGATGCCATGAGCTAACTCAGAGGCAACCACATGTCTCCCTTACAGACACACTCTCTCACTGGTGCCATGAGCTAACTCAGAGGCAACCACATGTCTCCCGAGCAGACCTACTCTCTCACTGGTGCAATGAGCTAACTCAGAGGCAACCACATGTCTCCCGTACAGACCTACTCACTCACTGGTGCCATGAGCTAACTCAGAGGCAACCACATGTCTCCCGTACAGACCTACTCTCTCACTGGTGCCATGAGCTAACTCAGAGGCAACCACATGTCTCCCGTAAAGACCTACTCTCTCATTGGTGCCATGAGCTAACTCAGAGGCAACCACATGTCTCCCGTACAGACCTACTCTCTCACTGGTGCCATGAGCTAACTCAGAGGCAACCACATGTCTCCCGTACAGACCTACTCTCTCACTGGTGCCATGAGCTAACTAAGAGGTAACCACATGTCTCCCGTACAGACTTACTCTCTCACTGGTGCCATGAGCTAACTAAGAGGCAACCACATGTCTCCCGTACAGACCTACTCACTCACTGGTGCATTAGCTAACTCAGAGACAACCACATGTCTCCTGTACAGACCTACTCTCTCACTGTTGCCATGAGCTAACTCAGAAGCAACCACATGTCTCCCGCACAGACCTACTCTCCCACTGGTGCCATGAGCTAACTCAGAGGCAACCACATGTCTCCCATACAGACCTACTCTCCCACTGGTGCCATGAGCTAACTCAGAGACAACCACATGTCTCCCGTTCAGTCCTACTCTCTCACTGTTGCCATGAGCTAACTCAGAGGCAACCACATGTCTCCCGTACAGACCTACTCTCTCACTGGTGCCATGAGCTAACTCAGAGGCAACCACATATCTCCCGTACAGACCTACTCTCTCACTGGTGCCATGAGCTAACTAAGAGGCAACCACATGTCTCCTGTACAGACCTACTCACTGGTGCCATGAACTAACTGAGAGGCAACCACGTGTCTCCCATACAGACCTACTCTCTCACTGGTGCCATGAGCTAACTCAGAGGCAACCACATGTCTCCCGTACGGACACACTCTCTCACTGGTGCCATGAGCTAACTCAGAGGCAACCACATGTCTCCCGTACAGACCTACTCTCTCACTGGTGCCATGAGCTAACTCAGAAGCAACCACATGTCTCCCGTACAGACCTACTCTCTCACTGGTGCCATGAGCTAACTCAGAGGCAACCACATGTCTCCCGTACAGACCTACTCTCTCACTGGTGCCATGAGCTAACTCAGAGGCAACCACATGTCTCCCGTACAGACCTACTCTCTCACTGGTGCCATGAGCTAACTCAGAGGCAACCACATTTCTCCCGTACAGACCTACTCTCTCACTGTTGCCATGAGCTAACTCAGAGGCAACCACATGTCTCCCATACAGACCTACTCTCTCACTGTTGCCATGAGCTAACTCAGAGGCAACCATATGTCTCCGGTACAGACCTACTCTCTCACTGGTGCCATGAGCTAACTCAGAGGCAACCACATGTCTCCAGTACAGACCTACTCTCTCACTGGTGCCATGAGCTAACTCAGAGGCAACCACATGTCTACAGTACAGACCTACTCTCTCACTGGTGCCAAGAGCTAACTCAGAGGCAACCACATGTCTCCCGCACAGACCTACTTCTCACTGGTGCCATGAGCTAACTCAGAGGCAACCACATGTCTCCCGTACAGACCTACTCTCTCAGTGGTTCCATGAGCTAACTCAGAGACAACCACATGTCTCCCGTACAGACCTACTCTCTCACTGGTGCCATGCGCTAACTCAGAGGCAACCACATGTCTCCCATACAGACCAACATGTACTCTCTCACTGGTCCCATGAGCTAGCTCAGAGGCAACCACATGTCTCCCGTACAGACCTACTCTCTCACTGGTGCCATGAGCTAACTCAGAGGCAACCACATGTCTCCTGTACAGACCTACTCTCTCACTGGTGCCATGAGCTAACTCAGAGGCAACCACATGTCTCCCGTACAGACCTACTCTCTCACTGGTGCCATGAGCTAACTCAGAGGCAACCACATGTCTCACGTACAGACCTACTCTCTCACTGGTGCCATGCGCTAACTCAGATGCAACCACATGTCTCCCGTACAGACCTACTCTCTCACTGGTGCCATGAGCTAACTCAGAGGCAACCACATGTCTCCCGTACAGACCTACTCTCTCACTGGTGCCATGAGCTAACTCAGAGGCAATCACATGTCTCCCGTTCAGACCTACTCTCCAACTGGTGCCATGAGCTAACTCAGAGACAACCACATGTCTCCCTTACAGACCTATTCTCTCACTGGTGCCATGAGCTAACTAAGAGGCAACCACATGTCTCCCGTACAGACCTATTCTCTCACTGGTCCCATGAGCTAACTCAGAGGAAACCACATGTCTCCTGTACAGACCTACTCTCTCACTGGTGCCATGAGCTAACTCAGAGGCAACCACATGTCTCCCATACAGACCTACTGTCTCTCTGGTGCCATGAGCTAACTCAGAGGCAACCACATGCCTCCCGTACAGACCTACTCTCTCACTGGTGCCATGAGCTAACTCAGAGGCAACCACATGTCTACCGCACAGACCTACTCTCCCACTGGTGCCATGAGCTAACTCAGAGGCAACCACATGTCTCCCGTACAGACCTACTCTCCCACTGGTGCCATGAGCTAACTCAGAGGCAACCACATGTCTCCCATACAGACCTACTCTCTCACTGTTGCCATGAGCTAACTCAGAGGCAATCATATGTCTCCGGTACAGACCTACTCTCTCACTGGTGCCATGAGCTAACTCAGAGGCAACCACATGTCTCCAGTACAGACCTACTCTCTCACTGGTGTCATGAGCTAACTCAGAGGCAACCACATGTCTCCAGTACAGACCTACTCTCTCACTGGTGCCAAGAGCTAACTCAGAGGCAACCACATGTTTCCCGCACAGACCTACTTCTCACTGGTGCCATGAGCTAACTCAGAGGCAACCACATGTCTCCCGTACAGACCTACTCTCTCAGTGGTGCCATGAGCTAACTCAGAGGCAACCACATGTCTCCCGTACAGACCTACTCTCTCACTGGTGCCATGCGCTAAATCAGAAGCAACCACATGTCTCCCGTACAGACCTACATGTACTCTCTCACTGGTGTCATGAGCTAGCTCAGAGGCAACCACATGTCTCCCGTACAGACCTACTCTCTCACTGGTGCCATGAGCTAACTCAGAGGCAACCACATGTCTCCTGTACAAACCTACTCTCTCACTGGTGCCATGAGCTAACTCAGAGGCAACCACATGTCTCCCGTACAGACCTACTCTCTCACTGGTGCCATGAGCTAACTCAGAGGCAACCACATGTCTCACGTACAGACCTACTCTCTCACAGGTGCCATGCGCTAACTCAGATGCAACCACATGTCTCCCGTACAGACCTACTCTCTCACTGGTGCCATGAGCTAACTCAGAGGCAACCACATGTCTCCCATACAGACCTACTCTCTCACTGGTGCCATGAGCTAACTCAGAGGCAACCACATGTCTCCCGTTCAGACCTACTCTCCAACTGGTGCCATGAGCTAACTCAGAGACAACCACATGTCTCCCTTACAGACCTATTCTCTCACTGGTGCCATGAGCTAACTAAGAGGCAACCACATGTCTCCTGTACAGACCTATTCTCTCACTGGTCCCATGAGCTAACTCAGAGGAAACCACATGTCTCCTGTACAGACCTACTCTCTCACTGGTGCCATGAGCTAACTCAGAGGCAACCACATGTCTCCCGTACCGAGCTACTCTCTCACTGGTGCCATGAGCTAACTTAGAGGCAACCACATGTCTCCCATACAGACCTACTCTCTCACTGGTGCCATGAGCTAACTCAGAGGCAACCACATGTCTCCCGTACAGACCTACTCTCCCACTGGTGCCATGAGCTAACTCAGAGGCAACCACATGTCTCCCGTACAGACCTACTGTCTCTATTGTGCCATGAGCTAACTCAGAAGCAACCACATGCCTCCAGTACAGACCTACTCTCTCACTGGTGCAATGAGCTAACTCATAGGCAACCACATGTCTACCGCAGAGACTAACTCTCCCACTGATGCCATGAGCTAACTCAGAGGCAACCACATGTCTCCCGTACAGACCTACTCTCCCACTGGTGCCATGAGCTACTTAGAGACAACCACATGTCTCCCGTTCAGACTTACTCTCTCACTGGTGCCATGAGCTAACTCAGAGGCAATCACATGTCTCCCGTACGGACCTACTCTCTCATTGGTGCCATGAGCTAACTCAGAGGCAACCACATGTCTCCCGTACAGACCTACTCTCTCACTGGTGCCATGAGCTAACTCAGAGGCAACAACATGTCTCCTGTACAGACCTACTCTCTCACTGGTGCCATGAGCAAATTCAGAGGCAACCACATGTCTCCTGTACAGACCTACTCTCTCACTGATACCATGAGCTAACTCAGAGGCAACCACATGTCTTCCGTATAGACCTACTCACTGGTGCCATGAGCTAACTCAGAGGCAACTATGTGTCTCCCATACAGACCTACATACTCTCTCACTGGTGCCATGAGCTAACTCAGAGGCAACCACATGTCTCCCGTACAGACCTACTCTCTCACTGGTTCCATGAGCTAACTCAGAGGCAACCACATGTCTCCCGTACAGACCTACTCTCTCACTGGTGCCATGAGCTAACTCAGAGGCAACCACATGTCTCCCGTACAGACCTACTCTCTCACTGGTGCCATGAGCTAACTCAGAGGCAACCACATGTCTCCAGTACAGACCTACTCTCTCACTGGTGCCATGAGCTAACTCAGAGGCAACCACATGTCTCCAGTACAGACCTACTCTCTCACTGGTTCCAAGAGCTAACTCAGAGGCAACCACATGTCTCCCGCACAGACCTACTTCTCACTGGTGCCATGAGCTAACTCAGAGGCAACCACATGTCTCCCGTACAGACCTACTCTCTCAGTGGTGCCTTGAGCTAACTCAGAGGCAACCACATGTCTCCCGTACAGACCTACTCTCTCACTGGTGCCATGCGCTAACTCAGAGGCAACCACATGTCTCCCGTACAGACCTACATGTACTCTCTCACTGGTGCCATGAGCTAGCTCAGAGGCAACCACATGTCTCCCGTACAGACCTACTCTCTCACTGGTGCCATGAGCTAACTCAGAGGCAACCACATGTCTCCCGTACAGACCTACTCTCTCACTGGTGCCATGAGCTAACTCAGAGGCAACCACATGTCTCCCGTACAGACCTACTCTCTCACTGGTGCCATGAGCTAACTCAGAGGCAATCACATGTCTCCCGTACAGACCTACTCTCTCACTGGTGCCATGCGCTAACTCAGAGGCAACCACATGTCTCCCGTACAGACCTACTCTCTCACTGGTGCCATGAGCTAACTCAGAGGCAACCACATGTCTCCCGTACAGACCTACTCTCTCACTGGTGCCATGAGCTAACTCAGAGGCAACCACATGTCTCCCGTACAGATCTACTCTCTCACTGGTGCCATGAGCTAACTCAGAGGCAACCACATGTCTCCCATACAGACCTACTCTCTCACTGGTGCCATGATCTAACTCAGAGGCAACGACATGTCTCCCGTACAGACCTACTCTCTCACTGGTGCCATGAGCTAACTCAGAGGCAACCACATGTCTCCCGTACAGACCTACTCTCTCACTGGTGCCATGAGCTAACTCAGAGGCAACCACATGTCTCCCGTACAGACCTACTCTCTCACTGGTGCCATGAGCTAACTCAGAGGCAACCACATGTCTCCCATACAGACCTACTCTCTCACTGGTGCCATGAGCTAACTCAGAGGCAACCACATGTCTCCCGTACAGACCTACTCTCTCACTGGTGCCATGAGCTAACTCAGAGGCAACCACATGTCTCCCGTACAGACCTACTCTCTCACTGGTGCCATGAGCTAACTCAGAGGCAACCACATGTCTCCCGTACAGACCTACTCTCTCACTGGTGCCATGAGCTAACTCAGAGGCAACCACATGTCTCCCGTACAGACCTACTCTCTCACTGGTGCCATGAGCTAACTCAGAGGCAACCATATGTCTCCGGTACAGACCTACTCTCTTACTGGTGCCATGAGCTAACTCAGAGGCAACCACATGTCTCCAGTACAGACCTACTCTCTCACTGGTGCCATGAGCTAACTCAGAGGCAACCACATGTCTCCAGTACAGACCTACACTCTCACTGGTGCCAAGAGCTAACTCAGAGGCAACCACATGTCTCCCGCACAGATCTACTTCTCACTGGTGCCATGAGCTAACTCAGAGGCAACCACATGTCTCCCGTACAGACCTACTCCCTCAGTGGTGCCATGAGCTAACTCAGAGGCAACCACATGTCTCCCTTACAGACCTACTCTCTCACTGGTGCCATGCGCTAACTCAGAGGCAACCACATGTCTCCCGTACAGACCTACATGTACTCTCTCACTGGTGCCATGAGCTAGCTCAGAGGCAACCACATGTCTCCCGTACAGACCTACTCTCTCACTGGTGCCATGAGCTAACTCAGAGGCAACCACATGTCTCCCGTACAGACCTACTCTCTCACTGGTGCCATGAGCTAACTCAGAGGCAACCACATGTCTCCCGTACAGACCTACTCTCTCACTGGTGCCATGAGCTAACTCAGAGGCAACCACATGTCTCCCGTACAGACCTACTCTCTCACTGGTGCCATGAGCTAACTCAGAGGCAACCACATGTCTCCCGTACAGACCTACTCTCTCACTGGTGCCATGAGCTAACTCAGAGGCAACCACATGTCTCCCATACAGACCTACTCTCTCACTGGTGCCATGATCTAACTCAGAGGCAACGACATGTCTCCCGTACAGACCTACTCTCTCACTGGTGCCATGAGCTAACTCAGAGGCAACCACATGTCTCCCGTACAGACCTACTCTCTCACTGGTGCCATGAGCTAACTCAGAGGCAACCACATGTCTCCCGTACAGACCTACTCTCTCACTGGTGCCATGAGCTAACTCAGAGGCAACCACATGTCTCCCATACAGACCTACTCTCTCACTGGTGCCATGAGCTAACTCAGAGGCAACCACATGTCTCCCGTACAGACCTACTCTCTCACTGGTGCCATGAGCTAACTCAGAGGCAACCACATGTCTCCCGTACAGACCTACTCTCTCACTGGTGCCATGAGCTAACTCAGAGGCAACCACATGTCTCCCGTACAGACCTACTCTCTCACTGGTGCCATGAGCTAACTCAGAGGCAACCACATGTCTCCCGTACAGACCTACTCTCTCACTGGTGCCATGAGCTAACTCAGAGGCAACCATATGTCTCCGGTACAGACCTACTCTCTTACTGGTGCCATGAGCTAACTCAGAGGCAACCACATGTCTCCAGTACAGACCTACTCTCTCACTGGTGCCATGAGCTAACTCAGAGGCAACCACATGTCTCCAGTACAGACCTACACTCTCACTGGTGCCAAGAGCTAACTCAGAGGCAACCACATGTCTCCCGCACAGACCTACTTCTCACTGGTGCCATGAGCTAACTCAGAGGCAACCACATGTCTCCCGTACAGACCTACTCCCTCAGTGGTGCCATGAGCTAACTCAGAGGCAACCACATGTCTCCCTTACAGACCTACTCTCTCACTGGTGCCATGCGCTAACTCAGAGGCAACCACATGTCTCCCGTACAGACCTACATGTACTCTCTCACTGGTGCCATGAGCTAGCTCAGAGGCAACCACATGTCTCCCGTACAGACCTACTCTATCACTGGTGCCATGAGCTAACCCAGAGGCAACCACATGTCTCCTGTACAGACCTACTCTCTCACTGGTGCCATGAGCTAACTCAGAGGCAACCACATGTCTCCTGTACAGACCTACTCTCTCACTGATGCCATGAGCTAACTCAGAGGCAACCACATGTCTCACGTACAGACCTACTCTCTCACTGGTATCATGCGCTAACTCAGATGCAACCACATGTCTCCCGTACAGACCTACTCTCTCACTGGTGCCATGAGCTAACTCAGAGGCAACCACATGTCTCCCGTACAGACCTACTCTCTCACTGGTGCCATGAGCTAACTCAGAGGCAACCACATGTCTCCCGTTCAGACCTACTCTCCAACTGGTGCCATGAGCTAACACAGAGACAACCACATGTCTCCCTTACAGACCTATTCTCTCACTGGTGCCATGAGCTAACTAAGAGGCAACCACATGTCTCCCGTACAGACCTATTCTCTCACTGGTCCCATGAGCTAACTCAGAGGAAACCACATGTCTCCTGTACAGACCTACCCTCTCACTGGTGCCATGAGCTAACTCAGAGGCAACCACATGTCTCCCGTACCGAGCTACTCTCTCACTGGTGCCATGAACTAAATTAGAGGCAACCACATGTCTTCCATACAGACCTACTCTCTCACTGGTGCCATGAGCTAACTCAGAGGCAACCACATGTCTCCCTACAGACCTACTCTCTCACTGGTGCCATGAGCTAACTCAGAGGCAACCACATGTCTCCAATACAGACCTACTCTCTCACTGGTGCCATGATCTAACTCAGAGGCAACGACATGTCTCCCGTACAGACCTACTCTCTCACTGGTGCCATGAGCTAACTCAGAGGCAACCACATGTCTCCCGTACAGACCTACTCTCTCACTGGTACCATGAGCTAACTCAGAGGCAACCACATGTCTCCCGTACAGACCTACTCTCTCACTGGTGCCATGAGCTAACTCAGAGGCAACCACATGTCTCCTGTAATGACCTACTCTCTCACTGGTACCATGAGCTAACTCAGAGGCAACCACATGTCTCCTGTACAGACCTACTCACTGGTGCCATGAACTAACTGAGAGGCAACCACGTGTCTCCCATACAGACCTACTCTCTCACTGGTGCCATGAGCTAACTCAGAGGCAACCACATGTCTCCCGTACAGACCTACTCTCTCACTGGTGCCATGAGCTAACTCAGAGGCAACCACATGTCTCCCGTACAGACCTACTCTCTCACTGGTGCCATGAGCTAACTCAGAGGCAACCACATGTCTCCCGTACAGACCTACTCTCTCACTGGTGCCATGAGCTAACTCAAAGGCAACCACATGTCTCCCGTACAGACCTACTCTCTCACTGGTGCCATGAGCTAACTCAGAGGCAACCACATGTCTCCCATCCAGACCTACTCTCTCACTGTTGCCATGAGCTAACTCAGAAGCAACCATATGTCTCCGGTACAGACCTACTCTCTCACTGGTGCCATGAGCTAACTCAGAGGCAACCACATGTCTCCAGTACAGACCTACTCTCTCACTGGTGCCATGAGCTAACTCAGAGGCAACCACATGTCTCCAGTACAGACCTACACTCTCACTGGTGCCAAGAGCTAACTCAGAGGCAACCACATGTCTCCCGCACAGACCTACTTCTCACTGGTGCCATGAGCTAACTCAGAGGCAACCACATGTCTCCCGTACAGACCTACTCCCTCAGTGGTGCCATGAGCTAACTCAGAGGCAACCACATGTCTCCCGTACAGACCTACTCTCTCACTGGTGCCATGCGCTAACTCAGAGGCAACCACATGTCTCCCGTACAGACCTACATGTACTCTCTCACTGGTGCCATGAGCTAGCTCAGAGGCAACCACATGTCTCCCGTACAGACCTACTCTCTCACTGGTGCCATGAGCTAACTCAGAGGCAACCACATGTCTCCTGTACAGACCTACTCTCTCACTGGTGCCATGAGCTAACTCAGAGGCAACCACATGTCTCCCGTACAGACCTACTCTCTCACTGATGCCATGAGCTAACTCAGAGGCAACCACATGTCTCACGTACAGACCTACTCTCTCACTGGTATCATGCGCTAACTCAGATGCAACCACATGTCGCCCGTACAGACCTACTCTCTCACTGGTGCCATGAGCTAACTCAGAGGCAACCACATGTCTCCCGTACAGACCTACTCTCTCACTGGTGCCATGAGCTAACTCAGAGGCAACCACATGTCTCCCGTTCAGACCTACTCTCCAACTGGTGCCATGAGCTAACACAGAGACAACCACATGTCTCCCTTACAGACCTATTCTCTCACTGGTGCCATGAGCTAACTAAGAGGCAACCACATGTCTCCCGTACAGACCTATTCTCTCACTGGTCCCATGAGCTAACTCAGAGGAAACCACATGTCTCCTGTACAGATCTACCCTCTCATTGGTGCCATGAGCTAACTCAGAGGCAACCACATGTCTCCCGTACCGAGCTACTCTCTCACTGGTGCCATGAACTAACTTAGAGGCAACCACATGTCTTCCATACAGACCTACTCTCTCACTGGTGCCATGAGCTAACTCAGAGGCAACCACATGTCTCCCTACAGACCTACTCTCCCACTGGTGCCATGAGCTAACTCAGAGGCAACCACATGTCTCCCGTACAGACCTACTGTCTCCCTGGTGCCATAAGCTAACTCAGAGGCAACCACATGCCTCCCGTACAGACCTACTCTCTCACTGGTGCCATGAGCTAACTCAGAGGCAACCACATGTCTACCGCACAGACCTACTCTCCCACTGGTGCCATGAGCTAACTCAGAGGCAACCACATGTCTCCCGTACAGACCTACTCTCCCACTGGTGCCATGAGCTACTTAGAGACAACCACATGTCTCCCGTTCAGACCTACTCTCTCACTGGTGCCATGAGCTAACTCAGAGGCAACCACATGTCTCCCGTACAGACCTACTCTCTCAGTGGTGCCATGAGCTAACTCAGAGGCAACCACATGTCTCCCGTACAGACCTACTCTCTCACTGGTGCCATGAGCTAACTCAGAGGCAACAACATGTCTCCTGTACAGACCTACTCTCTCACTGGTGCCATGAGCAAATTCAGAGGCAACCACATGTCTCCTGTACAGACCTACTCTCTCACTGATACCATGAGCTAACTCAGAGGCAACCACATGTCTTCCGTACAGACCTACTCACTGGTGCCATGAGCTAACTCAGAGGCAACTACGTGTCTCCCATACAGACCTACATACTCTCTCACTGGTGCCATGAGCTAACTCAGTGGCAACCACATGTCTCCCGTACAGACCTACTCTCTCATTGGTGCCATGAGCTAACTCAGAGGCAACCACATGACTCCCGTACAGACCTACTCTCTCACTGGTGCCATGAACTAACTCAGAGGCAACCACATGTCTCCAGTACAGACCTACACTCTCACTGGTGCCAAGAGCTAACTCAGAGGCAACCACATGTCTCCCGCACAGACCTACTTCTCACTGGTGCCATGAGCTAACTCAGAGGCAACCACATGTCTCCCGTACAGACCTACTCTCTTACTGGTGCCATGCTCTAACTCAGAGGCAACCACATGTCTCCCGTACAGACCTACATGTACTCTCTCACTGGTGCCATGAGCTAGCTCAGAGGCAACCACATGTCTCCCGTACAGACCTACTCTCTCACTGGTGCCATGAGCTAACTCAGAGGCAACCACATGTCTCCTGTACAGACCTACTCTCTCACTAGTGCCATGAGCTAACTCAGAGGCAACCACATGTCTCCCGTACAGACCTACTCTCTCACTGGTGCATTGAGCTAACTCAGAGGCAACCACATGTCTCACGTACAGACCTACTCTCTCACTGGTGTCATGCGCTAACTCAGATGCAATCACATGTCGCCCGTACAGACCTACTCTCTCACTGGTGCCATGAGCTAACTCAGAGGCAACCACATGTCTCCCGTACAGACCTACTCTCTCACTGGTGCCATGAGCTAACTCAGAGGCAACCACATGTCTCCCGTTCAGACCTACTCTCCAACTGGTGCCATGAGCTAACACAGAGACAACCACATGTCTCCCTTACAGACCTATTCTCTCACTGGTGCCATGAGCTAACTAAAAGGTAACCACATGTCTCCCGTACAGACCTATTCTCTCACTGGTCCCATGAGCTAACTCAGAGGAAACCACATGTCTCCTGTACAGACCTACTCTCTCACTGGTGCCATGAGCTAACTCAGAGGCAACCACATGTCTCCCGTACCGAGCTACTCTCTCACTGGTGCCATGAGCTAACTTAGAGGCAACCACATGTCTTCCATACAGACCTACTCTCTCACTGGTGCCATGAGCTAACTCAGAGGCAACCACATGTCTCCCTACAGACCTACTCTCCCACTGGTGCCATGAGCTAACTCAGAGGCAACCACATGTCTCCCGTACAGACCTACTGTCTCTCTGGTGCCATGAGCTAACTCAGAGGCAACCACATGCCTCCCGTACAGACCTACTCTCTCACTGGTGCCATGAGCTAACTCAGAGGCAACCACATGTCTACCGCACAGACCTACTCTCCCACTGGTGCCATGAGCTAACTCAGAGGCAACCACATGTCTCCCGTACAGACCTACTCTCCCACTGGTGCCATGAGCTACTTAGAGACAACCACATGTCTCCCGTTAAGACCTACTCTCTCACTGGTGCCATGAGCTAACTCAGAGGCAACCACATGTCTCCCGTACAGACCTACTCTCTCAGTGGTGCCATGAGCTAACTCAGAGGCAACCACATGTCTCCCGTACAGACCTACTCTCTCACTGGTGCCATGAGCTAACTCAGAGGCAACAACATGTCTCCTGTACAGACCTACTCTCTCACTGGTGCCATGAGCAAATTCAGAGGCAACCACATGTCTCCTGTACAGACCTACTCTCTCACTGATACCATGAGCTAACTCAGAGGCAACCACATGTCTTCCATACAGACCTACTCACTGGTGCCATGAGCTAACTCAGAGGCAACTACGTGTCTCTCATACAGACCTACATACTCTCTCACTGGTGCCATGAGCTAACTCAGAGGCAACCACATGTCTCCCGTACAGACCTACTCTCTCACTGGTGCCATGAGCTAACTCAGAGGCAACCACATGTCTCCCGTACAGACCTACTCCCTCACTGGTGCCATGAGCTAACTCAGAGGCAACCACATGTCTCCCGTACAGACCTACTCTCTCACTGGTGCCATGAGCTAACTCAGAGGCAACCACATGTCTCCCGTACAGACCTACTCTCTCACTGGTGCCATGAGCTAACTCAGAGGCAACCACATGTCTCCCGTACAGACCTACTCTCTCACTGGTGCCATGAGCTAACTTAGAGGCAACCACATGTCTCCCGTACAGACCTACTCTCTCACTGGTGCCATGAGCTAACTCAGAGGCAACCACATGTCTCCCGTACAGACCTACTCTCTCACTGGTGCCATGAGCTAACTCAGAGGCAACCACATGTCTCCCGTACAGACCTACTCTCTCACTGGTGCCATGAGCTAACTCAGAGGCAACCACATGTCTCCCGTACAGACCTACTCTCTCACTGGTGCCATGAGCTAACTCAGAGGCAACCACATGTCTCCCGTACAGACCTACTCTCTCACTGGTGCCATGAGCTAACTCAGAGGCAACCACATGTCTCCCGTACAGACCTACTCTCTCACTGGTGCCATGAGCTAACTCAGAGGCAACCACATGTCTCCCGTACAGACCTACTCTCTCACTGGTGCCATGAGCTAACTAAGAGGCAACCACATGTCTCCCGTACAGACTTATTCTCTCACTGGTGCCATGAGCTAACTAAGAGGCAACCACATGTCTCCCGTACAGACCTACTCTCTCACTGGTGCATTAGCTAACTCAGAGACAACCACATGTCTCCTGTCAGACCTACTCTCTCACTGTTGCCATGAGCTAACTCAGAAGCAACCACATGTCTCCCGCACAGACCTAGTCTCCCACTGGTGCCATGAGCTAACTCAGAGGCAACCACATGTCTCCCATACAGACCTACTCTCCCACTGGTGCCATGAGCTAACTCAGAGACAACCACATGTCTCCCGTTCAGACCTACTCTCTCACTGTTGCCATGAGCTAACTCAGAGGCAACCACATGTCTCCCGTACAGACCTACTCTTTCACTGATGCCATGAGCTAACTCAGAGGCAACCACATGTCTCCCGTACAGACCTACTCTCTCACTGGTGCCATGAGCTAACTCAGAGGCAACCACATGTCTCCTGTACAGACCTACTCTCTCACTGGTACCATGAGCTAACTCAGAGGCAACCACATGTCTCCTGTACAGACCTACTCACTGGTGCCATGAACTAACTGAGAGGCAACCACGTGTCTCCCATACAGACCTACTCTCTCACTGATGCCATGAGCTAACTCAGAGGCAACCACATGTCTCCCGTACAGACACACTCTCTCACTGGTGCCATGAGCTAACTCAGAGGCAACCACATGTCTCCCGTACAGACCTACTCTCTCACTGGTGCCATGAGCTAACTCAGAGGCAACCACATGTCTCCCGTACAGACCTACTCTCTCACTGGTGCCATGAGCTAACTCAGAGGCCACCACATGTCTCCCGTACAGACCTACTCTCTCACTGGTGCCATGAGCTAACTCAGAGGCAACCACATGTCTCCCGTACAGACCTACTCTCTCATTGGTGCCATGAGCTAATTCAGAGGCAACCACATGTCTCCCATACAGACCTACTCTCTCACTGGTGCCATGAGCTAACTCAGAGGCAACCACATGTCTCCCGTACAGACCTACTCTCTCACTGGTGCCATGAGCTAACTAAGAGGCAACCACATGTCTCCCGTACAGACTTACTCTCTCACTGGTGCCATGAGCTAACTAAGGGGCAACCACATGTCTCCCGTACAGACCTACTCACTCACTGGTGCATTAGCTAACTCAGAGACAACAACATGTCTCCTGTACAGACCTACTCTCTCACTGTTGCCATGAGCTAACTCAGAAGCAACCACATGTCTCCCGCACAGACCTACTCTCCCACTGGTGCCATGAGCTAACTCAGAGGCAACCACATGTCTCCCATACAGACCTACTCTCCCACTGGTGCCATGAGCTAACTCAGAGACAACCACATGTCTCCCGTTCAGTCCTACTCTCTCACTGTTGCCATGAGCTAACTCAGATGCAACCACATGTCTCCCGTACAGACCTACTCTCTCACTGGTGCCATGAGCTAACTCAGAGGCAACCACATGTCTCCCGTACAGACCTACTCTCTCACTGGTGCCATGAGCTAACTCAGAGGCAACCACATGTCTCCTGTACAGACCTACTCTCTCACTGGTGCCATGAGCTAACTCAGAAGCAACCACATGTCTCCCGTACAGACCTACTCTCTCACTGGTGCCATGAGCTAACTCAGAGGCAACCACATGTCTCCCGTACAGACCTACTCTCTCACTGGTGCCATGAGCTAACTCAGAGGCAACCACATGTCTCCCGTACAGACCTACTCTCTCACTGGTGCCATGAGCTAACTCAGAGGCAACCACATTTCTCCCGTACAGACCTACTCTCTCACTGGTGCCATGAGCTAACTCAGAGGCAACCACATGTCTCCCGTACAGACCTACTCTCTCACTGTTGCCATGAGCTAACTCAGAGGCAACCATATGTCTCCGGTACAGACCTACTCTCTCACTGGTGCCATGAGCTAACTCAGAGGCAACCACATGTCTCCAGTACAGACCTACTCTCTCACTGGTGCCATGAGCTAACTCAGAGGCAACCACATGTCTACAGTACAGACCTACTCTCTCACTGGTGCCAAGAGCTAACTCAGAGGCAACCACATGTCTCCCGCACAGACCTACTTCTCACTGGTGCCATGAGCTAACTCAGAGGCAACCACATGTCTACAGTACAGACCTACTCTCTCACTGGTGCCAAGAGCTAACTCAGAGGCAACCACATGTCTCCCGCACAGAGCTACTTCTCACTGGTGCCATGAGCTAACTCAGAGGCAACCACATGTCTCCTGTACAGACCTACTCTCTCAGTGGTTCCATGAGTTAACTCAGAGACAACCACATGTCTCCCGTACAGACCTACTCTCTCACTGGTGCCATGCGCTAACTCAGAGGCAACCACATGTCTCCCATACAGACCTACATGTACTCTCTCACTGGTCCCATGAGCTAGCTCAGAGGCAACCACATGTCTCCCCTACAGACCTACTCTCTCACTGGTGCCATGAGCTAACTCAGAGGCAACCACATGTCTCCTGTACAGACCTACTCTCTCACTGGTGCCATGAGCTAACTCAGAGGCAACCACATGTCTCCCGTACAGACCTACTCTCTCACTGGTGCCATGAGCTAACTCAGAGGCAACCACATGTCTCACGTACAGACCTACTCTCTCACTGGTGCCATGCGCTAACTCAGATGCACCCACATGTCTCCCGTACAGACCTACTCTCTCACTGGTGCCATGAGCTAACTCAGAGGCAACAACATGTCTCCCGTACAGACCTACTCTCTCACTGGTGCCATGAGCTAACTCAGAGGCAATCACATGTCTCCCGTTCAGACCTACTCTCCAACTGGTGCCATGAGCTAACTCAGAGACAACCACATGTCTCCCTTACAGACCTATTCTCTCACTGGTGCCATGAGCTAACTAAGAGGCAACCACATGTCTCCCGTACAGACCTATTCTCTCACTGGTCCCATGAGCTAACTCAGAGGAAACCACATGTCTCCTGTACAGACCTACTCTCTCACTGGTGCCATGAGCTAACTCAGAGGCAACCACATGTCTCCCATACAGACCTACTGTCTCTCTGGTGCCATGAGCTAACTCAGAGGCAACCACATGCCTCCCGTACAGACCTACTCTCTCACTGGTGCCATGAGCTAACTCAGAGGCAACCACATGTCTACCTCACAGACCTACTCTCCCACTGGTGCCATGAGCTAACTCAGAGGCAACCACATGTCTCCCGTACAGACCTACTCTCCCACTGGTGCCATGAGCTAACTCAGAGGCAACCACATGTCTCCCATACAGACCTACTCTCTCACTGTTGCCATGAGCTAACTCAGAGGCAATCATATGTCTCCGGTACAGACCTACTCTCTCACTGGTGCCATGAGCTGACTCAGAGGCAAACACATGTCTCCAGTACAGACCTACTCTCTCACTGGTGCCATGAGCTAACTCAGAGGCAACCACATGTCTCCAGTACAGACCTACTCTCTCACTGGTGCCAAGAGCTAACTCAGAGGCAACCACATGTCTCCCGCACAGACCTACTTCTCACTGGTGCCATGAGCTAACTCAGAGGCAACCACATGTCTCCCGTACAGACCTACTCTCTCAGTGGTGCCATGAGCTAACTCAGAGGCAACCACATGTCTCCCGTACAGACCTACTCTCTCACTGGTGCCATGCGCTAACTCAGAGGCAACCACTTGTCTCCCGTACAGACCTACATGTACTCTCTCACTGGTGTCATGAGCTAGCTCAGAGGCAACTACATGTCTCCCGTACAGACCTACTCTCTCACTGGTGCCATGAGCTAACTCAGAGGCAATCACATGTCTCCTGTACAGACCTACTCTCTCACTGGTGCCATGAGCTAACTCAGAGGCAACCACATGTCTCCCGTACAGACCTACTCTCTCACTGGTGCCATGAGCTAACTCAGAGGCAACCACATGTCTCACGTACAGACCTACTCTCTCACTGGTGCCATGCGCTAACTCAGATGCAACCACATGTCTCCCGTACAGACCTACTCTCTCACTGGTGCCATGAGCTAACTCAGAGGCAACCACATGTCACCCGTACAGACCTACTCTCTCACTGGTGCCATGAGCTAACTCAGAGGCAACCACATGTCTCCCGTTCGGACCTACTCTCCAACTGGTGCCATGAGCTAATTCAGAGACAACCACATGTCTCCCTTACAGACATATTCTCTCACTGGTGCCATGAGCTAACTAAGAGGCAACCACATGTCTCCCGTACAGACCTATTCTCTCACTGGTCCCATGAGCTAACTCAGAGGAAACCACATGTCTCCTGTAGAGACCTACTCTCTCACTGGTGCCATGAGCTAACTCAGAGGCAACCACATGTCTCCCGTACCGAGCTACTCTCTCACTGGTGCCATGAGCTAACTTAGAGGCAACCACATGTCTCCCATACAGACCTACTTTCTCACTGGTGCCATGAGCTAACTCAGAGGCAACCACATGTCTCCCGTACAGACCTACTCTCCCACTGGTGCCATGAGCTAACTCAGAGGCAACCACATGTCTCCCGTACAGACCTACTGTCTCTATTGTGCCATGAGCTAACTCAGAGGCAACCACATGCCTCCAGTACAGACCTACTCTCTCACTGGTGCAATAAGCTAACTCATAGGCAACCACATGTCTACCGCACAGACCTACTCTCCCACTGGTGCCATGAGCTAACTCAGAGGCAACCACATGTCTCCCGTACAGACCTACTCTCTCACTGGTGCCATGAGCTAACTCAGAAGCAACCACATGTCTCGCGTTCAGACTTACTCTCTCACTGGTGCCATGAGCTAACTCAGAGGCAACCACATGTCTCCCGTACAGACCTACTCTCTCACTGGTGCCATGAGCTAACTCAGAGGCAACCACATGTCTCCCGTACAGACCTACTCTCTCACTGGTGCCATGAGCTAACTCAGAGGCAACCACATTTCTCCCGTACAGACTTACTCTCTCACTGGTGCCATGAGCTAACTCAGAGGCAACCAAATGTCTCCCATACAGACCTACTCTCTCACTGTTGCCATGAGCTAACTCAGAGGCAACCATATGTCTCCGGTACAGACCTACTCTCTCACTGGTGCCATGAGCTAACTCAGAGGCAACCACATGTCTCCAGTACAGACCTACTCTCTCACTGGTGCCATGAGCTAACTCAGAGGCAACCACATGTCTACAGTACAGACCTACTCTCTCACTGGTGCCAAGAGCTAACTCAGAGGCAACCACATGTCTCCCGCACAGACCTACTTCTCACTGGTGCCATGAGCTAACTCAGAGGCAACCACATGTCTCCCGTACAGACCTACTCTCTCAGTGGTGCCATGAGCTAACTCAGAGACAACCACATGTCTCCCGTACAGACCTACTCTCTCACTGGTGCCATGCGCTAACTCAGAGGCAACCACATGTCTCCCATACAGACCTACATGTACTCTCTCACTTGTCCCATGAGCTAGCTCAGAGGCAACCACATGTCTCCCCTACAGATCTACTCTCTCACTGGTGCCATGAGCTAACTCAGAGGCAACCACATGTCTCCTGTACAGACCTACTCTCTCACTGGTGCCATGAGCTAACTCAGAGGCAACCACATGTCTCCCGTACAGACCTACTCTCTCACTGGTGCCATGAGCTAACTCAGAGGCAACCACATGTCTCACGTACAGACCTACTCTCTCACTGGTGCCATGCGCTAACTCAGATGCAACCACATGTCTCCCGTACAGACCTACTCTCTCACTGGTGCCATGAGCTAACTCAGAGGCAACCACATGTCTCCCGTACAGACCTACTCTCTCACTGGTGCCATGAGCTAACTCAGAGGCAATCACATGTCTCCCGTTCAGACCTACTCTCCAACTGGTGCCATGAGCTAACTCAGAGACAACCACATGTCTCCCTTACAGACCTATTCTCTCACTGGTGCCATGAGCTAACTAAGAGGCAACCACATGTCTCCCGTACAGACCTATTCTCTCACTGGTCCCATGAGCTAACTCAGAGGAAACCACATGTCTCCTGTACAGACCTACTCTCTCACTGGTGCCATGAGCTAACTCAGAGGCAACCACATGTCTCCCATACAGACCTACTGTCTCTCTGGTGCCATGAGCTAACTCAGAGGCAACTACATGCCTCCCGTACAGACCTACTCTCTCACTGGTGCCATGAGTTAACTCAGAGGCAACCACATGTCTACCGCACAGACCTACTCTCCCACTGGTGCCATGAGCTAACTCAGAGGCAACCACATGTCTCCCGTACAGACCTACTCTCCCACTGGTGCCATGAGCTAACTCAGAGGCAACCACATGTCTCCCATACAGACCTACTCTCTCACTGTTGCCATGAGCTAACTCAGAGGCAATCATATGTCTCCGGTACAGACCTACTCTCTCACTGGTGCCATGAGCTAACTCAGAGGCAACCACATGTCTCCAGTACAGACCTACTCTCTCACTGGTGCCATGAGCTAACTCAGAGGCAACCACATGTCTCCAGTACAGACCTACTCTCTCACTGGTGCCAAGAGCTAACTCAGAGGCAACCACATGTCTCCCGCACAGACCTACTTCTCACTGGTGCCATGAGCTAACTCAGAGGCAACCACATGTCTCCCGTACAGACCTACTCTCTCACTGGTGCCATGAGCTAACTCAGAAGCAACCACATGTCTCGCGTTCAGACTTACTCTCTCACTGGTGCCATGAGCTAACTCAGAGGCAACCACATGTCTCCCGTACAGACCTACTCTCTCACTGGTGCCATGAGCTAACTCAGAGGCAACCACATGTCTCCCGTACAGACCTACTCTCTCACTGGTGCCATGAGCTAACTCAGAGGCAACCACATTTCTCCCGTACAGACTTACTCTCTCACTGGTGCCATGAGCTAACTCAGAGGCAACCAAATGTCTCCCATACAGACCTACTCTCTCACTGTTGCCATGAGCTAACTCAGAGGCAACCATATGTCTCCGGTACAGACCTACTCTCTCACTGGTGCCATGAGCTAACTCAGAGGCAACCACATGTCTCCAGTACAGACCTACTCTCTCACTGGTGCCATGAGCTAACTCAGAGGCAACCACATGTCTACAGTACAGACCTACTCTCTCACTGGTGCCAAGAGCTAACTCAGAGGCAACCACATGTCTCCCGCACAGACCTACTTCTCACTGGTGCCATGAGCTAACTCAGAGGCAACCACATGTCTCCCGTACAGACCTACTCTCTCAGTGGTTCCATGAGCTAACTCAGAGACAACCACATGTCTCCCGTACAGACCTACTCTCTCACTGGTGCCATGCGCTAACTCAGAGGCAACCACATGTCTCCCATACAGACCTACATGTACTCTCTCACTGGTCCCATGAGCTAGCTCAGAGGCAACCACATGTCTCCCCTACAGATCTACTCTCTCACTGGTGCCATGAGCTAACTCAGAGGCAACCACATGTCTCCTGTACAGACCTACTCTCTCACTGGTGCCATGAGCTAACTCAGAGGCAACCACATGTCTCCCGTACAGACCTACTCTCTCACTGGTGCCATGAGCTAACTCAGAGGCAACCACATGTCTCACGTACAGACCTACTCTCTCACTGGTGCCATGCGCTAACTCAGATGCAACCACATGTCTCCCGTACAGACCTACTCTCTCACTGGTGCCATGAGCTAACTCAGAGGCAACCACATGTCTCCCGTACAGACCTACTCTCTCACTGGTGCCATGAGCTAACTCAGAGGCAATCACATGTCTCCCGTTCAGACCTACTCTCCAACTGGTGCCATGAGCTAACTCAGAGACAACCACATGTCTCCCTTACAGACCTATTCTCTCACTGGTGCCATGAGCTAACTAAGAGGCAACCACATGTCTCCCGTACAGACCTATTCTCTCACTGGTCCCATGAGCTAACTCAGAGGAAACCACATGTCTCCTGTACAGACCTACTCTCTCACTGGTGCCATGAGCTAACTCAGAGGCAACCACATGTCTCCCATACAGACCTACTGTCTCTCTGGTGCCATGAGCTAACTCAGAGGCAACTACATGCCTCCCGTACAGACCTACTCTCTCACTGGTGCCATGAGTTAACTCAGAGGCAACCACATGTCTACCGCACAGACCTACTCTCCCACTGGTGCCATGAGCTAACTCAGAGGCAACCACATGTCTCCCGTACAGACCTACTCTCCCACTGGTGCCATGAGCTAACTCAGAGGCAACCACATGTCTCCCATACAGACCTACTCTCTCACTGTTGCCATGAGCTAACTCAGAGGCAATCATATGTCTCCGGTACAGACCTACTCTCTCACTGGTGCCATGAGCTAACTCAGAGGCAACCACATGTCTCCAGTACAGACCTACTCTCTCACTGGTGCCATGAGCTAACTCAGAGGCAACCACATGTCTCCAGTACAGACCTACTCTCTCACTGGTGCCAAGAGCTAACTCAGAGGCAACCACATGTCTCCCGCACAGACCTACTTCTCACTGGTGCCATGAGCTAACTCAGAGGCAACCACATGTCTCCCGTACAGACCTACTCTCTCACTGGTGCCATGCGCTAACTCAGAGGCAACCACATGTCTCCCGTACAGACCTACATGTACTCTCTCACTGGTGTCATGAGCTAGCTCAGAGGCAACCACATGTCTCCCGTACAGACCTACTCTCTCACTGGTGCCATGAGCTAACTCAGAGGCAACCACATGTCTCCTGTACAGACCTACTCTCTCACTGGTGCCATGAGCTAACTCAGAGGCAACCACATGTCTCCCGTACAGACCTACTCTCTCACTGGTGCCATGAGCTAACTCAGAGGCAACCACATGTCTCACGTACAGACCTACTCTCTCACTGGTGCCATGCGCTAACTCAGATGCAACCACATGTCTCCCGTACAGACCTACTCTCTCACTGGTGCCATGAGCTAACTCAGAGGCAACCACATGTCTCCCGTACAGACCTACTCTCTCACTGGTGCCATGAGCTAACTCAGAGGCAACCACATGTCTCCCGTTCAGACCTACTCTCCAACTGGTGCCATGAGCTAACTCAGAGACAACCACATGTCTCCCTTACAGACCTATTCTCTCACTGGTGCCATGAGCTAACTAAGAGGCAACCACATGTCTCCCGTACAGACCTATTCTCTCACTGGTCCCATGAGCTAACTCAGAGGAAACCACATGTCTCCTGTACAGACATACTCTCTCACTGGTGCCATGAGCTAACTCAGAGGCAACCACATGTCTCCCGTACCGAGCTACTCTCTCACTGGTGCCATGAGCTAACTTAGAGGCAACCACATGTCTCCCATACAGACCTACTCTCTCACTGGTGCCATGAGCTAACTCAGAGGCAACCACATGTCTCCCGTACAGACCTACTCTCCCACTGGTGCCATGAGCTAACTCAGAGGCAACCACATGTCTCCCGTACAGACCTACTGTCTCTATTGTGCCATGAGCTAACTCAGAGGCAACCACATGCCTCCAGTACAGACCTACTCTCTCACTGGTGCAATGAGCTAACTCATAGGCAACCACATGTCTACCGCACAGACCTACTCTCCCACTGGTGCCATGAGCTAACTCAGAGGTAACCACATGTCTCCCGTACAGACCTACTCTCCCACTGGTGCCATGAGCTACTTAGAGACAACCACATGTCTCCCGTTCAGACTTACTCTCTCACTGGTGCCATGAGCTAACTCAGAGGCAATCACATGTCTCCCGTACGGACCTACTCTCTCATTGGTGCCATGAGCTAACTCAGAGGCAACCACAGGTCTCCCGTACAGACCTACTCTCTCACTGGTGCCATGAGCTAACTCAGAGGCAACAACATGTCTCCTGTACAGACCTACTCTCTCACTGGTGCCATGAGCAAATTCAGAGGCAACCACATGTCTCCTGTACAGACCTACTCTCTCACTGATACCATGAGCTAACTCAGAGGCAACCACATGTCTTCCGTATAGACCTACTCACTGGTGCCATGAGCTAACTCAGAGGCAACTATGTGTCTCCCATACAGACCTACATACTCTCTCACTGGTGCCATGAGCTAACTCAGAGGCAACCACATGTCTCCCGTACAGACCTACTCTCTCACTGGTGCCATGAGCTAACTCAGAGGCAACCACATGTCTCCCGTACAGACCTACTCTCTCACTGGTGCCATGAGCTAACTCAGAGGCAACCACATGTCTCCCGTACAGACCTACTCTCTCACTGGTGCCATGAGCTAACTCAGAGGCAACCACATGTCTCCAGTACAGACCTACTCTCTCACTGGTGCCATGAGCTAACTCAGAGGCAACCACATGTCTCCAGTACAGACCTACTCTCTCACTGGTGCCAAGAGCTAACTCAGAGGCAACCACATGTCTCCCGCACAGACCTACTTCTCACTGGTGCCATGAGCTAACTCAGAGGCAACCACATGTCTCCCGTACAGACCTACTCTCTCAGTGGTGCCATGAGCTAACTCAGAGGCAACCACATGTCTCCCGTACAGACCTACTCTCTCACTGGTGCCATGCGCTAACTCAGAGGCAACCACATGTCTCCCGTACAGACCTACATGTACTCTCTCACTGGTGCCATGAGCTAGCTCAGAGGCAACCACATGTCTCCCGTACAGACCTACTCTCTCACTGGTGCCATGAGCTAACTCAGAGGCAACCACATGTCTCCCATACAGACCTACTCTCTCACTGGTGCCATGAGCTAACTCAGAGGCAACCACATGTCTCCCGTACAGACCTACTCTCTCATTGGTGCCATGAGCTAACTCAGAGGCAACCACATGTCTCCCGTACAGACCTACTCTCTCACTGGTGCCATGAGCTAACTCAGAGGCAACCACATGTCTCCCGTACAGACCTACTCTCTCACTGGTGCCATGAGCTAACTCAGAGGCAACCACATGTCTCCCGTACAGACCTACTCTCTCACTGGTGCCATGAGCTAACTCAGAGGCAACCACATGTCTCCCGTACAGATCTACTCTCTCACTGGTGCCATTAGCTAATCCAGAGACAATCACGTGTCATCTGTACAGATCTACTCTCTCACTGGTGCCATGAGCTAACTCAGAGGCAACCACATGTCTCCCGCACAGACCTACTCTCCCACTGGTGCCATGAGCTAACTCAGAGGCAACCACATGTCTCCCGTACAGACCTACTGTCTCATTGGTGACATGATCTAACTCAGAGGTAACCACATGCCTCCCGTACAGACCTACTCTCTCACTGGTGCCATGAGCTAACTCAGAGGCAACCACATGTCTCCCGTACAGACCTACTCTCTCACTGGTGCCATGAGCTAACTCAGAGGCAACCACATGTCTCCCGTACAGACCTACTCTCTCACTGGTGCCATGAGCTAACTCAGAGGCAACCACATGTCTCCCGTACAGACCTACTCTCTCACTGGTGCCATGAGCTAACTCAGAGGCAACCACATGTCTCCCGTACAGACCTACTCTCTCACTGGTGCCATGAGCTAACTCAGAGGCAACCACATGTCTCCCGTACAGACCTACTCTCTCACTGGTGCCATGAGCTAACTCAGAGGCAACCACATGTCTCCCGTACAGACCTACTCTCTCATTGGTGCTATGAGCTAACTCATAGGCAACCACATGTCTCCCACAGACCTACTCTCTCACTGGTGCCATGATCTAACTCAGAGGCAACCACATGTCTCCCGTACAGACCTACTCTCTCACTGGTGCCATGAGCTAACTCAGAGGCAACCACATCTCTCCCGTACAGACCTACTCTCTCACTGGTGCCATGATCTAACTCAGAGGCAACCACATGTCTTCCGTACAGACCTACTCTCTCACTGGCGCCATGAGCTAACTCAGAGTCAACTACATGTCTCCCGTACAGACCTACTCTCTCACTGGTGCCATTAGCTAATCCAGAGACAATCACGTGTCACCTGTACAGATCTACTCTCTCACTGGTGCCATGAGCTAACTCAGAGGCAACCACATGTCTCCCGCACAGACCTACTCTCCCACTGGTGCCATGAGCTAACTCAGAGGCAACCACATGTCTCCCATACAGACCTACTCTCCCGCTGGTGCCATGAGCAAATTCAGAGGCAACCACATGTCTCCTGTACAGACCTACTCTCTCACTGATACCATGAGCTAACTCAGAGGCAACCACATGTCTTCCGTATAGACCTACTCACTGGTGCCATGAGCTAACTCAGAGGCAACTATGTTTCTCCCATACAGACCTACATAATCTCTCACTGGTGCCATGAGCTAACTCAGAGGCAACCACATGTCTCCCGTACAGACCTACTCTCTCACTGGTGCCATGAGCTAACTCAGAGGCAACCACATGTCTCCCGTACAGACCTACTCTCTCACTGGTGCCATGAGCTAACTCAGAGGCAACCACATGTCTCCCGTACAGACCTACTCTCTCACTGGTGCCATGAGCTAACTCAGAGGCAACCACATGTCTCCAGTACAGACCTACTCTCTCACTGGTGCCATGAGCTAACTCAGAGGCAACCACATGTCTCCAGTACAGACCTACTCTCTCACTGGTGCCAAGAGCTAACTCAGAGGCAACCACATGTCTCCCGCACAGACCTACTTCTCACTGGTGCCATGAGCTAACTCAGAGGCAACCACATGTCTCCCGTACAGACCTACTCTCTCAGTGGTGCCATGAGCTAACTCAGAGGCAACCACATGTCTCCCGTACAGACCTACTCTCTCACTGGTGCCATGCGCTAACTCAGAGGCAACCACATGTCTCCCGTACAGACCTACATGTACTCTCTCACTGGTGCCATGAGCTAGCTCAGAGGCAACCACATGTCTCCCGTACAGACCTACTCTCTCACTGGTGCCATGAGCTAACTCAGAGGCAACCACATGTCTCCCGTACAGACCTACTCTCTCACTGGTGCCATGAGCTAACTCAGAGGCAACCACATGTCTCCCGTACAGACCTACTCTCTCACTGGTGCCATGAGCTAACTCAGAGGCAACCACATGTCTCCCGACAGACCTACTCTCCCACTGGTGCCATGAGCTAACTCAGAGGCAACCACATGTCTCCCGTACAAACCTACTCTCCCACTGGTGCCATGAGCTACTTAGAGACAACCACATGTCTCCCGTTCAGACCTACTCTCTCACTGATGCCATGAGCTAACTCAGAGGCAACCACATGTCTCCCGTACAGACCTACTCTCTCAGTGGTGCCATGAGCTAACTCAGAGGCAACCACATGTCTCCCGTACAGACCTACTCTCTCACTGGTGCCATGAGCTAACTCAGAGGCAACCACATGTCTCCTGTACAGACCTACTCTCTCACTGGTGCCATGAGCAAACTCAGAGGCAACCACATGTCTCCTGTACAGACCTACTCTCTCACTGATACCATGAGCTAACTCAGAGGCAACCACATGTCTCCCGTACAGACCTACTCACTGTTGCCATGAGCTAACTCAGAGGCAACTACGTGTCTCCCATACAGACCTACTCTCTCACTGGTGCCATGATCTAACTCAGAGGCAACCACATGTCTCCCATACAGACCAACTCTCTCACTGGTGCCATGAGAGGCAACCACATGTCTCCCGTACAGACCTACTCTCTCACTGGTGCCATGAGCTAACTCAGAGGCAACCACATGTCTTCCGTAAGTTCTACTCTCTCACTGGTGCCATGACCTAACTCAGAGGCAACCACATGTATCCCGTACAGACCTACTCTCTCACTGGTGCCATGAGCTAACTCAGAGGCAACCACATGTCTCCCGTACAGACCTACTCTCCCACTGGTGCCATGAGCTAACTCAGAGGTAACCACATGTCTCCTGTACAGATCTACTCTCTCACTGGTGCCATGAGCTAACTCAGAGGCAACCACATGTCTCCCGCACAGACCTACTCTCCCACTGGTGCCATGAGCTAACTCAGATGCAACCACATGTCTCCCGTACAGACCTACTCTCTCACTGGTGCCATGAGCTAACTCAGAGGCAACCACATGTCTCCCGTACAGACCTACTCTCTCACTGGTGCCATGAGCTAACTCAGAGGCAACCACATGTCTCCCGTACAGACCTACTCTCTCACTGGTGCCATGAGCTAACTCAGAGGCAACCACATGTCTCCCGTACAGATCTACTCTCTCACTGGTGCCATTAGCTAATCCAGAGACAATCACGTGTCATCTGTACAGATCTACTCTCTCACTGGTGCCATGAGCTAACTCAGAGGCAACCACATGTCTCCCGCACAGACCTACTCTCCCACTGGTGCCATGAGCTAACTCAGAGGCAACCACATGTCTCCTGTACAGACCTACTGTCTCATTGGTGACATGATCTAACTCAGAGGTAACCACATGCCTCCCGTACAGACCTACTCTCTCACTGGTGCCATGAGCTAACTCAGAGGCAACCACATGTCTCCCGTACAGACCTACTCTCTCACTGGTGCCATGAGCTAACTCAGAGGCAACCACATGTCTCCCGTACAGACCTACTGTCTCACTGGTGCCATGAGATAACTCAGAGGCAACCACATGTCTCCCGTACAGACCTACTCTCTCACTGGTGCCATGAGCTAACTCAGAGGCAACCACATGTCTCCCGTACAGACCTACTCTCTCACTGGTGCCATGAGCTAACTCAGAGGCAACCACATGTCTCCCGTACAGACCTACTCTCTCACTGGTGCCATGAGCTAACTCAGAGGCAACCACATGTCTCCCGTACAGACCTACTCTCTCACTGGTGCCATGAGCTAACTCAGAGGCAACCACATGTCTCCCGTACAGACCTACTCTCTCATTGGTGCTATGAGCTAACTCATAGGCAACCACATGTCTCCCACAGACCTACTCTCTCACTGGTGCCATGATCTAACTCAGAGGCAACCACATGTCTCCCGTACAGACCTACTCTCTCACTGGTGCCATGAGCTAACTCAGAGGCAACCACATCTCTCCCGTACAGACCTACTCTCTCACTGGTGCCATGATCTAACTCAGAGGCAACCACATGTCTTCCGTACAGACCTACTCTCTCACTGGCGCCATGAGCTAACTCAGAGTCAACTACATGTCTCCCGTACAGACCTACTCTCTCACTGGTGCCATTAGCTAATCCAGAGACAATCACGTGTCACCTGTACAGATCTACTCTCTCACTGGTGCCATGAGCTAACTCAGAGGCAACCACATGTCTCCCGCACAGACCTACTCTCCCACTGGTGCCATGAGCTAACTCAGAGGCAACCACATGTCTCCCATACAGACCTACTCTCCCGCTGGTGCCATGAGCAAATTCAGAGGCAACCACATGTCTCCTGTACAGACCTACTCTCTCACTGATACCATGAGCTAACTCAGAGGCAACCACATGTCTTCCGTATAGACCTACTCACTGGTGCCATGAGCTAACTCAGAGGCAACTATGTTTCTCCCATACAGACCTACATAATCTCTCACTGGTGCCATGAGCTAACTCAGAGGCAACCACATGTCTCCCGTACAGACCTACTCTCTCACTGGTGCCATGAGCTAACTCAGAGGCAACCACATGTCTCCCGTACAGACCTACTCTCTCACTGGTGCCATGAGCTAACTCAGAGGCAACCACATGTCTCCCGTACAGACCTACTCTCTCACTGGTGCCATGAGCTAACTCAGAGGCAACCACATGTCTCCAGTACAGACCTACTCTCTCACTGGTGCCATGAGCTAACTCAGAGGCAACCACATGTCTCCAGTACAGACCTACTCTCTCACTGGTGCCAAGAGCTAACTCAGAGGCAACCACATGTCTCCCGCACAGATCTACTTCTCACTGGTGCCATGAGCTAACTCAGAGGCAACCACATGTCTCCCGTACAGACCTACTCTCTCAGTGGTGCCATGAGCTAACTCAGAGGCAACCACATGTCTCCCGTACAGACCTACTCTCTCACTGGTGCCATGCGCTAACTCAGAGGCAACCACATGTCTCCCGTACAGACCTACATGTACTCTCTCACTGGTGCCATGAGCTAGCTCAGAGGCAACCACATGTCTCCCGTACAGACCTACTCTCTCACTGGTGCCATGAGCTAACTCAGAGGCAACCACATGTCTCCCGTACAGACCTACTCTCTCACTGGTGCCATGAGCTAACTCAGAGGCAACCACATGTCTCCCGTACAGACCTACTCTCTCACTGGTGCCATGAGCTAACTCAGAGGCAACCACATGTCTCCCGACAGACCTACTCTCCCACTGGTGCCATGAGCTAACTCAGAGGCAACCACATGTCTCCCGTACAAACCTACTCTCCCACTGGTGCCATGAGCTACTTAGAGACAACCACATGTCTCCCGTTCAGACCTACTCTCTCACTGATGCCATGAGCTAACTCAGAGGCAACCACATGTCTCCCGTACAGACCTACTCTCTCAGTGGTGCCATGAGCTAACTCAGAGGCAACCACATGTCTCCCGTACAGACCTACTCTCTCACTGGTGCCATGAGCTAACTCAGAGGCAACCACATGTCTCCTGTACAGACCTACTCTCTCACTGGTGCCATGAGCAAACTCAGAGGCAACCACATGTCTCCTGTACAGACCTACTCTCTCACTGATACCATGAGCTAACTCAGAGGCAACCACATGTCTCCCGTACAGACCTACTCACTGTTGCCATGAGCTAACTCAGAGGCAACTACGTGTCTCCCATACAGACCTACTCTCTCACTGGTGCCATGATCTAACTCAGAGGCAACCACATGTCTCCCATACAGACCAACTCTCTCACTGGTGCCATGAGAGGCAACCACATGTCTCCCGTACAGACCTACTCTCTCACTGGTGCCATGAGCTAACTCAGAGGCAACCACATGTCTTCCGTAAGTTCTACTCTCTCACTGGTGCCATGACCTAACTCAGAGGCAACCACATGTATCCCGTACAGACCTACTCTCTCACTGGTGCCATGAGCTAACTCAGAGGCAACCACATGTCTCCCGTACAGACCTACTCTCTCACTGGTGCCATGAGCTAACTCAGAGGTAACCACATGTCTCCTGTACAGATCTACTCTCTCACTGGTGCCATGAGCTAACTCAGAGGCAACCACATGTCTCCCGCACAGACCTACTCTCCCACTGGTGCCATGAGCTAACTCAGATGCAACCACATGTTTCCCATACAGACCTACTCTCCCACTGGTGCCATGAGCTAATTCAGAGACAACCACATGTCTCCCGTTCAGACCTACTCTCTCACTGGTGCCATGAGCTAACACAGAGGCAACCACATGTCTCCCGTACAGACCTACTCTCTCACTGGTGCCATGAGCTAACTCAGAGGCAACCACATGTCTCCCGTACAGACCTACTCTCTCACTGGTGCCATGAGCTTACTCAGAGGCAACCACATGTCTCCCGTACAGACCTACTCTCCCACTGTTGCCATGAGCTAACTCAGAGACAACCACATGTCTCCCTTACAGACCTATTCTCTCACTGGTTCCATGAGCTAACTAAGAGGAAACCACATGTCTCCTGTACAGACCTACTCTCTCACTGGTGCCATGAGCTAACTCAGAGGCAACAACATGTCTCCCGTACAGAGCTACTCTCTCACTGGTGCCATGAGCTAACTTAGAGGCAACCACATGTCTCCCATACAGACCTACTCTCTCACTGGTGCCATGAGCTAACTCAGAAGCAACCACATGTCTCCCGTACAGACCTACTCTCCCACTGGTGCCTTGAGCTAACTCAGAGGCAACCACATGTCTCCCGTACAGACCTAAAACTCTCTCACTGGTGCCATGAGCTAACTCAGAGGCAACCACATGCCTCCCGTACAGACCTACTCTCCCACTGGTGCCATGAGCTACTTAGAGACAACCACATGTCTCCCGTTCAGACCTACTCTCTCACTGGTGCCATGAGCTAACTCAGAGGCAACCACATGTCTCCCGTACAGACCTACTCTCTCAGTGGTGCCATGAGCTAACTCAGAGGCAACCACATGTCTCCCATACAGACCTACTCTCTCACTGGTGCCATGAGCTAACTCAGAGGCAACCACATGTCTCCTGTACAGACCTACTCTCTCACTGGTGCCATGAGCAAATTCAGAGGCAACCACATGTCTCCTGTACAGACCTACTCTCTCACTGATAACATGAGCTAACTCAGAGGCAACCACATGTCTCCCGTACAGACCTACTCACTGTTGCCATGAGCTAACTCAGAGGCAACTACGTGTCTCCCATACAGACCTACTCTCTCACTGGTGCCATGATCTAACTCAGAGACAACCACATGTCTCCCGTACAGACCTACTCTCTCACTGGTGCCATGAGAGGCAACCACATGTCTCCCGTACAGACCTACTCTCTCACTGGTGCCATGAGCTAACTCAGAGGCAACCACATGTCTTCCGTAAGGTCTACTCTCTCACTGGTGCCATGACCTAACTCAGAGGCAACCACATGTATCCCGTACAGACCTACTCTCTCACTGGTGCCATGAGCTAACTCAGAGGCAACCACATGTCTCCCATACAGACCTACTCTCCCACTGGTGCCATGAGCTAACTCAGAGTTAACCACATGTCTCCCGTACAGACCTACTCTCTCACTGGTGCCATGAGCTAACTCAGATGCAACCACATGTCTCCCGTACAGACCTACTCTCTCACTGGTGCCATGAGCTAACTCAGAGGCAACCACATGTCTCCCGTACAGACCAACTCTCTCACTGGTGCCATGCGCTAACTCAGAGGCAACCACATATCTCCCGTACAGACCTACTCTCTCACTGGTGCCATGAGCTAACTCAGAGGCAACCACATGTCTCCCGTACAGACCTACTCTCTCACTGGTGCCATGAGCTAACTCAGAGGCAACCACATATCTCCCGTACAGACCTACTCTCTCACTGGTGCCATGAGCTAACTCAGAGGCAACCACATGTCTCCCGTACAGACCTACTCTCTCACTGGTGCCATGAGCTAACTCAGAGGCAACCACATGTCTCCCGTACAGACCAACTCTCTCACTGGTGCCATGAGCTAACTCAGATGCAACCACATGTCTCCCGTACAGACCTACTCTCTCACTGGTGCCATGAGCTAACTCAGAGGCAACCACATGTCTCCCGTACAGACCTACTCTCTCACTGGTGCCATGATCTAACTCAGAGGCAACGATATGTCTCCCGTACAGACCTACTCTCTCACTGGTGCCATGAGCTAACTCAGAGGCAAACACATGTCTCCCGTACAGACCTACTCTCTCACTGGCGCCATGAACTAACTCAGAGGCAACCACATGTCTCCCGTACAGACTTACTCTCACACTGGTAACATGAGCTAACTAAGAGGCAACCACATGTCTCCCGTACAGATCTACTCTCTCACTGGTGCCATGAGCTAACTCAGAGGCAACCACATGTCTCCTGTACAGATCTACTCTCTCACTGGTGCCATGAGCTAACTCAGAGGCAACCACATGTCTCCTGTACAGACCTAGTCACTGGTACCATGAACTAACTCAGAGGCAACCACGTGTCTCCCATACAGACCTACTCTCTCACTGGTGCCATGAGCTAACTCAGAGGCAACCACATGTCTCCCGTACAGACCTACTCTCTCACTGGTGCCATGACTTAACTCAGAGGCAACCACATGCCTCCCGTACAGACCTACTCTCTCACTGGTGCCATGAGCTATCTCAGAGGCAACCACATGTCTCCCATACAGACCTACTCTCCCGCTGGTACCATGAGCTAATTCAGAGACAACCACATGTCTCCCGTTCAGACCTACTCTCTCACTGGTGCCATGAGCTAACTCAGAGGCAACCACATGTCTCCCATACAGACCTACTCTCTCACTAGTGCCATGAGCTAACTCAGAGGCAACCACATGTCTCTCGTACAGACCTACTCTCTAACTGGTGCCATGAGCTAACTCAGAGGCAACCACATGTCTCCCGTACAGACCTACTCTCCCACTGGTGCCATGAGCTAACTCAGAGACAACCACATGTCTCCCTTACAGACCTATTCTCTCACTGGTGCCATGAGCTAACTAAGAGGAAACCACATGTCTCCTGTACAGACCTACTCTCTCACTGGTGCCATGAGCTAACTCAGAGGCAACAACATGTCTCCCGTACAGAGCTACTCTTTCACTGGTGCCATGAGCTAACTTAGAGGCAACGACATGTCTCCCATACAGACCTACTCTCTCACTGGTGCCATGAGCTAACTCAGAAGCAACCACATGTCTCCCGTACAGACCTACTCTCCCACTGGTGCCATGAGCTAACTCAGAGGCAACCACATGTCTCCCGTACAGACCTAAAACTCTCTCACTGGTGCCATGAGCTAACTCAGAGGCAACCACATGCCTCCTGTACAGACCTACTCTCTCACTGGTGCCATGAGCTAACTCAGAGGCAACCACATGTCTCCCGCACAGACCTACTCTCCCAATGGTGCCATGAGCTAACTCAGAGGCAACCACATGTCTCCTGTACAGACCTACTCTCCCACTGGTGCCATGAGCTACTTAGAGACAACCACATGTCTCCCGTTCAGACCTACTCTCTCACTGATGCCATGAGCTAACTCAGAGGCAACCACATGTCTCCCGTACAGACCTACTCTCTCAGTGGTGCAATGAGCTAACTCAGAGGCAACCACATGTCTCCCGTACAGACCTACTCTCTCACTGGTGCCATGAGCTAACTCAGAGGCAACCACATGTCTCCTGTACAGACCTACTCTCTCACTGGTGCCATGAGCAAATTCAGAGGCAACCACATGTCTCCTGTACAGACCTACTCTCTCACTGATACCATGAGCTAACTCAGAGGCAACCACATGTCTCCCGTACAGACCTACTCACTGTTGCCATGAGCTAACTCAGAGGCAACTACGTGTCTCCCGTACAGACCTACTCTCTCACTGGTGCCATGAGCTAACTCAGAGGCAACCACATGTCTCCCGTACAGACCTACTCTCTAACTGGTGCCATGAGCTAACTCAGAGGCAACCACATGTCTCCCGTACAGACCTACTCTCCCACTGGTGCCATGAGCTAACTCAGAGACAACCACATGTCTCCCTTACAGACCTATTCTCTCACTGGTGCCATGAGCTAACTAAGAGGAAACCACATGTCTCCTGTACAGACCTACTCTCTCACTGGTGCCATGAGCTAACTCAGAGGCAACAACATGTCTCCCGTACAGAGCTACTCTCTCACTGGTGCCATGAGCTAACTTAGAGGCAACCACATGTCTCCCATACAGACCTACTCTCTCACTGGTGCCATGAGCTAACTCAGAAGCAACCACATGTCTCCCGTACAGACCTACTCTCCCACTGGTGCCATGAGCTAACTCAGAGGCAACCACATGTCTCCCGTACAGACCTAAAACTCTCTCACTGGTGCCATGAGCTAACTCAGAGGCAACCACATGCCTCCCGTACAGACCTACTCTCTCACTGGTGCCATGAGCTAACTCAGAGGCAACCACATGTCTCCCGCACAGACCTACTCTCCCAATGGTGCCATGAGCTAACTCAGAGGCAACCACATGTCTCCTGTACAGACCTACTCTCCCACTGGTGCCATGAGCTACTTAGAGACAACCACATGTCTCCCGTTCAGACCTACTCTCTCACTGATGCCATGAGCTAACTCAGAGGCAACCACATGTCTCCCGTACAGACCTACTCTCTCAGTGGTGCCATGAGCTAACTCAGAGGCAACCACATGTCTCCCGTACAGACCTACTCTCTCACTGGTGCCATGAGCTAACTCAGAGGCAACCACATGTCTCCTGTACAGACCTACTCTCTCACTGGTGCCATGAGCAAATTCAGAGGCAACCACATGTCTCCTGTACAGACCTACTCTCTCACTGATACCATGAGCTAACTCAGAGGCAACCACATGTCTCCCGTACAGACCTACTCACTGTTGCCATGAGCTAACTCAGAGGCAACTACGTGTCTCCCGTACAGACCTACTCTCTCACTGGTGCCATGAGCTAACTCAGATGCAACCACATGTCTCCCGTACAGACCTACTCTCTCACTGGTGCCATGAGCTAACTCAGAGGCAACCACATGTCTCCCGTACAGACCAACTCTCTCACTGATGCCATGCGCTAACTCAGAGGCAACCACATATCTCCCGTACAGACCTACTCTCTCACTGGTGCCATGAGCTAACTCAGAGGCAACCACATGTCTCCCGTACAGACCTACTCTCTCACTGGTGCCATGAGCTAACTCAGAGGCAACCACATATCTCCCGTACAGACCTACTCTCTCACTGGTGCCATGAGCTAACTCAGAGGCAACCACATGTCTCCCGTACAGACCTACTCTCTCACTGGTGCCATGAGCTAACTCAGAGGCAACCACATGTCTCCCGTACAGACCAACTCTCTCACTGGTGCCATGAGCTAACTCAGATGCAACCACATGTCTCCCGTACAGACCTACTCTCTCACTGGTGCCATGAGCTAACTCAGAGGCAACCACATGTCTCCCGTACAGACCTACTCTCTCACTGGTGCCATGATCTAACTCAGAGGCAACGATATGTCTCCCGTACAGACCTACTCTCTCACTGGTGCCATGAGCTAACTCAGAGGCAAACACATGTCTCCCGTACAGACCTACTCTCTCACTGGCGCCATGAACTAACTCAGAGGCAACCACATGTCTCCCGTACAGACTTACCCTCTCACTGGTAACATGAGCTAACTAAGAGGCAACCACATGTCTCCCGTACAGACCTACTCTCTCACTGGTGCCATGAGCTAACTCAGAGGCAACCACATGTCTCCTGTACAGATCTACTCTCTCACTGGTGCCATGAGCTAACTCAGAGGCAACCACATGTCTCCTGTACAGACCTAGTCACTGGTACCATGAACTAACTCAGAGGCAACCACGTGTCTCCCATACAGACCTACTCTCTCACTGGTGCCATGAGCTAACTCAGAGGCAACCACATGTCTCCCGTACAGACCTACTCTCTCACTGGTGCCATGACTTAACTCAGAGGCAACCACATGCCTCCCGTACAGACCTACTCTCTCACTGGTGCCATGAGCTATCTCAGAGGCAACCATATGTCTCCCATACAGACCTACTCTCCCGCTGGTGCCATGAGCTAATTCAGAGACAACCACATGTCTCCCGTTCAGACCTACTCTCTCACTGGTGCCATGAGCTAACTCAGAGGCAACCACATGTCTCCCGTACAGACCTACTCTCTCACTAGTGCCATGAGCTAACTCAGAGGCAACCACATGTCTCCCGTACAGACCTACTCTCTAACTGGTGCCATGAGCTAACTCAGAGGCAACCACATGTCTCCCGTACAGACCTACTCTCCCACTGGTGCCATGAGCTAACTCAGAGACAACCACATGTCTCCCTTACAGACCTATTCTCTCACTGGTGCCATGAGCTAACTAAGAGGAAACCACATGTCTCCTGTACAGACCTACTCTCTCACTGGTGCCATGAGCTAACTCAGAGGCAACAACATGTCTCCCGTACAGAGCTACTCTCTCACTGGTGCCATGAGCTAACTTAGAGGCAACCACATGTCTCCCATACAGACCTACTCTCTCACTGGTGCCATGAGCTAACTCAGAAGCAACCACATGTCTCCCGTACAGACCTACTCTCCCTCTGGTGCCATGAGCTAACTCAGAGGCAACCACATGTCTCCCGTACAGACCTAAAACTCTCTCACTGGTGCCATGAGCTAACTCAGAGGCAACCACATGCCTCCCGTACAGACCTACTGTCTCACTGGTGCCATGAGCTAACTCAGAGGCAACCACATGTCTCCCGCACAGACCTACTCTTCCAATGGTGCTATGAGCTAACTCAGAGGCAACCACATGTCTCCTGTACAGACCTACTCTACCACTGGTGCCATGAGCTACTTAGAGACAACCACATGTCTCCCGTTCAGACCTACTCTCTCACTGATGCCATGAGCTAACTCAGAGGCAACCACATGTCTCCCGTACAGACCTACTCTCTCAGTGGTGCCATGAGCTAACTCAGAGGCAACCACATGTCTCCCGTACAGACCTACTCTCTCACTGGTGCCATGAGCTAACTCAGAGGCAACCACATGTCTCCTGTACAGACCTACTCTCTCACTGGTGCCATGAGCAAATTCAGAGGCAACCACATGTCTCCTGTACAGACCTACTCTCACACTGATACCATGAGCTAACTCAGAGGCAACCACATGTCTCCCGTACAGACCTACTCACTGTTGCCATGAGCTAACTCAGAGGCAACTACGTGTCTCCCATACAGAACTACTCTCTCACTGGTGCCATGATCTAACTCAGAGGCAACTACATGTCTCCCGTACAGACCAACTCTCTCACTGGTGCCATGAGAGGCAACCACATGTCTCCCGTACAGACCTACTCTCTCACTGGTGCCATGAGCTAACTCAGAGGTAACCACATGTCTTCCGTAAGGTCTACTCTCTCACTGGTGCCATGACCTAACTCAGAGGCAACCACATGTATCCCGTACAGACCTACTCTCTCACTGGTGCCATGAGCTAACTCAGAGGCAACCACATGTCTCCCGTACAGACCTACTCTCCCACTGGTGCCATGAGCTAACTCAGAGGCAACCACATGCCTCCCGTACAGACCTACTCTCTCACTGGTGCCATGAGCTAACTCAGAGGCAACCACATGTCTCCCGCACAGACCTACTCTCCCAATGGTGCCATGAGCTAACTCAGAGGCAACCACATGTCTCCTGTACAGACCTACTCTCCCACTGGTGCCATGAGCTACTTAGAGACAACCACATGTCTCCCGTTCAGACCTACTCTCTCACTGATGCCATGAGCTAACTCAGAGGCAACCACATGTCTCCCGTACAGACCTACTCTCTCAGTGGTGCCATGAGCTAACTCAGAGGCAACCACATGTCTCCCGTACAGACCTACTCTCTCACTGGTGCCATGAGCAAATTCAGAGGCAACCACATGTCTCCTGTACAGACCTACTCTCTCACTGATACCATGAGCTAACTCAGAGGCAACCACATGTCTCCCGTACAGACCTACTCACTGTTGCCATGAGCTAACTCAGAGGCAACTACGTGTCTCCCGTACAGACCTACTCTCTCACTGGTGCCATGAGCTAACTCAGATGCAACCACATGTCTCCCGTACCGACCTACTCTCTCACTGGTGCCATGAGCTAACTCAGAGGCAACCACATGTCTCCCGTACAGACCAACTCTCTCACTGATGCCATGCGCTAACTCAGAGGCAACCACATATCTCCCGTACAGACCTACTCTCTCACTGGTGCCATGAGCTAACTCAGAGGCAACCACATGTCTCCCGTACAGACCTACTCTCTCACTGGTGCCATGAGCTAACTCAGAGGCAACCACATATCTCCCGTACAGACCTACTCTCTCACTGGTGCCATGAGCTAACTCAGAGGCAACCACATGTCTCCCGTACAGACCTACTCTCTCACTGGTGCCATGAGCTAACTCAGAGGCAACCACATGTCTCCCGTACAGACCAACTCTCTCACTGGTGCCATGAGCTAACTCAGATGCAACCACATGTCTCCCGTACAGACCTACTCTCTCACTGGTGCCATGAGCTAACTCAGAGGCAACCACATGTCTCCCGTACAGACCTACTCTCTCACTGGTGCCATGATCTAACTCAGAGGCAACGATATGTCTCCCGTACAGACCTACTCTCTCACTGGTGCCATGAGCTAACTCAGAGGCAAACACATGTCTCCCGTACAGACCTACTCTCTCACTGGCGCCATGAACTAACTCAGAGGCAACCACATGTCTCCCGTACAGACTTACCCTCTCACTGGTAACATGAGCTAACTAAGAGGCAACCACATGTCTCCCGTACAGACCTACTCTCTCACTGGTGCCATGAGCTAACTCAGAGGCAACCACATGTCTCCTGTACAGATCTACTCTCTCACTGGTGCCATGAGCTAACTCAGAGGCAACCACATGTCTCCTGTACAGACCTAGTCACTGGTACCATGAACTAACTCAGAGGCAACCACGTGTCTCCCATACAGACCTACTCTCTCACTGGTGCCATGAGCTAACTCAGAGGCAACCACATGTCTCCCGTACAGACCTACTCTCTCACTGGTGCCATGACTTAACTCAGAGGCAACCACATGCCTCCCGTACAGACCTACTCTCTCACTGGTGCCATGAGCTATCTCAGAGGCAACCACATGTCTCCCATACAGACCTACTCTCCCGCTGGTGCCATGAGCTAATTCAGAGACAACCACATGTCTCCCGTTCAGACCTACTCTCTCACTGGTGCCATGAGCTAACTCAGAGGCAACCACATGTCTCCCGTACAGACCTACTCTCTCACTAGTGCCATGAGCTAACTCAGAGGCAACCACATGTCTCCCGTACAGACCTACTCTCTAACTGGTGCCATGAGCTAACTCAGAGGCAACCACATGTCTCCCGTACAGACCTACTCTCCCACTGGTGCCATGAGCTAACTCAGAGACAACCACATGTCTCCCTTACAGACCTATTCTCTCACTGGTGCCATGAGCTAACTAAGAGGAAACCACATGTCTCCTGTACAGACCTACTCTCTCACTGGTGCCATGAGCTAACTCAGAGGCAACAACATGTCTCCCGTACAGAGCTACTCTCTCACTGGTGCCATGAGCTAACTTAGAGGCAACCACATGTCTCCCATACAGACCTACTCTCTCACTGGTGCCATGAGCTAACTCAGAAGCAACCACATGTCTCCCGTACAGACCTACTCTCCCTCTGGTGCCATGAGCTAACTCAGAGGCAACCACATGTCTCCCGTACAGACCTAAAACTCTCTCACTGGTGCCATGAGCTAACTCAGAGGCAACCACATGCCTCCCGTACAGACCTACTGTCTCACTGGTGCCATCAGCTAACTCAGAGGTAACCACATGTCTTCCGTAAGGTCTACTCTCTCACTGGTGCCATGACCTAACTCAGAGGCAACCACATGTATCCCGTACAGACCTACTCTCTCACTGGTGCCATGAGCTAACTCAGAGGCAACCACATGTCTCCCGTACAGACCTACTCTCCCACTGGTGCCATGAGCTAACTCAGAGGTAACCACATGTCTCCTGTACAGATCTACTCTCTCACTGGTGCCATGAGCTAACTCAGAGGCAACCACATGTCTCCCGCACAGACCTACTCTCCCACTGGTGCCATGAGCTAACTCAGAGGCAACCACATGTCTCCCATACAGACCTACTCTCCCACTGGTGCCATGAGCTAATTCAGAGACAACCACATGTCTCCCGTTCAGACCTACTCTCTCACTGGTGCCATGAGCTAACTCAGAGGCAACCACATGTCTCCCGTACAGACCTACTCTCTCACTGGTGCCATGAGCTAACTAAGAGGCAACCACATGTCTCCCGTACAGACCTACTCTCTCACTGGTGCCATGAGCTTACTCAGAGGCAACCACATGTCTCCCGTACAGACCTACTCTCCCACTGGTGCCATGAGCTAACTCAGAGACAACCACATGTCTCCCTTACAGACCTATTCTCTCACTGGTGCCATGAGCTAACTAAGAGGAAACCACATGTCTCCTGTACAGACCTACTCTCTCACTGGTGCCATGAGCTAACTCAGAGGCAACAACATGTCTCCCGTACAGAGCTACTCTCTCACTGGTGCCATGAGCTAACTTAGAGGCAACCACATGTCTCCCATACAGACCTACTCTCTCACTGGTGCCATGAGCTAACTCAGAAGCAACCACATGTCTCCCGTACAGACCTACTCTCCCACTGGTGCCATGAGCTAACTCAGAGGCAACCACATGTCTCCCGTACAGACCTAAAACTCTCTCACTGGTGCCATGAGCTAACTCAGAGGCAACCACATGCCTCCCGTACAGACCTACTCTCCCACTGGTGCCATGAGCTACTTAGAGACAACCACATGTCTCCCGTTCAGACCTACTCTCTCACTGGTGCCATGAGCTAACTCAGAGGCAACCACATGTCTCCCGTACAGACCTACTCTCTCAGTGGTGCCATGAGCTAACTCAGAGGCAACCACATGTCTCCCGTACAGACCTACTCTCTCACTGGTGCCATGAGATAACTCAGAGGCAACCACATGTCTCCTGTACAGACCTACTCTCTCACTGGTGCCATGAGCAAATTCAGAGGCAACCACATGTCTCCTGTACAGACCTACTCTCTCACTGATACCATGAGCTAACTCAGAGGCAACCACATGTCTCCCGTACAGACCTACTCACTGTTGCCATGAGCTAACTCAGAGGCAACTACGTGTCTCCCATACAGACCTACTCTCTCACTGGTGCCATGATCTAACTCAGAGACAACCACATGTCTCCCGTACAGACCTACTCTCTCACTGGTGCCATGAGAGGCAACCACATGTCTCCCGTACAGACCTACTCTCTCACTGGTGCCATGAGCTAACTCACGGGCAACCATATGTCTTCCGTAAGGTCTACTCTCTCACTGGTGCCATGACCTAACTCAGAGGCAACCACATGTAACCCGTACAGACCTACTCTCTCACTGGTACCATGAGCTAACTCAGAGGCAACCACATGTCTCCCATACAGACCTACTCTCCCACTGGTGCCATGAGCTAACTCAGAGGTAACCACATGTCTCCCGTACAGACCTACTCTCTCACTGGTGCCATGAGCTTACTCAGATGCAACCACATGTCTCCCGTACAGACCTACTCTCTCACTGGTGCCATGAGCTAACTCAGAGGCAACCACATGTCTCCCGTACAGACCAACTCTCTCACTGGTGCCATGCGCTAACTCAGAGGCAACCACATATCTCCCGTACAGACCTACTCTCTCACTGGTGCCATGAGCTAACTCAGAGGCAACCACATGTCTCCCGTACAGACCTACTCTCTCACTGGTGCCATGAGCTAACTCAGAGGCAACCACATATCTCCCGTACAGACCTACTCTCTCACTGGTGCCATGAGCTAACTAAGAGGCAACCACATGTCTCCCGTACAGACCTACTCTCTCACTGGTGCCATGAGCTAACTCAGAGGCAACCACATGTCTCCCGTACAGACCAACTCTGTCACTGGTGCCATGAGCTAACTCAGATGCAACCACATGTCTCCCGTACAGACCTACTCTCTCACTGGTGCCATGAGCTAACTCAGAGGCAACCACATGTCTCCCGTACAGACCTACTCTCTCACTGGTGCCATGATCTAACTCAGAGGCAACGATATGTCTCCTGTACAGACCTACTCTCTCACTGGTGCCATGAGCTAACTCAGAGGCAAACACATGTCTCCCGTTCAGACCTACTCTCTCACTGGCGCCATGAACTAACTCAGAGGCAACCACATGTCTCCCGTACAGACTTACTCTCTCACTGGTAACATGAGCTAACTAAGAGGCAACCACATGTCTCCCGTACAGACCTACTCTCTCACTGGTGCCATGAGCTAACTCAGAGGCAACCACATGTCTCCTGTACAGATCTACTCTCTCACTGGTGCCATGAGCTAACTCAGAGGCAACCACATGTCTCCCGTACAGACCTACTCTCCCACTGGTGCCATGAGCTAACTCAGAGGTAACCACATGTCTCCTGTACAGATCTACTCTCTCACTGGTGCCATGAGCTAACTCAGAAGCAACCACATGTCTCCCGCACAGACCTACTCTCCCACTGGTGCCATGAGCTAACTCAGAGGCAACCACATGTCTCCCATACAGACCTACTCTCCCACTGGTGCCATGAGCTAATTCAGAGACAACCACATGTCTCCCGTTCAGACCTACTCTCTCACTGGTGCCATGAGCTAACTCAGAGGCAACCACATGTCTCCCGTACAGACCTACTCTCTCACTGGTGCCATGAGCTAACTAAGAGGCAACCACATGTCTCCCGTACAGACCTACTCTCTCACTGGTGCCATGAGCTTACTCAGAGGCAACCACATGTCTCCCGTACAGACCTACTCTCCCACTGGTGCCATGAGCTAACTCAGAGACAACCACATGTCTCCCTTACAGACCTATTCTCTCACTGGTGCCATGAGCTAACTAAGAGGAAACCACATGTCTCCTGTACAGACCTACTCTCTCACTGGTGCCATGAGCTAACTCAGAGGCAACAACATGTCTCCCGTACAGAGCTACTCTCTCACTGGTGCCATGAGCTAACTTAGAGGCAACCACATGTCTCCCATACAGACCTACTCTCTCACTGGTGCCATGAGCTAACTCAGAAGCAACCACATGTCTCCCGTACAGACCTACTCTCCCACTGGTGCCATGAGCTAACTCAGAGGCAACCACATGTCTCCCGTACAGACCTAAAACTCTCTCACTGGTGCCATGAGCTAACTCAGAGGCAACCACATGCCTCCCGTACAGACCTACTCTCCCACTGGTGCCATGAGCTACTTAGAGACAACCACATGTCTCCCGTTCAGACCTACTCTCTCACTGGTGCCATGAGCTAACTCAGAGGCAACCACATGTCTCCCGTACAGACCTACTCTCTCAGTGGTGCCATGAGCTAACTCAGAGGCAACCACATGTCTCCCGTACAGACCTACTCTCTCACTGGTGCCATGAGATAACTCAGAGGCAACCACATGTCTCCTGTACAGACCTACTCTCTCACTGGTGCCATGAGCAAATTCAGAGGCAACCACATGTCTCCTGTACAGACCTACTCTCTCACTGATACCATGAGCTAACTCAGAGGCAACCACATGTCTCCCGTACAGACCTACTCACTGTTGCCATGAGCTAACTCAGAGGCAACTACGTGTCTCCCATACAGACCTACTCTCTCACTGGTGCCATGATCTAACTCAGAGACAACCACATGTCTCCCGTACAGACCTACTCTCTCACTGGTGCCATGAGAGGCAACCACATGTCTCCCGTACAGACCTACTCTCTCACTGGTGCCATGAGCTAACTCACGGGCAACCATATGTCTTCCGTAAGGTCTACTCTCTCACTGGTGCCATGACCTAACTCAGAGGCAACCACATGTAACCCGTACAGACCTACTCTCTCACTGGTACCATGAGCTAACTCAGAGGCAACCACATGTCTCCCATACAGACCTACTCTCCCACTGGTGCCATGAGCTAACTCAGAGGTAACCACATGTCTCCCGTACAGACCTACTCTCTCACTGGTGCCATGAGCTTACTCAGATGCAACCACATGTCTCCCGTACAGACCTACTCTCTCACTGGTGCCATGAGCTAACTCAGAGGCAACCACATGTCTCCCGTACAGACCAACTCTCTCACTGGTGCCATGCGCTAACTCAGAGGCAACCACATATCTCCCGTACAGACCTACTCTCTCACTGGTGCCATGAGCTAACTCAGAGGCAACCACATGTCTCCCGTACAGACCTACTCTCTCACTGGTGCCATGAGCTAACTCAGAGGCAACCACATATCTCCCGTACAGACCTACTCTCTCACTGGTGCCATGAGCTAACTAAGAGGCAACCACATGTCTCCCGTACAGACCTACTCTCTCACTGGTGCCATGAGCTAACTCAGAGGCAACCACATGTCTCCCGTACAGACCAACTCTGTCACTGGTGCCATGAGCTAACTCAGATGCAACCACATGTCTCCCGTACAGACCTACTCTCTCACTGGTGCCATGAGCTAACTCAGAGGCAACCACATGTCTCCCGTACAGACCTACTCTCTCACTGGTGCCATGATCTAACTCAGAGGCAACGATATGTCTCCTGTACAGACCTACTCTCTCACTGGTGCCATGAGCTAACTCAGAGGCAAACACATGTCTCCCGTTCAGACCTACTCTCTCACTGGCGCCATGAACTAACTCAGAGGCAACCACATGTCTCCCGTACAGACTTACTCTCTCACTGGTAACATGAGCTAACTAAGAGGCAACCACATGTCTCCCGTACAGACCTACTCTCTCACTGGTGCCATGAGCTAACTCAGAGGCAACCACATGTCTCCTGTACAGATCTACTCTCTCACTGGTGCCATGAGCTAACTCAGAGGCAACCACATGTCTCCTGTACAGACCTAGTCACTGGTGCCATGAACTAACTCAGAGGCAACCACGTGTCTCCCATACAGACCTACTCTCTCACTGGTGCCATGAGCTAACTCAGAGGCAACCACATGTCTCCCGTACAGACCTACTCTCTCACTGGTGCCATGAGCTAACTCAGAGGCAACCACATGTCTCCTGTACAGACCTACTCTCTGCTGGTGCCATGAGCAAATTCAGAGGCAGCCACATGTCTCCTGTACAGACCTGTACTCTCTCACTGATACCATGAGCTAACTCAGAGGCAACCACATGTCTCCCGTACAGACCTACTCACTGGTGCCATGAGCTAACTCAGAGGCAACTACGTGTCTCCCGTACAGACCTACTCTCTCACTAGTGCCATGAGCTAACTCAGAGGCAACCACATGTCTCCCGTACAGACCAACTCTCTCACTGGTACCATGATCTAACTCAGAGGCAACCACATGTCTCCCGTACAGACCTACTCTCTCACTGGTGCCATGAGCTAACTCAGAGGCAACCACATGTCTCCCATACAGACCTACTCTCTCACTGGTGCCATGAGAGGAAACCACATGTCTCCCGTACAGACCTATGTACTCTCTCACTGGTGCCATGAGATAACTCAGAGGCAACCATATGTCTCCTGTACAGACCTACTCTCTCACTGGTGCCATGAGCTAACTCAGAAGCAACCACATGTCTCCCATACAGACCTACTCTCTCACTGGTACCATGAGCTAACTCAGAGGCAACCACATGTCTCCGGTACAGACCTACTCTCTCACTGGTGCCATGAGCTAACTCAGAAGTAACCACATGTCTCCCGTACAGACCTACTCTCTCACTTGTGCCATGAGCTAACTCAGAGGTAACCACATGTCTCCTGTACAGACCTACTCTCTCACTGGTGCCACGAGCTAACTCAGAGGCAACCACATGTCTCCCGTACAGACCTACTCTCTCACTGGTGCCATGAGCTAACTCAGAGGCAACTACATGTCTCCCGTACAGACCTATGTACTCTCTCACTGGTGCCATGAGCTAACTCAGAGGCAACCACATGTCTCCCGTAAAGCCTACTCTCTCACTGGTCCCATGAGCTAACTCAGAGGCAACCACATGTCTCCTGGACAGACCTACTCTCTCACTGGTGCCACGAGCTAACTCAGAGGCAACCACATGTCTCCCGTACAGACCTACTCTCTCACTGGTGCCATTAGCTAACTCAGAGGCAACCACATGTCTCCCGTACAGACCTACTCTCTCACTGGTGCCATGAGCTAACTCAGAGGCAACCACATGTCTCCCGTACAGACCTACTCTCTCACTGGTGCCATGAGCTAACTCAGAGGCAACCATATGTCTCCCGTACAGACCTACTCACTGGTGCCATGAGCTAACTCAGAGGCAACTACGTGTCTCCCATACAGACCTACATACTCTCTCACTGGTGCCATGAGCTAACTCGGAGGCAACCACATGTCTCCCGTACAGACCTACTCTGTCACTGGAGCCATGAGCTAACTCAGAGGCAACCACATGTCTCCCGTACAGACCTACTCTCTCACTGGTGCCATGAGCTAACTCAGAGGCAACCACATGTCTCCGGTACAGACCTACTCTCTCACTGGTGCCATGAGCTAACTCAGAGGCAACCACATGTCTCCCGTACAGACCTACTCTCTCACTGGTGCCATGAGCTAACTCAGAGGCAACCACATGTCTCCCGTACAGACCTACTCTCTCACTGGTGCCATGAGCTAACTCAGAGGCAACCACATGTCTCCCGTACAGACCTACTCTCTCACTGGTGCCATGAGCTAACTCAGAGGCAACCACATGTCTCCCGTACAGACCTACTCTCTCACTGGTGCCATGAGCTAACTCAGAGGCAACCACATGTCTCCTGTACAGACCTATGCTCTGTTGCCATGAGCTAACTCAGAGGCAACTACGTGTCTCCCATACAGACCTACTCTCTCACTGGTGCCATGATCTAACTCAGAGGCAACCACATGTCTCCCGTACAGACCTACTCTCTCACTGGTGCCATGAGAGGCAACCACATGTCTTCCGTACAGACCTACTCTCTCACTGGTGCCATGAGCTAACTCAGAGGCAACCACATGTCTTCCGTAAGGTCTACTCTCTCACTGGTGCCATGACCTAACTCAGAGGCAACCACATGTATCCCGTACAGACCTACTCTCTCACTGGTGCCATGAGCTAACTCAGAGGCAACCACATGTCTCCCGTACAGACCTACTCTCCCACTGGTGCCATGAGCTAACTCAGAGGTAACCACATGTCTCCTGTACAGATCTACTCTCTCACTGGTGCCATGAGCTAACTCAGAGGCAATCACATGTCTCCCGCACAGACCTTCTCTCCCACTGGTGCCATGAGCTAACTCAGAGGCAACCACATGTCTCCCATACAGACCTACTCTCCCGCTGGTGCCATGAGCTAATTCAGAGACAACCACATGTCTCCCGTTCAGACCTACTCTCTCACTGGTGCCATGAGCTAACTCAGAGGCAACCACATGTCTCCCGTACAGACCTACTCTCTCACTGGTGCCATGAGCTAACTCAGAGGCAACCACATGTCTCCCGTACAGACCTACTCTCTCACTGGTGCCATGAGCTAACTCAGAGGCAACCACATGTCTCCCGTACAGACCTACTCTCCCACTGGTGCCATGAGCTAACTCAGAGACAACCACATGTCTCCCTTACAGACCTATTCTCTCACTGGTGCCATGAGCTAACTAAGAGGAAACCACATGTCTCCTGTACAGACCTACTCTCTCACTGGTGCCATGAGCTAACTCAGTGGCAACAACATGTCTCCCGTACAGAGCTACTCTCTCACTGGTGCCATGAGCTAACTTAGAGGCAACCACATGTCTCCCATACAGACCTACTCTCTCACTGGTGCCATGAGCTAACTCAGAAGCAACCACATGTCTCCCGTACAGACCTACTCTCCCACTGGTGTCATGAGCTAACTCAGAGGCAACCACATGTCTCCCGTACAGACCTAAATCTCTCTCACTGGTGCCATGAGCTAACTCAGAGGCAACCACATGCCTCCCGTACAGACCTACTCTCCCACTGGTGCCATGAGCTACTTAGAGACAACCACATGTCTCCCGTTCAGACCTACTCTCTCACTGGTGCCATGAGCTAACTCAGAGGCAACCACATGTCTCCCGTACAGACCTACTCTCTCAGTGGTGCCATGAGCTAACTCAGAGGCAACCACATGTCTCCCGTACAGACCTACTCTCTCACTGGTGCCATGAGCTAACTCAGAGGCAACCACATGTCTCCTGTACAGATCTACTCTCACACTGGTGCCATGAGCAAATTCAGAGGCAACCACATGTCTCCTGTACAGACCTACTCTCTCACTGATACCATGAGCTAACTCAGAGGCAACCACATGTCTCCCGTACAGACCTACTCACTGTTGCCATGAGCTAACTCAGAGGCAACTACGTGTCTCCCATACAGACCTACTCTCTCACTGGTGCCATGATCTAACTCAGAGACAACCACATTTCTCCCGTACAGACCTATTCTCTCACTGGTGCCATGAGAGGCAACCACATGTCTCCCGTACAGACCTACTCTCTCACTGGTGCCATGAGCTAACTCAGAGGCAACCACATGTCTTCCGTAAGGTCTACTCTCCCACTGGTGCCATGACCTAACTCAGAGGCAACCACATGTATTCCTTACAGACCTACTCTCTCACTGGTGCTATGAGCTAACTCAAAGGCAACCACATGTCTCCCGTACAGACCTACTCTCCCACTGGTGCCATGAGCTAACTCAGAGGTAACCACATGTCTCCCGTACAGACCTACTCTCTCACTGGTGCCATGAGCTAACTCAGATGCAACAACATATCTCCCGTACAGACCTACTCTCTCACTGGTGCCATGAGCTAACTCAGAGGCAACCACATGTCTCCCGTACAGACCAACTCTCTCACTGGTGCCATGCGCTAACTCAGAGGCAACCACATATCTCCCGTACAGACCTACTCTCTCACTGGTGCCATGAGCTAACTCAGAGGCAACCACATGTCTCCCGTACAGACCTACTCTCTCACTGGTGCCATGAGCTAACTCAGAGGCAACCACATATCTCCCGTACAGACCTACTCTCTCACTGGTGCCATGAGCTAACTCAGAGGCAACCACATGTCTCCCGTACAGACCTACTCTCTCACTGGTGCCATGAGATAATTCAGAGGCAACCACATGTCTCCCGTACAGACCTACTCTCTCACTGGTGCCATGAGCTAACTCAGATGCAACCACATGTCTCCCGTACAGACCGACTCTCTCACTGGTGCCATGAGCTAACTCAGAGGCAACCACATGTCTCCCGTACAGACCTACTCTCTCACTGGTGCCATGATCTAACTCAGAGGCAACGACATGTCTCCCGTACAGACCTACTCTCTCACTGGTGCCATGAGCTAACTCAGAGGCAACCACATGTCTCCCGTAGAGACCTACTCTCTCACTGGCGCCATGAACTAACTCAGAGGCAACCACATGTCTCCCGTACAGACTTACTCTCTCACTGGTAACATGAGCTAACTAAGAGGCAACCACATGTCTCCCGTACAGACCTACTCTCTCACTGGTGCCATGAGCTAACTCAGAGGCAACCACATGTCTCCTGTACAGATCTACTCTCTCACTGGTGCCATGAGCTAACTCAGAGGCAACCACATGTCTCCTGTACAGACCTAGTCACTGGTGCCATGAACTAACTCAAAGGCAACCACGTGTCTCCCATACAGACCTACTCTCTCACTGGTGCCATGAGCTAACTCAGAGGCAACCACATGTCTCCCGTACAGACCTACTCTCTCACTGGTGCCATGAGTTAACTCAGAGGCAACCACATGCCTCCCGTACAGACCTACTCTCTCACTGGTGCCATGAGCTAACTCAGAGGCAACCACATGTCTCCCGCACAGACCTACTCTCCCACTGGTGCCATGAGCTAACTCAGAGGCAACCACATGTCTCCCGTACAGACCTACTCTCCCACTGGTGCCATGAGCTAACTTAGAGACAACCACATGTCTCCCGTTCAGACCTACTCTCTCACTGGTGCCATGAGCTAACTCAGAGGCAACCACATGTCTCCCGTACAGACCTACTCTCTCAGTAGTGCCATGAGCTAACTCAGCGGCAACCACATGTCTCCCGTACAGACCTACTCTCTCACTGGTGCCATGAGCTAACTCAGAGGCAACCACATGTCTCCCGTACAGACCAACTCTCTCACTGGTGCCATGATCTAACTCAGAGGCAACCACATGTCTACCGTACAGACCTACTCTCTCACTGGTGCCATGAGCTAACTCAGAGGCAACCACATGTCTCCCGTACAGACCTACTCTCTCACTGGTGCCATGAGAGGAAACCACATGTCTCCCGTACAGACCTATGTACTCTCTCACTGGTGCCATGAGATAACTCAGAGGCAACCACATGTCTCCTGTACAGATCTACTCTCTCACTGGTGCCATGAGCTAACTCAGAGGCAACCACATGTCTCCTGTATAGACCTAGTCACTGGTGCCATGAACTAACTCAGAGGCAACCACGTGTCTCCCATACAGACCTACTCTCTCACTGGTGCCATGAGCTAATTCAGAGGCAACCACATGTCTCCCGTACAGACCTACTCTCTCACTGGTGCCATGAGTTAACTCAGAGGCAACCACATGCCTCCCGTACAGACCTACTCTCTCACTGGTGTCATGAGCTAACTCAGAGGCAACCACATGTCTCCCGCACAGACCTACTCTCCCACTGGTGCCATGAGCTAACTCAGAGGCAACCACATGTCTCCCGTACAGACCTACTCTCCCACTGGTGCCATGAGCTAACTTAGAGACAACCACATGTCTCCCGTTCAGACCTACTCTCTCACTGGTGCCATGAGCTAACTCAGAGGCAACCACATGTCTCCCGTACAGACCTACTCTCTCAGTAGTGCCATGAGCTAACTCAGAGGCAACCACATGTCTCCCGTACAGACCTACTCTCTCACTGGTGCCATGAGCTAACTCAGAGGCAACCACATGTCTCCCGTACAGACCAACTCTCTCACTGGTGCCATGATCTAACTCAGAGGCAACCACATGTCTCCCGTACAGACCTACTCTCTCACTGGTGCCATGAGCTAACTCAGAGGCAACCACATGTCTCCCGTACAGACCTACTCTCTCACTGGTGCCATGAGAGGAAACCACATGTCTCCCGTACAGACCTATGTACTTTCTCACTGGTGCCATGAGATAACTCAAAGGCAACCTTATGTCTCCTGTACAGACCTACACTCTCACTGGTGCCATGAGCTAACTCAGAAGCAACCACATGTCTCCCATACAGACCTACTCTCTCACTGTTGCCATGAGCTAACACAGAGGCAACCACATGTCTCCCGTACAGACCTACTCTCTCACTGGTGCCATGAGATAACTCAGAGGCAACCACATGTCTCCCGTACAGACCTACTCTCTCACTGGTGCCATGAGCTAACTCAGAGGTAACCACATGTCTCCCGTACAGACCTACTCTCTCACTTATGCCATGAGCTAACTCAGAGGTAACCACATGTCTCCTGTACAGACCTACTCTCTCACTGGTGCCACGAGCTAACTCAGAGGCAACCACATGTCTCCCGTACAGACCTACTCTCTCACTGGTGCCATGAGCTAACTCAGAGGCAACTACATGTCTCCCGTACAGACCTATGTACTCTCTCACTGGTGCCATGAGATAACTCAGAGGCAACCACATGTCTCCCGTAAGGCCTACTCTCTCACTGGTCCCATGAGCTAACTCAGAGGCAACCACATGTCTCCTGTACAGACCTACTCTCTCACTGGTGCCACGAGCTAACTCAGAGGCAACCACATGTCTCCCGTACAGACCTACTCTCTCACTGGTGCCATGAGCTAACTCAGAGGCAACCACATGTCTCCCTACAGACCTACTCTCTCACTGGTGCCATGAGCTAACTCAGAGGTAACCACATGTCTCCCGTACAGACCTACTCTCTCACTTGTGCCATGAGCTAACTCAGAGGTAACCACATGTCTCCTGTACAGACCTACTCTCTCACTGGTGCCACGAGCTAACTCAGAGGCAACCACATGTCTCCCGTACAGACCTACTCTCTCACTGGTGCCATGAGCTAACTCAGAGGCAACTACATGTCTCCCGTACAGACCTATGTACTCTCTCACTGGTGCCATGAGATAACTCAGAGGCAACCACATGTCTCCCGTAAGGCCTACTCTCTCACTGGTCCCATGAGCTAACTCAGAGGCAACCACATGTCTCCTGTACAGACCTACTCTCTCACTGGTGCCACGAGCTAACTCAGAGGCAACCACATGTCTCCCGTACAGACCTACTCTCTCACTGGTGCCATGAGCTAACTCAGAGACAACCACATGTCTCCCTTACAGACCTATACTCTCACTGGTGCCATGAGCTAACTAAGAGGAAACCACATGTCTCCTGTACAGACCTACTCTCTCACTGGTGCCATGAGCTAACTCAGAGGCAACAACATGTCTCCCGTACAGAGCTACTCTCTCACTGGTGCCATGAGCTAACTTAGAGGCAACCACATGTCTCCCATACAGACCTACTCTCTCACTGGTGCCATGAGCTAACTCAGAAGCAACCACATGTCTCCCGTACAGACCTACTCTCCCACTGGTGCCATGAGCTAACTCAGAGGCAACCACATGTCTCCCGTACAGACCTAAAACTCTCTCACTGGTGCCATGAGCTAACTCAGAGGCAACCACATGCCTCCCGTACAGACCTACTCTCCCACTGGTGCCATGAGCTACTTAGAGACAACCACATGTCTCCCGTTCAGATCTACTCTCTCACTGGTGCCATGAGCTAACTCAGAGGCAACCACATGTCTCCCGTACAGACCTACTCTCTCAGTGGTGCCATGAGCTAACTCAGAGGCAACCACATGTCTCCCGTACAGACCTACTCTCTCACTGTTGCCATGAGCTAACTCAGAGGCAACCACATGTCTCCTGTACAGACCTACTCTCTCACTGGTGCCATGAGCAAATTCAGAGGCAGCCACATGTCTCCTGTACAGACCTACTCTCTCACTGATACCATGAGCTAACTCAGAGGCAACCACATGTCTCCCGTACAGACCTACTCACTGTTGCCATGAGCTAACTCAGAGGCAACTACGTGTCTCCAATACAGACCTACTCTCTCACTGGTTCCATGATCTAACCCAGAGACAACCACATGTCTCCCGTACAGACCTACTCTCTCACTGGTGCCATGAGAGGCAACCACATGTCTCCCGTACAGACCTACTCTCTCACTGGTGCCATGAGCTAACTCAGAGGCAACCACATGTCTTCCGTAAGGTCTACTCTCTCACTGGTGCCATGACCTAACTCAGAGGCAACCACATGTATCCCGTACAGACCTACTCTCTCACTGGTGCCATGAGCTAACTCAGAGGCAACCACATGTCTCCCGTACAGACCTACTCTCCCACTGATGCCATAAGCTAACTCAGAGGTAACCACATGTCTCCCGTACAGACCTACTCTCTCACTGGTCCCATGAGCTAACTCAGAGGCAACCACATGTCTCCTGTACAGACCTACTCTCTCACTGGTGCCACGAGCTAACTCAGAGGCAACCACATGTCTCCCGTACAGACCTACTCTCTCACTGGTGCCATGAGCTAACTCAGAGGCAACCACATGTCTCCCTACAGACCTACTCTCTCACTGGTGCCATGAGCTAACTCAGAGGTAACCACATGTCTCCTGTACAGACCTACTCTCTCACTTGTGCCATGAGCTAACTCAGAGGTAACCACATGTCTCCTGTACAGACCTACTCTCTCACTGGTGCCACGAGCTAACTCAGAGGCAACCACATGTCTCCCGTACAGACCTACTCTCTCACTGGTGCCATGAGCTAACTCAGAGGCAACTACATGTCTCCCGTACAGACCTATGTACTCTCTCACTGGTGCCATGAGATAACTCAGAGGCAACCACATGTCTCCCGTAAGGCCTACTCTCTCACTGGTCCCATGAGCTAACTCAGAGGCAACCACATGTCTCCTGTACAGACCTACTCTCTCACTGGTGCCACGAGCTAACTCAGAGGCAACTACATGTCTCCCGTACAGACCTACTCTCTCACTGGTGCCATGAGCTAACTCAGAGACAACCACATGTCTCCCTTACAGACCTATACTCTCACTGGTGCCATGAGCTAACTAAGAGGAAACCACATGTCTCCTGTACAGACCTACTCTCTCACTGGTGCCATGAGCTAACTCAGAGGCAACAACATGTCTCCCGTACAGAGCTACTCTCTCACTGGTGCCATGAGCTAACTTAGGGGCAACCACATGTCTCCCATTCAGACCTACTCTCTCACTGGTGCCATGAGCTAACTCAGAAGCAACCACATGTCTCCCGTACAGACCTACTCTCCCACTGGTGCCATGAGCTAACTCAGAGGCAACCACATGTCTCCCGTACAGACCTAAAACTCTCTCACTGGTGCCATGAGCTAACTCAGAGGCAACCACATGCCTCCCATACAGACCTACTCTCCCACTGGTGCCATGAGCTACTTAGAGACAACCACATGTCTCCCGTTCAGATCTACTCTCTCACTGGTGCCATGAGCTAACTCAGAGGCAACCACATGTCTCCCGTACAGACCTACTCTCTCAGTGGTGCCATGAGCTAACTCAGAGGCAACCACATGTCTCCCGTACAGACCTACTCTCTCACTGTTGCCATGAGCTAACTCAGAGGCAACCACATGTCTCCTGTACAGACCTACTCTCTCACTGGTGCCATGAGCAAATTCAGAGGCAGCCACATGTCTCCTGTACAGACCTACTCTCTCACTGATACCATGAGCTAACTCAGAGGCAACCACATGTCTCCCGTACAGACCTACTCACTGTTGCCATGAGCTAACTCAGAGGCAACTACGTGTCTCCAAAACAGACCTACTCTCTCACTGGTGCCATGATCTAACTCAGAGACAACCACATGTCTACCGTACAGACCTACTCTCTCACTGGTGCCATGAGAGGCAACCACATGTCTCCCGTACAGACCTACTCTCCCACTGGTGCCATGAGCTAACTCAGAGGCAACCACATGTCTTCCGTAAGGTCTACTCTCTCACTGATGCCATGACCTAACTCAGAGGTAACCACATGTATCCCGTACAGACCTACTCTTTCACTGGTGCCATGAGCTAACTCAGAGGCAACCACATGTCTCCCGTACAGACCTACTCTCCCACTGATGCCATGAGCTAACTCAGAGGTAACCACATGTCTCCCGTACAGACCTACTCTCTCACTGGTGCCATGAGCTAACTCAGATGCAACCACATGTCTCCCGTACAGACCTACTCTCTCACTGGTGCCATGAGCTAACTCAGAGGCAACCACATGTCTCCCGTACAGACCAACTCTCTCACTGGTGCCATGCGCTAACTCAGAGGCAACCACATATCTCCCGTACAGACCTACTCTCTCACTGGTGCCATGAGCTAACTCAGAGGTAACCACATGTCTCCCGTACAGACCTACTCTCTCACTGGTGCCATGAGCTAACTCAGAGGCAACCACATGTCTCCCATACAGACCTACTCTCTCACTGGTGCCATGAGCTAACTCAGAGGCAATCACATGTCTCCCGTACAGACCTACTCTCTCACTGGTGCCATGAGCTAACTCAGATGCAACCACATGTCTCCCGTACAGACCTACTCTCTCACTGGTGCCATGAGCTAACTCTGAGGCAACCACATGTCTCCCGTACAGACCTACACTCTCACTGGTGCCATGATCTAACTCAGAGGCAACGACATGTCTCCCGTACAGACCTACTCTCTCACTGGTGCCATGAGCTAACTCAGAGGCAACCACATGTCTCCCGTACAGACCTACTCTCTCACTGGCGCCATGAACTAACTCAGAGGCAACCACATGTCTCCCGTACAGACTTACTCTCTCACTGGTAACATGAACTAACTAAGAGGTAACCACATGTCTCCCGTACAGACCTACTCTCTCACTGGTGCCATGAGCTAACTCAGAGGCAACCACATGTCTCCTGTACAGATCTACTCTCTCACTGGTGCCATGAGCTAACTCAGAGGCAACCACATGTCTCCTGTACAGACCTAGTCACTGGTGCCATGAACTAACTCAGAGGCAACCATGTGTCTCCCATACAGATCTACTCTCTCACTGGTGCCATGAGCTAACTCAGAGGCAACCACATGTCTCCCGTACAGACCTACTCTCTCACTGGTGCCATGAGTTAACTCAGAGGCAACCACATGCCTCCCGTACAGACCTACTCTCTCAATGGTGCCATGAGCTAACTCAGAGGCAACCACATGTCTTCCGCACAGTCCTACTCTCCCACTGGTGCCATGAGCTAACTCAGAGGCAACCACATGTCTCCCGTACAGACCTACTCTCCCACTGGTGCCATGAGCTAACTTAGAGACAACCACATGTCTCCCGTTCAGACCTACTCTCTCACTGGTGCCATGAGCTAACTCAGAGGCAACCACATGTCTCCCGTACAGAACTGCTCTCTCAGTATTGCCATGAGCTAACTCAGAGGCAACCACATGTCTCCCATAAAGACATACTCTCTCACTGGTGCCATGAGCTAACTCAGAGGCAACCACATGTCTCCTGTACAGACCTACTCTCTCACTGGTGCCATGAGCAAATTCAGAGGCAACCACATGTCTCCTGTACAGACCTGTACTCTCTCACTGATACCATGAGCTAACTCAGAGGCAACCACATGTCTCCCGTACAGACCTACTCACTGGTGCCATGAGCTAACTCAGAGGCAACTACGTGTCTCCCGTACAGACCTACTCTCTCACTGGTGCCATGAGCTAACTCAGAGGCAACCACATGTCTCCCGTACAGATCAACTCTCTCACTGGTGCCATGATCTAACTCAGAGGCAACCACATTTCTCCCATACAGACCTACTCTCTCACTGGTGCCATGAGCTAACTCAGAGGCAACCACATGTCTCCCGTACAGACCTACTCTCTCACTGGTGCCATGAGAGGAAACCACATGTCTCCCGTACAGACCTATGTACTCTCTCACTGGTGCCATGAGATAACTCAGAGGCAACCACATGTCTCCCGTACAGACCTACTCTCTCACTGTTGCCATGAGCTAACTCAGAGGCAACCACATGTCTCCCGTACAGACCTACTCTCTCACTGGTGCCATGAGCTAACTCAGAGGCAACCACATGTCTCCCGTACAGACCTACTCTCTCACTGGTGCCATGAGCTAACTCAGAGGTAACCACATGTCTCCCGTACAGACCTACTCTCTCACTTGTGCCATGAGCTAACTCAAAGGTAACCACATGTCTCCTGTACAGACCTACTCTCTCACTGGTGCCACGAGCTAACTCAGAGGCAACCACATGTCTCCCGTACAGACCTACTCTCTCACTGGTGCCATGAGCTAACTCAGAGGCAACTACATGTCTCCCGTACAGACCTATGTACTCTCTCACTGGTGCCATGAGCTAACTCAGAGGCAACCACATGTCTCCCGTAAGGCCTACTCTCTCACTGGTCCCATGAGCTAACTCAGAGGCAACCACATGTCTCCTGTACAGACCTACTCTCTCACTGGTGCCACGAGCTAACTCAGAGGCAACCACATGTCTCCCGTACAGACCTACTCTCTCACTGGTGCCATGAGCTAACTCAGAGGCAACCACATGTCTCCCGTACAGACCTACTCTCTCACTGGTGCCATGAGCTAACTCAGAGGCAACCACATGTCTCCCGTACAGACCTACTCTCTCACTGGTGCCATGAGCTAATTCAGAGGCAACCACATGTCTCCCGTACAGACCTACTCACTGGTGCCATGAGCTAACTCAGAGGCAACTACGTGTCTCCCATACAGACCTACATATTCGCTCACTGGTGCCATGAGCTAACTCAGAGGCAACCACATGTCTCCCGTACAGACCTACTCTCTCACTGGTACCATGAGCTAACTCAGAGGCAACCACATGTCTCCCGTACAGACCTACTCTCTCACTGGTGCCATGAGCTAACTCAGAGGCAACCACATGTCTCCGGTACAGACCTACTCTCTCACTGGTGCCATGAGCTAACTCAGAGGCAACCACATGTCTCCCGTACAGACCTACTCTCTCACTGGTGCCATGAGCTAACTCAAAGGCAACCACATGTCTCCCGTACAGACCTACTCTCTCACTGGTGCCATGAGCTAACTCAGAGGCAACCACATGTCTCCCGTACAGACCTACTCTATCACTGGTGCCATGAGCTAACTCAGAGGCAACCACATGTCTCCCGTACAGACCTACTCTCTCACTGGTGCCATGAGCTAACTCAGAGGCAACCACATGTCTCCAGTACAGATCTAATCTCTCACTGGTGCCATGAGCTAACTCAGAGGCAATCACATGTCTCCCGTACAGACCTACTCTCTCACTGGTGCCATGAGCTAACTCAGAGGTAACCACATGTCTCCTGTACAGACCTACTCTCTCACTGGTGCCATGAGCTAACTCATAGGCAACCACATGTCTCCCGTACAGACCTATTCTCTCACTGGTGCCATGATCTAACTCAGAGGCAACCACATGTCTCCCGTACAGACCTACTCTCTCACTGGTGCCATGAGAGGCAACCACATGTCTCCCGTACAGACCTACTCTCCCACTGGTGCCCTGAGCTAACTCAGAGGCAACCACATGTCTTCCGTAAGGTCTACTCTCTCACTGGTGCCATGATCTAACTCAGAGGCAACCACATGTATCCCGTACAGACCTACTCTTTCACTGGTGCCATGAGCTAACTCAGAGGCAACCACATGTCTCCCGTACAGACCTACTCTCCCACTGATGCCATGAGCTAACTCAGAGGTAACCACATGTCTCCCGTACAGACCTACTCTCTCACTGGTGCCATGAGCTAACTCAGATGCAACCACATGTCTCCCGTACAGACCTACTCTCTCACTGGTGCCATGAGCTAACTCAGAGGCAACCACATGTCTCCCGTACAGACCAACTCTCTCACTGGTGCCATGTGCTAACTCAGAGGCAACCACATATCTCCCGTACAGACCTACTCTCCCACTGGTGCCATGAGCTAACTCAGAGGCAACCACATGTCTCCCGTACAGACCTACTCTCTCACTGGTGCCATGAGCTAACTCAGAGGCAACCACATGTCTCCCATACAGACCTACTCTCTCACTGGTGCCATGAGCTAACTCAGAGGCAATCACATGTCTCCCGTACAGACCTACTCTCTCACTGGTGCCATGAGCTAACTCAGATGCAACCACATGTCTCCCGTACAGACCTACTCTCTCACTGGTGCCATGAGCTAACTCTGAGGCAACCACATGTCTCCCGTACAGACCTACACTCTCACTGGTGCCATGATCTAACTCAGAGGCAACGACATGTCTCCCGTACAGACCTACTCTCTCACTGGTGCCATGAGCTAACTCAGAGGCAACCACATGTCTCCCGTACAGACCTACTCTCTCACTGGCGCCATGAACTAACTCAGAGGCAACCACATGTCTCCCGTACAGACTTACTCTCTCACTGGTAACATGAACTAACTAAGAGGTAACCACATGTCTCCCGTACAGACCTACTCTCTCACTGGTGCCATGAGCTAACTCAGAGGCAACCACATGTCTCCTGTACAGATCTACTCTCTCACTGGTGCCATGAGCTAACTCAGAGGCAACCACATGTCTCCTGTACAGACCTAGTCACTGGTGCCATGAACTAACTCAGAGGCAACCATGTGTCTCCCATACAGATCTACTCTCTCACTGGTGCCATGAGAGGAAACCACATGTCTCCCGTACAGACCTATGTACTTTCTCACTGGTGCCATGAGATAACTCAAAGGCAACCTTATGTCTCCTGTACAGACCTACACTCTCACTGGTGCCATGAGCTAACTCAGAAGCAACCACATGTCTCCCATACAGACCTACTCTCTCACTGTTGCCATGAGCTAACACAGAGGCAACCACATGTCTCCCGTACAGACCTACTCTCTCACTGGTGCCATGAGATAACTCAGAGGCAACCACATGTCTCCCGTACAGACCTACTCTCTCACTGGTGCCATGAGCTAACTCAGAGGTAACCACATGTCTCCCGTACAGACCTACTCTCTCACTTATGCCATGAGCTAACTCAGAGGTAACCACATGTCTCCTGTACAGACCTACTCTCTCACTGGTGCCACGAGCTAACTCAGAGGCAACCACATGTCTCCCGTACAGACCTACTCTCTCACTGGTGCCATGAGCTAACTCAGAGGCAACTACATGTCTCCCGTACAGACCTATGTACTCTCTCACTGGTGCCATGAGATAACTCAGAGGCAACCACATGTCTCCCGTAAGGCCTACTCTCTCACTGGTCCCATGAGCTAACTCAGAGGCAACCACATGTCTCCTGTACAGACCTACTCTCTCACTGGTGCCACGAGCTAACTCAGAGGCAACCACATGTCTCCCGTACAGACCTACTCTCTCACTGGTGCCATGAGCTAACTCAGAGGCAACCACATGTCTCCCTACAGACCTACTCTCTCACTGGTGCCATGAGCTAACTCAGAGGTAACCACATGTCTCCCGTACAGACCTACTCTCTCACTTGTGCCATGAGCTAACTCAGAGGTAACCACATGTCTCCTGTACAGACCTACTCTCTCACTGGTGCCACGAGCTAACTCAGAGGCAACCACATGTCTCCCGTACAGACCTACTCTCTCACTGGTGCCATGAGCTAACTCAGAGGCAACTACATGTCTCCCGTACAGACCTATGTACTCTCTCACTGGTGCCATGAGATAACTCAGAGGCAACCACATGTCTCCCGTAAGGCCTACTCTCTCACTGGTCCCATGAGCTAACTCAGAGGCAACCACATGTCTCCTGTACAGACCTACTCTCTCACTGGTGCCACGAGCTAACTCAGAGGCAACCACATGTCTCCCGTACAGACCTACTCTCTCACTGGTGCCATGAGCTAACTCAGAGACAACCACATGTCTCCCTTACAGACCTATACTCTCACTGGTGCCATGAGCTAACTAAGAGGAAACCACATGTCTCCTGTACAGACCTACTCTCTCACTGGTGCCATGAGCTAACTCAGAGGCAACAACATGTCTCCCGTACAGAGCTACTCTCTCACTGGTGCCATGAGCTAACTTAGAGGCAACCACATGTCTCCCATACAGACCTACTCTCTCACTGGTGCCATGAGCTAACTCAGAAGCAACCACATGTCTCCCGTACAGACCTACTCTCCCACTGGTGCCATGAGCTAACTCAGAGGCAACCACATGTCTCCCGTACAGACCTAAAACTCTCTCACTGGTGCCATGAGCTAACTCAGAGGCAACCACATGCCTCCCGTACAGACCTACTCTCCCACTGGTGCCATGAGCTACTTAGAGACAACCACATGTCTCCCGTTCAGATCTACTCTCTCACTGGTGCCATGAGCTAACTCAGAGGCAACCACATGTCTCCCGTACAGACCTACTCTCTCAGTGGTGCCATGAGCTAACTCAGAGGCAACCACATGTCTCCCGTACAGACCTACTCTCTCACTGTTGCCATGAGCTAACTCAGAGGCAACCACATGTCTCCTGTACAGACCTACTCTCTCACTGGTGCCATGAGCAAATTCAGAGGCAGCCACATGTCTCCTGTACAGACCTACTCTCTCACTGATACCATGAGCTAACTCAGAGGCAACCACATGTCTCCCGTACAGACCTACTCACTGTTGCCATGAGCTAACTCAGAGGCAACTACGTGTCTCCAATACAGACCTACTCTCTCACTGGTTCCATGATCTAACCCAGAGACAACCACATGTCTCCCGTACAGACCTACTCTCTCACTGGTGCCATGAGAGGCAACCACATGTCTCCCGTACAGACCTACTCTCTCACTGGTGCCATGAGCTAACTCAGAGGCAACCACATGTCTTCCGTAAGGTCTACTCTCTCACTGGTGCCATGACCTAACTCAGAGGCAACCACATGTATCCCGTACAGACCTACTCTCTCACTGGTGCCATGAGCTAACTCAGAGGCAACCACATGTCTCCCGTACAGACCTACTCTCCCACTGATGCCATAAGCTAACTCAGAGGTAACCACATGTCTCCCGTACAGACCTACTCTCTCACTGGTCCCATGAGCTAACTCAGAGGCAACCACATGTCTCCTGTACAGACCTACTCTCTCACTGGTGCCACGAGCTAACTCAGAGGCAACCACATGTCTCCCGTACAGACCTACTCTCTCACTGGTGCCATGAGCTAACTCAGAGGCAACCACATGTCTCCCTACAGACCTACTCTCTCACTGGTGCCATGAGCTAACTCAGAGGTAACCACATGTCTCCTGTACAGACCTACTCTCTCACTTGTGCCATGAGCTAACTCAGAGGTAACCACATGTCTCCTGTACAGACCTACTCTCTCACTGGTGCCACGAGCTAACTCAGAGGCAACCACATGTCTCCCGTACAGACCTACTCTCTCACTGGTGCCATGAGCTAACTCAGAGGCAACTACATGTCTCCCGTACAGACCTATGTACTCTCTCACTGGTGCCATGAGATAACTCAGAGGCAACCACATGTCTCCCGTAAGGCCTACTCTCTCACTGGTCCCATGAGCTAACTCAGAGGCAACCACATGTCTCCTGTACAGACCTACTCTCTCACTGGTGCCACGAGCTAACTCAGAGGCAACTACATGTCTCCCGTACAGACCTACTCTCTCACTGGTGCCATGAGCTAACTCAGAGACAACCACATGTCTCCCTTACAGACCTATACTCTCACTGGTGCCATGAGCTAACTAAGAGGAAACCACATGTCTCCTGTACAGACCTACTCTCTCACTGGTGCCATGAGCTAACTCAGAGGCAACAACATGTCTCCCGTACAGAGCTACTCTCTCACTGGTGCCATGAGCTAACTTAGGGGCAACCACATGTCTCCCATTCAGACCTACTCTCTCACTGGTGCCATGAGCTAACTCAGAAGCAACCACATGTCTCCCGTACAGACCTACTCTCCCACTGGTGCCATGAGCTAACTCAGAGGCAACCACATGTCTCCCGTACAGACCTAAAACTCTCTCACTGGTGCCATGAGCTAACTCAGAGGCAACCACATGCCTCCCATACAGACCTACTCTCCCACTGGTGCCATGAGCTACTTAGAGACAACCACATGTCTCCCGTTCAGATCTACTCTCTCACTGGTGCCATGAGCTAACTCAGAGGCAACCACATGTCTCCCGTACAGACCTACTCTCTCAGTGGTGCCATGAGCTAACTCAGAGGCAACCACATGTCTCCCGTACAGACCTACTCTCTCACTGTTGCCATGAGCTAACTCAGAGGCAACCACATGTCTCCTGTACAGACCTACTCTCTCACTGGTGCCATGAGCAAATTCAGAGGCAGCCACATGTCTCCTGTACAGACCTACTCTCTCACTGATACCATGAGCTAACTCAGAGGCAACCACATGTCTCCCGTACAGACCTACTCACTGTTGCCATGAGCTAACTCAGAGGCAACTACGTGTCTCCAAAACAGACCTACTCTCTCACTGGTGCCATGATCTAACTCAGAGACAACCACATGTCTACCGTACAGACCTACTCTCTCACTGGTGCCATGAGAGGCAACCACATGTCTCCCGTACAGACCTACTCTCCCACTGGTGCCATGAGCTAACTCAGAGGCAACCACATGTCTTCCGTAAGGTCTACTCTCTCACTGATGCCATGACCTAACTCAGAGGTAACCACATGTATCCCGTACAGACCTACTCTTTCACTGGTGCCATGAGCTAACTCAGAGGCAACCACATGTCTCCCGTACAGACCTACTCTCCCACTGATGCCATGAGCTAACTCAGAGGTAACCACATGTCTCCCGTACAGACCTACTCTCTCACTGGTGCCATGAGCTAACTCAGATGCAACCACATGTCTCCCGTACAGACCTACTCTCTCACTGGTGCCATGAGCTAACTCAGAGGCAACCACATGTCTCCCGTACAGACCAACTCTCTCACTGGTGCCATGCGCTAACTCAGAGGCAACCACATATCTCCCGTACAGACCTACTCTCTCACTGGTGCCATGAGCTAACTCAGAGGTAACCACATGTCTCCCGTACAGACCTACTCTCTCACTGGTGCCATGAGCTAACTCAGAGGCAACCACATGTCTCCCATACAGACCTACTCTCTCACTGGTGCCATGAGCTAACTCAGAGGCAATCACATGTCTCCCGTACAGACCTACTCTCTCACTGGTGCCATGAGCTAACTCAGATGCAACCACATGTCTCCCGTACAGACCTACTCTCTCACTGGTGCCATGAGCTAACTCTGAGGCAACCACATGTCTCCCGTACAGACCTACACTCTCACTGGTGCCATGATCTAACTCAGAGGCAACGACATGTCTCCCGTACAGACCTACTCTCTCACTGGTGCCATGAGCTAACTCAGAGGCAATCACATGTCTCCCGTACAGACCTACTCTCTCACTGGCGCCATGAACTAACTCAGAGGCAACCACATGTCTCCCGTACAGACTTACTCTCTCACTGGTAACATGAACTAACTAAGAGGTAACCACATGTCTCCCGTACAGACCTACTCTCTCACTGGTGCCATGAGCTAACTCAGAGGCAACCACATGTCTCCTGTACAGATCTACTCTCTCACTGGTGCCATGAGCTAACTCAGAGGCAACCACATGTCTCCTGTACAGACCTAGTCACTGGTGCCATGAACTAACTCAGAGGCAACCATGTGTCTCCCATACAGATCTACTCTCTCACTGGTGCCATGAGCTAACTCAGAGGCAACCACATGTCTCCCGTACAGACCTACTCTCTCACTGGTGCCATGAGTTAACTCAGAGGCAACCACATGCCTCCCGTACAGACCTACTCTCTCAATGGTGCCATGAGCTAACTCAGAGGCAACCACATGTCTTCCGCACAGTCCTACTCTCCCACTGGTGCCATGAGCTAACTCAGAGGCAACCACATGTCTCCCGTACAGACCTACTCTCCCACTGGTGCCATGAGCTAACTTAGAGACAACCACATGTCTCCCGTTCAGACCTACTCTCTCACTGGTGCCATGAGCTAACTCAGAGGCAACCACATGTCTCCCGTACAGAACTGCTCTCTCAGTATTGCCATGAGCTAACTCAGAGGCAACCACATGTCTCCCATAAAGACATACTCTCTCACTGGTGCCATGAGCTAACTCAGAGGCAACCACATGTCTCCTGTACAGACCTACTCTCTCACTGGTGCCATGAGCAAATTCAGAGGCAACCACATGTCTCCTGTACAGACCTGTACTCTCTCACTGATACCATGAGCTAACTCAGAGGCAACCACATGTCTCCCGTACAGACCTACTCACTGGTGCCATGAGCTAACTCAGAGGCAACTACGTGTCTCCCGTACAGACCTACTCTCTCACTGGTGCCATGAGCTAACTCAGAGGCAACCACATGTCTCCCGTACAGATCAACTCTCTCACTGGTGCCATGATCTAACTCAGAGGCAACCACATGTCTCCCATACAGACCTACTCTCTCACTGGTGCCATGAGCTAACTCAGAGGCAACCACATGTCTCCCGTACAGACCTACTCTCTCACTGGTGCCATGAGAGGAAACCACATGTCTCCCGTACAGACCTATGTACTCTCTCACTGGTGCCATGAGATAACTCAGAGGCAACCACATGTCTCCCGTACAGACCTACTCTCTCACTGTTGCCATGAGCTAACTCAGAGGCAACCACATGTCTCCCGTACAGACCTACTCTCTCACTGGTGCCATGAGCTAACTCAGAGGCAACCACATGTCTCCCGTACAGACCTACTCTCTCACTGGTGCCATGAGCTAACTCAGAGGTAACCACATGTCTCCCGTACAGACCTACTCTCTCACTTGTGCCATGAGCTAACTCAAAGGTAACCACATGTCTCCTGTACAGACCTACTCTCTCACTGGTGCCACGAGCTAACTCAGAGGCAACCACATGTCTCCCGTACAGACCAACTCTCTCACTGGTGCCATGAGCTAACTCAGAGGCAACTACATGTCTCCCGTACAGACCTATGTACTCTCTCACTGGTGCCATGAGCTAACTCAGAGGCAACCACATGTCTCCCGTAAGGCCTACTCTCTCACTGGTCCCATGAGCTAACTCAGAGGCAACCACATGTCTCCTGTACAGACCTACTCTCTCACTGGTGCCACGAGCTAACTCAGAGGCAACCACATGTCTCCCGTACAGACCTACTCTCTCACTGGTGCCATGAGCTAACTCAGAGGCAACCACATGTCTCCCGTACAGACCTACTCTCTCACTGGTGCCATGAGCTAACTCAGAGGCAACCACATGTCTCCCGTACAGACCTACTCTCTCACTGGTGCCATGAGCTAATTCAGAGGCAACCACATGTCTCCCGTACAGACCTACTCACTGGTGCCATGAGCTAACTCAGAGGCAACTACGTGTCTCCCATACAGACCTACATATTCGCTCACTGGTGCCATGAGCTAACTCAGAGGCAACCACATGTCTCCCGTACAGACCTACTCTCTCACTGGTACCATGAGCTAACTCAGAGGCAACCACATGTCTCCCGTACAGACCTACTCTCTCACTGGTGCCATGAGCTAACTCAGAGGCAACCACATGTCTCCGGTACAGACCTACTCTCTCACTGGTGCCATGAGCTAACTCAGAGGCAACCACATGTCTCCCGTACAGACCTACTCTCTCACTGGTGCCATGAGCTAACTCAAAGGCAACCACATGTCTCCCGTACAGACCTACTCTCTCACTGGTGCCATGAGCTAACTCAGAGGCAACCACATGTCTCCCGTACAGACCTACTCTATCACTGGTGCCATGAGCTAACTCAGAGGCAACCACATGTCTCCCGTACAGACCTACTCTCTCACTGGTGCCATGAGCTAACTCAGAGGCAACCACATGTCTCCAGTACAGATCTAATCTCTCACTGGTGCCATGAGCTAACTCAGAGGCAATCACATGTCTCCCGTACAGACCTACTCTCTCACTGGTGCCATGAGCTAACTCAGAGGTAACCACATGTCTCCTGTACAGACCTACTCTCTCACTGGTGCCATGAGCTAACTCATAGGCAACCACATGTCTCCCGTACAGACCTATTCTCTCACTGGTGCCATGATCTAACTCAGAGGCAACCACATGTCTCCCGTACAGACCTACTCTCTCACTGGTGCCATGAGAGGCAACCACATGTCTCCCGTACAGACCTACTCTCCCACTGGTGCCCTGAGCTAACTCAGAGGCAACCACATGTCTTCCGTAAGGTCTACTCTCTCACTGGTGCCATGATCTAACTCAGAGGCAACCACATGTATCCCGTACAGACCTACTCTTTCACTGGTGCCATGAGCTAACTCAGAGGCAACCACATGTCTCCCGTACAGACCTACTCTCCCACTGATGCCATGAGCTAACTCAGAGGTAACCACATGTCTCCCGTACAGACCTACTCTCTCACTGGTGCCATGAGCTAACTCAGATGCAACCACATGTCTCCCGTACAGACCTACTCTCTCACTGGTGCCATGAGCTAACTCAGAGGCAACCACATGTCTCCCGTACAGACCAACTCTCTCACTGGTGCCATGTGCTAACTCAGAGGCAACCACATATCTCCCGTACAGACCTACTCTCCCACTGGTGCCATGAGCTAACTCAGAGGCAACCACATGTCTCCCGTACAGACCTACTCTCTCACTGGTGCCATGAGCTAACTCAGAGGCAACCACATGTCTCCCATACAGACCTACTCTCTCACTGGTGCCATGAGCTAACTCAGAGGCAATCACATGTCTCCCGTACAGACCTACTCTCTCACTGGTGCCATGAGCTAACTCAGATGCAACCACATGTCTCCCGTACAGACCTACTCTCTCACTGGTGCCATGAGCTAACTCTGAGGCAACCACATGTCTCCCGTACAGACCTACACTCTCACTGGTGCCATGATCTAACTCAGAGGCAACGACATGTCTCCCGTACAGACCTACTCTCTCACTGGTGCCATGAGCTAACTCAGAGGCAACCACATGTCTCCCGTACAGACCTACTCTCTCACTGGCACCATGAACTAACTCAGAGGCAACCACATGTCTCCCGTACAGACTTACTCTCTCACTGGTAACATGAACTAACTAAGAGGTAACCACATGTCTCCCGTACAGACCTACTCTCTCACTGGTGCCATGAGCTAACTCAGAGGCAACCACATGTCTCCTGTACAGATCTACTCTCTCACTGGTGCCATGAGCTAACTCAGAGGCAACCACATGTCTCCTGTACAGACCTAGTCACTGGTGCCATGAACTAACTCAGAGGCAACCATGTGTCTCCCATACAGATCTACTCTCTCACTGGTGCCATGAGCTAACTCAGAGGCAACCACATGTCTCCCGTACAGACCTACTCTCTCACTGGTGCCATGAGTTAACTCAGAGGCAACCACATGCCTCCCGTACAGACCTACTCTCTCAATGGTGCCATGAGCTAACTCAGAGGCAACCACATGTCTTCCGCACAGTCCTACTCTCCCACTGGTGCCATTAGCTAACTCAGAGGCAACCACATGTCTCCCGTACAGACCTACTCTCCCACTGGTGCCATGAGCTAACTTAGAGACAACCACATGTCTCCCGTTCAGACCTACTCTCTCACTGGTGCCATGAGCTAACTCAGAGGCAACCACATGTCTCCCGTACAGAACTGCTCTCTCAGTATTGCCATGAGCTAACTCAGAGGCAACCACATGTCTCCCATAAAGACATACTCTCTCACTGGTGCCATGAGCTAACTCAGAGGCAACCACATGTCTCCTGTACAGACCTACTCTCTCACTGGTGCCATGAGCAAATTCAGAGGCAACCACATGTCTCCTGTACAGACCTGTACTCTCTCACTGATACCATGAGCTAACTCAGAGGCAACCACATGTCTCCCGTACAGACCTACTCACTGGTGCCATGAGCTAACTCAGAGGCAACTACGTGTCTCCCGTACAGACCTACTCTCTCACTGGTGCCATGAGCTAACTCAGAGGCAACCACATGTCTCCCGTACAGACCAACTCTCTCACTGGTGCCATGATCTAACTCAGAGGCAACCACATGTCTCCCATACAGACCTACTCTCTCACTGGTGCCATGAGCTAACTCAGAGGCAACCACATGTCTCCCGTACAGACCTACTCTCTCACTGGTGCCATGAGAGGAAACCACATGTCTCCCGTACAGACCTATGTACTCTCTCACTGGTGCCATGATATAACTCAGAATCAACCACATGTCTCCCGTACAGACCTACTCTCTCACTGTTGCCATGAGCTAACTCAGAGGCAACCACATGTCTCCCGTACAGACCTACTCTCTCACTGGTGCCATGAGCTAACTCAGAGGCAACCACATGTCTCCCGTACAGACCTACTCTCTCACTGGTGCCATGAGCTAACTCAGAGGTAACCACATGTCTCCCGTACAGACCTACTCTCTCACTTGTGCCATGAGCTAACTCAAAGGTAACCACATGTCTCCTGTACAGACCTACTCTCTCACTGGTGCCACGAGCTAACTCAGAGGCAACCACATGTCTCCCGTACAGACCTACTCTCTCACTGGTGCCATGAGCTAACTCAGAGGCAACTACATGTCTCCCGTACAGACCTATGTACTCTCTCACTGGTGCCATGAGCTAACTCAGAGGCAACCACATGTCTCCCGTAAGGCCTACTCTCTCACTGGTCCCATGAGCTAACTCAGAGGCAACCACATGTCTCCTGTACAGACCTACTCTCTCACTGGTGCCACGAGCTAACTCAGAGGCAATCACATGTCTCCCGTACAGACCTACTCTCTCACTGGTGCCATGAGCTAACTCAGAGGCAACCACATGTCTCCCGTACAGACCTACTCTCTCACTGGTGCCATGAGCTAACTCAGAGGCAACCACATGTCTCCCGTACAGACCTACTCTCTCACTGGTGCCATGAGCTAATTCAGAGGCAACCACATGTCTCCCGTACAGACCTACTCACTGGTGCCATGAGCTAACTCAGAGGCAACTACGTGTCTCCCATACAGACCTACATATTCGCTCACTGGTGCCATGAGCTAACTCAGAGGCAACCACATGTCTCCCGTACAGACCTACTCTCTCACTGGTACCATGAGCTAACTCAGAGGCAACCACATGTCTCCCGTACAGACCTACTCTCTCACTGGTGCCATGAGCTAACTCAGAGGCAACCACATGTCTCCGGTACAGACCTACTCTCTCACTGGTGCCATGAGCTAACTCAGAGGCAACCACATGTCTCCCGTACAGACCTACTCTCTCACTGGTGCCATGAGCTAACTCAAAGGCAACCACATGTCTCCCGTACAGACCTACTCTCTCACTGGTGCCATGAGCTAACTCAGAGGCAACCACATGTCTCCCGTACAGACCTACTCTATCACTGGTGCCATGAGCTAACTCAGAGGCAACCACATGTCTCCCGTACAGACCTACTCTCTCACTGGTGCCATGAGCTAACTCAGAGCCAACCACATGTCTCCAGTACAGATCTAATCTCTCACTGGTGCCATGAGCTAACTCAGAGGCAACCACATGTCTCCCGTACAGACCTACTCTCTCACTGGTGCCATGAGCTAACTCAGAGGTAACCACATGTCTCCTGTACAGACCTACTCTCTCACTGGTGCCATGAGCTAACTCATAGGCAACCACATGTCTCCCGTACAGACCTATTCTCTCACTGGTGCCATGATCTAACTCAGAGGCAACCACATGTCTCCCGTACAGACCTACTCTCTCACTGGTGCCATGAGCTAACTCAGAGGCAACCACATGTCTCCCGTACAGACCTACTCTCTCACTGGTGCCATGAGCTAACTCAGAGGCAACCACATGTCTGCCGTACAGACCTACTCTCTCACTGGCGCCATGAGCTAACTCAGAGGCAACTACATGTCTCCCGTACAGACCTACTCTCTCACTGGTGCCATTAGCTAACCCAGAGATAATTACGTGTCTCCTGTACAGATCTACTCTCTCACTGGTGCCATGAGCTAACTCAGAGGCAACCACATGTCTCCCGCACAGACCTACTCTCCCACTGGTGCCATGAGCTAACTCAGAGGCAACCACATGTCTCCCATACAGACCTACTCTCCCACTGGTGCCATGAGCTAATTCAGAGACAACCACATGTCTCCCGTACAGACCTACTCTCTCACTGGTGCCATGAGCTAACTCAGAGGCAACCACATGTCTCCGGTACAGACCTACTCTCTCACTGGTGCCATGAGCTAACTCAGAGGCAACCACATGTCTCCCGTACAGACCTACTCTCTCACTGGTGCCATGAGCTAACTCAAAGGCAACCACATGTCTCCCGTACAGACCTACTCTCTCACTGGTGCCATGAGCTAACTCAGAGGCAACCACATGTCTCCCGTACAGACCTACTCTATCACTGGTGCCATGAGCTAACTCAGAGGCAACCACATGTCTCCCGTACAGACCTACTCTCTCACTGGTGCCATGAGCTAACTCAGAGGCAACCACATGTCTCCAGTACAGATCTAATCTCTCACTGGTGCCATGAGCTAACTCAGAGGCAACCACATGTCTCCCGTACAGACCTACTCTCTCACTGGTGCCATGAGCTAACTCAGAGGTAACCACATGTCTCCTGTACAGACCTACTCTCTCACTGGTGCCATGAGCTAACTCATAGGCAACCACATGTCTCCCGTACAGACCTATTCTCTCACTGGTGCCATGATCTAACTCAGAGGCAACCACATGTCTCCCGTACAGACCTACTCTCTCACTGGTGCCATGAGCTAACTCAGAGGCAACCACATGTCTCCCGTACAGACCTACTCTCTCACTGGTGCCATGAGCTAACTCAGAGGCAACCACATGTCTGCCGTACAGACCTACTCTCTCACTGGCGCCATGAGCTAACTCAGAGGCAACTACATGTCTCCCGTACAGACCTACTCTCTCACTGGTGCCATTAGCTAACCCAGAGATAATTACGTGTCTCCTGTACAGATCTACTCTCTCACTGGTGCCATGAGCTAACTCAGAGGCAACCACATGTCTCCCGCACAGACCTACTCTCCCACTGGTGCCATGAGCTAACTCAGAGGCAACCACATGTCTCCCATACAGACCTACTCTCCCACTGGTGCCATGAGCTAATTCAGAGACAACCACATGTCTCCCGTACAGACCTACTCTCTCACTGGTGCCATGAGCTAACTCAGAAGCAACCACATGTCTCCCGTACAGACCTACTCTCTCACTGGTGCCATGAGCTAACTCAGAGGCAACCACATGTCTCCCGTACAGACCTACTCTCTCACTGGTGCCATGAGCTAACTCAGAGGCAACCACACGTCTCCCGTACAGACCTACTCTCTCACTGGTGCCATGAGCTAACTCAGAGGCAACCACACGTCTCCCGTACAGACCTACTCTCTCACTGGTGCCATGAGCTAACTCAGAGGCAACCACATGTCTCCTGTACAGACCTACTCTCTCACTGGTACCATGAGCTAACTCAGAGGCAACCACATGTCTCCTGTACAGACCTACTCACTGGTGCCATGAACTAACTGAGAGGCAACCACGTGTCTCCCATACAGACCTACTCTCTCACTGGTGCCATGAGCTAACTCAGAGGCAACCACATGTCTCCCGTACAGACATACTCTCTCACTGGTGCCATGAGCTAACTCAGAGGCAACCACATGTCTCCCGTACAGACCTACTCTCTCACTGGTGCCATGAGCTAACTCAGAGGCAACCACATGTCTCCCGTACAGACCTACTCTCTCACTGGTGCCATGAGCTAACTCAGAGGCAACCACATGTCTCCCGTTCAGATCTACTCTCTCACTGGTGCCATGAGCTAACTCAGAGGCAACCACATGTCTCCCGTACAGACCTACTCTCTCACTGGTTCCATGAGCTAACTCAGAGGCAACCACATGTCTCCCGTACAGACCTACTCTCTCACTGGTGCCATGAGCTAACTCAGAGGCAACCACATGACTCCCGTACAGACCTACTCTCTCACTGGTGCCATGAGCTAACTCAGAGGCAACCATATGTCTCCGGTACAGACCTACTCTCTCACTGGTGCCATGAGCTAACTCAGAGGCAACCACATGTCTCCAGTACAGACCTACTCTCTCACTGGTGCCATGAGCTAACTCAGAGGCAACCACATGTCTCCAGTACAGACCTACTCTCTCACTGGTGCCAACAGCTAACTCAGAGGCAACCAATGTCTCCCGCACAGACCTACTTCTCACTGGTGCCATGAGCTAACTCAGAGGCAACCACATGTCTCCCGTACAAACCTACTCTCTCAGTGGTGCCATGAACTAACTCAGTGTCAACCACATGTCTCCCGTACAGACCTACTCTCTCACTGGTGCCATGCGCTAACTCAGAGGCAACCACATATCTCCCGTACAGACCTACATGTACTCTCTCACTGGCGCCAAGAGCTAGCTCAGAGGCAACCACATGTCTCCCGTACAGACCTACTCTCTCACTGGTGCCATGAGCTAATTCAGAGGCAACTACATGTCTCCTGTACAGACCTACTCTCTCAATGGTGCCATGAGCTAACTCAGAGGCAACCACATGTCTCCCGTACAGACCTACTCCCCCACTGGTGCCATGAGCTAACTCAGAGGCAACCACATGTCTCACGTACAGACTTACTCTCTCACTGGTGCCATGCGCTAACTCAGATGCAACCACATGTCTCCCGTACAGACCTACTCTCTCACAGGTGCCATGAGCTTACTCAGAGGCAACCACATGTCTCCCGTACAGACCTACTCTCTCACTGGTGCCATGAGCTAACTCAGAGGCAACCACATGTCTCCCTTTCAGACCTACTCTCCCACTGGTGCCATGAGCTAACTCAGAGACAACCACATGTCTCCCTTACAGACCTATTCTCTCACTGGTACTAAGAGGCAACCACATGTCTCCCGTACAGACCTATTCTCTCACTGGTGCCATGAGCTAACTCAGAGGAAACCACATGTCTCCTGTACAGACCTACTCTCTCACTGGTGCCATGAGCTAACTCAGAGGCAACCACATGTCTCCCGTACAGAGCTACTCTCTCACTGGTGCCATGAGCTAACTTAGAGGCAACCACATGTCTCCCATACAGACCTACTCTCTCACTGGTGCCATGAGCTAACTCAGAGGCAACCACATGTCTCCCGTATAGACCTACTCTCCCACTGGTGCCATGAGCTAACTCAGAGGCAACCACATGTCTCCCGTACAGACCTACTGTCTCTCTGGTGCCATGAGCTAACTCAGAGGCAACCACATGCCTCCCGTACAGACCTACTCTCTCACTGGTGCCATGAGCTAACTCAGAGGCAACCACATGTCTCCCGCACAGACCTACTCTCCCACTGGTGCCATGAGCTAACTCAGAGGCAACCACATGTCTCCCGTACAGACCTACTCTCCCACTGGTGCCATGAGCTACTTAGAGACAACCACATGTCTCCCGTTCAGACCTACTCTCTCACTGGTGCCATGAGCTAACTCAGAGGCAACCACATGTCTCCCGTACAGACCTACTCTCTCAGTGGTGCCATGAGCTAACTCAGAGGCAACCACATGTCTCCCATACAGACCTACTCTCTCAATGGTGCCATGCGCTAACTCAGAGGCAACCACATGTCTCCCGTACAGACCTACTCTCTCACTGGTGCCATGAGCTAACTCAGAGGCAACCACATGTCTCCCGTACAGACCTACTCTCTCACTGGTGCCATGAGCTAACTCAGAGGTAACCACATGTCTCCCGTACAGACCTACTCTCTCACTGGTGCCATGAGCTAACTCAGAGGCAACCACATGTCTCCCGTACAGACCTACTCTCTCACTGGTGCCATGAGCTAATTCAGTGGCAATCACATGTCTCCCGTACAGACCTACTCTCTCACTGGTGCCATGAGCTAACTCAGAGGTAACCACATGTCTCCCGTACAGACCTACTCTCTCACTGGTGCCATGAGCTAACTCATAGGCAACCACATGTCTCCCGTACAGACCTACTCTCTCACTGGTGCCATGATCTAACTCAGAGGCAACCACATGTCTCCCGTACAGACCTACTCTCTCACTGGTGCCATGAGAGGCAACCACATGTCTCCCGTACAGACCTACTCTCTCACTGGTGCCATGAGCTAACTCAGAGGCAACCACATGTCTTCCGTAAGGTCTACTCTCCCACTGGTGCCATGACCTAACTCAGAGGCAACCACATGTATTCCGTACAGACCTACTCTCTCACTGGTGCCATGAGCTAACTCAAAGGCAACCACATGTCTCCCGTACAGACCTACTCTCCCACTGGTGCCATGAGCTAACTCAGAGGTAACCACATGTCTCCCGTACAGACCTACTCTCTCACTGGTGCCATGAGCTAACTCAGATGCAACCACATGTCTCCCGTACAGACCTACTCTCTCACTGGTGCCATGAGCTAACTCAGAGGCAACCACATGTCTCCCGTACAGACCAACTCTCTCACTGGTGCCATGCGCTAACTCAGAGGCAACCACATATCTCCCGTACAGACCTACTCTCACACTGGTGCCATGAGCTAACTCAGAGGCAACCACATGTCTCCCGTACAGACCTACTCTCTCACTGGTGCCATGAGCTAACTCAGAGGCAACCGCATATCTCCCGTACAGACCTACTCTCTCACTGGTGCCATGAGCTAACTCAGAGGCAACCACATGTCTCCCGTACAGACCTACTCTCTCACTGGTGCCATGAGATAACTCAGAGGCAACCACATGTCTCCCGTACAGACCTACTCTCTCACTGGTGCCATGAGCTAACTCAGATGCAACCACATGTCTCCCGTACAGACCTACTCTCTCACTGGTGCCATGAGCTAACTCAGAGGCAACCACATGTCTCCCGTACAGACCTACTCTCTCACTGGTGCCATGATCTAACTCAGAGGCAACGACATGTCTCCCGTACAGACCTACTCTCTCACTGGTGCCATGAGCTAACTCAGAGGCAACCACATGTATCCCGTACAGACCTACTCTCTCACTGGTGCCATGAACTAACTCAGAGGCAACCACATGTCTCCCGTACAGACTTACTCTCTCACTGGTAACATGAGCTAACTAAGAGGCAACCACATGTCTCCCGTACAGACCTACTCTCTCACTGGTGCCATGAGCTAACTCAGAGGCAACCACATGTCTCCTGTACAGATCTACTCTCTCACTGGTGCCATGAGCTAACTCAGAGGCAACAACATGTCTCCTGTATAGACCTAGTCACTGGTGTCATGAACTAACTCAGAGGCAACCACATGTCTCCCATACAGACCTACTCTCTCACTGGTGCCATGAGCTAACTCAGAGGCAACCACATGTCTCCCGTACAGACCTACTCTCTCACTGGTGCCATGAGTTAACTCAGATGCAACCACATGCCTCCCGTACAGACCTACTCTCTCACTGGTGCCATGAGCTAACTCAGAGGCAACCACATGTCTCCCGCACAGACCTACTCTCCCACTGGTGCCATGAGCTAACTCAGAGGCAACCACATGTCTCCCGTACAGACCTAATCTCCCACTGGTGCCATGAGCTAACTTAGAGACAACCACATGTCTCCCGTTCAGACCTACTCTCTCACTGGTGCCATGAGCTAACTCAGAGGCAACCACATGTCTCCCGTACAGACCTACTCTCTCAGTAATGCCATGAGCTAACTCAGAGGCAACCACATGTATCCCGTACAGACCTACTCTCTCACTGGTGCCATGAGCCAACTCAGAGGCAACCACATGTCTCCCGTACAGACCAACTCTCTCACTGGTGCCATGATCTAACTCAGAGGCAACCACATGTCTCCCGTACAGACCTACTCTCTCACTGGTGCCATGAGCTAACTCAGAGGCAACCACATGTCTCCCGTACAGACCTACTCTCTCACTGGTGCCATGAGAGGAAACCACATGTCTCCCGTACAGACCTATGTACTCTCTCACTGGTGCCATGAGATAACTCAGAGGCAACCATATGTCTCCTGTACAGACCTACACTCTCACTGGTGCCATGAGCTAACTCAGAAGCAACCACATGTCTCCCGTACAGACCTACTCTCTCACTGGTGCCATGAGCTAACTCAGAGGCAACCACATGTCTCCCGTACAGACCTACTCTCTCACTGGTGCCATGAGCTAACTCAGAGGCAACCACATGTCTCCTGTACAGACCTACTCTCTCACTGGTGCCATGAGCTAACTCAGAGGTAACCACATGTCTCCCATACAGAACTACTCTCTCACTTGTGCCATGAGCTAACTCAGAGGTAACCACATGTCTCCTGTACAGACCTACTCTCTCACTGGTGCCACGAGCTAACTCAGAGGCAACCACATGTCTCCCGTACAGACCTACTCTCTCACTGGTGCCATGAGCTAACTCAGAGGCAACTACATGTCTCCCGTACAGACCTATGTACTCTCTCACTGGTGCCATGAGTTAACTCAGAGGCAACCACATGTCTCCCGTAAGGCCTACTCTCTCACTGGTCCCATGAGTAAACTCAGAGGCAACCACATGTCTCCTGTACAGACCTACTCTCTCACTGGTGCCACGAGCTAACTCAGAGGCAACCACATGTCTCCCGTACAGACCTACTCTCTCACTGGTGCCATGAGCTAACTCAGAGACAACCACATGTCTCCCTTACAGACCTATTCTCTCACTGGTGCCATGAGCTAACTAAGAGGAAACCACATGTCTCCTGTACAGACCTACTCTCTCACTGGTGCCATGAGCTAACTGAGAGGCAACAACATGTCTCCCGTACAGAGCTACTCTCTCACTGGTGCCATGAGCTAACTTAGAGGCAACCACATGTCTCCCGTACAGACCTACTCTCTCAGTAGTGAAATGAGCTAACTCAGAGGCAACCACATGTCTCCCGTACAGACCTACTCTCTCACTGGTGCCATGAGCTAACTCAGAGGCAACCACATGTCTCCCGTACAGACCAACTCTCTCACTGGTGCCATGATCTAACTCAGAGGCAACCACATGTCTCCCGTACAGACCTACTCTCTCACTGGTGCCATGAGCTAACTCAGAGGCAACCACATGTCTCCCGTACAGACCTACTCTCTCACTGGTGCCATGAGAGGAAACCACATGTCTCCCGTACAGACCTATGTACTCTCTCACTGGTGCCATGAGATAACTCAGAGGCAACCATATGTCTCCTGTACAGACCTACACTCTCACTGGTGCCATGAGCTAACTCAGAAGCAACCACATGTCTCCCGTACAGACCTACTCTCTCACTGTTGCCATGAGCTAACTCAGAGGCAACCACATGTCTCCCGTACAGACCTACTCTCTCACTGGTGCCATGAGCTAACTCAGAGGTAACCACATGTCTCCCGTACAGACCTACTCTCTCACTTGTGCCATGAGCTAATTCAGAGGTAACCACATGTCTCCTGTACAGACCTACTCTCTCACTGGTGCCACGAGCTAACTCAGAGGCAACCAAATGTCTCCCGTACAGACCTACTCTCTCACTGGTGTCATGAGCTAACTCAGAGGCAACTACATGTCTCCCGTACAGACCTATGTACTCTCTCACTGGTGCCATGAGATAACTCAGAGGCAATCACATGTCTCCCGTAAGGCCTACTCTCTCACTGGTCCCATGAGCTAACTCAGAGGCAACCACATGTCTCCTGTACAGACCTACTCTCTCACTGGTGCCACGAGCTAACTCAGAGGCAACCACATGTCTCCCGTACAGACCTACTCTCTCACTGGTGCCATGAGCTAACTAAGAGGAAAGCACATGTCTCCTGTACAGACCTACTCTCTCACTGGTGCCATGAGCTAACTGAGAGGCAACAACATGTCTCCCGTACAGAGCTACTCTCTCACTGGTGCCATGAGCTAACTTAGAGGCAAACACATGTCTCCCATACAGACCTACTCTCTCACTGGTGCCATGAGCTAACTCAGAAGCAACCACATGTCTCCCGTACAGACCTACTCTCCCACTGGTGCCATGAGCTAACCCAGAGGCAACCACATGTCTCCCGTACAGACCTAAAACTCTCTCACTGGTGCCATGAGCTAACTCAGAGGCAACCACATGCCTGCAGTACAGACCTACTCTCCCACTGGTGCCATGAGCTACTTAGAGACAACCACATGTCCCCCGTTCAGATCTACTCTCTCAGTGGTGCCATGAGCTAACTCAGAGGCAACCACATGTCTCCCGTACAGACCTACTCTCTCACTGGTGCCATGAGCTAACTCAGAGGCAACCACATGTCTCCTGTACAGACCTACTCTCTCACTGGTGCCATGAGCAAATTCAGAGGCAACCACATGTCTCCTGTACAGACCTACTCTCTCACTGATACCATGAGCTAACTCAGAGGCAACCACATGTCTCCCGTACAGACCTACTCACTGTTGCCATGAGCTAACTCAGAGGCAACTACGTGTCTCCAATACAGACCTACTCTCTCACTGGTGCCATGATCTAACTCAGAGACAACCACATGTCTCCCGTAAAGACCTACTCTCTCACTGGTGCCATGAGAGGCAACCACATGTCTCCCGTACAGACCTACTCTCTCACTGGTGCCATGAGCTAACTCAGAGGCAACCACATGTCTTCCGTAAGGTCTACTCTCTCACTGGTGCCATGACCTAACTCAGAGGCAACCACATGTATCCCGTACAGACCTACTCTCTCACTGGTGCCATGAGCTAATTCAGAGGCAACCACATGTCTCCCGTACAGACCTACTATCCCACTGATGCCATGAGCTAACTCAGAGGTAACCACATGTCTCCCGTACAGACCTACTCTCTCACTGGTGCCATGAGCTAACTCAGATGCAACCACATGTCTCCCGTACAGACCTACTCTCTCACTGGTGCCATGAGCTAACTCAGATGCAACCACATGTCTCCCGTACAGACCTACTCTCTCACTGGTGCCATGAGCTAATTCAGAGGCAACTACATGTCTCCTGTACAGACCTACTCTCTCAATGGTGCCATGAGCTAACTCAGAGGCAACCACATGTCTCCCGTACAGACCTACTCCCCCACTGGTGCCATGAGCTAACTCAGAGGCAACCACATGTCTCACGTACAGACTTACTCTCTCACTGGTGCCATGCGCTAACTCAGATGCAACCACATGTCTCCCGTACAGACCTACTCTCTCACTGGTGCCATGAGCTAACTCAGAGGCAACCACATGTCTCCCTTTCAGACCTACTCTCCCACTGGTGCCATGAGCTAACTCAGAGACAACCACATGTCTCCCTTACAGACCTATTCTCTCACTGGTACTAAGAGGCAACCACATGTCTCCCGTACAGACCTATTCTCTCACTGGTGCCATGAGCTAACTCAGAGGAAACCACATGTCTCCTGTACAGACCTACTCTCTCACTGGTGCCATGAGCTAACTCAGAGGCAACCACATGTCTCCCGTACAGAGCTACTCTCTCACTGGTGCCATGAGCTAACTTAGAGGCAACCACATGTCTCCCATACAGACCTACTCTCTCACTGGTGCCATGAGCTAACTCAGAGGCAACCACATGTCTCCCGTATAGACCTACTCTCCCACTGGTGCCATGAGCTAACTCAGAGGCAACCACATGTCTCCCGTACAGACCTACTGTCTCTCTGGTGCCATGAGCTAACTCAGAGGCAACCACATGCCTCCCGTACAGACCTACTCTCTCACTGGTGCCATGAGCTAACTCAGAGGCAACCACATGTCTCCCGCACAGACCTACTCTCCCACTGGTGCCATGAGCTAACTCAGAGGCAACCACATGTCTCCCGTACAGACCTACTCTCCCACTGGTGCCATGAGCTACTTAGAGACAACCACATGTCTCCCGTTCAGACCTACTCTCTCACTGGTGCCATGAGCTAACTCAGAGGCAACCACATGTCTCCCGTACAGACCTACTCTCTCAGTGGTGCCATGAGCTAACTCAGAGGCAACCACATGTCTCCCATACAGACCTACTCTCTCAATGGTGCCATGCGCTAACTCAGAGGCAACCACATGTCTCCCGTACAGACCTACTCTCTCACTGGTGCCATGAGCTAACTCAGAGGCAACCACATGTCTCCCGTACAGACCTACTCTCTCACTGGTGCCATGAGCTAACTCAGAGGTAACCACATGTCTCCCGTACAGACCTACTCTCTCACTGGTGCCATGAGCTAACTCAGAGGCAACCACATGTCTCCCGTACAGACCTACTCTCTCACTGGTGCCATGAGCTAATTCAGTGGCAATCACATGTCTCCCGTACAGACCTACTCTCTCACTGGTGCCATGAGCTAACTCAGAGGTAACCACATGTCTCCCGTACAGACCTACTCTCTCACTGGTGCCATGAGCTAACTCATAGGCAACCACATGTCTCCCGTACAGACCTACTCTCTCACTGGTGCCATGATCTAACTCAGAGGCAACCACATGTCTCCCGTACAGACCTACTCTCTCACTGGTGCCATGAGAGGCAACCACATGTCTCCCGTACAGACCTACTCTCTCACTGGTGCCATGAGCTAACTCAGAGGCAACCACATGTCTTCCGTAAGGTCTACCCTCCCACTGGTGCCATGACCTAACTCAGAGGCAACCACATGTATTCCGTACAGACCTACTCTCTCACTGGTGCCATGAGCTAACTCAAAGGCAACCACATGTCTCCCGTACAGACCTACTCTCCCACTGGTGCCATGAGCTAACTCAGAGGTAACCACATGTCTCCCGTACAGACCTACTCTCTCACTGGTGCCATGAGCTAACTCAGATGCAACCACATGTCTCCCGTACAGACCTACTCTCTCACTGGTGCCATGAGCTAACTCAGAGGCAACCACATGTCTCCCGTACAGACCAACTCTCTCACTGGTGCCATGCACTAACTCAGAGGCAACCACATATCTCCCGTACAGACCTACTCTAACACTGGTGCCATGAGCTAACTCAGAGGCAACCACATGTCTCCCGTACAGACCTACTCTCTCACTGGTGCCATGAGCTAACTCAGAGGCAACCGCATATCTCCCGTACAGACCTACTCTCTCACTGGTGCCATGAGCTAACTCAGAGGCAACCACATGTCTCCCGTACAGACCTACTCTCTCACTGGTGCCATGAGATAACTCAGAGGCAACCACATGTCTCCCGTACAGACCTACTCTCTCACTGGTGCCATGAGCTAACTCAGATGCAACCACATGTCTCCCGTACAGACCTACTCTCTCACTGGTGCCATGAGCTAACTCAGAGGCAACCACATGTCTCCCGTACAGACCTACTCTCTCACTGGTGCCATGATCTAACTCAGAGGCAACGACATGTCTCCCGTACAGACCTACTCTCTCACTGGTGCCATGAGCTAACTCAGAGGCAACCACATGTATCCCGTACAGACCTACTCTCTCACTGGTGCCATGAACTAGCTCAGAAGCAACCACATGTCTCCCGTACAGACTTACTCTCTCACTGGTAACATGAGCTAACTAAGAGGCAACCACATGTCTCCCGTACAGACCTACTCTCTCACTGGTGCCATGAGCTAACTCAGAGGCAACCGCATGTCTCCTGTACAGATCTACTCTCTCACTGGTGCCATGAGCTAACTCAGAGGCAACAACATGTCTCCTGTATAGACCTAGTCACTGGTGTCATGAACTAACTCAGAGGCAACCACATGTCTCCCATACAGACCTACTCTCTCACTGGTGCCATGAGCTAACTCAGAGGCAACCACATGTCTCCCGTACAGACCTACTCTCTCACTGGTGCCATGAGTTAACTCAGATGCAACCACATGCCTCCCGTACAGACCTACTCTCTCACTGGTGCCATGAGCTAACTCAGAGGCAACCACATGTCTCCCGCACAGACCTACTCTCCCACTGGTGCCATGAGCTAACTCAGAGGCAACCACATGTCTCCCGTACAGACCTAATCTCCCACTGGTGCCATGAGCTAACTTAGAGACAACCACATGTCTCCCGTTCAGACCTACTCTCTCATTGGTGCCATGAGCTAACTCAGAGGCAACCACATGTCTCCCGTACAGACCTACTCTCTCAGTAGTGCCATGAGCTAACTCAGAGGCAACCACATGTATCCCGTACAGACCTACTCTCTCACTGGTGCCATGAGCCAACTCAGAGGCAACCACATGTCTCCCGTACAGACCAACTCTCTCACTGGTGCCATGATCTAACTCAGAGGCAACCACATGTCTCCCGTACAGACCTACTCTCTCACTGGTGCCATGAGCTAACTCAGAGGCAACCACATGTCTCCCGTACAGACCTACTCTCTCACTGGTGCCATGAGAGGAAACCACATGTCTCCCGTACAGACCTATGTACTCTCTCACTGGTGCCATGAGATAACTCAGAGGCAACCATATGTCTCCTGTACAGACCTACACTCTCACTGGTGCCATGAGCTAACTCAGAAGCAACCACATGTCTCCCGTACAGACCTACTCTCTCACTGGTGCCATGAGCTAACTCAGAGGCAACCACATGTCTCCCGTACAGACCTACTCTCTCACTGGTGCCATGAGCTAACTCAGAGGCAACCACATGTCTCCCGTACAGACCTACTCTCTCACTGGTGCCATGAGTTACTCAGAGGTAACCACATGTCTCCCATACAGAACTACTCTCTCACTTGTGCCATGAGCTAACTCAGAGGTAACCACATGTCTCCTGTACAGACCTACTCTCTCACTGGTGCCACGAGCTAACTCAGAGGCAACCACATGTCTCCCGTACAGACCTACTCTCTCACTGGTGCCATGAGCTAACTCAGAGGCAACTACATGTCTCCCGTACAGACCTATGTACTCTCTCACTGGTGCCATGAGATAACTCAGAGGCAACCACATGTCTCCCGTAAGGCCTACTCTCTCACTGGTCCCATGAGTAAACTCAGAGGCAACCACATGTCTCCTGTACAGACCTACTCTCTCACTGGTGCCACGAGCTAACTCAGAGGCAACCACATGTCTCCCGTACAGACCTACTCTCTCACTGGTGCCATGAGCTAACTCAGAGACAACCACATGTCTCCCTTACAGACCTATTCTCTCACTGGTGCCATGAGCTAACTAAGAGGAAACCACATGTCTCCTGTACAGACCTACTCTCTCACTGGTGCCATGAGCTAACTGAGAGGCAACAACATGTCTCCCGTAGAGAGCTACTCTCTCACTGGTGCCATGAGCTAACTTAGAGGCAACCACATGTCTCCCGTACAGACCTACTCTCTCAGTAGTGAAATGAGCTAACTCAGAGGCAACCACATGTCTCCCGTACAGACCTACTCTCTCACTGGTGCCATGAGCTAACTCAGAGGCAACCACATGTCTCCCGTACAGACCAACTCTCTCACTGGTGCCATGATCTAACTCAGAGGCAACCACATGTCTCCCGTACAGACCTACTCTCTCACTGGTGCCATGAGCTAACTCAGAGGCAACCACATGTCTCCCGTACAGACCTACTCTCTCACTGGTGCCATGAGAGGAAACCACATGTCTCCCGTACAGACCTATGTACTCTCTCACTGGTGCCATGAGATAACTCAGAGGCAACCATATGTCTCCTGTACAGACCTACACTCTCACTGGTGCCATGAGCTAACTCAGAAGCAACCACATGTCTCCCGTACAGACCTACTCTCTCACTGTTGCCATGAGCTAACTCAGAGGCAACCACATGTCTCCCGTACAGACCTACTCTCTCACTGGTGCCATGAGCTAACTCAGAGGCAACCACATGTCTCCCGTACAGACCTACTCTCTCACTGGTGCCATGAGCTAACTCAGAGGTAACCACATGTCTCCCGTACAGACCTACTCTCTCACTTGTGCCATGAGCTAACTCAGAGGTAACCACATGTCTCCTGTACAGACCTACTCTCTCACTGGTGCCACGAGCTAACTCAGAGGCAACCACATGTCTCCCGTACAGACCTACTCTCTCACTGGTGTCATGAGCTAACTCAGAGGCAACTACATGTCTCCCGTACAGACCTATGTACTCTCTCACTGGTGCCATGAGATAACTCAGAGGCAACCACATGTCTCCCGTAAGGCCTACTCTCTCACTGGTCCCATGAGCTAACTCAGAGGCAACCACATGTCTCCTGTACAGACCTACTCTCTCACTGGTGCCACGAGCTAACTCAGAGGCAACCACATGTCTCCCGTACAGACCTACTCTCTCACTGGTGCCATGAGCTAACTAAGAGGAAAGCACATGTCTCCTGTACAGACCTACTCTCTCACTGGTGCCATGAGCTAACTGAGAGGCAACAACATGTCTCCCGTACAGAGCTACTCTCTCACTGGTGCCATGAGCTAACTTAGAGGCAAACACATGTCTCCCATACAGACCTACTCTCTCACTGGTGCCATGAGCTAACTCAGAAGCAACCACATGTCTCCCGTACAGACCTACTCTCCCACTGGTGCCATGAGCTAACCCAGAGGCAACCACATGTCTCCCGTACAGACCTAAAACTCTCTCACTGGTGCCATGAGCTAACTCAGAGGCAACCACATGCCTGCAGTACAGACCTACTCTCCCACTGGTGCCATGAGCTACTTAGAGACAACCACATGTCCCCCGTTCAGATCTACTCTCTCACTGGTGCCATGAGCTAACTCAGAGGCAACCACATGTCTCCCGTACAGACCTACTCTCTCAGTGGTGCCATGAGCTAACTCAGAGGCAACCACATGTCTCCCGTACAGACCTACTCTCTCACTGGTGCCATGAGCTAACTCAGAGGCAACCACATGTCTCCTGTACAGACCTACTCTCTCACTGGTGCCATGAGCAAATTCAGAGGCAACCACATGTCTCCTGTACAGACCTACTCTCTCACTGATACCATGAGCTAACTCAGAGGCAACCACATGTCTCCCGTACAGACCTACTCACTGTTGCCATGAGCTAACTCAGAGGCAACTACGTGTCTCCAATACAGACCTACTCTCTCACTGGTGCCATGATCTAACTCAGAGACAACCACATGTCTCCCGTCCAGACCTACTCTCTCACTGGTGCCATGAGAGGCAACCACATGTCTCCCGTACAGACCTACTCTCTCACTGGTGCCATGAGCTAACTCAGAGGCAACCACATGTCTTCTGTAAGGTCTACTCTCTCACTGGTGCCATGAGCTAATTCAGAGGCAACCACATGTCTCCCGTACAGACCTACTATCCCACTGATGCCATGAGCTAACTCAGAGGTAACCACATGTCTCCCGTACAGACCTACTCTCTCACTGGTGCCATGAGCTAACTCAGATGCAACCACATGTCTCCCGTACAGACCTACTCTCTCACTGGTGCCATGAGCTAACTCAGAGGCAACCACATGTCTCCCGTACAGACCAACTCTCTCACTGGTGCCATGCGCTAACCCAGATGCAACCACATATCTCCCGTACAGACCTACTCTCTCACTGGTGCCATGAGCTAACTCAGAGGCAACCACATGTCTCCCGTACAGACCTACTCTCTCACTGGTGCCATGAGCTAACTCAGAGGCAACCACATATCTCCCGTACAGACCTACTCTCTCACTGGTGCCATGAGCTAACTCAGAGGCAACCACATGTCTCCCATACAGACCTACTCTCTCACTGGTGCCATGAGCTAACTCAGAGGCAACCACATGTCTCCCGTACAGACCTACTCTCTCACTGGTGCCATGAGCTAACTCAGATGCAACCACATGTCTCCCGTACAGACCTACTCTCTCACTGGTGCCATGAGCTAACTCAGAGGCAACCACATGTCTCCCGTACAGACCTACTCTCTCACTGGTGCCATGATCTAACTCAGAGGCAATGACATGTCTCCCGTACAGACCTACTCTCTCACTGGTGCCATGAGCTAACTCAGAGGCAACCACATGTCTCCCGTACAGACCTACTCTCTCACTGGCGCCATGAACTAACTCAGAGGCAACCACATGTCTCCCGTACAGACTTACTCTCTCACTGGTAACATGAGCTAACTAAGAGGCAACCACATGTCTCCCGTACAGACCTACTCTCTCAATGGTGCCATGATCTAACTCAGAGGCAACCACATGTCTCCTGTACAGATCTACTCTCTCACTGGTGCCATGAGCTAACTCAGAGGCAACCACATGTCTCCTGTACAGAACTAGTCACTGGTGCCATGAACTAACTCAGAGACAACCACGTGTCTCCCATACAGACCTACTCTCTCACTGGTGCCATGAGCTAACTCAGAGGCAACCACATGTCTCCCGTACAGACCTACTCTCTCACTGGTGCCATGAGTTAACTCAGAGGCAACCACATGCCTCCCGTACAGACCTACTCTCTCACTGGTGTCATGAGCTAACTCAGAGGCAACCACATGTCTCCCGCACATTCCTACTCTCCCACTGATGCCATGAGCTAACTCAGAGGCAACCACATGTCTCCCGTACAGACCTACTCTCCCACTGGTGCCATGAGCTAACTTAGAGACAACCACATGTCTCCTGTTCAGACCTACTATCTCACTGGTGCCATGCGCTAACTCAGAGGCAACCACATGTCTCCCGTACAGACATACTCTCTCAGTAGTGCCATGAGCTAACTCAGAGGCAACCACATGTCTCCCGTACAGACCTACTCTCTCACTGGTGCCATGAGCTAATTCAGAGGCATCCACATGTCTCCTGTACAGACCTACTCTCTCACTGGTGCCATGAGCAAATTCAGAGGCAACCACATGTCTCCTGTACAGACCTGTACTCTCTCACTGATACCATGAGCTAACTCAGAGGCAACCACATGTCTCCCGTACAGACCTACTCACTGGTGCCATGAGCTAACTCAGAGGCAACTACGTGTCTCCCGTACAGACCTACTCTCTCACTGGTGCCATGAGCTAACTCAGAGGCAACCACATGTCTCCCGTACAGACCAACTCTCTCACTGGTGCCATGATCTAACTCAGAGGCAACCACATGTCTCCCATACAGACCTACTCTCTCACTGGTGCCATGAGCTAACTCAGAGGCAACCACATGTCTCCCGTACAGACCTACTCTCTCACTGGTGCCATGAGAGGAAACCACATGTCTCCCGTACAGACCTATGTACTCTCTCACTGGTGCCATGAGATAACTCAGAGGCAACCATATGTCTCCTGTACAGACCTACACTCTCACTGGTGCCATGAGCTAACTCAGAAGCAACCACATGTCTCCCGTACAGACCTACTCTCTCACTGTTGCCATGAGCTAACTCAGAGGCAACCACATGTCTCCCGTACAGACCTACTCTCTCACTGGTGCCATGAGCTAACTCAGAGGCAACCACATGTCTCCCGTACAGACCTACTCTCTCACTGGTGCCATGAGCTAACTCAGAGGTAACCACATGTCTCCCGTACAGACCTACTCTCTCACTTGTGCCATGAGCTAACTCAAAGGTAACCACATGTCTCCTGTACAGACCTACTCTCTCACTGGTGCCACGAGCTAACGCAGAGGCTACCATATGTCTCCCGTACAGACCTACTCTCTCACTGGTGCCATGAGCTAACTCAGAGGCAACTACATGTCTCCCGTACAGACCTATGTACTCTCTCACTGGTGCCATGAGCTAACTCAGAGGCAACCACATGTCTCCCGTAAGGCCTACTCTCTCACTGGTCCCATGAGCTAACTCAGAGGCAATCACAAGTCTCCTGTACAGACCTACTCTTTCACTGGTGCCACGAGCTAACTCAGAGGCAACCACATGTCTCCCGTACAGACCTACTCTCTCACTGGTGCCATGAGCTAACTCAGAGGCAACCACATGTCTCCCGTACAGACCTACTCTCTCACTGGTGCCATGAGCTAACTCAGAGGCAACCACATGTCTCCCGTACAGACCTACTCTCTCACTGGTGCCATGAGCTAATTCAGAGGCAACCACATGTCTCCCGTACAGACCTACTCACTGGTGCCATGAGCTAACTCAGAGGCAACTACGTGTCTCCCATACAGACCTACATACTCTCTCACTGGTACCATGAGCTAACTCAGAGGCAACCACATGTCTCCCGTACAGACCTACTCTCTCACTGGTGCCATGAGCTAACTCAGAGGCAACCACATGTCTCCCGTACAGACCTACTCTCTCACTGGTGCCATGAGCTAACTCAGAGGCAACCACATGTCTCCGGTACAGACCTACTCTCTCACTGGTGCCATGAGCTAACTCAGAGGCAACCACATGTCTCCCGTACAGACCTACTCTCTCACTGGTGCCATGAGCTAACTCAGAGGCAACCACATGTCTCCCGTACAGACCTACTCTCTCACTGGTGCCATGAGCTAACTCAGAGGCAACCACATATCTCCCGTACAGACCTACTCTCTCACTGGTGCCATGAGCTAACTCAGAGGCAACCACATGTCTCCCGTACAGACCTACTCTCTCACTGGTGCCATGAGCTAACTCAGAGGCAACCACATGTCTCCCGTACAGATCTAATCTCTCACTGGTGCCATGAGCTAACTCAGAGGCAACCACATGTCTCCCGTACAGACCTACTCTCTCACTGGTACCATGAGCTAACTCAGAGGCAACCACATGTCTCCCGTACAGACCTACTCTCTCACTGGTGCCATGAGCTAACTCATAGGCAACCACATGTCTCCCGTACAGACCTATTCTCTCACTGGTGCCATGATCTAACTCAGAGGCAACCACATGTCTCCCGTACAGACCTACTCTCTCACTGGTGCCATGAGCTAACTCAGAGGCAACCACATGTTTCCCGTACAGACCTACTCTCTCACTGGTGCCATGGGCTAACTCAGAGGCAACCACATGTCTCCCGTACAGACCTACTCTCTCACTGGCGCCATGAGCTAACTCAGAGGCAACTACATGTCTCCCGTACAGACCTACTCTCTCAATGGTGCCATTAGCTAACCCAGAGATAATCACGTGTCTCCTGTACAGATCTACTCTCTCACTGGTGCCATGAGCTAACTCAGAGGCAACCACATGTCTCCCGCACAGACCTACTCTCCCACTGGTGCGATGAGCTAACTCAGAGGCAACCACATGTCTCCCATACAGACCTACTCTCCCACTGGTGCCATGAGCTAATTCAGAGACAACCACATGTCTCCCGTACAGACCTACTCTCTCACTGGTGCCATGAGCTAACTCAGAAGCAACCACATGTCTCCCGTACAGACCTACTCTCTCACTGGTGCCATGAGCTAACTCAGAGGCAACCACATGTCTCCCGTACAGACCTACTCTCTCACTGGTGCCATGAGCTAACTCAGAGGCAACCACATGTCTCCCGTACAGACATACTCTCTCAGTAGTGCCATGAGCTAACTCAGAGGCAACCACATGTCTCCCGTACAGACCTACTCTCTCACTGGTGCCATGAGCTAACTCAGAGGCATCCACATGTCTCCTGTACAGACCTACTCTCTCACTGGTGCCATGAGCAAATTCAGAGGCAACCACATGTCTCCTGTACAGACCTGTACTCTCTCACTGATACCATGAGCTAACTCAGAGGCAACCACATGTCTCCCGTACAGACCTACTCACTGGTGCCATGAGCTAACTCAGAGGCAACTACGTGTCTCCCGTACAGACCTACTCTCTCACTGGTGCCATGAGCTAACTCAGAGGCAACCACATGTCTCCCGTACAGACCAACTCTCTAACTGGTGCCATGATCTAACTCAGAGGCAACCACATGTCTCCCATACAGACCTACTCTCTCACTGGTGCCATGTGCTAACTCAGAGGCAACCACATGTCTCCCGTACAGACCTACTCTCTCACTGGTGCCATGAGAGGAAACCACATGTCTCCCGTACAGACCTATGTACTCTCTCACTGGTGCCATGAGATAACTCAGAGGCAACCATATGTCTCCTGTACAGACCTACACTCTCACTGGTGCCATGAGCTAACTCAGAAGCAACCACATGTCTCCCGTACAGACCTACTCTCTTACTGTTGCCATGAGCTAACTCAGAGGCAACTACATGTCTCCCGTACAGACCTATGTACTCTCTCACTGGTGCCATGAGCTAACTCAGAGGCAACCACATGTCTCCCGTAAGGCCTACTCTCTCACTGGTCCCATGAGCTAACTCAGAGGCAATCACAAGTCTCCTGTACAGACCTACTCTCTCACTGGTGCCACGAGCTAACTTAGAGGCAACCACATGTCTCCCGTACAGACCTACTCTCTCACTGGTGCCATGAGCTAACTCAGAGGCAACCACATGTCTCCCGTACAGACCTACTCTCTCACTGGTGCCATGAGCTAACTCAGAGGCAACCACATGTCTCCCGTACAGACCTACTCTCTCACTGGTGCCATGAGCTAACTCAGAGGCAACTACATGTCTCTGGTACAGACCTACTCTCTCACTGGTGCCATGAGCTAACTCAGAGGCAACCACATGTCTCCCGTACAGACCTACTCTCTCACTGGTGCCATGAGCTAACTCAGAGGCAACCACATATCTCCCGTACAGACCTACTCTCTCACTGGTGCCATGAGCTAACTCAGAGGCAACCACATGTCTCCCGTACAGACCTACTCTCTCACTGGTGCCATGAGCTAACTCAGAGGCAACCACATGTCTCCCGTACAGATCTAATCTCTCACTGGTGCCATGAGCTAACTCAGAGGCAACCACATGTCTCCCGTACAGACCTACTCTCTCACTGGTGCCATGAGCTAACTCAGAGGCAACCACATGTCTCCCGTACAGACCTACTCTCTCACTGGTGCCATGAGCTAACTCATAGGCAACCACATGTCTCCCGTACAGACCTATTCTCTCACTGGTGCCATGATCTAACTCAGAGGCAACCACATGTCTCCCGTACAGACCTACTCTCTCACTGGTGCCATGAGCTAACTCAGAGGCAACCACATGTCTCCCGTACAGACCTACTCTCTCACTGGTGCCATGGGCTAACTCAGAGGCAACCACATGTCTCCCGTACAGACCTACTCTCTCACTGGCGCCATGAGCTAACTCAGAGGCAACTACATGTCTCCCGTACAGACCTACTCTCTCAATGGTGCCATTAGCTAACCCAGAGATAATCACGTGTCTCCTGTACAGATCTACTCTCTCACTGGTGCCATGAGCTAACTCAGAGGCAACCACATGTCTCCCGCACAGACCTACTCTCCCACTGGTGCCATGAGCTAACTCAGAGGCAACCACATGTCTCCCATACAGACCTACTCTCCCACTGGTGCCATGAGCTAATTCAGAGACAACCACATGTCTCCCGTACAGACCTACTCTCTCACTGGTGCCATGAGCTAACTCAGAAGCAACCACATGTCTCCCGTACAGACCTACTCTCTCACTGGTGCCATGAGCTAACTCAGAGGCAACCACATATCTCCCGTACAGACCTACTCTCTCACTGGTGCCATGAGCTAACTCAGAGGCAACCACATGTCTCCCGTACAGACATACTCTCTCAGTAGTGCCATGAGCTAACTCAGAGGCAACCACATGTCTCCCGTACAGACCTACTCTCTCACTGGTGCCATGAGCTAACTCAGAGGCATCCACATGTCTCCTGTACAGACCTACTCTCTCACTGGTGCCATGAGCAAATTCAGAGGCAACCACATGTCTCCTGTACAGACCTGTACTCTCTCACTGATACCATGAGCTAACTCAGAGGCAACCACATGTCTCCCATACAGACCTACTCACTGGTGCCATGAGCTAACTCAGAGGCAACTACGTGTCTCCCGTACAGACCTACTCTCTCACTGGTGCCATGAGCTAACTCAGAGGCAACCACATGTCTCCCGTACAGACCAACTCTCTCACTGGTGCCATGATCTAACTCAGAGGCAACCACATGTCTCCCATACAGACCTACTCTCTCACTGGTGCCATGAGCTAATTCAGAGGCAACCACATGTCTCCCGTACAGACCTACTCTCTCACTGGTGCCATGAGAGGAAACCACATGTCTCCCGTACAGACCTATGTACTCTCTCACTGGTGCCATGAGATAACTCAGAGGCAACCATATGTCTCCTGTACAGACCTACACTCTCACTGGTGCCATGAGCTAACTCAGAAGCAACCACATGTCTCCCGTACAGACCTACTCTCTTACTGTTGCCATGAGCTAACTCAGAGGCAACCACATGTCTCCCGTACAGACCTACTCTCTCACTGGTGCCATGAGCTAACTCAGAGGCAACCACATGTCTCCCGTACAGACCTACTCTCTCACTGGTGCCATGAGCTAACTCAGAGGTAACCACATGTCTCCCGTACAGACCTACTCTCTCACTTGTGCCATGAGCTAACTCAAAGGTAACCACATGTCTCCTGTACAGACCTACTCTCTCACTGGTGCCACGAGCTAACTCAGAGGCAACCACATGTCTCCCGTACAGACCTACTCTCTCACTGGTGCCATGAGCTAACTCAGAGGCAACCACATGTCTCCCGTACAGACCTACTCTCTCACTGGTGCCATGAGCTAACTCAGAGGCAACCACATGTCTCCCGTACAGACCTACTCTCTTACTGGTACCATGAGCTAATTCAGAGGCAACCACATGTCTCCCGTACAGACCTACTCACTGGTGCCATGAGCTAACTCAGAGGCAACTACGTGTCTCCCATACAGACCTACATACTCTCTCACTGGTGCCATGAGCTAACTCAGAGGCAACCACATGTCTCCCGTACAGACCTACTCTCTCACTGGTGCCATGAGCTAACTCAGAGGCAACCACATGTCTCCCGTACAGACCTACTCTCTCACTGGTGCCATGAGCTAACTCAGAGGCAATCACATGTCTCCGGTACAGACCTACTCTCTCACTGGTGCCATGAGCTAACTCAGAGGCAACCACATGTCTCCCGTACAGACCTACTCTCTCACTGGTGCCATGAGCTAACTCAGAGGCAACCACATGTCTCCCGTACAGACCTACTCTCTCACTGGTGCCATGAGCTAACTCAGAGGCAACCACATATCTCCCGTACAGACCTACTCTCTCACTGGTGCCATGAGCTAACTCAGAGGCAACCACATGTCTCCCGTACAGACCTACTCTCTCACTGGTGCCATGAGCTAACTCAGAGGCAACCACATGTCTCCCGTACAGATCTAATCTCTCACTGGTGCCATGAGCTAACTCAGAGGCAACCACATGTCTCCCGTACAGACCTACTCTCTCACTGGTACCATGAGCTAACTCAGAGGCAACCACATGTCTCCCGTACAGACCTACTCTCTCACTGGTGCCATGAGCTAACTCATAGGCAACCACATGTCTCCCGTACAGACCTATTCTCTCACTGGTGCCATGATCTAACTCAGAGGCAACCACATGTCTCCCGTACAGACCTACTCACTCACTGGTGCCATGAGCTAACTCAGAGGCAACCACATGTCTCCCGTACAGACCTACTCTCTCACTGGTGCCATGGGCTAACTCAGAGGCAACCACATGTCTCCCATACAGACCTACTCTCTCACTGGCGCCATGAGCTAACTCAGAGGCAACTACATGTCTCCCGTACAGACCTACTCTCTCAATGGTGCCATTAGCTAACCCAGAGATAATCACGTGTCTCCTGTACAGATCTACTCTCTCACTGGTGCCATGAGCTAACTCAGAGGCAACCACATGTCTCCCGCACAGACCTACTCTCCCACTGGTGCCATGAGCTAACTCAGAGGCAACCACATGTCTCCCATACAGACCTACTCTCCCACTGGTGCCATGAGCTAATTCAGAGACAACCACATGTCTCCCGTACAGACCTACTCTCTCACTGGTGCCATGAGCTAACTCAGAAGCAACCACATGTCTCCCGTACAGACCTACTCTCTCACTGGTGCCATGAGCTAACTCAGAGGCAACCACATGTCTCCCGTACAGACCTACTCTCTCACTGGTGCCATGAGCTAACTCAGAGGCAACCACATGTCTCCCGTACAGACATACTCTCTCAGTAGTGCCATGAGCTAACTCAGAGGCAACCACATGTCTCCCGTACAGACCTACTCTCTCACTGGTGCCATGAGCTAACTCAGAGGCATCCACATGTCTCCTGTACAGACCTACTCTCTCACTGGTGCCATGAGCAAATTCAGAGGCAACCACATGTCTCCTGTACAGACCTGTACTCTCTCACTGATACCATGAGCTAACTCAGAGGCAACCACATGTCTCCCGTACAGACCTACTCACTGGTGCCATGAGCTAACTCAGAGGCAACTCCGTGTCTCCCGTACAGACCTACTCTCTCACTGGTGCCATGAGCTAACTCAGAGGCAACCACATGTCTCCCGTACAGACCAACTCTCTCACTGGTGCCATGATCTAACTCAGAGGCAACCACATGTCTCCCATACAGACCTACTCTCTCACTGGTGCCATGAGCTAACTCAGAGGCAACCACATGTCTCCCGTACAGACCTACTCTCTCACTGGTGCCATGAGAGGAAACCACATGTCTCCCGTACAGACCTATGTACTCTCTCACTGGTGCCATGAGATAACTCAGAGGCAACCATATGTCTCCTGTACAGACCTACACTCTCACTGGTGCCATGAGCTAACTCAGAAGCAACCACATGTCTCCCGTACAGACCTACTCTCTTACTGTTGCCATGAGCTAACTCAGAGGCAACCACATGTCTCCCGTACAGACCTACTCTCTCACTGGTGCCATGAGCTAACTCAGAGGCAACCACATGTCTCCCGTACAGACCTACTCTCTCACTGGTGCCATGAGCTAACTCAGAGGTAACCACATGTCTCCCGTACAGACCTACTCTCTCACTTGTGCCATGAGCTAACTCAAAGGTAACCACATGTCTCCTGTACAGACCTACTCTCTCACTGGTGCCACGAGCTAACTCAGAGGCAACCACATGTCTCCCGTACAGACCTACTCTCTCACTGGTGCCATGAGCTAACTCAGAGGCAACTACATGTCTCCCGTACAGACCTATGTACTCTCTCACTGGTGCCATGAGCTAACTCAGAGGCAACCACATGTCTCCCGTAAGGCCTACTCTCTCACTGGTCCCATGAGCTAACTCAGAGGCAACCACAAGTCTCCTGTACAGACCTACTCTCTCACTGGTGCCACGAGCTAACTCAGAGGCAACCACATGTCTCCCGTACAGACCTACTCTCTCACTGGTGCCATGAGCTAACTCAGAGGCAACCACATGTCTCCCGTACAGACCTACTCTCTCACTGGTGCCATGAGCTAACTCAGAGGCAACCACATGTCTCCCGTACAGACCTAATCTCTCACTGGTGCCATGAGCTAACTCAGAGGCAACCACATGTCTCCCGTACAGACCTACTCACTGGTGCCATGAGCTAACTCAGAGGCAACTACGTGTCTCCCATACAGACCTACATACTCTCTCACTGGTGCCATGAGCTAACTCAGAGGCAACCACATGTCTCCCGTACAGACCTACTCTCTCACTGGTGCCATGAGCTAACTCATAGGCAACCACATGTCCACCGTACAGACCTACTCTCTCACTGGTGCCATGAGCTAACTCAGAGGCAACCACATGTCTCCGGTACAGACCTACTCTCTCACTGGTGCCATGAGCTAACTCAGAGGCAACCACATGTCTCCCGTACAGACCTACTCTCTCACTGGTGCCATGAGCTAACTCAGAGGCAACCACATGTCTCCCGTACAGACCTACTCTCTCACTGGTGCCATGAGCTAACTCAGAGGCAACCACATCTCTCCCGTACAGACCTACTCTCTCACTGGTACCATGAGCTAACTCAGAGGCAACCACATGTATCCCGTACAGACCTACTCTCTCACTGGTGCCATGAGCTAACTCATAGGCAACCACATGTCTCCCGTACAGACCTATTCTCTCACTGGTGCCATGATCTAACTCAGAGGCAACCACATGTCTCCCGTACAGACCTACTCTCTCACTGGTGCCATGAGCTAACTCAGAGGCAACCACATGTCTCCCGTACAGACCTACTCACTCACTGGTGCCATGAGCTAACTCAGAGGCAACCACATGTCTCCCGTACAGACCTACACTCTCACTGGCGCCATGAGCTAACTCAGAGGCAACTACATGTCTCCCGTACAGACCTACTCTCTCACTGGTCCCATTAGCTAACCCAGAGATAATCACGTGTCTCCTGTACAGATCTACTCTCTCACTGGTGCCATGAGCTAACTCAGAGGCAACCACATGTCTCCCACACAGACCTACTCTCCCACTGGTGCCATGAGCTAACTCAGAGGCAACCACATGTCTCCCATACAGACCTACTCTCCCACTGGTGCCATGAGCTAATTCAGAGACAACCACAATGTCTCCCGTACAGACCTACTCTCTCACTGGTGCCATGAGTTAACTCAGAAGCAACCACATGTCTCCCGTACAGACCTACTCTCTCACTGGTGCCATGAGCTAACTCAGAGGCAACCACATGTCTCCCGTACAGACCTACTCTCTCACTGGTGCCATGAGCTAACTCAGAGGCAACCACACGTCTCCCGTACAGACCTACTCTCTCACTGGTGCCATGAGCTAACTCAGAGGCAACCACACGTCTCCCGTACAGACCTACTCTCTCACTGGTGCCATGAGCTAACTCAGAGGCAACCACATGTCTCCTGTACAGACCTACTCTCTCACTGGTACCATGAGCTAACTCAGAGGCTACCACATGTCTCCTGTACAGACCTACTCACTGGTGCCATGAACTAACTGAGAGGCAACCACGTGTCTCCCATACAGACCTACTCTCTCACTGGTGCCATGAGCTAACTCAGAGGCAACCACATGTCTCCCGTACAGACCTACTCTCTCACTGGTGCCATGAGCTAACTCAGAGGCAACCACATGTCTCCCGTAGAGACCTACTCTCTCACTGGTGCCATGAGCTAACTCAGAAGCAACCACATGTCTCCCATTCAGACCTACTCTCTCACTGGTGCCATGAGCTAACTCAGAGGCAACCACATGTCTCCCGTACAGACCTACTCTCTCACTGGTGCCATGAGCTAACTCAGAGGCAACCACATGTCTCCCGAACAGACCTACTCTCTAACTGGTGCCATGAGCTAACTCAGAGGCAACCACATGTCTCCCGTACAGACCTACTCTCTCACTGGTGCCATGAGCTAACTCAGAGGCAACCATATGTCTCCGGTAAAGACCTACTCTCTCACTGGTGCCATGAGCTAACTCAGAGGCAACCACATGTCTCCAGTACAGACCTACTCTCTCACTGGTGCCATGAGCTAACTCAGAGGCAACCACATGTCTCCAGTACAGACCTACTCTCTCACTGGTGCCAACAGCTAACTCAGAGGCAACCAATGTCTCCCGCACAGACCTACTTCTCACTGGTGCCATGAGCTAACTCAGAGGCAACCACATGTCTCCCGTACAAACCTACTCTCTCAGTGGTGCCATGAGCTAACTCAGTGGCAACCACATGTCTCCCGTACAGACCTACTCTCTCACTGGTGCCATGCGCTAACTCAGAGGCAACCACATGTCTCCCGTACAGACCTACATGTACTCTCTCACTGGTGCCATGAGCTAGCTCAGAGGCAACCACATGTCTCCCGTACAGACCTACTCTCTCACTGGTGCCATGAGCTAACTCAGAGGCAACTACATGTCTCCTGTACAGACCTACTCTCTCAATGGTGCCATGAGCTAACTCAGAGGCAACCACATGTCTCCCGTACAGACCTACTCCCCCACTGGTGCCATGAGCTAACTCAGAAGCAACCACATGTCTCACGTACAGACTTACTCTCTCACTGGTGCCATGCGCTAACTCAGATGCAACCACATGTCTCCCGTACAGACCTACTCTCTCACTGGTGCCATGAGCTAACTCAGAGGCAACCACATGTCTCCCGTACAGACCTACTCTCTCACTGGTGCCATGAGCTAACTCAGAGGCAACTACATGTCTCCCTTTCAGACCTACTCTCTCACTGGTGCCATGAGCTAACTCAGAGACAACCACATGGTTCCCTTACAGACCTATTCTCGCACTGGTGCCATGAGCTAACTAAGAGGCAACCACATGTCTCCCGTGCAGACCTATTCTCTCACTGGTGCCATGAGCTAACTCAGAGGAAACCACATGTCTCCTGTACAGACCTACTCTCTCACTTATGCCATGAGCTAACTCAGAGGCAACCACATGTCTCCCGTACAGAGCTACTCTCTCACTGGTGCCATGAGCTAACTTAGAGGCAACCACATGTCTCCCATACAGACCTACTCTCTCACTGGTGCCATGAGCTAACTCAGAGGCAACCATATGTCTCCCGTATAGACCTACTCTCCCACTGGTGCCATGAGCTAACTCAGAGGCAACCACATGTCTCCTGTACAGACCTACTCTCTCACTGGTGCCACGAGCAAATTCAGAGGCAACCACATGTCTCCTGTACAGTCCTACTCTCTCACTGATACCATGAGCTAACTCAGACGCAACCACATGTCTCCCGTACAGACCTACTCACTGGTGCCATGAGCTAACTCAGAGGCAACTACGTGTCTCCCATACAGACCTACATACTCTCTCACTGGTGCCATGAGCTAATTCAGAGGCAACTACATGTCTCCCGTAGAGACCTACATACTCTCTCACTGGTGCCATGAGCTAACTCAGAGGCAACAACATGTCTCCCGTAGAGACCTACTCTCTCACTGGTGCCATGAGCTAACTCAGAGGCAACCACATGTCTCCCGTACAGACCTACTCTCTCACTGGTGACATGAGCTAACTCAGAGGCAACCACATGTCTCCCGTACAGACCTACTCTCTCACTGGTGCCATGCGCTAACTCAAAGGCAACAACATGTCTCCCGTACAGATCTACTCTCTCACTGGTGCCATGAGCTAACACAGAGGCAACCACATGTCTCCCGTACAGACCTACTCTCTCACTGGTGCCATGAGCTAACTCAGAGGCAACCACATGTCTCCCGTACAGACCTACTCTCTCACTGGTGCCATGAGCTAACTCAGAGGTAACCACATGTCTCCCGTACAGACCTACTCTCTCACTGGTGCCATGAGCTAACTCATAGGCAACCACATGTCTCCCGTACAGACCTACTCTCTCACTGGTGCCATGATCTAACTCAGAGGCAACCACATGTCTCCCGTACAGACCTACTCTCTCACTGGTGCCATGAGCTAACTCAGAGGCAACCACATGTCTCCCGTACAGACCTACTCTCTCACTGGTGCCATGAGCTAACTCAGAGGCAACCACATGTCTCCCGTACAGACCCACTCTCTCACTGGCGCCATGAGCTAACTCAGAGGCAACTACATGTCTCCCGTACAGACCTACTCTCTCACTAGTGCCATTAGCTAACCCAGAGACAATCACGTGTCTCCTGTACAGATCTACTCTCTCACTGGTGCCATGAGCTAACTCAGAGGCAACCACATGTCTCCCGCACAGACCTACTCTCCCACTGGTACCATGAGCTAACTCAGAGGCAACCACATGTCTCCCATACAGACCTACTCTCCCACTGGTGCCATGAGCTAATTCAGAGACAACCACATGTCTCCCGTACAGACCTACTCTCTCACTGGTGCCATGAGCTAACTCAGAGGCAACCACATGTCTCCCGTACAGACCTACTCTCTCACTGGAGCCATGAGCTAACTCAGAGGCAACCACATGTCTCCCGTACAGACCTACTCTCCCACTGGTGCCATGAACTAACTCAGAGGCAACCACATGTCTCGCGTACAGACCTACTCTCCCACTGGTGCCATGAGCTAACTCAGAGACAACCACATGTCTCCCTTACAGACCTATTCTCTCTCTGGTGCCATGAGCTAACTAAGAGGCAACCACATGTCTCCCGTACAGACCTATTCTCTCACTGGTGCCATGAGCTAACTCAGAGGAAACCACATGTCTCCTGTACAGACCTACTCTCTCACTGGTGCCATGAGCTAACTCAGAGGCAACCACATGTCTCCCGTACAGAGCTACTCTCTCACTGGTGCCATGAGCTAAGTTAGAGGCAAACACATGTCTCCCATACAGACCTACTCTCTCACTGGTGCCATGAGCTAACTCAGAAGCAATCACATGTCTCCCGTACAGACCTACTCTCCCACTGGTGCCATGAGCTAACTCAGAGGCAACCACATGTCTCCCGTACAGACCTACAACTCTCTAACTGGTGCCATGAGCTAACTCAGAGGCAACCACATGCCTCCCGTACAGACCTACTCTCTCACTGGTGCCATGAGGTAACTCAGAGGCAACCACATGTCTCCCGTACAGACCTACTCTCTCACTGGTGCCATGAGAGGCAATCACATGTCTCCCGTACAGACCTACTCTCTCACTGGTGCCATGAGCTAACTCAGAGGCAACCACATGTCTCCCGTAAGGTCTACTCTCTCACTGGTGCCATGACCTAACTCAGAGGCAACCACATGTCTCCCGTACAGACCTACTCTCTCACTGGTGCCATGAGCTAACTCAGAGGCAACCACATGTCTCCCGCACAGACCTACTCTCTCACTGGTGCCATGAGCTAACTCAGAGGCAACCACATGTCTCCCGTACAGACCTACTCTCCCACTGGTGCCATGAGCTACTTAGAGACAACCACATGTCTCCCGTTCAGACCAACTCTCTCACTGGTGCCATGAGCTAACTCAGAGGCAACCACATGTCTCCCGTACAGACCTACTCTCTCAGTGGTGCCATGAGCTAACTCAGAGGCAACCACATGTCTCCCGTACAGACCTACTCTCTCACTGGTGCCATGAGCTAACTCAGAGGCAACCACATGTCTCCTGTACAGACCTACTCTCTCACTGGTGCCATGAGCAAATTCAGAGGCAACCACATGTCTCCTGTACAGACCTACTCTCTCACTGATACCATGAGCTAACTCAGAGGCAACCACATGTCTCCCGTACAGACCTACTCACTGTTGCCATGAGTTAACTCAGAGGCAACTACGTGTCTCCCATACAGACCTACTCTCTCACTGGTGCCATGAGGTAACTCAGAGGCAACCACATGTCTCCCGTACAGACCTACTCTCTCACTGGTGCCATGAGAGGCAACCACATGTCTCTCGTACAGACCTACTCTCTCACTGGTGCCATGAGCTAACTCAGAGGCAACCACATGTCTCCCGTAAGGTCTACTCTCTCACTGGTGCCATGACCTAACTCAGAGGCAACCACATGTCTCCCGTACAGACCTACTCTCTCACTGGTGCCATGAGATAACTCTGGACAACCCCATGTCTCCCGTACAGACCTACTCTCTCACTGGTGCCATGAGCTAACTCAGAGGTAACCACATGTCTCCCGTACAGACCTACTCTCTCACTGGTGCCATGAGCTAACTCAGAGGCAACCACATGTCTCCCGTACAGACCTACTCTCTCACTGGTGCCATGAGCTAACTCAGAGGCAACCACATGTCTCCCGTACAGACCAACTCTCTCACTGGTGCCATGCGCTAACTCAGAGGCAACCACATGTCTCCCGTACAGACCTACTCTCTCACTGGTCCCATGAGCTAACTCAGAGGCAACCACATGTCTCCCGTACAGATCTACTCTCCCACTGGTGCCATGAGCTAACTAAGATGAAACCACATGTCTCCCGTACAGACCTACTCTCCCACTGGTGCCATGAGCTAACTTAGAGACAACCACATGTCTGCCGTTCAGCCTTACTCTCTCACTGGTGCCATGAGCTAACTCAGAGGCAACCACATGTCTCCCGTACAGACCCACTCTCTCAGTGGTGCCATGAGCTAACTCAGAGGCAACCACATGTCTCCCGTACAGACCTACTCTCTCACTGGTGCCATGAGCTAATTCAGAGGCAACCACATGTCTCCTGTACAGACCTACTCTCTCACTGGTGCCATGAGCAAATTCAGAGGCAACCACATGTCTCCTGTACAGACCTGTACTCTCTCACTGATACCATGAGCTAACTCAGAGGCAACCACATGTCTCCCGTACAGACCTACTCTCTCACTGGTGCCATGAGCAAACTCAGAGGCAACCACATGTCTCCCGTACAGACCTACTCACTGGTGCCATGAGCTAACTCAGAGGCAACTACGTGTCTCCCATACAGACCTACATACTCTCTCACTGGTGCCATGAGCTAATTCAGAGGCAACCACATGTCTCCCGTAGAGACCTACATACTCTCTCACTGGTGCCATGAGCTAACTCAGAGGCAACAACATGTCTCCCGTAGAGACCTACTCTCTCACTGGTGCCATGAGCTAACTCAGAGGCAACCACATGTCTCCCGTACAGACCTACTCTCTCACTGGTGAAATGAGCTAACTCAGAGGCAACCACATGTCTCCCGTACAGACCTACTCTCTCACTGGTGCCATGATCTAACTCAGAGGCAACCACATGTCTCCCGTACAGACCTACAACTCTCTAACTGGTGCCATGAGCTAACTCAGAGGCAACCACATGCCTCCCGTACAGACCTACTCTCTCACTGGTGCCATAAGCTAACTCAGAGGCAACCACATGTCTCCCGCACAGACCTACTCTCTCACTGTTGCCATGAGCTAACTCAGAGGCAACCACATGTCTCCCGTACAGACCTACTCTCCCACTGGTGCCATGAGCTACTTAGAGACAACCACATGTCTCCCGTTCAGACCAACTCTCTCACTGGTGCCATGAGCTAACTCAGAGGCAACCACATGTCTCCCGTACAGACCTACTCTCTCAGTGGTGCCATGAGCTAACTCAGAGGCAACCACATGTCTCCCGTACAGACCTACTCTCTCACTGGTGCCATGAGCTAACTCAGAGACAACCACATGTCTCTGGAAAGACCTACTCTCTCACTGGTGCCATGAGCAAATTCAGAGGCAACCACATGTCTCCTGTACAGACCTACTCTCTCACTGATACCATGAGCTAACTCAGAGGCAACCACATGTCTCCCATACAGACCTACTCACTGTTGCCATGAGCTAACTCAGAGGCAACTACGTGTCTCCCATACAGACCTACTCTCTCACTGGTGCCATGAGGTAACTCAGAGGCAACCACATGTCTCCCGTACAGACCTACTCTCTCACTGGTGCCATGAGAGGCAATCACATGTCTCCCGTACAGACCTACTCTCTCACTGGTGCCATGAGCTAACTCAGAGGCAACCACATGTCTCCCGTAAGGTCTACTCTCTCACTGGTGCCATGACCTAACTCAGAGGCAACCACATGTCTCCCGTACAGACCTACTCTCTCACTGGTGCCATGAGCTAACTCAGAGGCAACCACATGTCTCCCGCACAGACCTACTCTCTCACTGGTGCCATGAGCTAACTCAGAGGCAACCACATGTCTCCCGTACAGACCTACTCTCCCACTGGTGCCATGAGCTACTTAGAGACAACCACATGTCTCCCGTTCAGACCAACTCTCTCACTGGTGCCATGAGCTAACTCAGAGGCAACCACATGTCTCCCGTACAGACCTACTCTCTCAGTGGTGCCATGAGCTAACTCAGAGGCAACCACATGTCTCCCGTACAGACCTACTCTCTCACTGGTGCCATGAGCTAACTCAGAGGCAACCACATGTCTCCTGTACAGACCTACTCTCTCACTGGTGCCATGAGCAAATTCAGAGGCAACCACATGTCTCCTGTACAGACCTACTCTCTCACTGATACCATGAGCTAACTCAGAGGCAACCACATGTCTCCCGTACAGACCTACTCACTGTTGCCATGAGTTAACTCAGAGGCAACTACGTGTCTCCCATACAGACCTACTCTCTCACTGGTGCCATGAGGTAACTCAGAGGCAACCACATGTCTCCCGTACAGACCTACTCTCTCACTGGTGCCATGAGAGGCAACCACATGTCTCTCGTACAGACCTACTCTCTCACTGGTGCCATGAGCTAACTCAGAGGCAACCACATGTCTCCCGTAAGGTCTACTCTCTCACTGGTGCCATGACCTAACTCAGAGGCAACCACATGTCTCCCGTACAGACCTACTCTCTCACTGGTGCCATGAGATAACTCTGGACAACCCCATGTCTCCCGTACAGACCTACTCTCTCACTGGTGCCATGAGCTAACTCAGAGGTAACCACATGTCTCCCGTACAGACCTACTCTCTCACTGGTGCCATGAGCTAACTCAGAGGCAACCACATGTCTCCCGTACAGACCTACTCTCTCACTGGTGCCATGAGCTAACTCAGAGGCAACCACATGTCTCCCGTACAGACCAACTCTCTCACTGGTGCCATGCGCTAACTCAGAGGCAACCACATGTCTCCCGTACAGACCTACTCTCTCACTGGTCCCATGAGCTAACTCAGAGGCAACCACATGTCTCCCGTACAGATCTACTCTCCCACTGGTGCCATGAGCTAACTAAGATGAAACCACATGTCTCCCGTACAGACCTACTCTCCCACTGGTGCCATGAGCTAACTTAGAGACAACCACATGTCTGCCGTTCAGACTTACTCTCTCACTGGTGCCATGAGCTAACTCAGAGGCAACCACATGTCTCCCGTACAGACCCACTCTCTCAGTGGTGCCATGAGCTAACTCAGAGGCAACCACATGTCTCCCGTACAGACCTACTCTCTCACTGGTGCCATGAGCTAATTCAGAGGCAACCACATGTCTCCTGTACAGACCTACTCTCTCACTGGTGCCATGAGCAAATTCAGAGGCAACCACATGTCTCCTGTACAGACCTGTACTCTCTCACTGATACCATGAGCTAACTCAGAGGCAACCACATGTCTCCCGTACAGACCTACTCTCTCACTGGTGCCATGAGCAAACTCAGAGGCAACCACATGTCTCCCGTACAGACCTACTCACTGGTGCCATGAGCTAACTCAGAGGCAACTACGTGTCTCCCATACAGACCTACATACTCTCTCACTGGTGCCATGAGCTAATTCAGAGGCAACCACATGTCTCCCGTAGAGACCTACATACTCTCTCACTGGTGCCATGAGCTAACTCAGAGGCAACAACATGTCTCCCGTAGAGACCTACTCTCTCACTGGTGCCATGAGCTAACTCAGAGGCAACCACATGTCTCCCGTACAGACCTACTCTCTCACTGGTGAAATGAGCTAACTCAGAGGCAACCACATGTCTCCCGTACAGACCTACTCTCTCACTGGTGCCATGATCTAACTCATAGGCAACCACATGTCTCCCGTACAGACCTACTCTCTCATTGTTGCCATGATCTAACTCAGAGGCAACCACATGTCTCCCGTACAGACCTACTCTCTCACTGGTGCCATGAGCTAACTCAGAGGCAACCACATGTCTCCCGTACAGACCCACTCTCTCACTGGCTCCATGAGCTAACTCAGAGGCAACTACATGTCTCCCGTACAGACCTTCTCTCTCACTAGTGCCATTAGCTAACCCAGAGACAATCACGTGTCTCCTGTACAGATCTACTCTCTCACTGGTGCCATGAGCTAACTCAGAGGCAACCACATGTCTCCCGCACAGACCTACTCTCCCACTGGTACCATGAGCTAACTCAGAGGCAACCACATGTCTCCCGTACAGACCTACTCTCTCACTAGTGCCATTAGCTAACCCAGAGACAATCACGTGTCTCCTGTACAGATCTACTCTCTCACTGGTGCCATGAGCTAACTCAGAGGCAACCACATGTCTCCCGCACAGACCTACTCTCCCACTGGTACCATGAGCTAACTCAGAGGCAACCACATGTCTCCCATACAGACCTACTCTCCCACTGGTGCCATGAGCTAATTCAGAGACAACCACATGTCTCCCGTACAGACCTACTCTCTCACTGGTGCCATGAGCTAACTCAGAGGCAACCACATGTCTCCCGTACAGACCTACTCTCTCACTGGAGCCATGAGCTAACTCAGAGGCAACCACATGTCTCCCGTACAGACCTACTCTCCCACTGGTGCCATGAACTAACTCAGAGGCAACCACATGTCTCCCGTACAGACCTACTCTCCCACTGGTGAAATGAGCTAACTCAGAGGCAACCACATGTCTCCCGTACAGACCTACTCTCTCACTGGTGCCATGATCTAACTCATAGGCAACCACATGTCTCCCGTACAGACCTACTCTCTCATTGTTGCCATGATCTAACTCAGAGGCAACCACATGTCTCCCGTAAGGTCTACTCTCTCACTGGTGCCATGACCTAACTCAGAGGCAACCACATGTCTCCCGTACAGACCTACTCTCTCACTGGTGCCATGAGATAACTCTGGACAACCCCATGTCTCCCGTACAGACCTACTCTCTCACTGGTGCCATGAGCTAACTCAGAGGTAACCACATGTCTCCCGTACAGACCTACTCTCTCACTGGTGCCATGAGCTAACTCAGAGGCAACCACATGTCTCCCGTACAGACCTACTCTCTCACTGGTGCCATGAGCTAACTCAGAGGCAACCACATGTCTCCCGTACAGACCAACTCTCTCACTGGTGCCATGCGCTAACTCAGAGGCAACCACATGTCTCCCGTACAGACCTACTCTCTCACTGGTCCCATGAGCTAACTCAGAGGCAACCACATGTCTCCCGTACAGATCTACTCTCCCACTGGTGCCATGAGCTAACTAAGATGAAACCACATGTCTCCCGTACAGACCTACTCTCCCACTGGTGCCATGAGCTAACTTAGAGACAACCACATGTCTGCCGTTCAGACTTACTCTCTCACTGGTGCCATGAGCTAACTCAGAGGCAACCACATGTCTCCCGTACAGACCCACTCTCTCAGTGGTGCCATGAGCTAACTCAGAGGCAACCACATGTCTCCCGTACAGACCTACTCTCTCACTGGTGCCATGAGCTAATTCAGAGGCAACCACATGTCTCCTGTACAGACCTACTCTCTCACTGGTGCCATGAGCAAATTCAGAGGCAACCACATGTCTCCTGTACAGACCTGTACTCTCTCACTGATACCATGAGCTAACTCAGAGGCAACCACATGTCTCCCGTACAGACCTACTCTCTCACTGGTGCCATGAGCAAACTCAGAGGCAACCACATGTCTCCCGTACAGACCTACTCACTGGTGCCATGAGCTAACTCAGAGGCAACTACGTGTCTCCCATACAGACCTACATACTCTCTCACTGGTGCCATGAGCTAATTCAGAGGCAACCACATGTCTCCCGTAGAGACCTACATACTCTCTCACTGGTGCCATGAGCTAACTCAGAGGCAACAACATGTCTCCCGTAGAGACCTACTCTCTCACTGGTGCCATGAGCTAACTCAGAGGCAACCACATGTCTCCCGTACAGACCTACTCTCTCACTGGTGAAATGAGCTAACTCAGAGGCAACCACATGTCTCCCGTACAGACCTACTCTCTCACTGGTGCCATGATCTAACTCATAGGCAACCACATGTCTCCCGTACAGACCTACTCTCTCATTGTTGCCATGATCTAACTCAGAGGCAACCACATGTCTCCCGTACAGACCTACTCTCTCACTGGTGCCATGAGCTAACTCAGAGGCAACCACATGTCTCCCGTACAGACCCACTCTCTCACTGGCTCCATGAGCTAACTCAGAGGCAACTACATGTCTCCCGTACAGACCTTCTCTCTCACTAGTGCCATTAGCTAACCCAGAGACAATCACGTGTCTCCTGTACAGATCTACTCTCTCACTGGTGCCATGAGCTAACTCAGAGGCAACCACATGTCTCCCGCACAGACCTACTCTCCCACTGGTACCATGAGCTAACTCAGAGGCAACCACATGTCTCCCGTACAGACCTACTCTCTCACTAGTGCCATTAGCTAACCCAGAGACAATCACGTGTCTCCTGTACAGATCTACTCTCTCACTGGTGCCATGAGCTAACTCAGAGGCAACCACATGTCTCCCGCACAGACCTACTCTCCCACTGGTACCATGAGCTAACTCAGAGGCAACCACATGTCTCCCATACAGACCTACTCTCCCACTGGTGCCATGAGCTAATTCAGAGACAACCACATGTCTCCCGTACAGACCTACTCTCTCACTGGTGCCATGAGCTAACTCAGAGGCAACCACATGTCTCCCGTACAGACCTACTCTCTCACTGGAGCCATGAGCTAACTCAGAGGCAACCACATGTCTCCCGTACAGACCTACTCTCCCACTGGTGCCATGAACTAACTCAGAGGCAACCACATGTCTCCCGTACAGACCTACTCTCCCACTGGTGCCATGAGCTAACTCAGAGACAACCACATGTCTCCCTTACAGACCTATTCTCTCACTGGTGCCATGAGCTAACTAAGAGGCAACCACATGTCTCCCGTACAGACCTATTCTCTCACTGGTGCCATGAGCTAACTCAGAGGAAACCACATGTCTCCTGTACAGACCTACTCTCTCACTGGTGCCATGAGCTAACTCAGAGGCAACCACATGTCTCCCGTACAGAGCTACTCTCTCACTGGTGCCATGAGCTAAGTTAGAGGCAAACACATGTCTCCCATACAGACCTACTCTCTCACTGGTGCCATGAGCTAACTCAGAAGCAATCACATGTCTCCCGTACAGACCTACTCTCCCACTGGTGCCATGAGCTAACTCAGAGGCAACCACATGTCTCCCGTACAGACCTACAACTCTCTAACTGGTGCCATGAGCTAACTCAGAGGCAACCACATGCCTCCCGTACAGACCTACTCTCTCACTGGTGCCATAAGCTAACTCAGAGGCAACCACATGTCTCCCGCACAGACCTACTCTCTCACTGTTGCCATGAGCTAACTCAGAGGCAACCACATGTCTCCCGTACAGACCTACTCTCCCACTGGTGCCATGAGCTACTTAGAGACAACCACATGTCTCCCGTTCAGACCAACTCTCTCACTGGTGCCATGAGCTAACTCAGAGGCAACCACATGTCTCCCGTACAGACCTACTCTCTCAGTGGTGCCATGAGCTAACTCAGAGGCAACCACATGTCTCCCGCACAGACCTACTCTCCCACTGGTACCATGAGCTAACTCAGAGGCAACCACATGTCTCCCATACAGACCTACTCTCCCACTGGTGCCATGAGCTAATTCAGAGACAACCACATGTCTCCCGTACAGACCTACTCTCTCACTGGTGCCATGAGCTAACTCAGAGGCAACCACATGTCTCCCGTACAGACCTACTCTCTCACTGGAGCCATGAGCTAACTCAGAGGCAACCACATGTCTCCCGTACAGACCTACTCTCCCACTGGTGCCATGAACTAACTCAGAGGCAACCACATGTCTCCCGTACAGACCTACTCTCCCACTGGTGCCATGAGCTAACTCAGAGACAACCACATGTCTCCCTTACAGACCTATTCTCTCACTGGTGCCATGAGCTAACTAAGAGGCAACCACATGTCTCCCGTACAGACCTATTCTCTCACTGGTGCCATGAGCTAACTCAGAGGAAACCACATGTCTCCTGTACAGACCTACTCTCTCACTGGTGCCATGAGCTAACTCAGAGGCAACCACATGTCTCCCGTACAGAGCTACTCTCTCACTGGTGCCATGAGCTAAGTTAGAGGCAAACACATGTCTCCCATACAGACCTACTCTCTCACTGGTGCCATGAGCTAACTCAGAAGCAATCACATGTCTCCCGTACAGACCTACTCTCCCACTGGTGCCATGAGCTAACTCAGAGGCAACCACATGTCTCCCGTACAGACCTACAACTCTCTAACTGGTGCCATGAGCTAACTCAGAGGCAACCACATGCCTCCCGTACAGACCTACTCTCTCACTGGTGCCATAAGCTAACTCAGAGGCAACCACATGTCTCCCGCACAGACCTACTCTCTCACTGTTGCCATGAGCTAACTCAGAGGCAACCACATGTCTCCCGTACAGACCTACTCTCCCACTGGTGCCATGAGCTACTTAGAGACAACCACATGTCTCCCGTTCAGACCAACTCTCTCACTGGTGCCATGAGCTAACTCAGAGGCAACCACATGTCTCCCGTACAGACCTACTCTCTCAGTGGTGCCATGAGCTAACTCAGAGGCAACCACATGTCTCCCGTACAGACCTACTCTCTCACTGGTGCCATGAGCTAACTCAGAGACAACCACATGTCTCTGGAAAGACCTACTCTCTCACTGGTGCCATGAGCAAATTCAGAGGCAACCACATGTCTCCTGTACAGACCTACTCTCTCACTGATACCATGAGCTAACTCAGAGGCAACCACATGTCTCCCATACAGACCTACTCACTGTTGCCATGAGCTAACTCAGAGGCAACTACGTGTCTCCCATACAGACCTACTCTCTCACTGGTGCCATGAGGTAACTCAGAGGCAACCACATGTCTCCCGTACAGACCTACTCTCTCACTGGTGCCATGAGAGGCAATCACATGTCTCCCGTACAGACCTACTCTCTCACTGGTGCCATGAGCTAACTCAGAGGCAACCACATGTCTCCCGTAAGGTCTACTCTCTCACTGGTGCCATGACCTAACTCAGAGGCAACCACATGTCTCCCGTACAGACCTACTCTCTCACTGGTGCCATGAGCTAACTCAGAGGCAACCACATGTCTCCCGCACAGACCTACTCTCTCACTGGTGCCATGAGCTAACTCAGAGGCAACCACATGTCTCCCGTACAGACCTACTCTCCCACTGGTGCCATGAGCTACTTAGAGACAACCACATGTCTCCCGTTCAGACCAACTCTCTCACTGGTGCCATGAGCTAACTCAGAGGCAACCACATGTCTCCCGTACAGACCTACTCTCTCAGTGGTGCCATGAGCTAACTCAGAGGCAACCACATGTCTCCCGTACAGACCTACTCTCTCACTGGTGCCATGAGCTAACTCAGAGGCAACCACATGTCTCCTGTACAGACCTACTCTCTCACTGGTGCCATGAGCAAATTCAGAGGCAACCACATGTCTCCTGTACAGACCTACTCTCTCACTGATACCATGAGCTAACTCAGAGGCAACCACATGTCTCCCGTACAGACCTACTCACTGTTGCCATGAGTTAACTCAGAGGCAACTACGTGTCTCCCATACAGACCTACTCTCCCACTGGTGCCATGAGGTAACTCAGAGGCAACCACATGTCTCCCGTACAGACCTACTCTCTCACTGGTGCCATGAGAGGCAACCACATGTCTCTCGTACAGACCTACTCTCTCACTGGTGCCATGAGCTAACTCAGAGGCAACCACATGTCTCCCGTAAGGTCTACTCTCTCACTGGTGCCATGACCTAACTCAGAGGCAACCACATGTCTCCCGTACAGACCTACTCTCTCACTGGTGCCATGAGATAACTCTGGACAACCCCATGTCTCCCGTACAGACCTACTCTCTCACTGGTGCCATGAGCTAACTCAGAGGTAACCACATGTCTCCCGTACAGACCTACTCTCTCACTGGTGCCATGAGCTAACTCAGAGGCAACCACATGTCTCCCGTACAGACCTACTCTCTCACTGGTGCCATGAGCTAACTCAGAGGCAACCACATGTCTCCCGTACAGACCAACTCTCTCACTGGTGCCATGCGCTAACTCAGAGGCAACCACATGTCTCCCGTACAGACCTACTCTCTCACTGGTCCCATGAGCTAACTCAGAGGCAACCACATGTCTCCCGTACAGATCTACTCTCCCACTGGTGCCATGAGCTAACTAAGATGAAACCACATGTCTCCCGTACAGACCTACTCTCCCACTGGTGCCATGAGCTAACTTAGAGACAACCACATGTCTGCCGTTCAGACTTACTCTCTCACTGGTGCCATGAGCTAACTCAGAGGCAACCACATGTCTCCCGTACAGACCCACTCTCTCAGTGGTGCCATGAGCTAACTCAGAGGCAACCACATGTCTCCCGTACAGACCTACTCTCTCACTGGTGCCATGAGCTAATTCAGAGGCAACCACATGTCTCCTGTACAGACCTACTCTCTCACTGGTGCCATGAGCAAATTCAGAGGCAACCACATGTCTCCTGTACAGACCTGTACTCTCTCACTGATACCATGAGCTAACTCAGAGGCAACCACATGTCTCCCGTACAGACCTACTCTCTCACTGGTGCCATGAGCTAACTCAGAGGCAACCACATGTCTCCCGTACAGACCTACTCACTGGTGCCATGAGCTAACTCAGAGGCAACTACGTGTCTCCCATACAGACCTACATACTCTCTCACTGGTGCCATGAGCTAATTCAGAGGCAACCACATGTCTCCCGTAGAGACCTACATACTCTCTCACTGGTGCCATGAGCTAACTCAGAGGCAACAACATGTCTCCCGTAGAGACCTACTCTCTCACTGGTGCCATGAGCTAACTCAGAGGCAACCACATGTCTCCCGTACAGACCTACTCTCTCACTGGTGAAATGAGCTAACTCAGAGGCAACCACATGTCTCCCGTACAGACCTACTCTCTCACTGGTGCCATGATCTAACTCATAGGCAACCACATGTCTCCCGTACAGACCTACTCTCTCATTGTTGCCATGATCTAACTCAGAGGCAACCACATGTCTCCCGTACAGACCTACTCTCTCACTGGTGCCATGAGCTAACTCAGAGGCAACCACATGTCTCCCGTACAGACCCACTCTCTCACTGGCTCCATGAGCTAACTCAGAGGCAACTACATGTCTCCCGTACAGACCTTCTCTCTCACTAGTGCCATTAGCTAACCCAGAGACAATCACGTGTCTCCTGTACAGATCTACTCTCTCACTGGTGCCATGAGCTAACTCAGAGGCAACCACATGTCTCCCGCACAGACCTACTCTCCCACTGGTACCATGAGCTAACTCAGAGGCAACCACATGTCTCCCATACAGACCTACTCTCCCACTGGTGCCATGAGCTAATTCAGAGACAACCACATGTCTCCCGTACAGACCTACTCTCTCACTGGTGCCATGAGCTAACTCAGAGGCAACCACATGTCTCCCGTACAGACCTACTCTCTCACTGGAGCCATGAGCTAACTCAGAGGCAACCACATGTCTCCCGTACAGACCTACTCTCCCACTGGTGCCATGAACTAACTCAGAGGCAACCACATGTCTCCCGTACAGACCTACTCTTCCACTGGTGCCATGAGCTAACTCAGAGACAACCACATGTCTCCCTTACAGACCTATTCTCTCACTGGTGCCATGAGCTAACTAAGAGGCAATCACATGTCTCCCGTACAGACCTATTCTCTCACTGGTGCAATGAGCTAACTCAGAGGAAACCACATGTCTTCTGTACAGACCTACTCTCTCACTGGTGCCATGAGCTAACTCAGAGGCAACCACATGTCTCCCGTACAGAGCTACTCTCTCACTGGTGCCATGAGCTAACTTAGAGGCAAACACATGTCTCCCATACAGACCTACTCTCTCACTGGTGCCATGAGCTAACTCAGAAGCAACAACATGTCTCCCGTACAGACCTACTCTCCCACTGGTGCCATGAGCTAACTCAGAGGCAACCACATGTCTCCCGTACAGACCTACAACTCTCTCACTGGTGCCATGAGCTAACTCAGAGGCAACCACATGCCTCCCGTACAGACCTACTCTCTCACTGGTGCCATGAGCTAACTCAGAGGCAACCACATGTCTCCCGCACAGACCTACTCTCTCACTGTTGCCATGAGCTAACTCAGAGGCAACCACATGTCTCCCGTACAGACCTACTCTCCCACTGGTGCCATGAGCTACTTAGAGAAAACCACATGTCTCCCGTTCAGACCAACACTCTCACTGGTGCCATGAGCTAACTCAGAGGCAACCACATGTCTCCCGTACAGACCTACTCTCTCAGTGGTGCCATGAGCAAATTCAGAGGCAACCACATGTCTCCTGTACAGACCTACTCTCTCACTGATACCATGAGCTAACTCAGAGGCAACCACATGTCTTCCATCCAGACCTACTCACTGTTGCCATGAGCTAACTCAGAGGCAACTACGTGTCTCCCATACAGACCTACTCTCTCACTGGTGCCATGAGGTAACTCAGAGGCAACCACATGTCTCCCGTACAGACCTACTCTCTCACTGGTGCCATGAGAGGCAACCACATGTCTCCCGTACAGACCTACTCTCTCACTGGTGCCATGAGCTAACTCAGAGGCAACCACATGTCTCCCGTAAGGTCTACTCTCTCACTGGTGCCATGACCTAACTCAGAGGCAACCACATGTCTCCTGTACAGACCTACTCTCTCACTGGTGCCATGAGCTAACTCAGAGGCAACCACATGTCTCCCGCACAGACCTACTCTCTCACTGGTGCCATGAGCTAACTCAGAGGCAACCACATGTCTCCCGTACAGACCTACTCTCCCACTGGTGCCATGAGCTACTTAGAGACAACCACATGTCTCCCGTTCAGACCAACTCTCTCACTGGTGCCATGAGCTAACTCAGAGGCAACCACATGTCTCCCGTACAGACCTACTCTCTCAGTGGTGCCATGAGCTAACTCAGAGGCAACCACATGTCTCCCGTACAGACCTACTCTCTCATTGGTGCCATGAGCTAACTCAGAGGCAACCACATGTCTCCTCTACAGACCTACTCTCTCACTGGTGCCATGAGCAAATTCAGAGGCAACCACATGTCTCCTGTACAGACCTATCTCTCACTGATACCATGAGCTAACTCAGAGGCAACCACATGTCTCCCGTACAGACCTACTCACTGTTGCCATGAGTTAACTCAGAGGCAACTACGTGTCTCCCATACAGACCTACTCTCTCACTGGTGCCATGAGGTAACTCAGAGGCAACCACATGTCTCCCGTACAGACCTACTCTCTCACTGGTGCCATGAGAGGCAACCACATGTCTCCCGTACAGACCTACTCTCTCACTGGTGCCATGAGCTAACTCAGAGGCAACCACATGTCTCCCGTAAGGTCTACTCTCTCACTGGTTCCATGACCTAACTCAGAGGCAACCACATGTCTCCCGTACAGACCTACTCTCTCACTGGTGCCATGAGCTAACTCTGGACAACCCCATGTCTCCCGTACAGACCTACTCTCTCACTGGTGCCATGAGCTAACTCAGAGGTAACCACATGTCTCCCGTACAGACCTACTCTCTCACTGGTGCCATGAGCTAACTCAGAGGCAACCACATGTCTCCCGTACAGACCTACTCTCTCACTGGTGCCATGAGCTAACTCAGAGGCAACCACATGTCTCCCGTACAGACCAACTCTCTCACTGGTGCCATGCGCTAACTCAGAGGCAACCACATGTCTCCCGTACAGACCTACTCTCTCACTGGTCCCATGAGCTAACTCAGAGGCAACCACATGTCTCCCGTACAGATCTACTCTCTCACTGGTGCCATGAGCTAACTCAGAGGCAACCACATGCCTCCCGCACAGACCTACTCTCCCACTGGTGCCATGAGCTAACTCAGAGGAAACCACATGTCTCCCATACAGACCTACTCTCCCACTGGTGCCATGAGCTAACTTAGAGACAACCACATGTCTCCCGTTCAGACCTACTCTCTCACTGGTGCCATGAGCTAACTCAGAGGCAACCACATGTCTCCCGTACAGACCTACTCTCTCAGTGTTGCCATGAGCTAACTCAGAGGAAACCACATCTCTCCCGTACAGACCTGTACTCTCTCACTGATACCATGAGCTAACTCAGAGGCAACCACATGTCTCCCGTACAGACCTACTCTCTCACTGGTGCCATGAGCTAACTCAGAGGCAACCACATGTCTCCTGTACAGACCTACTCTCTCACTGGTGCCATGAGCAAATTCAGAGGCAACCACATGTCTCCTGTACAGACCTACTCTCTCACTGATACCATGAGCTAACTCAGAGGCAACCACATGTCTCCCATACAGATCTACTCACTGGTGCCATGAGCTAACTCAGAGGCAACTACGGGTCTCCCATACAGACCTACATACTCTCTCACTGGTGCCATGATCTAACTCAGAGGCAACCACATGTCTCCCGTACAGACCTACTCTCTCACTGGTGCCATGAGCTAACTCAGAGGCAACCACATGTCTCCCGTAAAGACCTACTCTCTCACTGGTGTCATGAGCTAACTCAGAGGCAACCACATGTCTCCCGTACAGACCTACTCTCTCACTGGTGCCATGCGCTAACTCAGAGGCAACCACATGTCTCCCGTACAGACCTACTCTCTCACTGGTGCCATGAGCTAACTCAGAGGCAAACACATGTCTCCCGTACAGACCTACTCTCTCACTGGTGCCATGAGCTAACTCAGAGGCAACCACATGTCTCCCGTACAGACCTACTCTCTCACTGGTGCCATGAGCTAACTCAGAGGCAACCACATGTCTCCCATACAGACCTACTCTCTCACTGGTGCCATGAGCTAACTCAGAGGCAACCACATGTCTCCCGTACAGACCTACTCTCTCACTGGTGCCATGAGCTAACTCAGAGGCAACCACATGTCTCGCGTACAGACCTACTCTCTCACTGGTGCCATGAGCAAATTCAGAGGCAACCACATGTCTCCTGTACAGACCTATCTCTCACTGATACCATGAGCTAACTCAGAGGCAACCACATGTCTCCCGTACAGACCTACTCACTGTTGCCATGAGTTAACTCAGAGGCAACTACGTGTCTCCCATACAGACCTACTCTCTCACTGGTGCCATGAGGTAACTCAGAGGCAACCACATGTCTCCCGTACAGACCTACTCTCTCACTGGTGCCATGAGAGGCAACCACATGTCTCCCGTACAGACCTACTCTCTCACTGGTGCCATGAGCTAACTCAGAGGCAACCACATGTCTCCCGTAAGGTCTACTCTCTCACTGGTGCCATGACCTAACTCAGAGGCAACCACATGTCTCCCGTACAGACCTACTCTCTCACTGATGCCATGAGCTAACTCTGGACAACCCCATGTCTCCCGTACAGACCTACTCTCTCACTGGTGCCATGAGCTAACTCAGAGGAAACCACATCTCTCCCGTACAGACCTGTACTCTCTCACTGATACCATGAGCTAACTCAGAGGCAACCACATGTCTCCCGTACAGACCTACTCTCTCACTGGTGCCATGAGCTAACTCAGAGGCAACCACATGTCTCCTGTACAGACCTACTCTCTCACTGGTGCCATGAGCAAATTCAGAGGCAACCACATGTCTCCTGTACAGACCTACTCTCTCACTGATACCATGAGCTAACTCAGAGGCAACCACATGTCTCCCATACAGATCTACTCACTGGTGCCATGAGCTAACTCAGAGGCAACTACGGGTCTCCCATACAGACCTACATACTCTCTCACTGGTGCCATGATCTAACTCAGAGGCAACCACATGTCTCCCGTACAGACCTACTCTCTCACTGGTGCCATGAGCTAACTCAGAGGCAACCACATGTCTCCCGTAAAGACCTACTCTCTCACTGGTGTCATGAGCTAACTCAGAGGCAACCACATGTCTCCCGTACAGACCTACTCTCTCACTGGTGCCATGCGCTAACTCAGAGGCAACCACATGTCTCCCGTACAGACCTACTCTCTCACTGGTGCCATGAGCTAACTCAGAGGCAAACACATGTCTCCCGTACAGACCTACTCTCTCACTGGTGCCATGAGCTAACTCAGAGGCAACCACATGTCTCCCGTACAGACCTACTCTCTCACTGGTGCCATGAGCTAACTCAGAGGCAACCACATGTCTCCCATACAGACCTACTCTCTCACTGGTGCCATGAGCTAACTCAGAGGCAACCACATGTCTCCCGTACAGACCTACTCTCTCACTGGTGCCATGAGCTAACTCAGAGGCAACCACATGTCTCGCGTACAGACCTACTCTCTCACTGGTGCCATGAGCAAATTCAGAGGCAACCACATGTCTCCTGTACAGACCTATCTCTCACTGATACCATGAGCTAACTCAGAGGCAACCACATGTCTCCCGTACAGACCTACTCACTGTTGCCATGAGTTAACTCAGAGGCAACTACGTGTCTCCCATACAGACCTACTCTCTCACTGGTGCCATGAGGTAACTCAGAGGCAACCACATGTCTCCCGTACAGACCTACTCTCTCACTGGTGCCATGAGAGGCAACCACATGTCTCCCGTACAGACCTACTCTCTCACTGGTGCCATGAGCTAACTCAGAGGCAACCACATGTCTCCCGTAAGGTCTACTCTCTCACTGGTGCCATGACCTAACTCAGAGGCAACCACATGTCTCCCGTACAGACCTACTCTCTCACTGATGCCATGAGCTAACTCTGGACAACCCCATGTCTCCCGTACAGACCTACTCTCTCACTGGTGCCATGAGCTAACTCAGAGGTAACCACATGTCTCCCGTACAGACCTACTCTCTCACTGGTGCCATGAGCTAACTCAGAGGCAACCACATGTCTCCCGTACAGACCTACTCTCTCACTGGTGCCATGAGCTAACTCAGAGGCAACCACATGTCTCCCGTACAGACCAACTCTCTCACTGGTGCCATGCGCTAACTCAGAGGCAACCACATGTCTCCCGTACAGACCTACTCTCTCACTGGTCCCATGAGCTAACTCAGAGGCAACCACATGTCTCCCGTACAGATCTACTCTCTCACTGGTGCCATGAGCTAACTCAGAGGCAACCACATGCCTCCCGTACAGACCTACTCTCTCACTGGTGCCATGAGCTAACTCAGAGGCAACCACATGTCTCCCGCACAGACCTACTCTCCCACTGGTGCCATGAGCTAACTCAGAGGAAACCACATGTCTCCCATACAGACCTACTCTCCCACTGGTGCCATGAGCTAACTTAGAGACAACCACATGTCTCCCGTTCAGACCTACTCTCTCACTGGTGCCATGAGCTAACTCAGAGGCAACCACATGTCTCCCGTACAGACCTACTCTCTCAGTGGTGCCATGAGCTAACTCAGAGGAAACCACATGTCTCCCGTACAGACCTACTCTCTCACTGGTGCCATGAGCTAATTCAGAGGCAACCACATGTCTCCTGTACAGACCTACTCTCTCACTGGTGCCATGAGCAAATTCAGAGGCAACCACATGTCTCCTGTACAGACCTGTACTCTCTCACTGATACCATGAGCTAACTCAGAGGCAACCACATGTCTCCCGTACAGACCTACTCTCTCACTGGTGCCATGAGCTAACTCCGAGGCAACCACATGTCTCCTGTACAGACCTACTCTCTCACTGGTGCCATGAGCAAATTCAGAGGCAACCACATGTCTCCTGTACAGACCTACTCTCTCACTGATACCGTGAGCTAACTCAGAGGCAACCACATGTCTCCCGTACAGATCTACTCACTGGTGCCATGAGCTAACTCAGAGGCAACTATGGGTCTCCCATACAGACCTACATACTCTCTCACAGGTGCCATGATCTAACTCAGAGGCAACCACATGTCTCCCGTACAGACCTACTCTCTCACTGGTGCCATGAGCTAACTCAGAGGCAACCACATGTCTCCCGTACAGACCTACTCTCTCACTGGTGTCATGAGCTAACTCAGAGGCAACCACATGTCTCCCGTACAGACCTACTCTCTCACTGGTGCCATGCGCTAACTCAGAGGCAACCACATGTCTCCCGTACAGACCTACTCTCTTACTGGTGCCATGAGCTAACTCAGAGGCAAACACATGTCTCCCGTACAGACCTACTCTCTCACTGTTGCCATGAGCTAACTCAGAGGCAACCACATGTCTCCCGTACAGACCTACTCTCTCACTGGTGCCATGAGCTAACTCAGAGGCAACCACATGTCTCCCATACAGACCTACTCTCTCACTGGTGCCATGAGCTAACTCAGAGGCAACCACATGTCTCCCGTACAGACCTACTCTCTCACTGGTGCCATGAGCTAACTCAGAGGCAACCACATGTCTCGCGTACAGACCTACTCTCTCACTGGTGCCTTGAGCTAACTCATAGGCAACCACATGTCTCCCGTACAGACCTACTCTCTCACTGGTGCTATGATCTAACTCAGAGGCAACCACATGTCTCCCGTACAGACCTACTCTCTCACTGGTGCCATGAGCTAACTCAGAGGCAACCACATATCTCCCGTACAGACCTACTCTCTCAATGGTGCCATGAGCTAACTCAGAGGCAACCACATGTCTCCCGTACAGACCCACTCTCTCACTGGCGCCATGAGCTAACTCAGAGGCAACTTCATGTCTCCCGTACAGACCTACTCTCTCACTGGTGCCATTAGCTAACCCAGAGACAATCACGTGTCTCCTGTACAGATCTACTCTCTCACTGGTGCCATGAGTTAACTCAGAAGCAACCACATGTCTGCCGCACAGACCTACTCTCCCACTGGTGCCATGAGCTAACTCAGAGGCAACCACATGTCTCCCATACAGACCTACTCTCCCACTGGTGCCAGGAGCTAATACAGAGACAACCACATGTCTCCCGTTCAGACCTACTCTCTCACTGGTGCCATGAGCTAACTCAGAAGCAACCACATGTCTCCCATACAGACCTACTCTCTCACTGGTGCCATGAGCTAACTCAGAGGCAACCACATGTCTCCCGTACAGACCTACTCTCACACTGGTGCCATGAGCTAACTCAGAGGCAACCACATGTCTCCCGTACAGACCTACTCTCCCACTGGTGCCATGAGCTAACTCAGAGACAACCACATGTCTCCCTTACAGACCTATTCTCTCACTGGTGCCATGAGCTAACTAAGAGGCAACCACATGTCTCCCGTACAGACCTATTCTCTCACTGGTGCCATGAGCTAACTCAGAGGAAACCACATGTCTCCTGTACAGACCTACTCTCTCACTGGTGCCATGAGCTAACTCAGAGGCAACCACATGTCTCCCGTACAGAACTACTCTCTCACTGGTGCCATGAGCTAACTTAGAGGCAAACACATGTCTCCCATACAGACCTACTCTCTCACTGGTGCCATGAGCTAACTCAGAAGCAGCCACATGTCTCCCGTACAGACCTACAACTCTCTCACTGGTGCCATGAGCTAATTCAGAGACAACCACATATCTCCCGTACAGACCTACTCTCTCACTGGTGCCATGAGCTAACTCAGAGGCAACCACATGTCTCCCGTACAGACCTACTCTCTCACTGGAGCCATGAGCTAACTCAGAGGCAACCACATGTCTCCCGTACAGACCTACTCTCCCACTGGTGCCATGAACTAACTCAGAGGCAACCACATGTCTCCCGTACAGACCTACTCTCCCACTGGTGCCATGAGCTAACTCAGAGACAACCACATGTCTCCCTTACAGACCTATTCTCTCACTGGTGCCATGAGCTAACTAAGAGGCAACCACATGTCTCCCGTACAGACCTATTCTCTCACTGGTGCCATGAGCTAACTCAGAGGAAACCACATGTCTCCTGTACAGACCTACTCTCTCACTGGTGCCATGAGCTAACTCAGAGGCAACCACATGTCTCCAGTACAGAGCTACTCTCTCACTGGTGCCATGAGCTAACTTAGAGGCAAACACATGTCTCCCATACAGACCTACTCTCTCACTGGTGCCATGAGCTAACTCAGAAGCAACCACATGTCTCCTGTACAGATCTACTCTCCCACTGGTGCCATGAGCTAACTCAGAGGCAACCACATGTCTCCCGTACAGACCTACAACTCTCTCACTGGTGCCATGAGCTAACTCAGAGGCAACCACATGCCTCCCGTACAGACCTACTCTCTCACTGGTGCCATGAGCTAACTCAGAGGCAACCACATGTCTCCCGCACAGACCTACTCTCTCAATGTTGCCATGAGCTAACACAGAGGCAACCACATGTCTCCCGTACAGACCTACTCTCACACTGGTGCCATGAGCTACTTAGAGACAACCACATGTCTCCCGTTCAGACCAACTCTCTCACTGGTGCCATGAGCTAACTCAGAGGCAACCACATGTCTCCCGTACAGACCTACTCTCTCAGTGGTGCCATGAGCTAACTCAGAGGCAACCACATGTCTCCCGTACAGACCTACTCTCTCACTGGTGCCATGAACTAACTCAGAGGCAACCACATGTCTCCTGTACAGACCTACTCTCTCACTGGTGCCATGAGCAAATTCAGAGGCAACCACATGTCTCCTGTACAGACCTACTCTCTCACTGATACCATGAGCTAACTCAGAGGCAACCACATGTCTCCCATACAGACCTACTCACTGTTGCCATGAGCTAACTCAGAGGCAACTACGTGTCTCCCATACAGACCTACTCTCTCACTGGTGCCATGAGGTAACTCAGAGGCAACCACATGTCTCCCGTACAGACCTACTCTCTCACTGGTGCCATGAGAGGCAACCACATGTCTCCCGTACAGACCTACTCTCTCACTGGTGCCATGAGCTAACTCAGAGGCAACCACATGTCTCCCGTAAGGTCTACTCTCTCACTGGTGCCATGACCTAACTCAGAGGCAACCACATGTCTCCCGTACAGACCTACTCTCTCACTGGTGCCATGAGCTAACTCAGAGGCAACCACATGTCTCCTGCACAGACCTACTCTCTCACTGGTGCCATGAGCTAACTCAGAGGCAACCACATGTCTCCCGTACAGACCTACTCTCCCACTGGTGCCATGAGCTACTTAGAGACAACCACATGTCTCCCGTTCAGACCAACTCTCTCACTGGTGCCATGAGCTAACTCCGAGGCAACCACATGTCTCCCGTACAGACCTACTCTCTCAGTGGTGCCATGAGCTAACTCAGAGGCAACCACATGTCTCCCGTACAGACCTACTCTCTCACTGGTGCCATGAGCTAACTCAGAGACAACCACATGTCTCCCTTACAGACCTATTCTCTCACTGGTGCCATGAGCTAACTAAGAGGCAACCACATGTCTCCCGTACAGACCTATTCTCTCACTGGTGCCATGAGCTAACTCAGAGGAAACCACATGTCTCCTGTACAAACCTACTCTCTCACTGGTGCCATGAGCTAACTCAGAGGCAACCACATGTCTCCCGTACAGAGCTACTCTCTCACTGGTGCCATGAGCTAACTTAGAGGCAAACACATGTCTCCCATACAGACCTACTCTCTCACTGGTGCCATGAGCTAACTCAGAAGCAACCACATGTCTCCCGTACAGACCTACTCTCCCACTGGTGCCATGAGCTAACTCAGAGGCAACCACATGTCTCCCGTACAGACCTACAACTCTCTCACTGGTGCCATGAGCTAACTCAGAGGCAACCACATGCCTCCCGTACAGACCTACTCTCTCACTGGTGCCATGAGCTAACTCAGAGGCAACCACATGTCTCCCGCACAGACCTACTCTCTCAATGTTTCCATGAGCTAACTCAGAGGCAACCACATGTCTCCCGTACAGAACTACTCTCCCACTGGTGCCATGAGCTACTTAGAGACAACCACATGTCTCCCGTTCAGACCAACTCTCTCACTGGTGCCATGAGCTAACTCAGAGGCAACCACATGTCTCGCGTACAGACCTACTCTCTCAGTGGTGCCATGAGCTAACTCAGAGGCAACCACATGTCTCCCGTACAGACCTACTCTCTCACTGGTGCCATGAGCTAACTCAGAGGCAACCACATGTCTCCTGTACAGACCTACTCTCTCACTGGTGCCATGAGCAAATTCAGAGGCAACCACATGTCTCCTGTACAGACCTACTCTCTCACTGATACCATGAGCTAACTCAGAGGCAACCACATGTCTCCCATACAGACCTACTCACTGTTGCCATGAGCTAACTCAGAGGCAACTACGTGTCTCCCGTACAGACCTACTCTCTCACTGGTGCCATGAGGTAACTCAGAGGCAACCACATGTCTCCCGTACAGACCTACTCTCTCACTGGTGCCATGAGAGGCAACCACATGTCTCCCGTACAGACCTACTCCCTCACTGGTGCCATGAGCTAACTCAGAGGCAACCACATGTCTCCCGTAAGGTCTACTCTCTCACTGGTGCCATGACCTAACTCAGAGGCAACCACATGTCTCCCGTACAGACCTACTCTCTCACTGGTGCCATGAGCTAACTCAGAGGCAACCACATGTCTCCCGCACAGACCTACTCTCTCACTGGTGCCATGAGCTAACTCAGAGGCAACCACATGTCTCCCGTACAGACCTACTCTCCCACTGGTACCATGAGCAAATTCAGAGGCAACCACATGTCTCCTGTACAGACCTACTCTCTCACTGATACCATGAGCTAACTCAGAGGCAACCACATGTCTCCCATACAGACCTACTCACTGTTGCCATGAGCTAACTCAGAGGCAACTACGTGTCTCCCATACATACCTACTCTCTCACTGGTGCCATGAGGTAACTCAGAGGCAACCACATGTCTCCCGTACAGACCTACTCTCTCACTGGTGCCATGAGAGGCAACCACATGTCTCCCGTACAGACCTACTCTCTCACTGGTGCCATGAGCTAACTCAGAGGCAACCACATGTCTCCCGTAAGGTCTACTCTCTCACTGGTGCCATGACCTAACTCAGAGGCAACCACATGTCTCCCGTACAGACCTACTCTCTCACTGGTGCCATGAGCTAACTCAGAGGCAACCACATGTCTCCCGCACAGACCTACTCTCTCACTGGTGCCATGAGCTAACTCAGAGGCAACCACATGTCTCCCGTACAGACCTACTCTCCCACTGGTGCCATGAGCTACTTAGAGACAACCACATGTCTCCCGTTCAGACCAACTCTCTCACTGGTGCCATGAGCTAACTCAGAGGCAACCACATGTCTCCCGTTCAGACCTACTCTCTCAGTGGTGCCATGAGCTAACTCAGAGGCAACCACATGTCTCCCGTACAGACCTACTCTCTCACTGGTGCCATGAGCTAACTCAGAGGCAACCACATGTCTCCTGTACAGACCTACTCTCTCACTGGTGCCATGAGCAAATTCAGAGGCAACCACATGTCTCCTGTACAGACCTACTCTCTCACTGATACCATGAGCTAACTCAGAGGCAACCACATGTCTCCCGTACAGACCTACTCACTGTTGCCATGAGTTAACTCAGAGGCAACTACGTGTCTCCCATACAGACCTACTCTCTCACTGGTGCCATGAGGTAACTCAGAGGCAACCACATGTCTCCCGTACAGACCTACTCTCTCACTGGTGCCTTGAGAGGCAACCACATGTCTCCCGTACAGACCTACTCTCTCACTGGTGCCATGAGCTAACTCAGAGGCAACCACATGTCTCCCGTAAGGTCTACTCTCTCACTGGTGCCATGACCTAACTCAGAGGCAACCACATGTCTCCCGTACAGACCTACTCTCTCACTGGTGCCATGAGCTAACTCTGGACAACCCCATGTCTCCCGTACAGACCTACTCTCTCACTGGTGCCATGAGCTAACTCAGAGGTAACCACATGTCTCCCGTACAGACCTACTCTCTCACTGGTGCCATGAGCTAACTAAGAGGCAACCACATGTCTCCCGTACAGACCTACTCTCTCACTGGTGTCATGAGCTAACTCAGAGGCAACCACATGTCTCCCGTACAAACCAACTCTCTCACTGGTGCCATGCGCTAACTCAGAGGCAACCACATGTCTCCCGTACAGACCTACTCTCTCACTGGTCCCATTAGCTAACTCAGAGGCAACCACATGTCTCCCGTACAGATCTACTCTCTCACTGGTGCCATGAGCTAACTCAGAGGCAACCACATGCCTCCCGTACAGACCTACTCTCTCACTGGTGCCATGAGCTAACTCAGAGGCAACCACATGTCTCCCGCACAGACCTACTCTCCCACTGGTGCCATGAGCTAACTCAGAGGAAACCACATGTCTCCCATACAGACCTACTCTCCCACTGGTGCCATGAGCTAACTTAGAGACAACCACATGTCTCCCGTTCAGACCTACTCTCTCACTGGTGCCATGAGCTAACTCAGAGGCAACCACATGTCTCCCGTACAGACCTACTCTCTCAGTGGTGCCATGAACTAACTCAGAGGCAACCACATGTCTCCCGTACAGACCTACTCTCTCACTGGTGCCATGAGCTAATTCAGAGGCAACCACATGTCTCCTGTACAGACCTACTCTCTCACTGGTGCCATGAGCAAATTCAGAGGCAACCACATGTCTCCTGTACAGACCTGTACTCTTTCACTGATACCATGAGCTAACTCAGAGGCAACGACATGTCTCCCGTACAGACCTACTCTCTCACTGGTGCCATGAGCTAACTCAGAGGCAACTACATGTATCCTGTACAGACCTACTCTCTCACTGGTGCCATGAGCAAATTCAGAGGCAACCACATGTCTCCTGTACAGACCTACTCTCTCACTGATACCATGAGCTAACTCAGAGGCAACCACATGTCTCCCGTACAGATCTACTCACTGGTGCCATGAGCTAACTCAGAGGCAACTACATGTCTCCCATACAGACCTACATACTCTCTCACTGGTGCCATGATCTAACTCATAGGCAACCACATGTCTCCCGTACAGACCTACTCTCTCACTGGTGCCATGCGCTAACTCAGAGGCAACTACATGTCTCCCGTACAGACCTACTCTCTCACTGGTGCCATGAGCTAACTCAGAGGCAACCACATGTCTCCCATACAGACCTACTCTCTCACTGGTGCCATGAGCTAACTCAGAGGCAACCACATGTCTCCCGTACAGACCTACTCTCTCACTGGTGCCATGAGCTAACTCAGAGGCAACCACATGTCTCCCATACAGACCTACTCTCTCACTGGTGCCATGAGCTAACTCAGAGGCAACCACATGTCTCCCGTACAGACCTACTCTCTCACTGGTGCCATGAGCTAACTCAGAGGCAACCACATGTCTCGCGTACAGACCTACTCTCTCACTGGTGCCTTGAGCTAACTCATAGGCAACCACATGTCTCCCGTACAGACCTACTCTCTCACTGGTGCTATGATCTAACTCAGAGGCAACCACATGTCTCCCGTACAGACCTACTCTCTCACTGGTGCCATGAGCTAACTCAGAGGCAACCACATATCTCCCGTACAGACCTACTCTCTCAATGGTGCCATGAGCTAACTCAGAGGCAACCACATGTCTCCCGTACAGACCCACTCTCTCACTGGCGCCATGAGCTAACTCAGAGGCAACTACATGTCTCCCGTACAGACCTACTCTCTCACTGGTGCCATTAGCTAACCCAGAGACAATCACGTATCTCCTGTACAGATCTACTCTCTCACTGGTGCCATGAGCTAACTCAGAGGCAACCACATGTCTCCTGCACAGACCTACTCTCCCACTGGTGCCATGAGCTAACTCAGAGGCAACCACATGTCTCCCATACAGACCTACTCTCCCACTGGTGCCATGAGCTAATTCAGAGACAACCACATGTCTCCCGTTCAGACCTACTCTCTCACTGGTGCCATGAGCTAACTCAGAAGCAACCACATGTCTCCCGTACAGACCTACTCTCTCACTGGTGCCATGAGCTAACTCAGAGGCAACCACATGTCTCCCGTACAGACCTACTCTCACACTGGTGCCATGAGCTAACTCAGAGGCAAATACATGTCTCCCGTACAGACCTACTCTCCCACTGGTGCCATGAGCTAACTCAGAGACAACCACATGTCTCCCTTACAGACCTATTCTCTCACTGGTGCCATGAGCTAACTAAGAGGCAACCACATGTCTCCCGTACAGAACTATTCTCTCACTGGTGCCATGAGCTAACTCAGAGGAAACCACATGTCTCCTGTACAGACCTACTCTCTCACTGGTGCCATGAGCTAACTCAGAGGCAACCACATGTCTCCCGTACAGAGCTACTCTCTCACTTGTGCCATGAGCTAACTTAGAGGCAAACACATGTCTCCCATACAGACCTACTCTCTCACTGGTGCCATGAGCTAACTCAGAAGCAACCACATGTCTCCCGTACAGACCTACAACTCTCTCACTGGTGCCATGAGCTAACTCAGAGGCAACCACATGCCTCCCGTACATACCTACTCTCTCACTGGTGCCATGAGCTAACTCAGAGGCAACCAGATGTCTCCCGCACAGACCTACTCTCCCACTGGTTAACTTAGAGGCAACCACATGTCTCCCGTACAGACCTACTCTCCCACTGGTGCCATGAGCTAACTTAGAGACAACCACATGTCTCCCATTCAGATCTACTCTCTCACTGGTGCCATGAGCTAACTCAGAGTCAACCACATGTCTCCCGTACAGACCTACTCTCTCAGTGGTGCCATAAGCTAACTCAGAGGCAACCACATGTCTCCCGTACAGACCTACTCTCTCACTGGTGCCATGAGCTAAATCAGAGGCAACCACATGTCTCCTGTACAGACCTACTCTCTCACTGGTGCCATGAGCAAATTCAGAGGCAACCACATGTCTCCTGTACAGACCTGTACTCTCTCACTGATACCATGAGCTAACTCAGAGGCAACCACATGTCTCCCGTACAGACCTACACTCTCACTGGTGCCATGAGCTAACTCAGAGGCAACCACATGTCTCCTGTACAGATCTACTCTCTCACTGGTGCCATGAGCAAATTCAGAGGCAACCACATGTCTCCTGTACAGACCTACTCTCTCACTTATACCATGAGCTAACTCAGAGGCAACCACATGTCTCCCATACAGATCTACTCACTGGTGCCATGAGCTAACTCAGAGGAAACTACGTGTCTCCCATACAGTCCTACATACTCTCTCACTGGTGCCATGAGCTAACTCAGAGGCAACCACATGTCTCCCGTACAGACCTACCCTCTCACTGGTGCCATGAGCTAACTCAGAGGCAACCACATGTCTCCCGTACAGACCTACTCTCTCACTGGTGCCATGAGCTAACTCAGAGGCAACCACATGTCTCCCGTACAGACCTACTCTCTCACTGGTGCCATGCGCTAACTCAGAGGCAACCACATGTCTCCCGTACAGACCTACTCTCTCACTGGTGCCATGAGCTAACTCAGAGTCAACCACATGTCTCCCGTACAGACCTACTCTCTCACTGGTGCCATGAGCTAACTCAGAGGCAACCACATGTCTCCTGTACAGACCTACTCTCTCACTGGTGCCATGAGCTAACTCAGAGGCAACCACATGTCTCCCGTACAGACCTATTCTCTCACTGGTGCCATGAGCTAACTCAGAGGCAACCACATGTCTCCCGTACAGACCTACTCTCTCACTGGTGCCATGAGCTAACTCAGAGGCAACCACATGTCTCCCGTACAGACCTACTCTCTCACTGGTGCCATGAGCTAACTCAGAGGCAACCACATGTCTCCCATACAGACCTACTCTCTCACTGGTGCCATGAGCTAACTCATAGGCAACCACATGTCTCCCGTACAGACCTACTCTCTCACTGGTACAATGAGCTAACTCAGAGGCAACCACATGTCTCCTGTACAGACCTACTCTCTCACTGGTGCCATGAGCTAACTCAGAGGCAACCACATGTCTCCCGTACAGACCTATTCTCTCACTGGTGCCATGAGCTAACTCAGAGGCAACCACATGTCTCCCGTACAGACCTACTCTCTCACTGGTGCCATGAGCTAACCCAGAGGCAACCACATGTCTCCCGTACAGACCTACTCTCTCACTGGTGCCATGAGCTAACTCAGAGTCAACCACATGTCTCCCGTACAGACCTACTCTCTCACTGGTGCCATGAGCTAACTCAGAGGCAACCACATGTCTCCCGTACAGACCTACTCTCTCACTGGTGCCATGAGCTAACTCAGAGGCAACCACATGTCTCCCGTACAGACCTACTCTCTCACTGGTGCCATGAGCTAACTCAGAGGCAACCACATGTCTCCCGTACAGACCTACTCTCTCACTGGTACCATGAGCTAACTCAGAGGCAACCACATGTCTCCCGTACAGACCTACTCTCTCACTGGTGCCATGAGCTAACTCAGAGGCAACCACATATCTCCCGTACAGACCTACTCTCTCACTGGTGCCATGAGCTAACTCAGAGGCAACCACATGTCTCCCGTACAGACCCACTCTCTCACTGGCGCCATGAGCTAACTCAGAGGCAACTACATGTCTCCCGTACAGACCTACTCTCTCACTGGTGCCATTAGCTAACCCAGAGACAATCACGTGTCTCCTGTACAGATCTACTCTCTCACTGGTGCCATGAGCTAACTCAGAGGCAACCACATGTCTCCCGCACAGACCTACTCTCCCACTGGTGCCATGAGCTAACTCAGAGGCAACCACATGTCTCCCAAACAGACCTACTCTCCCACTGGTGCCATTAGCTAATTCAGAGACAACCACATGTATCCCGTTCAGACCTACTCTCTCACTGGTGCCATGAGCTAACTCAGAAGCAACCACATGTCTCCCGTACAGACCTACTCTCTCACTGGTGCCATGAGCTAACTCAGAGGCAACCACATGTCTCCCGTACAGACCTACTCTCACACTGGTGCCATGAGCTAACTCAGAGGCAACCACATGTCTCCCGTACAGACCTACTCTCCCACTGGTGCCATGAGCTAACTCAGAGACAACCACATGTCTCCCTTACAGACCTATTCTCTCACTGATGCCATGAGCTAACTAAGAGGCAACCACATGTCTCCCGTACAGACCTATTCTCTCACTGGTGCCATGAGCTAACTCAGAGGAAACCACATGTCTCCTGTACAGACCTACTCTCTCACTGGTGCCATGAGCTAACTCAGAGGCAACCACATGTCTCCCGTACAGAGCTACTCTCTCACTGGTGCCATGAGCTAACTTAGAGGCAAATACATGTCTCCCATACAGACCTACTCTCTCACTGGTGCCATGAGCTAACTCAGAAGCAACCACATGTCTCCCGTACAGACCTACAACTCTCTCACTGGTGCCATGAGCTAACTCAGAGGCAACCACATGCCTCCCGTACAGACCTACTCTCTCACTGGTGCCATTAGCTAACTCAGCGGCAACCAGATGTCTCCCGCACAGACCTACTCTCCCACTGGTTAACTCAGAGGCAACCACATGTCTCCCGTACAGACCTACTCTCCCACTGGTGCCATGAGCTAACTTAGAGACAACCACATGTCTCCCATTCAGATCTACTCTCTCACTGGTGCCATGAGCTAACTCAGAGGCAACCACATGTCTTCCGTACAGACCTACTCTCTCAGTGGTGCCATAAGCTAACTCAGAGGCAACCACATGTCTCCCGTACAGACCTACTCTCTCACTGGTGCCATGAGCTAACTCAGAGGCAACCACATGTCTCCTGTACAGACCTACTCTCTCACTGGTGCCATGAGCAAATTCAGAGGCAACCACATGTCTCCTGTACAGACCTGTACTCTCTCACTGATACCATGAGCTAACTCAGAGGCAACCACATGTCTCCCGTACAGACCTACTCTCTCACTGGTGCCATGAGCTAACTCAGAGGCAACCACATGTCTCCTATACAGACCTACTCTCTCACTGGTGCCATGAGCAAATTCAGAGGCAACCACATGTCTCCTGTACAGACCTACTCTCTCACTGATACCATGAGCTAACTCAGAGGCAACCACATGTCTCCCGTACAGATCTACTCACTGGTGTCATGAGCTAACTCAGAGGAAACTACGTGTCTCCCATACAGTCCTACATACTCTCTCACTGGTGCCATGAGCTAACTCAGAGGCAACCACATGTCTCCCGTACAGACCTACTCTCTCACTGGTGCCATGAGCTAACTCAGAGGCAACCACATGTCTCCCGTACAGACCTACTCTCTCACTGGTGCCATGAGCTAACTCAGAGGCAACCACATGTCTCCCGTACAGACCTACTCTCTCACTGGTGCCATGCGCTAACTCAGAGGCAACCACATGTCTCCCGTACAGACCTACTCTCTCACTGGTGCCATGAGCTAACTCAGAGTGAACCACATGTCTCCCGTACAGACCTACTCTCTCACTGGTGCCATGAGCTAACTCAGAGGCAACCACATGTCTCCCGTACAGACCTATTCTCTCACTGGTGCCATGAGCTAACTCAGAGGCAACCACATGTCTCCCGTACAGACCTACTCTCTCACTGGTGCCATGAGCTAACTCAGAGGCAACCACATGTCTCCCGTACAGACCTACTCTCTCACTGGTGCCATGAGCTAACTCAGAGACAACCACATGTCTCCCGTACAGACCTACTCTCTCACTGGTGCCATGAGCTAACTCAGAAACAACCACATGTCTCCCGTACAGACCTACTCTCTCACTGGTGCCATGAGCTAACTCATAGGCAACCACATGTCTCCCGTACAGACCTACTCTCTCACTGGTGATATGATCTAACTCAGAGGCAACCACATGTCTCCCGTAGAGACCTACTCTCTCACTGGTGCCATGAGCTAACTCAGAGGCAACCACATGACTCCCGTACAGACCTACTCTCTCACTGGTGCCATGAGCTAACTCAGAGGCAACCACATGTCTCCCGTACAGACCCACTCTCTCACTGGCGCCATGAGCTAACTCAGAGGCAACTACATGTCTCCCGTACAGACCTACTCTCTCACTGGTGCCATGAGCTAACTCAGAGGCAACTACATGTCTCCCGTACAGACCTACTCTCTCACTGGTGCCATTAGCTAACCCAGAGACAATCACGTGTCTCCTGTACAGAACTACTCTCTCACTGGTGCCATGAGCTAACTCAGAGGCAACAACATGTCTCCCGCACAGACCTACTCTCCCACTGGTGCCATGAGCTAACTCAGAGGCAACCACATGTCTCCCATACAGACCTACTCTCCCACTGGTGCCATGAGCGAATTCAGAGACAACCACATGTCTCCCATTCAGACCTACTCTCTCACTGGTGCTATGAGCTAACTCAGAAGCAACCACATGTCTCCCGTACAGACCTACTCTCTCACTGGTGCCATGAGCTAACTCAGAGGCAACCACATGTCTCCCGTACAGACCTACTCTCTCACTGGTGCCATGAGCTAACTCAGAGGCAACCACATGTCTCCCGTACAGACCTACTCTACCACTGGTGCCATGAGCTAACTCAGAGAAAACCACATGTCTCCCTTACAGACCTATTCTCTCACTGGTGCCATGAGCTACCTAAGAGGCAACCACATGTCTCCCGTACAGACCTATTCTCTCACTGGTGCCATGAGCTAACTCAGTGGAAACCACATGTCTCCTGTACAGACCTACTCTCTCACTGGTGCCATGAGCTAACTCAGAGGCAACCACATGTCTCCCGTTCAGAGCTACTCTCTCACTGGTGCCATGAGCTAACTGAGAGGCAAACACATGTCTCCCATACAGACCTACTCTCTCACTGGTGCCATGAGCTAACTCAGAAGCAACCACATGTCTCCCGTACAGACCTACTCTCCCACTGGTGCCATGAGCTAACTCAGAGGCAACCACATGTCTCCCGTACAGACCTACAACTCTCTCACCGGTGCCATGACCTAACTCAGAGGCAACCACATGCCTCCCGTACAGACCTACTCTCTCACTGGTGCCATGAGCTAACTCAGAGGCAACCAGATGTCTCCCGCACAGACCTACTCTCCCACTGGTTAACTCAGAGGCAACCACATGTCTCCCGTACAGACCTACTCTCCCACTGGTGCCATGAGCTACTTAGAGACAACCACATGTCTCCCGTTCAGACCAACTCTCTCACTGGTGCCATGAGCTAACTCAGAGGCAACCACATGTCTCCCGTACAGACCTACTCTCTCAGTGGTGCCATGAGCTAACTCAGAGGCAACCACATGTCTCCCGTACAGACCTACTCTCTCACTGGTGCCATGAGCTAACTCAGAGGCAACCACATGTCTCCTGTACAGACCTACTCTCTCACTGGTGCCATGAGCAAATTCAGAGGCAACCACATGTCTCCTGTACAGACCTACTCTCTCACTGATACCATGACCTAACTCAGAGGCAACCACATGTCTCCCATACAGACCTACTCACTGTTGCCATCAGCTAACTCAGAGGCAACTACGTGTCTCCCATACAGACCTACTCTCTCACTGGTGCCATGAGCTAACTCAGAGGCAATCACATGTCTCCCGTACAGACCTACTCTCTCACTGGTGCCATGAGAGGCAACCACATGTCTCCCGTACAGACCTACTCTCTCACTGGTGCCATGAGCTAACTCAGAGGCAACCACATGTCTCCCGTAAGGTCTACTCTCTCACTGGTGCAATGACCTAACTCAGAGGCAACCACATGTCTCCCGTACAGACCTACTCTCTCACTGGTGCCATGAGCTAACTCAGAGGCAACCACATGTCTCCCGTACAGACCTACTCTCTCACTGGTGCCATGAGCTAACTCAGAGCTAACCACATGTCTCCTGTACAGACCTACTCTCTCACTGGTGCCATGAGCTAACTCAGAGGCAACCAGATGTCTCCCGTACAGACATACTCTCTCACTGGTGCCATGAGCTAACTCAGAGGCAACCACATGTCTCCCGTACAGACCAACTCTCTCACTGGTGCCATGCGTTAACTCAGAGGCAACCACATGTCTCCCGTACAGACCTACTCTCTCACTGGTGCCATGAGCTAACTCAGAGGCAACCACATGTCTCCCGTACAGATCTACTCTCTCACTGGTGCCATGAGCTAACTCAGAGGCAACCACATGCCTCCCGTACAGACCTACTCTCTCACTGGTGCCATGAGCTAATTCAGAGGCAACCACATGTCTCCCGCACAGACCTACTCTCCCACTGGTGCCATGAGCTAACTCAGAGGCAACCACATGTCTCCCGTACAGACCTACTCTCCCACTGGTGCCATGAGCTAACTTAGAGACAACCACATGTCTCCCGTTCAGACCTACTCTCTCACTGGTGCCATGAGCTAACTCAGAGGCAACCACATGTCTCCCGTACAGACCTACTCTCACAGTGGTGCCATGAGCTCACTCAGAGGCAACCACATGTCTCCCGTACAGACCCACTCTCTCACTGGCGCCATGAGCTAACTCAGAGGCAACTACATGTCTCCCGTACAGACCTACTCTCTCACTGGTGCCATTAGCTAATCCAGAGACAATCACGTGTCTCCTGTACAGATCTACTCTCTCACTGGTGCCATGAGCTAACTCAGAGGCAACCACATGTCTCCCGCACAGACCTACTCTCCCACTGGTGCCATGAGCTAACTCAGAGGCAACCACATGTCTCCCATACAGACCTACTCTCCCACTGGTGCCATGAGCGAATTCAGAGACAACCACATGTCTCCCGTTCAGACCTACTCTCTCACTGGTGCCATGAGCTAACTCAGAAGCAACCACATTTCTCCCGTACAGACCTACTCTCTCACTGGTGCCATGAGCTAACTCAGAGGCAACCACATGTCTCCCGTACAGTCCTACTCTCTCACTGGTGCCATGAGCTAACTCAGAGGCAACCACATGTCTCCCGTACAGACCTACTCTACCACTGGTGCCATGAGCTAACTCAGAGAAAACCACATGTTTCCCTTACAGACCTATTCTCTCACTGGTGCCATGAGCTAACTCAGAGTCAACCACATGTCTCCCGTACAGACCTACTCTCTCACTGGTGCCATGAGCTAACTCAGAGGCAACCACATGTCTCCCGTACAGACCTATTCTCTCACTGGTGCCATGAGCTAACTCAGAGGCAACCACATGTCTCCCGTACAGACCTACTCTATCACTGGTGCCATGAGCTAACTCAGAGGCAACCACATGTCTCCCGTACAGACCTACTCTCTCACTGGTGCCATGAGCTAACTCAGAGGCAACCACATGTCTCCCGTACAGACCTACTCTCTCACTGGTGCCATGAGCTAACTCATAGGCAACCACATGTCTCCCGTACAGACCTACTCTCTCACTGGTGCTATGATCTAACTCAGAGGCAACCACATGTCTCCCGTACAGACCTACTCTCACACTGGTGCCATGAGCTAACTCAGAGGCAACCACATGTCTCCCGTACAGACCTACTCTCTCACTGGTGCCATGAGCTAACTCAGAGGCAACCAGATGTCTCCCGCACAGACCTACTCTCCCACTGGTTAACTCAGAGGCAACCACATGTCTCCCGTACAGACCTACTCTCCCACTGGTGCCATGAGCTACTTAGAGACAACCACATGTCTCCCGTTCAGACCAACTCTCTCACTGGTGCCATGAGCTAACTCAGAGGCAACCACATGTCTCCCGTACAGACCTACTCTCTCAGTGGTGCCATGAGCTAACTCAGAGGCAACCACATGTCTCCCGTACAGACCTACTCTCTCACTGGTGCCATGAGCTAACTCAGAGGCAACCACATGTCTCCTGTACAGACCTACTCTCTCACTGGTGCCATGAGCAAATTCAGAGGCAACCACATGTCTCCTGTACAGACCTACTCTCTCACTGATACCATGAGCTAACTCAGAGGCAACCACATGTCTCCCATACAGACCTACTCACTGTTGCCATGAGCTAACTCAGAGGCAACTACGTGTCTCCCATACAGACCTACTCTCTCACTGGTGCCATGAGCTAACTCAGAGGCAAACACATGTCTCCCGTACAGACCTACTCTCTCACTGGTGCCATGAGAGGCAACCACATGTCTCCCGTACAGACCTACTCTCTCACTGGTGCCATGAGCTAACTCAGAGGCAATCACATGTCTCCCGTAAGGTCTACTCTCTCACTGGTGCCATGACCTAACTCAGAGGCAACCACATGTCTCCCGTACAGACCTACTCTCTCACTGGTGCCATGAGCTAACTCAGAGGCAACCACATGTCTCCCGTACAGACCTACTCTCTCAGTGGTGCCATGAGCTAACTCAGAGCTAACCACATGTCTCCTGTACAGACCTACTCTCTCACTGGTGCCATGAGCTAACTCAGAGGCAACCACATGTCTCCCGTACAGACATACTCTCTCACTGGTGCCATGAGCTAACTCAGAGGCAACCACATGTCTCCCGTACAGACCAACTCTCTCACTGGTGCCATGCATTAACTCAGAGGCAACCACATGTCTCCCGTACAGACCTACTCTCTCACTGGTGCCATGAGCTAACTCAGAGGCAACCACATGTCTCCCGTACAGATCTACTCTCTCACTGGTGCCATGAGCTAACTCAGAGGCAACCACATGCCTCCCGTACAGACCTACTCTCTCACTGGTGCCATGAGCTAATTCAGAGGCAACCACATGTCTCCCGCACAGACCTACTCTCTCACTGGTGCCATGAGCTAACTCAGAGGCAACCACATGTCTCCCGTACAGACCTACTCTCCCACTGGTGCCATGAGCTAACTTAGAGACAACCACATGTCTCCCGTTCAGACCTACTCTCTCACTGGTGCCATGAGCTAACTCAGAGGCAACCACATGTCTCCCGTACAGACCTACTCTCTCAGTGGTGCCATGAGCTCACTCAGAGGCAACCACATGTCTCCCGTACAGACCCACTCTCTCACTGGCGCCATGAACTAACTCAGAGGCAACTAAATGTCTCCCGTACAGACCTACTCTCTCACTGGTGCCATTAGCTAACCCAGAGACAATCACGTGTCTCCTGTACAGATCTACTCTCTCACTGGTGCCATGAGCTAACTCAGAGGCAACCACATGTCTCCCGCACAGACCTACTCTCCCACTGGTGCCATGAGCTAACTCAGAGGCAACCACATGTCTCCCATACAGACCTACTCTCCCACTGGTGCCATGAGCGAATTCAGAGACAACCACATGTCTCCCGTTCAGACCTACTCTCTCACTGGTGCCATGAGCTAACTCAGAAGCAACCACATGTCTCCCGTACAGACCTACTCTCTCACTGGTGTCATGAGCTAACTCAGAGGCAACCACATGTCTCCCGTACAGACCTACTCTCTCACTGGTGCCATGAGCTAACTCAGAGGCAACCACATGTCTCCCGTACAGACCTACTCTACCACTGGTGCCATGAGCTAACTCAGAGGAAACCACATGTCTCCCTTACAGACCTATTCTCTCACTGGTGCCATGAGCTAACTAAGAGGCAACCACATGTCTCCCGTACAGACCTATTCTCTCACTGGTGCCATGAGCTAACTCAGAGGAAACCACATGTCTCCTGTACAGACCTACTCTCTCACTGGTGCCATGAGCTAACTCAGAGGCAACCACATGTCTCCCGTTCAGAGCTACTCTCTCACTGGTGCCATGAGCTAACTTAGAGGCAAACACATGTCTCCCATACAGACCTACTCTCTCACTGGTGCCATGAGCTAACTCAGAAGCAACCACATGTCTGCCGTACAGACCTACTCTCCCACTGGTGCCATGAGCTAACTCAGAGGCAACCACATGTCTCCCGTACAGACCTACAACTCTCTCACTGGTGCCATGAGCTAACTCAGAGGCAACTACATGCCTCACGTACAGACCTACTCTCTCACTGGTGCCATGAGCTAACTCAGAGGCAACCAGATGTCTCCCGCACAGACCTACTCTCCCACTGGTTAACTCAGAGGCAACCACATGTCTCCCGTACAGACCTACATTCCCACTGGTGCCATGAGCTACTTAGAGACAACCACATGTCTCCCGTTCAGACCAACTCTCTCACTGGTGCCATGAGCTAACTCAGAGGCAACCACATGTCTCCTGTACAGACCTACTCTCTCAGTGGTGCCATGAGCTAACTCAGAGGCAACCACATGTCTCCCGTACAGACCTACTCTCTCACTGGTGCCATGAGCTAACTCAGAGGCAACCACATGTCTCCTGTACAGACCTACTCTCTCACTGGTGCCATGAGCAAATTCAGAGGCAACCACATGTCTCCTGTACAGACCTTCTCTCTCACTGATACCATGAGCTAACTCAGAGGCAACCACATGTCTCCCATACAGACCTACTCACTGTTGCCATGAGCTAACTCAGAGGCAACTACGTGTCTCCCATACAGACCTACTCTCTCACTGGTGCCATGAGCTAACTCAGAGGCAACCACATGTCTCCCGTACAGACCTACTCTCTCACTGGTGCCATGAGAGGCAACCACATGTCTCCCGTACAGACCTACTCTCTCACTGGTGCCATGAACTAACTCAGAGGCAACCACATGTCTCCCGTAAGGTCTACTCTCTCACTGGTGCCATAACCTAACTCAGAGGCAACCACATGTCTCCCGTACAGACCTACTCTCTCACTGGTGCCATGAGCTAACTCAGAGGCAACCACATGTCTCCCGTACAGACCTACTCTCTCACTGGTGCCATGAGCTAACTCAGAGCTAACCACATGTCTCCTGTACAGACCTACTCTCTCACTGGTGCCATGAGCTAACTCAGAGGCAACTACATGTCTCCCGTACAGACATACTCTCTCACTGGTGCCATGAGCTAACTCAGAGGCAACCACATGTCTCCCGTACAGACCAACTCTCTCACTGGTGCCATGCGTTAACTCAGAGGCAACCACATGTCTCCCGTACAGACCTACTCACTCACTGGTGCCATGAGCTAACTCAGAGGCAACCACATGTCTCCCGTACAGATCTACTCTCTCACTGGTGCCATGAGCTAACTCAGAGGCAACCACATGCCTCCCATACAGACCTACTCTCTCACTGGTGCCATGAGCTAATTCAGAGGCAACCACATGTCTCCCGCACAGACCTACTCTCCCACTGGTGCCATGAGCTAACTCAGAGGCAACCACATGTCTCCCGTACAGACCTACTCTCCCACTGGTGCCATGAGCTAACTTAGAGACAACCACATGTCTCCCGTTCAGACCTACTCTCTCACTGGTACCATGAGCTAACTCAGAGGCAACCACATGTCTCCCGTACAGACCTACTCTCTCAGTGGTGCCATGAGCTAACTCAGAGGCAACCACATGTCTCCCGTACAGACCTACTCTCTCACTGGTGCCATGAGCTAACTCAGAGGCAACCACATGTCTCCTGTACAGACCTACTCTCTCACTGGTGCCATGAGCAAATTCAGAGGCAACCACATGTCTCCTGTACAGACCTGTACTCTCTCACTGATACCATGAGCTAACTCAGAGGCAACCACATGTCTCCCGTACAGACCTACTCACTGGTGCCATGAGCTAACTCAGAGGCAACTACGTGTCTCCCGTACAGACCTACTCTCTCACTTGTGCCATGAGCTAACTCAGAGGCAACCACATGTCTCCCGTACAGACCAACTCTCTCACTGGTGCCATGATCTAACTCAGAGGCAACCACATGTCTCCCGTACAGACCTACTCTCTCACTGGTGCCATGAGCTAACTCAGAGGCAAACACATGTCTCCCGTACAGACCTACTCTCTCACTGGTGCCATGAGAGGAAACCACATGTCTCCCGTACAGACCTGTGTACTCTCTCACTGGTGCTATGAGATAACTCAGAGGCAACCACATGTCTCCTGTACAGACCTACTCTCTCACTGGTGCCATGAGCTAACTCAGAAGCAACCACATGTCTCCCGTACAGACCTACTCTCTCACTGGTGCCATGAGCTAACTCAGAGGCAACCACATGTCTCCCGTACAGACCTACTCTCTCACTGGTGCCATGAGCTAACTCAGAGGCAACCACATGTCTCCCGTACAGACCTACTCTCTCACTGGTGCCATGAGCTAACTCAGAGGTAACCACATGTCTCCCGTACAGACCTACTCTCTCACGTGTGCCATGAGCTAACTCAGAGGTAACTACATGTCTCCTGTACAGACCTACTCTCTCACTGGTGCCACGAGCTAACTCAGAGGCAACCAGATGTCTCCCGTACAGACCTACTCTCTCACTGGTGCCATGAGCTAACTCAGAGGCAACTACATGTCTCCCGTACAGACCTATGTACTCTCTCACTGGTGCCATGAGCTAACTCAGAGGCAACCACATGTCTCCCGTAAGGCCTACTCTCTCACTGGTGCCATGAGCTAACTCAGAGGCAACCACATGTCTCCTGTACAGACCTACTCTCTCAGTGGTGCCACGAGCTAACTCAGAAGCAACCACATGTCTTCCGTACAGACCTACTCTCTCACTGGTGCCATGAGCTAACTCAGAGGCAACCACATGTCTCCCGTACAGACCTACTCTCTCACTGGTGCCATGAGCTAACTCAGAGGCAACCACATGTCTCCCGTACAGACCTACTCTCTCACTGGTGCCATGAGCTAACTCAGAGGCAACGACATGTCTCCCGTACAGACCTACTCTCTCACTGGTGCCATGAGCTAACTCAGAGGCAACCACATGTCTCCCGTACAGACCTACTCTCTCACTGGTGCCATGAGCTAACTCAGAGGCAACCACATGTCTCCCGTACAGACCTACTCTCTCACTGGTGCCATGAGCTAACTCAGAGGCAACCACATGTCTCCCGTACAGACCAACTCTCTCACTGGTGCCATGCGTTAACTCAGAGGCAACCACATGTCTCCCGTACAGACCTACTCACTCACTGGTGCCATGAGCTAACTCAGAGGCAACCACATGTCACCCGTACAGATCTACTCTCTCACTGGTGCCATGAGCTAACTCAGAGGCAACCACATGCCTCCCGTACAGACCTACTCTCTCACTGGTGCCATGAGCTAATTCAGAGGCAACCACATGTCTCCCGCACAGACCTACTCTCCCACTGGTGCCATGAGCTAACTCAGAGGCAACCACATGTCTCCCGTACAGACCTACTCTCCCACTGGTGCCATGAGCTAACTTAGAGACAACCACATGTCTCCCGTTCAGACCTACTCTCTCACTGGTGCCATGAGCTAACTCAGAGGCAACCACATGTCTCCCGTACAGACCGACTCTCTCAGTGGTGCCATGAGCTAACTCAGAGGCAACCACATGTCTCCCGTACAGACCTACTCTCTCACTGGTGCCATGAGCTAACTCAGAGGCAACCACATGTCTCCTGTACAGACCTACTCTCTCACTGGTGCCATGAGCAAATTCAGAGGCAACCACATGTCTCCTGTACAGACCTGTACTCTCTCACTGATATCATGAGCTAACTCAGAGGCAACCACATGTCTCCCGTACAGACCTACTCACTGGTGCCATGAGCTAACTCAGAGGCAACTACGTGTCTCCCGTACAGACCTACTCTCTCACTGGTGCCATGAGCTAACTCAGAGGCAACCACATGTCTCCCGTACAGACCAACTCTCTCACTGGTGCCATGATCTAACTCAGAGGCAACCACATGTCTCCCGTACAGACCTACTCTCTCACTGGTGCCATGAGCTAACTCAGAGGCAACCACATGTCTCCCGTACAGACCTACTCTCTCACTGGTGCCATGAGAGGAAACCACATGTCTCCCGTACAGACCTATGTACTCTCTCACTGGTGCCATGAGATAACTCAGAGGCAACCACATGTCTCCTGTACAGACCTACTCTCTCACTGGTGCCATGAGCTAACTCAGAGGCAACCACATGTCTCCCGTACAGACCTACTCTCTCACTGGTGCCATGAGCTAACTCAGAGGCAACCACATGTCTCCCGTACAGACCTACTCTCTCACTGGTGCCATGAGCTAACTCAGAGGCAACCACATGTCTCCCATACAGACCAACTCTCTCACTGGTGCCATGCGTTAACTCAGAGGCAACCACATGTCTCCCGTACAGACCTACTCACTCACTGGTGCCATGAGCTAACTCAGAGGCAACCACATGTCTCCCGTACAGATCTACTCTCTCACTGGTGCCATGAGCTAACTCAGAGGCAACCACATTCCTCCCGTACAGACCTACTCTCTCACTGGTGCCATGAGCTAATTCAGAGGCAACCACATGTCTCCCGCACAGACCTACTCTCCCACTGGTGCCATGAGCTAACTCAGAGGCAACCACATGTCTCCCGTACAGACCTACTCTCCCACTGGTGCCATGAGCTAACTTAGAGACAACCACATTTCTCCCGTTCAGACCTACTCTCTCACTGGTGCCATGAGCTAACTCAGAGGCAATCACATGTCTCCCGTACAGACCTACTCTCTCAGTGGTGCCATTAGCTAACTCAGAGGCAACCACATGTCTCCCGTACAGACCTACTCTCTCACTGGTGCCATGAGCTAACTCAGAAGCAACCACATGTCTCCTGTACAGACCTACTCTCTCACTGGTGCCATGAGCAAATTCAGAGGCAACCACATGTCTCCTGTACAGACCTGTACTCTCTCACTGATACCATGAGCTAACTCAGAGGCAACCACATGTCTCCCGTACAGACCTACTCACTGGTGCCATGAGCTAACTCAGAGGCAACTACGTGTCTCCCGTACAGACCTACTCTCTCACTGGTGCCATGAGCTAACTCAGAGGCAACCACATGTCTCCCATACAGACCAACTCTCTCACTGGTGCCATGATCTAACTCAGAGGCAACCACATGTCTCCCGTACAGACCTACTCTCTCACTGGTGCCATGAGCTAACTCAGAGGCAACCACATGTCTCCCGTACAGACCTACTCTCTCACTGGTGCCATGAGAGGAAACCACATGTCTCCCGTACAGACCTATGTACTCTCTCACTGGTGCCATGAGATAACTCAGAGGCAACCACATGTCTCCTGTACAGACCTACTCTCTCACTGGTGCCATGAGCTAACTCAGAAGCAACCACATGTCTCCCGTACAGACCTACTCTCTCACTGGTGCCATGAGCTAACTCAGAGGCAACCACATGTCTCCCGTACAGACCTACTCTCTCACTGGTGCCGTGAGCTAACTCAGAGGCAACCACATGTCTCCCGTACAGACCTACTCTCTCACTGGTGCCATGAGCTAACTCAGAGGTAACCACATGTCTCCCGTACAGACCTACTCTCTCACGTGTGCCATGAGCTAACTCAGAGGTAACCACATGTCTCCTGTACAGACCTACTCTCTCACTGGTGCCACGAGCTAACTCAGAGGCAACCAGATGTCTCCCGTACAGACCTACTCTCTCACTGGTGCCATGAGCTAACTCAGAGGCAACTACATGTCTCCCGTACAGACCTATGTACTCTCTCACTGGTGCCATGAGCTAACTCAGAGGCAACCACATGTCTCCCGTAAGGCCTACTCTCTCACTGGTGCCATGAGCTAACTCAGAGGCAACCACATGTCTCCTGTACAGACCTACTCTCTCAGTGGTGCCACGAGCTAACTCAGAGGCAACCACATGTCTCCCGTACAGACCTACTCTCTCACTGGTGCCATGAGCTAACTCAGAGGCAACCACATGTCTCCCGTACAGACCTACTCTCTCACTGGTGCCATGAGCTAACTCAGAGGCAACCACATGTCTCCCGTACAGACCTACTCTCTCACTGGTGCCATGAGCTAACTCAGAGGCAACCACATGTCTCCCGTACAGACCTACTCTCTCACTGGTGCCATGAGCTAACTCAGAGGCAACCACATGTCTCCCGTACAGACCTACTCTCTCACTGGTGCCATGAGCTAACTCAGAGGCAACCACATGTCTCCCGTACAGACCTACTCTCTCACTGGTGCCATGAGCTAACTCAGAGGCAACCACATGTCTCCCGTACAGACCTACCCTCTCACTGGTGCCATGCGCTAACTCAGAGGCAACCACATGTCTCCCGTACAGACCTACTCTCTCACTGGTGCCATGAGCTAACTCAGAGGCAACCACATGTCTCCCGTACAGACCTACTCTCTCACTGGTGCCATGAGCTAACTCAGAGGCAAACACATGTCTCCCGTACAGACCTACTCTCTCACTGGTGCCATGAGCTAATTCAGAGGCAACCACATGTTTCCTGTACAGACCTACTCTCTCACTGGTGCCATGAGCTAACTCAGAGGCAACCACATGTCTCCCGTACAGACCTACTCTCTCACTGGTGCCATGAACTAACTGAGAGGCAACCACGAGTCTCCCATACAGACCTACTCTCTCACTGGTGCCATGAGCTAACTCAGAGGCAACCACATGTCTCCCGTACAGACCTACTCTCTTACTGGTGCCATGAGCTAACTCAGAGGCAACCACATGTCTCCCGTACAGACCTACTCTCTCACTGGTGCCATGAGCTAACTCAGAGGCAACCACATGTCTCCCGTACAGACCTACTCTCTCAATGGTGCCATGAGCTAACTCAGAGGCAACCACATATCTCCCGTACAGACCTACTCTCTCACTGGTGCCATGAGCTAACTCAGAGGCAACCACGTGTCTCCCGCACAGACCTACTCTCTCACTGGTACCATGAGCTAACTCAGAGGCAACCACATGTCTACCGTACAGACCTATTCTCTCACTGGTGCCATGATCTAACTCAGAGGCACCATATGTCTCCGGTACAGACCTACTCTCTCACTGGTGCCATGAGCTAACTCTGAGGCAACCACATTTTTCCAGTACAGACCTACTCTCTCACTGGTGCCATGAGCTAACTCAGAGGCAACCACATGTCTCCAGTACAAACCTACTCTCTCACTGGTGCCAAGAGCTAACTCAGAGGCAACCACATGTCTCCCATACAGACCTACTTCTCACTGGTGCCATGAGCTAACTCAGATGCAACCACATGTCTCCCATACAGACCTACTCTCTCAGTGGTGCCATGAGCTAACTCAGAGACAACCACATGTCTCCCATACAGACCTACTCTCTCACTGGTGCCATGCGCTAACTCAGAGGCAACCACATGTCTCCCGTACAGATCTACTCTCTCACTGGTGCCATGAGCTAACTCAGAGGCAACCACATGCCTCCCGTACAGACCTACTCTCTCACTGGTGCCATGAGCTAACTCAGAGGCAATCACATGTCTCCCACACAGACCTACTCTCCCACTGGTGCCATGAGCTAACTCAGATGCAACCACATGTCTCCCATACAGACCTACTCACTGGTGCAATGAGCTAACTCAGAGGCAACTACATGTCTCCCGTACAGACCTACTCTCTCACTGGTGCCATGAGCTAACTCAGAGGCAACCACATGTCTCCAGTACAGACCAACTCTCTCACTGGTGCCACGATCTAACTCAGAGGCAACCACATGTCTCCCGTACAGACCTACTCTCTCACTGGTGCCATGAGCTAACTCAGAGGCAACCACATGTCTCCCGTACAGACCTACTCTCTCACTGGTACCATGAGAGGAAACCACATGTCTCCCGTACAGACCTATGTACTCTCTCACTGGTGCCATGAGATAACTCGGAGGCAACCACATGTCTCCCGTACAGACCTATTCTCTCACTGGTGCCATGAGCTAACTCAGAGGAAACCACATGTCTCCCGTACAGACCTACTCTCTCACTGGTGCCATGAGCTAACTCAGAGGCAACCACATGTCTCCCATACAGACCTACATACTCTCTCACTGGTGCCATGAGCTAACTTAGAGGCAACCACATGTCTCCCATACAGACCTACATACTACTCTCTCACTGGTGCCATGAGCTAACTCAGAGGCAACCACATGTCTCCGTACAGACCTACTCTCTCACTGGTGCCATGAGCTAACTCAGAGGCAACCACATGTCTCCCGTACAGAACTACTCTCTCACTGTTGCCATGATCTAACTCAGAGGCAACCACATGTCTCCCGTACAGACCTACTCTCTCACTGGTGCCATGAGCTAACTCAGAGGCAACCACATGTCTCCCGTACAGACCTACTCTCTCACTGGTATCATGAGAGGAAACCACATGTCTCCCGTACAGACCTATGTACTCTCTCACTGGTGCCATGAGATAACTCAGAGGCAACCACATGTCTCCCGTACAGACCTATTCTCTCACTGGTGCCATGAGCTAACTCAGAGGCAACCACATGTCTCCCGTACAGACCTACTCTCTCACTGGTGCCATGAGCTAACTCAGAGGCAACCACATGTCTCCCGTACAGACCTACAACTCTCTCACTGGTGCCATGAGCTAACTCAGAGGCAACCACATGCCTCCCGTACAGACCTACTCTCTCACTGGTGCCATGAGCTAACTCAGAGGCAACCACATGTCTCCCGTACAGACCTACTCTCTCACTGGTGCCATGAGCTAACTCAGAGGCAACCACATGTCTCCCGTACAGACCTACTCTCTCACTGGTGCCATGAGCTAACTCAGAGGCAACCACATGTCTCCCGTACAGACCTACTCTCTCAATGGTGCCATGAGCTAACTCAGAGGCAACCACATATCTCCCGTACAGACCTACTCTCTCACTGGTGCCATGAGCTAACTCAGAGGCAACCACATGTCTCCCATACAGACCTACTCTCTCACTGGTGCCATGAGCTAACTCAGAGGCAACCACATGTCTACCGTACAGACCTATTCTCTCACTGGTGCCATGAGCTAATTCAGAGGCACCATATGTCTCCGGTACAGACCTACTCTCTCACTGGTGCCATGAGCAAATTCAGAGGCAACCACATGTCTCCTGTACAGACCTACTCTCTCACTGATACCATGAGCTAACTCAGAGGCATCTACATGTCTCCCATACAGACCTACTCACTGGTGCCATGAGCTAACTCAGAGGCAACTACATGTCTCCCATACAGACCTAATCTCTCACTGGTGCCATGAGCTAACTCAGAGGCAACCACATGTCTCCCGTACAGACCTACTCTCTCACTGGTACCATGAGAGGCAACCACATGTCTCCCGTACAGAGCTACTCTCTCACTGGTGCCATGAGCTAACTCAAAGGCAACCACATGTCTCCCGTAAGGTCTACTCTCTCACTGGTGCCATGACCTAACTCATAGGCAATCACATGTCTCCCGTACAGACCTACTCTCTCACTGGTGCCATGAGCTAACTCAGAGGCAACCATATGTCTCCCGTACAGACCTACTCTCTCACTGGTGCCATGAGCTAACTCAGAGGCAACCACATGTCTCCTGTACAGACCTACAACTCTCTCACTGGTGCCATGAGCTAACTCAGAGGCAACCACATGCCTCCCGTACAGACCTACTCTCTCACTGGTGCCATGAGCTAACTCAGAGGCAACCACATGTCTCCCGTACAGACCTACTCTCTCACTGGTGCCATGAGCTAACTCAGAGGCAACCACATGTCTCCCGTACAGACCTACTCTCTCACTGGTGTCATGAGCTAACTCAGAGGCAACCACATGTCTCCCACACAGACCTATTCTCCCACTGGTGCCATGAGCTAACTCAGAGGCAACCACATGTCTCCCGTACGGACCTACTCTCTCACTGGTGCCTTGAGCTAACTCAGAGGCAACCACATGTCTCCCGTACAGATCTACAACTCTCTCACTGGTGCCATGAGCTAACTCAGAGGCAACCACATGCCTCCCGTACAGACCTACTCTCTCACTGGTGCCATGAGCTAACTCAGAGGCAGCCACATGTCCCCCGCACAGACCTACCCTCCCACTGGTGCCATGAGCTAACTCAGAGGCAACCACATGTCTCCCGTACAGACCTACTCTCCCACTGGTGCCATGAGCTAACTCAGAGGCAACCACATGTCTCCCGTACAGACCTACTCTCTCAGTGGTGCCATGATCTAACTCAGAGGCAACCACATGTCTCCCGTACAGACCTACTCTCTCACTGGTGCCATGAGCTAACTCAGAGGCAACCACATGTCTCCTGTACAGACCTACTCTCTCACTGGTGCCATGAGCAAATTCAGAGGCAACCACATGTCTCCTGTACAGACCTACTCTCTCACTGATACCATGAGCTAACTCAGAGGCATCTACATGTCTCCCATACAGACCTACTCACTGGTGCCATGAGCTAACTCAGAGGCAACTACGTGTCTCCCATACAGACCTAATCTCGCACTGGTGCCATGAGCTAACTCAGAGGCAACCACATGTCTCCCGTACAGACCTACTCTCTCACTGGTGCCATGAGAGGCAACCACATGTCTCCCGTACAGAGCTACTCTCTCACTGGTGCCATGAGCTAACTCAAAGGCAACCACATGTCTCCCGTAAGGTCTACTCTCTCACTGGTGCCATGACCTAACTCATAGGCAACCACATGTCTCCCGTACAGACCTACTCTCTCACTGGTGCCATGAGCTAACTCAGAGGCAACCACATGTCTCCCGTACAGACCTACTCTCTCACTGGTGCCATGAGCTAACTCAGAGGCAACCACATGTCTCCCGTACAGACCTACAACTCTCTCACTGGTGCCATGAGCTAACTCAGAGGCAACCACATGCCTCCCGTACAGACCTACTCTCTCACTGGTGCCATGAGCTAACTCAGAGGCAACCACATGTCTCCCGTACAGACCTACTCTCTCACTGGTGCCATGAGCTAACTCAGAGGCAACCACATGTCTCCCGTACAGACCTACTCTCTCACTGGTGCCATGAGCTAACTCAGAGGCAACCACATGTCTCCCGTACAGACCTACTCTCTCAATGGTGCCATGAGCTAACTCAGAGGCAACCACATATCTCCCGTACAGACCTACTCTCTCACTGGTGCCATGAGCTAACTCAGAGGCAACCACATGTCTCCCATACAGACCTACTCTCTCACTGGTGCCATGAGCTAACTCAGAGGCAACCACATGTCTACCGTACAGACCTATTCTCTCACTGGTGCCATGAGCTAATTCAGAGGCACCATATGTCTCCGGTACAGACCTACTCTCTCACTGGTGCCATGAGCTAACTCTGAGGCAACCACATGTCTCCAGTACAGACCTACTCTCTCACTGGTGCCATGAGCTAACTCAGAGGCAACCACATGTCTCCAGTACAAACCTACTCTCTCACTGGTGCCAAGAGCTAACTCAGAGGCAACCACATGTCTCCCATACAGACCTACTTCTCACTGGTGCCATGAGCTAACTCAGAGGCAACCACATGTCTCCCGTACAGACCTACTCTCTCAGTGGTGCCATGAGCTAACTAAGAGACAACCACATGTCTCCCATACAGACCTACTCTCTCACTGGTGCCATGCGCTAACTCAGAGGCAACCACATGTCTCCCGTACAGATCTACTCTCTCACTGGTGCCATGAGCTAACTCAGAGGCAACCACACGCCTCCCGTACAGACCTACTCTCTCACTGGTGCCATGAGCTAACTCAGAGGCAACCACATGTCTCCCACACAGACCTACTCTCCCACTGGTGCCATGCGCTAACTCAGATGCAACCACATGTCTCCCGTACAGACCTACTCACTGGTGCAATGAGCTAACTCAGAGGCAACTACATGTCTCCCGTACAGACCTACTCTCTCACTGGTGCCAAGAGCTAACTCAGAGGCAACCACATGTCTCCCGTACAGACCAACTCTCTCACTGGTGCCATGAGCTAACTCAGAGGCAACCACATGTCTCCCGTACAGACCTACTCTCTCACTGGTACCATGAGAGGAAACCACATGTCTCCCGTACAGACCTATGTACTCTCTCACTGGTGCCATGAGATAACTCAGAGGCAACCACATGTCTCCCGTACAGACCTATTCTCTCACTGGTGCCATGAGCTAACTCAGAGGAAACCACATGTCTCCCGTACAGACCTACTCTCTCACTGGTGCCATGAGCTAACTCAGAGGCAACCACATGTCTCCCATACAGACCTACATACTCTCTCACTGGTGCCATGAGCTAACTTAGAGGCAACCACATGTCTCCCATACAGACCTACATACTCTCTCACTGGTGCCATGAGCTAACTCAGAGGCAACCACATGTCTCCGTACAGACCTACTCTCTCACTGGTGCCATGAGCTAACTCAGAGGCAACCACATGTCTCCCGTACAGAACTACTCTCTTACTGGTGCAATGATCTAACTCAGAGGCAACCACATGTCTCCCGTACAGACCTACTCTCTCACTGGTGCCATGAGCTAACTCTGAGGCAACCACATGTCTCCCGTACAGACCTACTCTCTCACTGGTACCATGAGAGGAAACCACATGTCTCCCGTACAGACCTACTCTCTCACTGGTGCCATGAGATAACTCAGAGGCAACCACATGTCTCCCGTACAGACCTATTCTCTCACTGGTGCCACGAGCTAACTCAGAGGAAACCACATGTCTCCCGTACAGACCTACTCTCTCACTGGTGCCATGAGCTAACTCAGAGGCAACCACATGTCTCCCATACAGACCTACATACTCTCTCACTGGTGCCATGAGCTAACTTAGAGGCAACCACATGTCTCCCATACAGACCTACATACTCTCTCAATGGTGCCATGAGCTAACTCAGAGGCAACCACATGTCTCCCGTACAGACCTACTCTCTCACTGGTGCCATGAGCTAACTCAGAGGCAACCACATGTCTCCCGTACAGAACTACTCTCTCACTGGTGCCATGAGCTAACTCAGAGGCAACCACATGTCTCCCGTACAGACTTACTCTCTCACTGCTGCCATGCGCTAACTCAGAGGCAACCACATGTCTCCCGTACAGACCTACTCTCTCACTGGTGCCATGAGCTAACTCAGAGGCAACCAAATGTCTCCCGTACAGACCTACTCTCTCACTGGTGCCATGAGCTAACTCAGAGGCAACCACATGTCTCCCGTACAGACCTACTCTCTCACTGGTGCCATGAGCTAACTCAGAGGCAACCACATGTCTCCCGTACAGACCTACTCTCTCACTGGTGCCATGAGCTAACTCAGAGGCAACCACATGTCTCCCGTACAGACCTACTCTCTCACTGGTGCCATGAGCTAACTCATAGGCAACCACATGTCTCCCGTACAGACCTACTCTCTCACTGGTGCCATGATCTAACTCAGAGGCAACCACATGTCTCCCGTACAGACCTACTCTCTCATTGGTGCCATGAGCTAAATCAGAGGCAACCACATGTCTCCCGTACAGACCTACTCTCTCACTGGTGCCATGAGCTAACTCAGAGGCAACCACATGTCTACCGTACAGACCTACTCTCTCACTGGCGCCATGAGCTAACTCAGAGGCAACCACATGTCTCCCGTACAGACCTACTCTCTCACTGTTGCCATGAGCTAACTAAGAGGCAACCACATGTCTCATGTACAGACCTACTCTCTCACTGGTGCCATTAGCTAACCCAGAGACAATCACATGTCTCCTGTACAGATCTACTCTCTCACTGGTGCCATGAGCTAACTCAGAGGCAACCACATGTCTCCCGCACAGACCTACTCTCCCACTGGTGCCATGAGCTAACTCAGAGGCAACCACATGTCTCTCATACAGACCTACTCTCCCACTGGTGCCATGAGCTAACTCAGAGACAACCACATGTCTCCCGTTAAGACCTACTCTCTCACTGGTGCCATGAGCTAACTCAGAGGCAACCACATGTCTCCCGTACAGACCTACTCTCTCACTGGTGCCATGAGCTAACTCAGAGGCAACCACATGTCTACCGTACAGACCTACTCTCTCACTGGTGCCATGAGCTAACTCAGAGGCAACCATATGTCTCCGGTACAGACCTACTCTCTCACTGGTGCCATGAGCTAACTCTGAGGCAACCACATGTCTCCAGTACAGACCTACTCTCTCACTGATGCCATGAGCTAACTCAGAGGCAACCACATGTCTCCAGTACAAACCTACTCTCTCACTGGTGCCAAGAGCTAACTCAGAGGCAACCACATGTCTCCCGTACAGACCTACTTCTCACTGGTGCCATGAGCTAACTCAGAGGCAACCACATGTCTCCCGTACAGACCTACTCTCTCAGTGGTGCCATGAGCTAACTCAGAGACAACCACATGTCTCCCATACAGACCTACTCTCTCACTGGTGCCATGCGCTAACTCAGAGGTACCCACATGTCTCCCGTACAGATCTACTCTCTCACTGGTGCCATGAGCTAACTCAGAGGCAACCACATGCCTCCCGTACAGACCTACTCTCTCACTGGTGCCATGAGCTAACTCAGAGGCAACCACATGTCTCCCACACAGACCTACTCTCCCACTGGTGCCATGAGCTAACTCAGAGGCAACCACATGTCTCCCATACAGACCTACTCACTGGTGCCATGAGCTAACTCAGAGGCAACTACGTGTCTCCCGTACAGACCTACTCTCTCACTGGTGCCATGAGCTAACTCAGAGGCAACCACATGTCTCCCGTACAGACCAACTCTCTCACTGGTGCCATGATCTAACTCAGAGGCAACCACATGTCTCCCGTACAGACCTACTTTCTCACTGGTGCCATGAGCTAACTCAGAGGCAACCACATGTCTCCCGTACAGACCTACTCTCTCACTGGTGCCATGAGAGGAAACCACATGTCTCCCGTACAGACCTATGTACTCTCTCACTGGTGCCATGAGATAACTCAGAGGCAACCACATGTCTCCCGTACAGACCTACTCTCTCACTGGTACCATGAGCTAACTCAGAGGCAACTACATGTCTCCCGTACAGACCTACTCTCTCACTGGTGCCATGAGCTAACTCAGAGGCAACCACATGTCTCCCGTACAGACCTACTCTCTCACTGGTGCCATGAGCTAACTCAGAGGTAACCACATGTTTCCCGTACAGACCTACACTCTCACGTGTGCCATGAGCTAACTCAGAGGTAACCACATGTCTCCTGTACAGACCTACTCTCTCACTGGTGCCACGAGCTAACTCAGAGGCAACCACATGTCTCCCGTACAGACCTACTCTCTCACTGGTGCCATGAGTTAACTCAGAGGCAACTACATGTCTCCCGTACAGACCTATGTACTCTCTCACTGGTGCCATGAGCTAACTCAGAGGCAACCACATGTCTCCCGTAAGGCCTACCCTCTCACTGGTGCCATGAGCTAACTCAGAGGCAACCACATGTCTCCTGTACAGACCTACTCTCTCACTGGTGCCACGAGCTAAGTCAGAGGCAACCACATGTCTCCCGTACAGACCTACTCTCTCACTGGTGCCATGAGCTAACTCAGAGGCAACCACATGTCTCCCGTACAGACCTACTCTCTCACTGGTGCCATGAGCTAACTCAGAGGCAACCACATGTCCCCCGTACAGACCTACTCTCTCACTGGTGCCATGAGCTAACTCAGAGGCAACCACATGTCTCCCGTACAGACCTACTCTCTCACTGGTGCCATGAGCTAACTCAGAGACAACCACATGTCTCCCGTTCAGACCTACTCTCTCACTGGTGCCATGAGCTAACTCAGAGGCAACCACATGTCTCCCGTACAGACCAACTCTCTCAGTGGTGCCATGAGCTAACTCAGAGGCAACCACATGTCTCCCGTACAGACCTACTCTCTCACTGGTGCCATGAGCTAACTCAGAGACAACCACATGTCTCCCGTACAGACCTACTCTCTCACTGGTGCCATGAGCTAACTCAGAGGCAACCACATGTCTCCCGTACAGACCTACTCTCTCACTTGTGCCAGGAGGTAACTCAGAGGCAATCACATGTCTCCCGTACAGACCTACTCTCTCACTGGTGTCATGAGCTAACTCAGAGGCAACCACATGTCTCCCGTACGGACCTACTCTCCCACTGGTGCCTTGAGCTAACTCAGAGGCAACCACATGTCTCCCGTACAGATCTACAACTCTCTCACTGGTGCCATGAGCTAACTCAGAGGCAACCACATGCCTCCCGTACAGACCTACTCTCTCACTGGTGCCATGAGCTAACTCAGAGGCAGCCACATGTCCCCCGCACAGACCTACTCTCCCACTGGTGCCATGAGCTAACTCAGAGGCAACCACACGTCTCCCGTACAGACCTACTCTCCCACTGGTGCCATGAGCTACTTAGAGACAACCACATGTCTCCCGTTCAGACCTACTCTCTCACTGGTCCATGAGCTAACTCAGAGGCAACCACATGTCTCCCGTACAGACCTACTCTCTCAGTGGTGCCATGATCTAACTCAGAGGCAACCACATGTCTCCCATACAGACCTACTCTCTCACTGGTGCCATGAGCTAACTCAGAGGCAACCACATGTCTCCTGTACAGACCTACTCTCTCACTGGTGCCATGAGCAAATTCAGAGGCAACCACATGTCTCCTGTACAGACCTACTCTCTCACTGATACCATGAGCTAACTCAGAGGCATCTACATGTCTCCCATACAGACCTACTCACTGGTGCCATGAGCTAACTCAGAGGCAACTACGTGTCTCCCATACAGACCTAATCTCTCACTGGTGCCATGAGCTAACTCAGAGGCAACCACATGTCTCCCGTACAGACCTACTCTCTCACTGGTACCATGAGAGGCAACCACATGTCTCCCGTACAGAGCTACTCTCTCACTGGTGCCATGAGCTAACTCAAAGGCAACCACATGTCTCCCGTAAGGTCTACTCTCTCACTGGTGCCATGACCTAACTCATAGGCAATCACATGTCTCCCGTACAGACCTACTCTCTCACTGGTGCCATGAGCTAACTCAGAGGCAACCATATGTCTCCCGTACAGACCTACTCTCTCACTGGTGCCATGAGCTAACTCAGAGGCAACCACATGTCTCCTGTACAGACCTACAACTCTCTCACTGGTGCCATGAGCTAACTCAGAGGCAACCACATGCCTCCCGTACAGACCTACTCTCTCACTGGTGCCATGAGCTAACTCAGAGGCAACCACATGTCTCCCGTACAGACCTACTCTCTCACTGGTGCCATGAGCTAACTCAGAGGCAACCACATGTCTCCCGTACAGACCTACTCTCTCACTGGTGTCATGAGCTAACTCAGAGGCAACCACATGTCTCCCACACAGACCTATTCTCCCACTGGTGCCATGAGCTAACTCAGAGGCAACCACATGTCTCCCGTACGGACCTACTCTCTCACTGGTGCCTTGAGCTAACTCAGAGGCAACCACATGTCTCCCGTACAGATCTACAACTCTCTCACTGGTGCCATGAGCTAACTCAGAGGCAACCACATGCCTCCCGTACAGACCTACTCTCTCACTGGTGCCATGAGCTAACTCAGAGGCAGCCACATGTCCCCCGCACAGACCTACCCTCCCACTGGTGCCATGAGCTAACTCAGAGGCAACCACATGTCTCCCGTACAGACCTACTCTCCCACTGGTGCCATGAGCTAACTCAGAGGCAACCACATGTCTCCCGTACAGACCTACTCTCTCAGTGGTGCCATGATCTAACTCAGAGGCAACCACATGTCTCCCGTACAGACCTACTCTCTCACTGGTGCCATGAGCTAACTCAGAGGCAACCACATGTCTCCTGTACAGACCTACTCTCTCACTGGTGCCATGAGCAAATTCAGAGGCAACCACATGTCTCCTGTACAGACCTACTCTCTCACTGATACCATGAGCTAACTCAGAGGCATCTACATGTCTCCCATACAGACCTACTCACTGGTGCCATGAGCTAACTCAGAGGCAACTACGTGTCTCCCATACAGACCTAATCTCGCACTGGTGCCATGAGCTAACTCAGAGGCAACCACATGTCTCCCGTACAGACCTACTCTCTCACTGGTGCCATGAGAGGCAACCACATGTCTCCCGTACAGAGCTACTCTCTCACTGGTGCCATGAGCTAACTCAAAGGCAACCACATGTCTCCCGTAAGGTCTACTCTCTCACTGGTGCCATGACCTAACTCATAGGCAACCACATGTCTCCCGTACAGACCTACTCTCTCACTGGTGCCATGAGCTAACTCAGAGGCAACCACATGTCTCCCGTACAGACCTACTCTCTCACTGGTGCCATGAGCTAACTCAGAGGCAACCACATGTCTCCCGTACAGACCTACAACTCTCTCACTGGTGCCATGAGCTAACTCAGAGGCAACCACATGCCTCCCGTACAGACCTACTCTCTCACTGGTGCCATGAGCTAACTCAGAGGCAACCACATGTCTCCCGTACAGACCTACTCTCTCACTGGTGCCATGAGCTAACTCAGAGGCAACCACATGTCTCCCGTACAGACCTACTCTCTCACTGGTGCCATGAGCTAACTCAGAGGCAACCACATGTCTCCCGTACAGACCTACTCTCTCAATGGTGCCATGAGCTAACTCAGAGGCAACCACATATCTCCCGTACAGACCTACTCTCTCACTGGTGCCATGAGCTAACTCAGAGGCAACCACATGTCTCCCATACAGACCTACTCTCTCACTGGTGCCATGAGCTAACTCAGAGGCAACCACATGTCTACCGTACAGACCTATTCTCTCACTGGTGCCATGAGCTAATTCAGAGGCACCATATGTCTCCGGTACAGACCTACTCTCTCACTGGTGCCATGAGCTAACTCTGAGGCAACCACATGTCTCCAGTACAGACCTACTCTCTCACTGGTGCCATGAGCTAACTCAGAGGCAACCACATGTCTCCAGTACAAACCTACTCTCTCACTGGTGCCAAGAGCTAACTCAGAGGCAACCACATGTCTCCCATACAGACCTACTTCTCACTGGTGCCATGAGCTAACTCAGAGGCAACCACATGTCTCCCGTACAGACCTACTCTCTCAGTGGTGCCATGAGCTAACTAAGAGACAACCACATGTCTCCCATACAGACCTACTCTCTCACTGGTGCCATGCGCTAACTCAGAGGCAACCACATGTCTCCCGTACAGATCTACTCTCTCACTGGTGCCATGAGCTAACTCAGAGGCAACCACACGCCTCCCGTACAGACCTACTCTCTCACTGGTGCCATGAGCTAACTCAGAGGCAACCACATGTCTCCCACACAGACCTACTCTCCCACTGGTGCCATGCGCTAACTCAGATGCAACCACATGTCTCCCGTACAGACCTACTCACTGGTGCAATGAGCTAACTCAGAGGCAACTACATGTCTCCCGTACAGACCTACTCTCTCACTGGTGCCAAGAGCTAACTCAGAGGCAACCACATGTCTCCCGTACAGACCAACTCTCTCACTGGTGCCATGATCTAACTCAGAGGCAACCACATGTCTCCCGTACAGACCTACTCTCTCACTGGTGCCATGAGCTAACTCAGAGGCAACCACATGTCTCCCGTACAGACCTACTCTCTCACTGGTACCATGAGAGGAAACCACATGTCTCCCGTACAGACCTATGTACTCTCTCACTGGTGCCATGAGATAACTCAGAGGCAACCACATGTCTCCCGTACAGACCTATTCTCTCACTGGTGCCATGAGCTAACTCAGAGGAAACCACATGTCTCCCGTACAGACCTATTCTCTCACTGGTGCCACGAGCTAACTCAGAGGAAACCACATGTCTCCCGTACAGACCTACTCTCTCACTGGTGCCATGAGCTAACTCAGAGGCAACCACATGTCTCCCATACAGACCTACATACTCTCTCACTGGTGCCATGAGCTAACTTAGAGGCAACCACATGTCTCCCATACAGACCTACATACTCTCTCAATGGTGCCATGAGCTAACTCAGAGGCAACCACATGTCTCCCGTACAGACCTACTCTCTCACTGGTGCCATGAGCTAACTCAGAGGCAACCACATGTCTCCCGTACAGAACTACTCTCTCACTGGTGCCATGAGCTAACTCAGAGGCAACCACATGTCTCCCGTACAGACTTACTCTCTCACTGGTGCCATGCGCTAACTCAGAGGCAACCACATGTCTCCCGTACAGACCTACTCTCTCACTGGTGCCATGAGCTAACTCAGAGGCAACCAAATGTCTCCCGTACAGACCTACTCTCTCACTGGTGCCATGAGCTAACTCAGAGGCAACCACATGTCTCCCGTACAGACCTACTCTCTCACTGGTGCCATGAGCTAACTCAGAGGCAACCACATGTCTCCCGTACAGACCTACTCTCTCACTGGTGCCATGAGCTAACTCAGAGGCAACCACATGTCTCCCGTACAGACCTACTCTCTCACTGGTGCCATGAGCTAACTCATAGGCAACCACATGTCTCCCGTACAGACCTACTCTCTCACTGGTGCCATGATCTAACTCAGAGGCAACCACATGTCTCCCGTACAGACCTACTCTCTCATTGGTGCCATGAGCTAAATCAGAGGCAACCACATGTCTCCCGTACAGACCTACTCTCTCACTGGTGCCATGAGCTAACTCAGAGGCAACCACATGTCTACCGTACAGACCTACTCTCTCACTGGCGCCATGAGCTAACTCAGAGGCAACCACATGTCTCCCGTACAGACCTACTCTCTCACTGTTGCCATGAGCTAACTAAGAGGCAACCACATGTCTCATGTACAGACCTACTCTCTCACTGGTGCCATTAGCTAACCCAGAGACAATCACATGTCTCCTGTACAGATCTACTCTCTCACTGGTGCCATGAGCTAACTCAGAGGCAACCACATGTCTCCCGCACAGACCTACTCTCCCACTGGTGCCATGAGCTAACTCAGAGGCAACCACATGTCTCTCATACAGACCTACTCTCCCACTGGTGCCATGAGCTAACTCAGAGACAACCACATGTCTCCCGTTAAGACCTACTCTCTCACTGGTGCCATGAGCTAACTCAGAGGCAACCACATGTCTCCCGTACAGACCTACTCTCTCACTGGTGCCATGAGCTAACTCAGAGGCAACCACATGTCTACCGTACAGACCTACTTTCTCACTGGTGCCATGAGCTAACTCAGAGGCAACCATATGTCTCCGGTACAGACCTACTCTCTCACTGGTGCCATGAGCTAACTCTGAGGCAACCACATGTCTCCAGTACAGATCTACTCTCTCACTGATGCCATGAGCTAACTCAGAGGCAACCACATGTCTCCAGTACAAACCTACTCTCTCACTGGTGCCAAGAGCTAACTCAGAGGCAACCACATGTCTCCCGTACAGACCTACTTCTCACTGGTGCCATGAGCTAACTCAGAGGCAACCACATGTCTCCCGTACAGACCTACTCTCTCAGTGGTGCCATGAGCTAACTCAGAGACAACCACATGTCTCCCATACAGACCTACTCTCTCACTGGTGCCATGCGCTAACTCAGAGGTACCCACATGTCTCCCGTACAGATCTACTCTCTCACTGGTGCCATGAGCTAACTCAGAGGCAACCACATGCCTCCCGTACAGACCTACTCTCTCACTGGTGCCATGAGCTAACTCAGAGGCAACCACATGTCTCCCACACAGACCTACTCTCCCACTGGTGCCATGAGCTAACTCAGAGGCAACCACATGTCTCCCATACAGACCTACTCACTGGTGCCATGAGCTAACTCAGAGGCAACTACGTGTCTCCCGTACAGACCTACTCTCTCACTGGTGCCATGAGCTAACTCAGAGGCAACCACATGTCTCCCGTACAGACCAACTCTCTCACTGGTGCCATGATCTAACTCAGAGGCAACCACATGTCTCCCGTACAGACCTACTTTCTCACTGGTGCCATGAGCTAACTCAGAGGCAACCACATGTCTCCCGTACAGACCTACTCTCTCACTGGTGCCATGAGAGGAAACCACATGTCTCCCGTACAGACCTATGTACTCTCTCACTGGTGCCATGAGATAACTCAGAGGCAACCACATGTCTCCCGTACAGACCTACTCTCTCACTGGTACCATGAGCTAACTCAGAGGCAACTACATGTCTCCCGTACAGACCTACTCTCTCACTGGTGCCATGAGCTAACTCAGAGGCAACCACATGTCTCCCGTACAGACCTACTCTCTCACTGGTGCCATGAGCTAACTCAGAGGTAACCACATGTTTCCCGTACAGACCTACACTCTCACGTGTGCCATGAGCTAACTCAGAGGTAACCACATGTCTCCTGTACAGACCTACTCTCTCACTGGTGCCACGAGCTAACTCAGAGGCAACCACATGTCTCCCGTACAGACCTACTCTCTCACTGGTGCCATGAGTTAACTCAGAGGCAACTACATGTCTCCCGTACAGACCTATGTACTCTCTCACTGGTGCCATGAGCTAACTCAGAGGCAACCACATGTCTCCCGTAAGGCCTACCCTCTCACTGGTGCCATGAGCTAACTCAGAGGCAACCACATGTCTCCTGTACAGACCTACTCTCTCACTGGTGCCACGAGCTAAGTCAGAGGCAACCACATGTCTCCCGTACAGACCTACTCTCTCACTGGTGCCATGAGCTAACTCAGAGGCAACCACATGTCTCCCGTACAGACCTACTCTCTCACTGGTGCCATGAGCTAACTCAGAGGCAACCACATGTCCCCCGTACAGACCTACTCTCTCACTGGTGCCATGAGCTAACTCAGAGGCAACCACATGTCTCCCGTACAGACCTACTCTCTCACTGGTGCCATGAGCTAACTCAGAGGCAACCACATGTCTACCTTACAGACCTACTCTCTCACTGGTACCATGAGCTAACTCAGAGGCAACCACATGTCTCCCGTACAGACCTACTCTCTCACTGGTGCCATGAGTTAACTCAGAGGCAACCACATGTCTCCCGTACAGACCTACTCTCTCACTGGTGCCATGCGCTAACTCAGAGGCAACCACATGTCTCCCGTACAGACCTACTCTCTCACTGGTGCCATGAGCTAACTCAGAGGCAACCACATGTCTCCCGTACAGACCTACTCTCTCACTGGTGCCATGAGCTAACTCAGAGGCAACCACATGTCTCCTGTACAGACCTACTCTCTCACTGGTGCCATGAGCTAACTCAGAGGCAACCACATGTCTCCCGTACAGACCTACTCTCTCACTGGTGCCATGAGCTAACTCAGAGGCAACCACATGTCTCTCGTACAGACCTATTCTCTCACTGGTGCCATGAGCTAACTCAGAGGCAACCACATGTCTCCCGTACAGACCTACTCTCCCACTGGTGCCATGAGCTAACTCAGAGACAACCACATGTCTCCTGTACAGACCTACTCTCTCACTGTTGCCATGAGCTAACTCAGAAGCAACCACATGTCTCCCGCACAGACCTACTCTCCCACTGGTGCCATGAGCTAACTCAGAGGCAACCACATTTCTCCCATACAGACCTACTCTCCCACTGGTGCCATGAGCTAACTCAGAGACAACCACATGTCTTCCGTTCAGACCTACTCTCTCACTGGTGCCATGAGCTAACTCAGAGGCAACCACATGTCTCCCGTACAGACCTACTCTCTCACTGGTGCCATGAGCTAACTTAGAGGCAACCACATGTCTCCCGTACAGACCTACTCTCTCACTGGTGCCATGAGCTGACTCAGAGGCAACCACATGTCTCCTGTACAGACCTACTCTCTCACTGGTACCATGAGCTAACTCAGAGGCAACCACATGTCTCCTGTACAGACCTACTCACTGGTGCCATGAACTAACTGAGAGGCAACCACGTGTCTCCCATACAGACCTACTCTCTCACTGGTGCCATGCGCTAACTCAGAAGCAACCACATGTCTCCCGCACAGACCTACTCTCCCACTGGTGCCATGAGCTAACTCAGAGGCAACCACATGTCTCCCATACAGACCTACTCTCCCACTGGTGCCATGAGCTAACTCAGAGACAACCACATGTCTTCCGTTCAGACCTACTCTCTCACTGGTGCCATGAGCTAACTCAGAGGCAACCACATGTCTCCCGTTCATACCTACCCTCCCACTGGTGCCATGAGCTAACTCAGAGACAACAACATGTCTCCCTTACAGACCTATTCTCTCACTGGTGCCATGAGCTAACTAAGAGACAACCACATGTCTCCCGTACAGACCTATTCTCTCACTGGTGCCATGAGCTAACTCAGAGGAAACCACATGTCTCCTGTACAGACCTACTCTCTCACTGGTGCCATGAGCTAACTCAGAGGCAACCACATGTCTCCCGTACAGAGCTACTCTCTCACTGGTGCCATGAGCTAACTTAGAGGCAACCACATGTCTCCCATACAGACCTACATACTCTCTCACTGGTGCCATGAGCTAACTCAGAGGCAACCACATGTCTCCCGTACAGACCTACTCTCTCACTGGTGCCATGAGCTAACTCAGAGGCAACCACATGTCTCCCACACAGACCTACTCTCCCACTGGTGCCATGAGCTAACTCAGAGGCAACCACATGTCTCCCATACAGACCTACTCACTGGTGCCATGAGCTAACTCAGAGGCAACTACGTGTCTCCCGTACAGACCTACTCTCTCACTGGTGCCATGAGCTAACTCAGAGGCAACCACATGTCTCCCGTACAGACCAACTCTCTCAGTGGTGCCATGATCTAACTCAGAGGCAACCACATGTCTCCCGTACAGACCTACTTTCTCACTGGTGCCATGAGCTAACTCAGAGGCAACCACATGTCTCCCGTACAGACCTACTCTCTCACTGGTGCCATGAGCTAACTCAGAGGCAACCACATGTCTACCGTACAGACCTACTCTCTCACTGGTGCCATGAGCTAACTCAGAGGCAACCATATGTCTCCGGTACAGACCTACTCTCTCACTGGTGCCATGAGCTAACTCTGAGGCAACCACATGTCTCCAGTACAGACCTACTCTCTCACTGATGCCATGAGCTAACTCAGAGGCAACCACATGTCTCCAGTACAAACCTACTCTCTCACTGATGCCAAGAGCTAACTCAGAGGCAACCACATGTCTCCCGTACAGACCTACTTCTCACTGGTGCCATGAGCTAACTCAGAGGCAACCACATGTCTCCCGTACAGACCTACTCTCTCAGTGGTGCCATGCGCTAACTCAGAGGTACCCACATGTCTCCCGTACAGATCTACTCTCTCACTGGTGCCATGAGCTAACTCAGAGGCAACCACATGCCTCCCGTACAGACCTACTCTCTCACTGGTGCCATGAGCTAACTCAGAGGCAACCACATGTCTCCCACACAGACCTACTCTCCCACTGGTGCCATGAGCTAACTCAGAGGCAACCACATGTCTCCCATACAGACCTACTCACTGGTGCCATGAGCTAACTCAGAGGCAACTACGTGTCTCCCGTACAGACCTACTCTCTCACTGGTGCCATGAGCTAACTCAGAGGCAACCACATGTCTCCCGTACAGACCAACTCTCTCACTGGTGCCATGATCTAACTCAGAGGCAACCACATGTCTCCCGTACAGACCTACTTTCTCACTGGTGCCATGAGCTAACTCAGAGGCAACCACATGTCTCCCGTACAGACCTACTCTCTCACTGGTGCCATGAGAGGAAACCACATGTCTCCCGTACAGACCTATGTACTCTCTCACTGGTGCCATGAGATAACTCAGAGGCAACCACATGTCTCCCGTACAGACCTACTCTCTCACTGGTGCCATGAGCTAACTCAGAGGCAACTACATGTCTCCCGTACAGACCTACTCTCTCACTGGTGCCATGAGCTAACTCAGAGGCAACCACATGTCTCCCGTACAGACCTACTCTCTCACTGGTGCCATGAGCTAACTCAGAGGTAACCACATGTTTCCCGTACAGACCTACACTCTCACGTGTGCCATGAGCTAATTCAGAGGTAACCACATGTCTCCTGTACAGACCTACTCTCTCACTGGTGCCACGAGCTAACTCAGAGGCAACCACATGTCTCCCGTACAGACCTACTCTCTTACTGGTGCCATGAGTTAACTCAGAGGCAACTACATGTCTCCCGTACAGACCTATGTACTCTCTCACTGGTGCCATGAGCTAACTCAGAGGCAACCACATGTCTCCCGTAAGGCCTACCCTCTCACTGGTGCCATGAGCTAACTCAGAGGCAACCACATGTCTCCTGTACAGACCTACTCTCTCACTGGTGCCACGAGCTAAGTCAGAGGCAACCACATGTCTCCCGTACAGACCTACTCTCTCACTGGTGCCATGAGCTAACTCAGAGGCAACCACATGTCTCCCGTACAGACCTACTCTCTCACTGGTGCCATGAGCTAACTCAGAGGCAACCACATGTCCCCCGTACAGACCTACTCTCTCACTGGTGCCATGAGCTAACTCAGAGGCAACCACATGTCTCCCGTACAGACCTACTCTCTCACTGGTGCCATGAGCTAACTCAGAGGCAACCACATGTCTACCATACAGACCTACTCTCTCACTGGTACCATGAGCTAACTCAGAGGCAACCACATGTCTCCCGTACAGACCTACTCTCTCACTGGTGCCATGAGTTAACTCAGAGGCAACCACATGTCTCCCGTACAGACCTACTCTCTCACTGGTGCCATGCGCTAACTCAGAGGCAACCACATGTCTCCCGTACAGACCTACTCTCTCACTGGTGCCATGAGCTAACTCAGAGGCAACCACATGTCTCCCGTACAGACCTACTCTCTCACTGGTGCCATGAGCTAACTCAGAGGCAACCACATGTCTCCTGTACAGACCTACTCTCTCACTGGTGCCATGAGCTAACTCAGAGGCAACCACATGTCTCCCGTACAGACCTACTCTCTCACTGGTGCCATGAGCTAACTCAGAGGCAACCACATGTCTCCCGTACAGACCTACTCTCTCACTGGTGTCATGAGCTAACTCAGAGGCAACCACATGTCTCCCACACAGACCTATTCTCCCACTGGTGCCATGAGCTAACTCAGAGGCAACCACATGTCTCCCGTACGGACCTACTCTCTCACTGGTGCCTTGAGCTAACTCAGAGGCAACCACATGTCTCCCGTACAGATCTACAACTCTCTCACTGGTGCCATGAGCTAACTCAGAGGCAACCACATGCCTCCCGTACAGACCTACTCTCTCACTGGTGCCATGAGCTAACTCAGAGGCAGCCACATGTCCCCCGCACAGACCTACCCTCCCACTGGTGCCATGAGCTAACTCAGAGGCAACCACATGTCTCCCGTACAGACCTACTCTCCCACTGGTGCCATGAGCTAACTCAGAGGCAACCACATGTCTCCCGTACAGACCTACTCTCTCACTGGTGCCATGAGCTAACTCAGAGGCAACCACATGTCTCCTGTACAGACCTACTCTCTCACTGGTGCCATGAGCAAATTCAGAGGCAACCACATGTCTCCTGTACAGACCTACTCTCTCACTGATACCATGAGCTAACTCAGAGGCATCTACATGTCTCCCATACAGACCTACTCACTGGTGCCATGAGCTAACTCAGAGGCAACTACGTGTCTCCCATACAGACCTAATCTCGGACTGGTGCCATGAGCTAACTCAGAGGCAACCACATGTCTCCCGTACAGACCTACTCTCTCACTGGTGCCATGAGAGGCAACCACATGTCTCCCGTACAGAGCTACTCTCTCACTGGTGCCATGAGCTAACTCAAAGGCAACCACATGTCTCCCGTAAGGTCTACTCTCTCACTGGTGCCATGACCTAACTCATAGGCAACCACATGTCTCCCGTACAGACCTACTCTCTCACTGGTGCCATGAGCTAACTCAGAGGCAACCACATGTCTCCCGTACAGACCTACTCTCTCACTGGTGCCATGAGCTAACTCAGAGGCAACCACATGTCTCCCGTACAGACCTACAACTCTCTCACTGGTGCCATGAGCTAACTCAGAGGCAACCACATGCCTCCCGTACAGACCTACTCTCTCACTGGTGCCATGAGCTAACTCAGAGGCAACCACATGTCTCCCGTACAGACCTACTCTCTCACTGGTGCCATGAGCTAACTCAGAGGCAACCACATGTCTCCCGTACAGACCTACTCTCTCACTGGTGCCATGAGCTAACTCAGAGGCAACCACATGTCTCCCGTACAGACCTACTCTCTCAATGGTGCCATGAGCTAACTCAGAGGCAACCACATATCTCCCGTACAGACCTACTCTCTCACTGGTGCCATGAGCTAACTCAGAGGCAACCACATGTCTCCCATACAGACCTACTCTCTCACTGGTGCCATGAGCTAACTCAGAGGCAACCACATGTCTACCGTACAGACCTATTCTCTCACTGGTGCCATGAGCTAATTCAGAGGCACCATATGTCTCCGGTACAGACCTACTCTCTCACTGGTGCCATGAGCTAACTCTGAGGCAACCACATGTCTCCAGTACAGACCTACTCTCTCACTGGTGCCATGAGCTAACTCAGAGGCAACCACATGTCTCCAGTACAAACCTACTCTCTCACTGGTGCCAAGAGCTAACTCAGAGGCAACCACATGTCTCCCATACAGACCTACTTCTCACTGGTGCCATGAGCTAACTCAGAGGCAACCACATGTCTCCCGTACAGACCTACTCTCTCAGTGGTGCCATGAGCTAACTAAGAGACAACCACATGTCTCCCATACAGACCTACTCTCTCACTGGTGCCATGCGCTAACTCAGAGGCAACCACATGTCTCCCGTACAGATCTACTCTCTCACTGGTGCCATGAGCTAACTCAGAGGCAACCACACGCCTCCCGTACAGACCTACTCTCTCACTGGTGCCATGAGCTAACTCAGAGGCAACCACATGTCTCCCACACAGACCTACTCTCCCACTGGTGCCATGCGCTAACTCAGATGCAACCACATGTCTCCCGTACAGACCTACTCACTGGTGCAATGAGCTAACTCAGAGGCAACTACATGTCTCCCGTACAGACCTACTCTCTCACTGGTGCCAAGAGCTAACTCAGAGGCAACCACATGTCTCCCGTACAGACCAACTCTCTCACTGGTGCCATGATCTAACTCAGAGGCAACCACATGTCTCCCGTACAGACCTACTCTCTCACTGGTGCCATGAGCTAACTCAGAGGCAACCACATGTCTCCCGTACAGACCTACTCTCTCACTGGTACCATGAGAGGAAACCACATGTCTCCCGTACAGACCTATGTACTCTCTCACTGGTGCCATGAGATAACTCAGAGGCAACCACATGTCTCCCGTACAGACCTATTCTCTCACTGGTGCCATGAGCTAACTCAGAGGAAACCACATGTCTCCCGTACAGACCTACTCTCTCACTGGTGCCATGAGCTAACTCAGAGGCAACCACATGTCTCCCATACAGACCTACATACTCTCTCACTGGTGCCATGAGCTAACTTAGAGGCAACCACATGTCTCCCATACAGACCTACATACTCTCTCACTGGTGCCATGAGCTAACTCAGAGGCAACCACATGTCTCCGTACAGACCTACTCTCTCACTGGTGCCATGAGCTAACTCAGAGGCAACCACATGTCTCCCGTACAGAACTACTCTCTTACTGGTGCAATGATCTAACTCAGAGGCAACCACATGTCTCCCGTACAGACCTACTCTCTCACTGGTGCCATGAGCTAACTCTGAGGCAACCACATGTCTCCCGTACAGACCTACTCTCTCACTGGTACCATGAGAGGAAACCACATGTCTCCCGTACAGACCTACTCTCTCACTGGTGCCATGAGATAACTCAGAGGAAACCACATGTCTCCCGTACAGACCTACTCTCTCACTGGTGCCATGAGCTAACTCAGAGGCAACCACATGTCTCCCATACAGACCTACATACTCTCTCACTGGTGCCATGAGCTAACTTAGAGGCAACCACATGTCTCCCATACAGACCTACATACTCTCTCAATGGTGCCATGAGCTAACTCAGAGGCAACCACATGTCTCCCGTACAGACCTACTCTCTCACTGGTGCCATGAGCTAACTCAGAGGCAACCACATGTCTCCCGTACAGAACTACTCTCTCACTGGTGCCATGAGCTAACTCAGAGGCAACCACATGTCTCCCGTACAGACTTACTCTCTCACTGGTGCCATGCGCTAACTCAGAGGCAACCACATGTCTCCCGTACAGACCTACTCTCTCACTGGTGCCATGAGCTAACTCAGAGGCAACCAAATGTCTCCCGTACAGACCTACTCTCTCACTGGTGCCATGAGCTAACTCAGAGGCAACCACATGTCTCCCGTACAGACCTACTCTCTCACTGGTGCCATGAGCTAACTCAGAGGCAACCACATGTCTCCCGTACAGACCTACTCTCTCACTGGTGCCATGAGCTAACTCAGAGGCAACCACATGTCTCCCGTACAGACCTACTCTCTCACTGGTGCCATGAGCTAACTCATAGGCAACCACATGTCTCCCGTACAGACCTACTCTCTCACTGGTGCCATGATCTAACTCAGAGGCAACCACATGTCTCCCGTACAGACCTACTCTCTCATTGGTGCCATGAGCTAAATCAGAGGCAACCACATGTCTCCCGTACAGACCTACTCTCTCACTGGTGCCATGAGCTAACTCAGAGGCAACCACATGTCTACCGTACAGACCTACTCTCTCACTGGCGCCATGAGCTAACTCAGAGGCAACCACATGTCTCCCGTACAGACCTACTCTCTCACTGTTGCCATGAGCTAACTAAGAGGCAACCACATGTCTCATGTACAGACCTACTCTCTCACTGGTGCCATTAGCTAACCCAGAGACAATCACATGTCTCCTGTACAGATCTACTCTCTCACTGGTGCCATGAGCTAACTCAGAGGCAACCACATGTCTCCCGCACAGACCTACTCTCCCACTGGTGCCATGAGCTAACTCAGAGGCAACCACATGTCTCTCATACAGACCTACTCTCCCACTGGTGCCATGAGCTAACTCAGAGACAACCACATGTCTCCCGTTAAGACCTACTCTCTCACTGGTGCCATGAGCTAACTCAGAGGCAACCACATGTCTCCCGTACAGACCTACTCTCTCACTGGTGCCATGAGCTAACTCAGAGGCAACCACATGTCTACCGTACAGACCTACTCTCTCACTGGTGCCATGAGCTAACTCAGAGGCAACCATATGTCTCCGGTACAGACCTACTCTCTCACTGGTGCCATGAGCTAACTCTGAGGCAACCACATGTCTCCAGTACAGACCTACTCTCTCACTGATGCCATGAGCTAACTCAGAGGCAACCACATGTCTCCAGTACAAACCTACTCTCTCACTGGTGCCAAGAGCTAACTCAGAGGCAACCACATGTCTCCCGTACAGACCTACTTCTCACTGGTGCCATGAGCTAACTCAGAGGCAACCACATGTCTCCCGTACAGACCTACTCTCTCAGTGGTGCCATGAGCTAACTCAGAGACAACCACATGTCTCCCATACAGACCTACTCTCTCACTGGTGCCATGCGCTAACTCAGAGGTACCCACATGTCTCCCGTACAGATCTACTCTCTCACTGGTGCCATGAGCTAACTCAGAGGCAACCACATGCCTCCCGTACAGACCTACTCTCTCACTGGTGCCATGAGCTAACTCAGAGGCAACCACATGTCTCCCACACAGACCTACTCTCCCACTGGTGCCATGAGCTAACTCAGAGGCAACCACATGTCTCCCATACAGACCTACTCACTGGTGCCATGAGCTAACTCAGAGGCAACTACGTGTCTCCCGTACAGACCTACTCTCTCACTGGTGCCATGAGCTAACTCAGAGGCAACCACATGTCTCCCGTACAGACCAACTCTCTCACTGGTGCCATGATCTAACTCAGAGGCAACCACATGTCTCCCGTACAGACCTACTTTCTCACTGGTGCCATGAGCTAACTCAGAGGCAACCACATGTCTCCCGTACAGACCTACTCTCTCACTGGTACCATGAGAGGAAACCACATGTCTCCCGTACAGACCTATGTACTCTCTCACTGGTGCCATGAGATAACTCAGAGGCAACCACATGTCTCCCGTACAGACCTACTCTCTCACTGGTACCATGAGCTAACTCAGAGGCAACTACATGTCTCCCGTACAGACCTACTCTCTCACTGGTGCCATGAGCTAACTCAGAGGCAACCACATGTCTCCCGTACAGACCTACTCTCTCACTGGTGCCATGAGCTAACTCAGAGGTAACCACATGTTTCCCGTACAGACCTACACTCTCACGTGTGCCATGAGCTAACTCAGAGGTAACCACATGTCTCCTGTACAGACCTACTCTCTCACTGGTGCCACGAGCTAACTCAGAGGCAACCACATGTCTCCCGTACAGACCTACTCTCTCACTGGTGCCATGAGTTAACTCAGAGGCAACTACATGTCTCCCGTACAGACCTATGTACTCTCTCACTGGTGCCATGAGCTAACTCAGAGGCAACCACATGTCTCCCGTAAGGCCTACCCTCTCACTGGTGCCATGAGCTAACTCAGAGGCAACCACATGTCTCCTGTACAGACCTACTCTCTCACTGGTGCCACGAGCTAAGTCAGAGGCAACCACATGTCTCCCGTACAGACCTACTCTCTCACTGGTGCCATGAGCTAACTCAGAGGCAACCACATGTCTCCCGTACAGACCTACTCTCTCACTGGTGCCATGAGCTAACTCAGAGGCAACCACATGTCCCCCGTACAGACCTACTCTCTCACTGGTGCCATGAGCTAACTCAGAGGCAACCACATGTCTCCCGTACAGACCTACTCTCTCACTGGTGCCATGAGCTAACTCAGAGGCAACCACATGTCTACCTTACAGACCTACTCTCTCACTGGTACCATGAGCTAACTCAGAGGCAACCACATGTCTCCCGTACAGACCTACTCTCTCACTGGTGCCATGAGTTAACTCAGAGGCAACCACATGTCTCCCGTACAGACCTACTCTCTCACTGGTGCCATGCGCTAACTCAGAGGCAACCACATGTCTCCCGTACAGACCTACTCTCTCACTGGTGCCATGAGCTAACTCAGAGGCAACCACATGTCTCCCGTACAGACCTACTCTCTCACTGGTGCCATGAGCTAACTCAGAGGCAACCACATGTCTCCTGTACAGACCTACTCTCTCACTGGTGCCATGAGCTAACTCAGAGGCAACCACATGTCTCCCGTACAGACCTACTCTCTCACTGGTTCCATGAGCTAACTCAGAGGCAACCACATGTCTCTCGTACAGACCTATTCTCTCACTGGTGCCATGAGCTAACTCAGAGGCAACCACATGTCTCCCGTACAGACCTACTCTCCCACTGGTGACATGAGCTAACTCAGAGACAACCACATGTCTCCTGTACAGACCTACTCTCTCACTGTTGCCATGAGCTAACTCAGAAGCAACCACATGTCTCCCGCACAGACCTACTCTCCCACTGGTGCCATGAGCTAACTCAGAGGCAACCACATTTCTCCCATACAGACCTACTCTCCCACTGGTGCCATGAGCTAACTCAGAGACAACCACATGTCTTCCGTTCAGACCTACTCTCTCACTGGTGCCATGAGCTAACTCAGAGGCAACCACATGTCTCCCGTACAGACCTACTCTCTCACTGGTGCCATGAGCTAACTTAGAGGCAACCACATGTCTCCCGTACAGACCTACTCTCTCACTGGTGCCATGAGCTGACTCAGAGGCAACCACATGTCTCCTGTACAGACCTACTCTCTCACTGGTACCATGAGCTAACTCAGAGGCAACCACATGTCTCCTGTACAGACCTACTCACTGGTGCCATGAACTAACTGAGAGGCAACCACGTGTCTCCCATACAGACCTACTCTCTCACTGGTGCCATGCGCTAACTCAGAAGCAACCACATGTCTCCCGCACAGACCTACTCTCCCACTGGTGCCATGAGCTAACTCAGAGGCAACCACATGTCTCCCATACAGACCTACTCTCCCACTGGTGCCATGAGCTAACTCAGAGACAACCACATGTCTTCCGTTCAGACCTACTCTCTCACTGGTGCCATGAGCTAACTCAGAGGCAACCACATGTCTCCCGTTCATACCTACCCTCCCACTGGTGCCATGAGCTAACTCAGAGACAACAACATGTCTCCCTTACAGACCTATTCTCTCACTGGTGCCATGAGCTAACTAAGAGACAACCACATGTCTCCCGTACAGACCTATTCTCTCACTGGTGCCATGAGCTAACTCAGAGGAAACCACATGTCTCCTGTACAGACCTACTCTCTCACTGGTGCCATGAGCTAACTCAGAGGCAACCACATGTCTCCCGTACAGAGCTACTCTCTCACTGGTGCCATGAGCTAACTTAGAGGCAACCACATGTCTCCCATACAGACCTACATACTCTCTCACTGGTGCCATGAGCTAACTCAGAGGCAACCACATGTCTCCCGTACAGACCTACTCTCTCACTGGTGCCATGAGCTAACTCAGAGGCAACCACATGTCTCCCACACAGACCTACTCTCCCACTGGTGCCATGAGCTAACTCAGAGGCAACCACATGTCTCCCATACAGACCTACTCACTGGTGCCATGAGCTAACTCAGAGGCAACTACGTGTCTCCCGTACAGACCTACTCTCTCACTGGTGCCATGAGCTAACTCAGAGGCAACCACATGTCTCCCGTACAGACCAACTCTCTCAGTGGTGCCATGATCTAACTCAGAGGCAACCACATGTCTCCCGTACAGACCTACTTTCTCACTGGTGCCATGAGCTAACTCAGAGGCAACCACATGTCTCCCGTACAGACCTACTCTCTCACTGGTGCCATGAGCTAACTCAGAGGCAACCACATGTCTACCGTACAGACCTACTCTCTCACTGGTGCCATGAGCTAACTCAGAGGCAACCATATGTCTCCGGTACAGACCTACTCTCTCACTGGTGCCATGAGCTAACTCTGAGGCAACCACATGTCTCCAGTACAGACCTACTCTCTCACTGATGCCATGAGCTAACTCAGAGGCAACCACATGTCTCCAGTACAAACCTACTCTCTCACTGGTGCCAAGAGCTAACTCAGAGGCAACCACATGTCTCCCGTACAGACCTACTCTCTCAGTGGTGCCATGCGCTAACTCAGAGGTACCCACATGTCTCCCGTACAGATCTACTCTCTCACTGGTGCCATGAGCTAACTCAGAGGCAACCACATGCCTCCCGTACAGACCTACTCTCTCACTGGTGCCATGAGCTAACTCAGAGGCAACCACATGTCTCCCACACAGACCTACTCTCCCACTGGTGCCATGAGCTAACTCAGAGGCAACCACATGTCTCCCATACAGACCTACTCACTGGTGCCATGAGCTAACTCAGAGGCAACTACGTGTCTCCCGTACAGACCTACTCTCTCACTGGTGCCATGAGCTAACTCAGAGGCAACCACATGTCTCCCGTACAGACCAACTCTCTCACTGGTGCCATGATCTAACTCAGAGGCAACCACATGTCTCCCGTACAGACCTACTTTCTCACTGGTGCCATGAGCTAACTCAGAGGCAACCACATGTCTCCCGTACAGACCTACTCTCTCACTGGTGCCATGAGAGGAAACCACATGTCTCCCGTACAGACCTATGTACTCTCTCACTGGTGCCATGAGATAACTCAGAGGCAACCACATGTCTCCCGTACAGACCTACTCTCTCACTGGTGCCATGAGCTAACTCAGAGGCAACTACATGTCTCCCGTACAGACCTACTCTCTCACTGGTGCCATGAGCTAACTCAGAGGCAACCACATGTCTCCCGTACAGACCTACTCTCTCACTGGTGCCATGAGCTAACTCAGAGGTAACCACATGTTTCCCGTACAGACCTACACTCTCACGTGTGCCATGAGCTAACTCAGAGGTAACCACATGTCTCCTGTACAGACCTACTCTCTCACTGGTGCCACGAGCTAACTCAGAGGCAACCACATGTCTCCCGTACAGACCTACTCTCTTACTGGTGCCATGAGTTAACTCAGAGGCAACTACATGTCTCCCGTACAGACCTATGTACTCTCTCACTGGTGCCATGAGCTAACTCAGAGGCAACCACATGTCTCCCGTAAGGCCTACCCTCTCACTGGTGCCATGAGCTAACTCAGAGGCAACCACATGTCTCCTGTACAGACCTACTCTCTCACTGGTGCCACGAGCTAAGTCAGAGGCAACCACATGTCTCCCGTACAGACCTACTCTCTCACTGGTGCCATGAGCTAACTCAGAGGCAACCACATGTCTCCCGTACAGACCTACTCTCTCACTGGTGCCATGAGCTAACTCAGAGGCAACCACATGTCCCCCGTACAGACCTACTCTCTCACTGGTGCCATGAGCTAACTCAGAGGCAACCACATGTCTCCCGTACAGACCTACTCTCTCACTGGTGCCATGAGCTAACTCAGAGGCAACCACATGTCTACCATACAGACCTACTCTCTCACTGGTACCATGAGCTAACTCAGAGGCAACCACATGTCTCCCGTACAGACCTACTCTCTCACTGGTGCCATGAGTTAACTCAGAGGCAACCACATGTCTCCCGTACAGACCTACTCTCTCACTGGTGCCATGCGCTAACTCAGAGGCAACCACATGTCTCCCGTACAGACCTACTCTCTCACTGGTGCCATGAGCTAACTCAGAGGCAACCACATGTCTCCCGTACAGACCTACTCTCTCACTGGTGCCATGAGCTAACTCAGAGGCAACCACATGTCTCCTGTACAGACCTACTCTCTCACTGGTGCCATGAGCTAACTCAGAGGCAACCACATGTCTCCCGTACAGACCTACTCTCTCACTGGTGCCATGAGCTAACTCAGAGGCAACCACATGTCTCTCGTACAGACCTATTCTCTCACTGGTGCCATGAGCTAACTCAGAGGCAACCACATGTCTCCCGTACAGACCTACTCTCCCACTGGTGCCATGAGCTAACTCAGAGGCAACCACATGTCTCCCGTCCAGACCTACTCTCTCTCTGGTGCCATGAGCTAACTCAGAGGCAACCACCTGTCTCCCGTACAGACCTACTCTCTCACTGGTGCCATGAGCTAACTAAGAGGCAACCACATGTCTCCCATACAGACCTACTCTCTCACTGGTGCCATGAGCTAACTAAGAGGCAACCACATGTCTCCCGTACAGACCTACTCTCTCACTGGTGCCATTAGCTAACTCAGAGACAACCACATGTCTCCTGTACAGACCTACTCTCTCACTGTTGCCATGAGCTAACTCAGAAGCAACCACATGTCTCCCGCACAGACCTACTCTCCCACTGGTGCCATGAGCTAACTCAGAGGCAACCACATTTCTCCCATACAGACCTACTCTCCCACTGGTGCCATGAGCTAACTCAGAGACAACCACATGTCTTCCGTTCAGACCTACTCTCTCACTGGTGCCATGAGCTAACTCAGAGTCAACCACATGTCTCCCGTACAGACCTACTCTCTCACTGGTGCCATGAGCTAACTTAGAGGCAACCACATGTCTCCCGTACAGACCTACTCTCTCACTGGTGCCATGAGCTGACTCAGAGGCAACCACATGTCTCCTGTACAGACCTACTCTCTCACTGGTACCATGAGCTAACTCAGAGGCAACCACATGTCTCCTGTACAGACCTACTCACTGGTGCCATGAACTAACTGAGAGGCAACCACGTGTCTCCCATACAGACCTACTCTCTCACTGGTGCCATGCGCTAATTCAGAAGCAACCACATGTCTCCCGCACAGACCTACTCTCCCACTGGTGCCATGAGCTAACTCAGAGGCAACCACATGTCTCCCATACAGACCTACTCTCCCACTGGTGCCATGAGCTAACTCAGAGACAACCACATGTCTTCCGTTCAGACCTACTCTCTCACTGGTGCCATGAGCTAACTCAGAGGCAACCACATGTCTCCCGTTCAGACCTACCCTCCCACTGGTGCCATGAGCTAACTCAGAGACAACAACATGTCTCCCTTACAGACCTATTCTCTCACTGGTGCCATGAGCTAACTAAGAGACAACCACATGTCTCCCGTACAGACCTATTCTCTCACTGGTGCCATGAGCTAACTCAGAGGAAACCACATGTCTCCTGTACAGACCTACTCTCTCACTGGTGCCATGAGCTAACTCAGAGGCAACCACATGTCTCCCGTACAGAGCTACTCTCTCACTGGTGCCATGAGCTAACTTAGAGGCAACCACATGTCTCCCATACAGACCTACATACTCTCTCACTGGTGCCATGAGCTAACTCAGAGGCAACCACATGTCTCCCGTACAGACCTACTCTCTCACTGGTGCCATGAGCTAACTCAGAGGCAACCACATGTCTCCCACACAGACCTACTCTCCCACTGGTGCCATGAGCTAACTCAGAGGCAACCACATGTCTCCCATACAGACCTACTCACTGGTGCCATGAGCTAACTCAGAGGCAACTACGTGTCTCCCGTACAGACCTACTCTCTCACTGGTGCCATGAGCTAACTCAGAGGCAACCACATGTCTCCCGTACAGACCAACTCTCTCAGTGGTGCCATGATCTAACTCAGAGGCAACCACATGTCTCCCGTACAGACCTACTTTCTCACTGGTGCCATGAGCTAACTCAGAGGCAACCACATGTCTCCCGTACAGACCTACTCTCTCACTGGTGCCATGAGAGGAAACCACATGTCTCCCGTACAGACCTATGTACTCTCTCACTGGTGCCATGAGATAACTCAGAGGCAACCACATGTCTCCCGTACAGACCTACTCTCTCACTGGTGCCATGAGCTAACTCAGAGGCAACTACATGTCTCCCGTACAGACCTACTCTCTCACTGGTGCCATGAGCTAATTCAGAGGCAACCACATGTCTCCCGTACAGACCTACTCTCTCACTGGTGCCATGAGCTAACTCAGAGGTAACCACATGTTTCCCGTACAGACCTACACTCTCACGTGTGCCATGAGCTAACTCAGAGGTAACCACATGTCTCCTGTACAGACCTACTCTCTCACTGGTGCCACGAGCTAACTCAGAGGCAACCACATGTCTCCCGTACAGACCTACTCTCTCACTGGTGCCATGAGTTAACTCAGAGGCAACTACATGTCTCCCGTACAGACCTATGTACTCTCTCACTGGTGCCATGAGCTAACTCAGAGGCAACCACATGTCTCCCGTAAGGCCTACCCTCTCACTGGTGTCATGAGCTAACTCAGAGGCAACCACATGTCTCCTGTACAGACCTACTCTCTCACTGGTGCCATGAGCTAACTCAGAGGCAACCACATGTCTCCCGTACAGACCTACTCTCTCACTGGTGCCATGAGCTAACTCAGAGGCAACCACATGTCTCCCGTACAGACCTACTCTCTCACTGGTGCCATGAGCTAACTCAGAGGCAACCACATGTCCCCCGTACAGACCTACTCTCTCACTGGTGCCATGAGCTAACTCAGAGGCAACCACATGTCTCCCGTACAGACCTACTCTCTCACTGGTGCCATGAGCTAACTCAGAGGCAACCACATGTCTACCATACAGACCTACTCTCTCACTGGTACCATGAGCTAACTCAGAGGCAACCACATGTCTCCCGTACAGACCTACTCTCTCACTGGTGCCATGAGTTAACTCAGAGGCAACCACATGTCTCCCGTACAGACCTACTCTCTCACTGGTGCCATGCGCTAACTCAGAGGCAACCACATGTCTCCCGTACAGAACTACTCTCTCACTGGTGCCATGAGCTAACTCAGAGGCAACCACATGTCTCCCGTACAGACCTACTCTCTCACTGGTGCCATGAGCTAACTCAGAGGCAACCACATGTCTCCTGTACAGACCTACTCTCTCACTGGTGCCATGAGCTAACTCAGAGGCAACCACATGTCTCCCGTACAGACCTACTCTCTCACTGGTGCCATGAGCTAACTCAGAGGCAACCACATGTCTCTCGTACAGACCTATTCTCTCACTGGTGCCATGAGCTAACTCAGAGGCAACCACATGTCTCCCGTACAGACCTACTCTCCCACTGGTGCCATGAGCTAACTCAGAGGCAACCACATGTCTCCCGTCCAGACCTACTCTCTCACTGGTGCCATGAGCTAACTCAGAGGCAACCACCTGTCTCCCGTACAGACCTACTCTCTCACTGGTGCCATGAGCTAACTAAGAGGCAACCACATGTCTCCCGTACAGACCTACTCTCTCACTGGTGCCATGAGCTAACTAAGAGGCAACCACATGTCTCCCGTACAGACCTACTCTCTCACTGGTGCCATTAGCTAACTCAGAGACAACCACATGTCTCCTGTACAGACCTACTCTCTCACTGTTGCCATGAGCTAACTCAGAAGCAACCACATGTCTCCCGCACAGACCTACTCTCCCACTGGTGCCATGAGCTAACTCAGAGGCAACAACATTTCTCCCATACAGACTTACTCTCCCACTGGTGCCATGAGCTAACTCAGAGACAACCACATGTCTTCCGTTCAGACCTACTCTCTCACTGGTGCCATGAGCTAACTCAGAGGCAACCACATGTCTCCCGTACAGACCTACTCTCTCACTGGTGCCATGAGCTAACTCAGAGGCAACCACATGTCTCCCGTACAGACCTACTCTCTCACTGGTGCCATGAGCTGACTCAGAGGCAACCACATGTCTCCTGTACAGACCTACTCTCTCACTGGTACCATGAGCTAACTCAGAGGCAACCACATGTCTCATGTACAGACCTACTAACTGGTGCCATGAACTAACTGAGAGGCAACCACGTGTCTCCCATACAGACCTACTCTCTCACTGGTGCCATGCGCTAACTCAGAAGCAACCACATGTCTCCCGCACAGACCTACTCTCCCACTGGTGCCATGAGCTAACTCAGAGGCAACCACATGTCTCCCATACAGACCTACTCTCCCACTGGTGCCATGAGCTAACTCAGAGACAACCACATGTCTTCCGTTCAGACCTACTCTCTCACTGGTGCCATGAGCTAACTCAGAGGCAACCACATGTCTCCCGTTCAGACCTACCCTCCCACTGGTGCCATGAGCTAACTCAGAGACAACAACATGTCTCCCTTACAGACCTATTCTCTCACTGGTGCCATGAGCTAACTAAGAGACAACCACATGTCTCCAGTACAGACCTATTCTCTCACTGGTGCCATGAGCTAACTCAGAGGAAACCACATGTCTCCTGTACAGACCTACTCTCTCACTGGTGCCATGAGCTAACTCAGAGGCAACCACATGTCTCCCGTACAGAGCTACTCTCTCACTGGTGCCATGAGCTAACTTAGAGGCAACCACATGTCTCCCATACAGACCTACATACTCTCTCACTGGTGCCATGAGCTAACTCAGAGGCAACCACATGTCTCCCGTACAGACCTACTCTCTCACTGGTGCCATGAGTTAACTCAGAGACAACTACATGTCTCCCGTACAGAACTACTCTCTCACTGGTGCCATGAGCTAACTCAGAGGCAACCACATGTCTCCCGTACGGACCTACTCTCTCACTGGTGCCATGCGCTAACTCAGAGGCAACCACATGTCTCCCGTACAGACCTACTCTCTCACTGGTGCCATGAGCTAACTCAGAGGCAACCAAATGTCTCCCGTACAGACCTACTCTCTCACTGGTGCCATGAGCTAACTCAGAGGCAACCACATGTCTCCCGTACAGACCTACTCTCTCACTGGTGCCATGAGCTAACTCAGAGGCAACCACATGTCTCCCGTACAGACCTACTCTCTCACTGGTGCCATGAGCTAACTCAGAGGCAACCACATGTCTCCCGTACAGACCTACTCTCTCACTGGTGCCATGAGCTAACTCAGAGGCAACCACATGTCTCCTGTACAGACCTACTCTCTCACTGGTGCCATGAGCTAACTCATAGGCAACCACATGTCTCCCGTACAGACCTACTCTCTCACTGGTGCCATGATCTAACTCAGAGGCAACCACATGTCTCCCGTACAGACCTACTCTCTCATTGGTGCCATGAGCTAACTCAGAGGCAACCACATGTCTCCCGTACAGACCTACTCTCTCACTGATGCCATGAGCTAACTCAGAGGCAACCACATGTCTCCCGTACAGACCTACTCTCTCACTAGCGTCATGAGCTAACTCAGAGGCAACCACATGTCTCCCGTACAGACCTACTCTCTCACTGGTGACATGAGCTAACTAAGAGGCAACCACATGTCTCATGTAGAGACCTACACTCTCACTGGTGCCATTAGCTAACCCAGAGACAATCACATGTCTCCTGTACAGATCTACTCTCTCACTGGTGCCATGAGCTAACTCAGAGGCAACCACATGTCTCCCGCACAGACCTACTCTCCCACTGGTGCCATGAGCTAACTCAGAGGCAACCACATGTCTCCCATACAGACCTACTCTCCCACTGGTGCCATGAGCTAACTCAGAGACAACCACATGTCTCCCGTTCAGACCTACTCTCTCACTGGTGCCATGAGCTAACTCAGAGGCAACCACATGTCTCCCGTACAGACCTACTCTCTCACTGGTGCCATGAGCTAACTCAGAGGCAACCACATGTCTCCCGTACAGACCTGCTCTCTCACTGGTGCCATGAACTAACTCAGAGGCAACCACATGTCTCCCGTACAGACCTATTCTCCCACTGGTGCCATGAGCTAACTCAGAGACAACCACATGTCTCCCTTACAGACCTATTCTCTCACTGGTGCCATGAGCTAACTAAGAGGCAACCACATGTCTCACGTACAGACCTATTCTCTCACAGGTGCCATGAGCTAACTCAGAGGAAACCACATGTCTCCTGTACAGACCTACTCTCTCACTGGTGCCATGAGCTAACTCAGAGGCAACCACATGTCTCCCGTACAGAGCTACTCTCTCACTGGTGCCATGAGCTAACTTAGAGGCAACCACATGTCTCCCATACAAACCTACTCTCTCACTGGTGCCATGAGCTAACTCAGAAGCAACCACATTTCTCCTGTACAGACCTACTCTACCACTGGTGCCATGAGCTAACTCAGACGCAACCACATGTCTCCCGTACAGACCTACAACTCTCTCACTGGTGCCATGAGCTAACTCAGAGGCAACCACATGCCTTCCGTACAGACCTACTCTCTCACTGGTGCTATGAGCTAACTCAGAGGCAACCACATGTCTCCCGCACAGACCTACTCTCCCACTGGTGCCATGAGCTAACTCAGAGGCAACCACATGTCTCCCGTACAGACCTACTCTCCCACTGGTGCCATGAGCTAACTCAGAGACAACCACATGTCTCCCTTACAGACCTATTTTCTCACTGGTGCCATGAGCTAACTAAGAGGCAACCACATGTCTCCCGTACAGACCTATTCTCTCATTGGTGCCATGAGCTAACTCAGAGGAAACCACATGTCTCCTGTACAGACCTACTCTCTCACTGGTACCATGAGCTAACTCAGAGGCAACCACATGTCTCCTGTACAGAGCTACTCTCTCACTGGTGCCATGAGCTAACTTAGAGGCAACCACATGTCTCCCATACAAACCTACTCTCTCACTGGTGCCATGAGCTAACTCAGAAGCAACCACATGTCTCCTGTACAGACCTACTCTACCACTGGTGCCATGAGCTAACTCAGACGCAACCACATGTCTCCCGTACAGACCTACAACTCTCTCACTGGTGCTATGAGCTAACTCAGAGGCAACCACATGTCTCCCGCACAGACCTACTCTGCCACTGGTGCCATGAGCTAACTCAGAGGCAACAACATGTCTCCCGTACAGACCTACTCTCCCACTGGTGCCATGAGCTACTTAGAGACAACCACATGTCTCCCGTTCAGACCTACTCTCTCACTGGTGCCATGAGCTAACTCAGAGGCAACCACATGTCTCCCGTACAGACCTACTCTCTCACTGGTGCCATGAGCTAATTCAGAGGTAACCACATGTCTCCCGTACAGATCTACTCTCTCACTGGTGCCATGAGCAAATTCAGAGGCAACCACATGTCTCCTGTACAGACCTACTCTCTCACTGATACCATGAGCTAACTCAGAGGCAACCACATGTCTCCCGTACAGACCTACTCACTGGTGCCATGAGCTAACTCAGAGGCAACTACGTGTCTCCCATACAGACCTACTCTCTCACTGGTGCCATGAGCTAACTCAGAGGCAACCACATGTCTCCCGTACAGACCTACTCTCTCACTGGTGCCATGATCTAACTCAGAAGCAATGACATGTCTCCCGTACAGACCTACTCTCTCACTGGTGCCATGAGCTAACTCAGAGGCAACCACATGTCTTCCGTACAGACCTACTCTCTCACTGGCGCCATGAACTAACTCAGAGGCAACCACATGTCTCCCGTACAGACTTACTCTCTCACTGGTGACATGAGCTAACTAAGAGGCAACCACATGTCTCCCGTACAGACCTACTCTCTCACTGGTGCCATGAGCTAACTCAGAGGCAACCACATGCCTCCCGTACAGACCTACTCTCTCACTGGTGCCATGAGCTAACTCAGAGGTAACCACATGTCTCCCGCACAGATCTACTCTCCCACTGGTGCCATGAGCTAACTCAGAGACAACCACATGTCTCCCGTTCAGACCTACTCTCTCACTGGTGCCATGAGCTAACTCAGAGGCAACCACATGTCTCCCGTACAGACCTACTCTCTCACTGGTGCCATGAGAGGCAACCACATGTCTCCCGTACAGACCTATGTACTCTCTCACTGGTACCATGAGCTAACTCAGAGGCAACCACATGTCTCCTGTACAGACCTACTCTCTCACTGGTGCCATGAGCTAACTCAGAGGCAACCACATGTCTCCTGTATAGACCTACTCTCTCACTGGTACCATGAGCTAACTCAGAGGCAACCACATGTCTCCCGTAAGGCCTACTCTCTCACTGGTGCCATGAGCTAACTCAGAGGCAACCACATGTCTCCCGTACAGACCTACTCTCTCACTGGTGCCATGAGCTAACTCAGAGGCAACCACATGTCTCCCGTACAGACCTACTCTCTCACTTGTGCCATGAGCTAACTAAGAGGCAACCACATGTCTCCCGTACAGATCTACTCTCTCACTGGTGCCATGAGCTACCTCAGAGGCAACCACATGTCTCCCATACAGACCTACTCTCTAACTGGTGCCATGAGCTAACTCAGAGGCAACCACATGTCTCCCGTACAGACCTACTCTCTCACTGGTGCCATGATCTAACTCAGAGGCAACGACATGTCTCCCGTTCAGACCTACTCTCTCACTGGTGCCATGAGCTAATTCAGAGGCAACCACATGTCTCCCGTACAGACCTACTCTCTCACTGGTGCCATGAGAGGCAACCACATGTCTCCCGTACAGACCTACTCTCTCACTGGTGCCATGAGCTAACTCAGAGGCAACCACATTTCTCCCGTAAGGTCTACTCTCTCACTGGTGCCATGACCTAACTCAGAGGCAACCACATGTCTCCCGTACAGACCTACTCCCTCACTGGTGCCATGAGCTAACTCAGAGGCAACCACATGTCTCCCGTACAGACCTACTGTCTCACTGGTGCCATGACCTAACTCAGAGGCAACCACATGTCTCCCGTACAGACCTACTCCCTCACTGGTGCCATGAGCTAACTCAGAGGCAACCACATGTCTCCCGTACAGACCTACTCTCTCACTGGTGCCATGAGCTAACTCAGAGGCAACCACATGTCTCCCATACAGACCAACTCTCTCACTGGTGCCATGCGCTAACTCAGAGGCAACCACATGTCTCCCGTAGAGACCTACTCTCTCACTGGTCCCATAAGCTAACTCAGAGGCAACCACATGTCTCCCGTACAGACCTACTCTCTCACTGCTGCCATGAGCTAACTCAGAGGCAACCACATGTCTCCCGTACAGACCTAATCTCTCACTGGTGCCATGAGCTAACTCAGAGGCAACCACATGTCTCCCGTACAGACCTACTCTCTCACTGGTGCCATGAGCTAACTCAGAGGCAACCACATGTCTCCCGTACAGACCTACTCTCTAACTGGTGCCATGAGCTAACTCAGATGCAAACACATGTCTCCCTTACAGACCTACTCTCTCACTTGTGCCATGAGCTAACTCAGAGGCAACCACATGTCTCCCGTACAGACCTACTCTCTCACTGGTGCCATGAGCTAACTCAGAGGCAACCACTTGTCTCCCGTACAGACCTACTCTCTCACTGGTGCCATGATCTAACTCAGAAGCAATGACATGTCTCCCGTACAGACCTACTCTCTCACTGGTGCCATGAGCTAACTCAGAGGCAACCACATGTCTTCCGTACAGACCTACTCTCTCACTGGCGCCATGAACTAACTTAGAGGCAACCACATGTCTCCCGTACAGACTTACTCTCTCACTGGTGACATGAGCTAACTAAGAGGCAACCACATGTCTCCCGTACAGACCTACTCTCTCACTGGTGCCATGAGCTAACTCAGAGGCAACCACATGCCTCCCGTACAGACCTACTCTCTCACTGGTGCCATGAGCTAAAACAGAGGCAACCACATGTCTCCCGCACAGATCTACTCTCCCACTGGTGCCATGAGCTAACTCAGAGACAACCACATGTCTCTCGTTCAGACCTACTCTCTCACTGGTGCCATGAGCTAACTCAGAGGCAACCACATGTCTCCCGTACAGACCTACTCTCTCACTGGTGCCATGAGAGGCAACCACATGTCTCCCGTACAGACCTATGTACTCTCTCACTGGTACCATGAGCTAACTCAGAGGCAACCACATGTCTCCTGTACAGACCTACTCTCTCACTGGTGCCATGAGCTAACTCAGAGGCAACCACATGTCTCCTGTATAGACCTACTCTCTCACTGGTACCATGAGCTAACTCAGAGGCAACCACATGTCTCCCGTAAGGCCTACTCTCTCACTGGTGCCATGAGCTAACTCAGAGGCAACCACATGTCTCCCGTACAGACCTACTCTCTCACTGGTGCCATGAGCTAACTCAGAGGCAACCACATGTCTCCCGTACAGACCTACTCTCTCACTTGTGCCATGAGCTAACTAAGAGGCAACCACATGTCTCCCGTACAGATCTACTCTCTCACTGGTGCCATGAGCTACCTCAGAGGCAACCACATGTCTCCCATACAGACCTACTCTCTAACTGGTGCCATGAGCTAACTCAGAGGCAACCACATGTCTCCCATACAGACCTACTCTCTCACTGGTGCCATGATCTAACTCAGAGGCAACGACATGTCTCCCGTTCAGACCTACTCTCCCACTGGTGCCATGAGCTAACTCAGAGGCAACCACATGTCTCCCGTACAGACCTACTCTCTCACTGGCGCCATGAGCTAACTCCGAGGCAACCACATGTCTCCCGTACAGACTTACTCTCTCACTGGTGACATGAGCTAACTAAGAGGCAACCACATGTCTCCCGTACAGACCTACTCTCTCACTGGTGCCATGAGCTAACTCAGAGGCAACCACATGTCTCCAGTACAGACCTACTCTCTCACTGGTGCCATGAGCTAACTCATAGGCAACCACATGTCTCCCGTACAGACCTACTCTCTCACTGGTGCCATGATCTAACTCAGAGGCAACAACATGTCTCCCGTACAGACCTACTCTCTCATTGGTGCAATGAGCTAACTCAGAGGCAACCACATGTCTCCCGTACAGACCTACTCTCTCACTGATGCCATGAGCTAACTCAGAGGCAACCACATGTCTCCCGTACAGACCTACTCTCTCACTGGCGCCATGAGCTAACTCAGAGGCAACGACATGTCTCCCGTACAGACCTACTCTCTCACTGGTGCCCTGAGCTAACTAAGAGGCAACCACATGTCTCCCGTACAGACCTACTCTCTCACTGGTGCCATTAGCTAACCCAGAGACAATCACATGTCTCCTGTACAGATCTACTCTCTCACTGGTGCCATGAGCTAACTGAGAGGCAACCACATGTCTCCCGCACAGACCTACTCTCCCACTGGTGCCATGAGCTAACTCAGAGACAACCACATGTCTCCCGTTCAGACCTGCTCTCTCACTGGTGCCATGAGCTAACTCAGAGGCAACCACATGTCTCCCGTACAGACCTACTCTCTCACTGGTGCCATGAGCTAACTCAGAGGCAACCAGATGTCTCCCGTACAGACCTACTCTCTCACTGGTGCCATGAACTAACTCAGAGGCAACCAAATGTCTCCCGTACAGACCTACTCTCCCACTGGTGCCATGAGCTAACTCAGAGACAACAACATGTCTCCCTTACAGACCTATTTTCTCACTGGTGCCATGAGCTAACTAAGAGGCAACCACATGTCTCCCGTACAGACCTATTCTCTCACTGGTGCCATGAGCTAACTCAGAGGAAACCACATGTCTCCTGTACAGACCTACTCTCTCACTGGTACCATGAGCTAACTCAGAGGCAACCACATGTCTCCCGTACAGAGCTACTCTCTCACTGGTGCTATGAGCTAACTTAGAGGCAACCACATGTCTCCCATACAAATCTACTCTCTCACTGGTGCCATGAGCTAACTCAGAAGCAACCACATGTCTCCTGTACAGACCTACTCTACCACTGGTGCCATGAGCTAACTCAGACGCAACCACATGTCTCCCGTACAGACCTACAACTCTCTCACTGGTGCCATAAGCTAACTCAGAGGCAACCACATGCCTCCCGTACAGACCTACTCTCTCACTGGTGCTATGAGCTAACTCAGAGGCAACCACATGTCTCCCGCACAGACCTACTCTCCCACTGGTGCCATGAGCTAACTCAGAGGCAACCACATGTCTCCCGTACAGACCTACTCTCCCACTGGTGCCATGAGCTACTTAGAGACAACCACATGTCTCCCGTTCAGACCTACTCTCTCACTGGTGCCATGAGCTAACTCAGAGGCAAACACATGTCTCCCGTACAGACCTACTCTCTCAGTGGTGCCATGAGCTAACTCAGAGGCAACCACATGTCTCCCGTACAGATCTACTCTCTCACTGGTGCCATGAGCTAACTCAGAGGCAACCACATGTCTTCTGTACAGACCTACTCTCTCACTGGTGCCATGAGCAAATTCAGAGGCAACCCCATGTCTCCTGTACAGACCTACTCTCTCACTGATATCATGAGCTAACTCAGAGGCAACCACATGTCTCCCGTACAGACCTACTCACTGGTGCCATGAGCTAACTCAGAGGCAACTACGTGTCTCCCATACAGACCTACTCTCTCACTGGTGCCATGAGCTAACTCAGAGGCAACCACATGTCTCCCGTACAGACCTACTCTCTCACTGGTGCCATGAGAGGCAACCACATGTCTCCCGTACAGACCTACTCACTCACTGGTGCCATGAGCTAACTCAGAGGCAACCACATTTCTCCCGTAAGGTCTACTCTCTCACTGGTGCCATGACCTAACTCAGAGGTAACCACATGTCTCCCGTACAGACCTACTCTCTCACTGGTGCCATGAGCTAACTCAGAGGCAACCACATGTCTCCCGTACAGACCTACTCTCTCACTGGTGCCATGAGCTAATTCAGAGGTAACCACATGTCTCCCATACAGATCTACTCTCTCACTGGTGCCATGAGCTAACTCAGAGGCAACCACATGTCTCCCGTACAGATCTACTCTCTCACTGGTGCCATGAGCTAACTCAGAGGCAACCACATGTCTCCCATACAGACCAACTCTCTCACTGGTGCCATGCGCTAACTCAGAGGCAACCACATGTCTCCCGTAGAGACCTACTCTCTCACTGGTCCCATAAGCTAACTCAGAGGCAACCACATGTCTCCCGTACAGACCTACTCTCTCACTGGTGCCATGAGCTAACTCAGAGGCAACCACATATCTCCCGTACAGACCTAATCTCTCACTGGTGCCATGAGCTAACTCAGAGGCAACCACATGTCTCCCGTACAGACCTACCCTCTCACTGGTGCCATGAGCTAACTCAGAGGCAACCACATGTCTCCCGTACAGACCTACTCTCTAACTGGTGCCATGAGCTAACTCAGATGCAACCACATGTCTCCCTTACAGACCTACTCTCTCACTGGTGCCATGAGCTAACTCAGAGGCAACCACATGTCTCCCGTACAGACCTACTCTCTCACTGGTGCCATGAGCTAACTCAGAGGCAACCACTTGTCTCCCGTACAGACCTACTCTCTCACTGGTGCCATGATCTAACTCAGAAGCAACGACATGTCTCCCGTACAGACCTACTATCTCACTGGTGTCATGAGCTAACTCAGAGGCAACCACATGTCTCCCGTACAGACCTACTCTCTCACTGGCGCCATGAACTAACTCAGAGGCAACCACATGTCTCCCGTACAGACTTACTCTCTCACTGGTGACATGAGCTAACTAAGAGGCAACCACATGTCTCCCGTAGAGACCTACTCTCTCACTGGTGCCATGAGCTAACTCAGAGGCAACCACATGCCTCCCGTACAGACCTACTCTCTCACTGGTGCCATGAGCTAACTCAGAGGCAACCACATATCTCCCGCACAGATCTACTCTCCCACTGGTGCCATGAGCTAACTCAGAGACAACCACATGTCTCCCGCTCAGACCTACTCTCTCACTGGTGCCATGAGATAACTCAGAGGCAACCACATGTCTCCCGTACAGACCTACTCTCTCAGTGGTACCATGAGCTAACTCAGAGGCAACCACATGTCTCCCGTAGAGACCTACTCTCTCACTGGTGCCATGAGCTAACTCAGAGGCAACCACATGTCTCCTGTACAGACCTACTCTCTCACTGGTGCCATGAGCAAATTCAGAGGCAACCACATGTCTCCTGTACAGACCTGTCTCTCTCACTGATACCATGAGCTAACTCAGAGGCAACCACATGTCTCCCGTACAGACCTACTCACTGGTGCCATGAGCTAACTCAGAGGCAACTACGTGTCTCCCGTACAGACCTACTCTCTCACTGGTGCCATGAGCTAACTCAGAGGCAACCAAATGTCTCCCGTACAGACCTACTCTCTCACTGGTGCCATGATCTAACTCAGAGGCAACCACATGTCTCCCGTACAGACCTACTCTCTCACTGGTGCCATGAGCTAACTCAGAGGCAACCACATGTCTCCCGTACAGACCTACTCTCTCACTGGTGCCATGAGAGGCAACCACATGTCTCCCGTACAGACCTATGTACTCTCTCACTGGTACCATGAGCTAACTCAGAGGCAACCACATGTCTCCTGTACAGACCTACTCTCTCACTGGTGCCATGAGCTAACTCAGAGGCAACCACATGTCTCCTGTACAGACCTACTCTCTCACTGGTACCATGAGCTAACTCAGAGGCAACCACATGTCTCCCGTAAGGCCTACTCTCTCACTGGTGCCATGAGCTAACTCAGAGGCAACCACATGTCTCCCGTACAGACCTACTCTCTCACTGGTGCCATGAGCTAACTCAGAGGCAACCACATTTCACCCGTACAGACTTACTCTCTCACTGGTGCCATGAGCTAACTAAGAGGCAACCACATCTCTCCCGTACAGATCTACTCTCTCACTGGTGCCATGAGCTACCTCAGAGGCAACCACATGTCTCCCGTACAGACCTACTCTCTAACTGGTGCCATGAGCTAACTCAGAGGCAACCACATGTCTCCCGTACAGACCTACTCTCTCACTGGTGCCATGATCTAACTCAGAGGCAACGACATGTCTCCCGTACAGACCTACTCTCCCACTGGTGCCATGAGCTAACTCAGAGGCAACCACATGTCTCCCGTACAGACCTACTCTCTCACTGGCGCCATGAGCTAACTCAGAGGCAACCACATGTCTCCCGTACAGACTTACTCTCTCACTGGTGACATGAGCTAACTAAGAGGCAACCACATGTCTCCCGTACAGACCTACTCTCTAACTGGTGCCATGAGCTAACTCAGAGGCAACCACATGTCTCCCGTACAGACCTACTCTCTCACTGGTGCCATGAGCTAACTCATAGGCAACCACATGTCTCCCGTACAGATCTACTCTCTCACTGGTGCCATGATCTAACTCAGAGGCAACAACATGTCTCCCGTACAGACCTACTCTCTCATTGGTGCCATGAGCTAACTCAGAGGCAACCACATGTCTCCCGTACAGACCTACTCTCTCACTGGTGCCATGAGCTAACTCAGAGGCAACCACATGTCTCCCATACAGACCTACTCTCTCACTGGCGCCATGAGCTAACTCAGAGGCAATGACATGTCTCCCGTACAGACCTACTCTCTCACTGGTGCCCTGAGCTAATTAAGAGGCAACCACATGTCTCCCGTACAGACCTACTCTCTCACTGGTGCCATTAGCTAACCCAGAGACAATCACATGTCTCCTGTACAGATCTACTCTCTCACTGGTGCCATGAGCTAACTGAGAGGCAACCACATGTCTCCCGCACAGACCTACTCTCCCACTGGTGCCATGAGCTAACTCAGAGACAACCACATGTCTCCCGTTCAGACCTACTCTCTCACTGGTGCCATGAGCTAACTCAGAGGCAACCACATGTCTCCCGTACAGACCTACTCTCTCACTGGTGCCATGAGCTAACTCAGAGGCAACCAGATGTCTCCCGTACAGATCTACTCTCTCACTGGTGCCATGAACTAACTCAGAGGCAACCACATGTCTCCCGTACAGACCTACTCTCCCACTGGTGCCATGAGCTAACTCAGAGACAACCACATGTCTCCCTTACAGACCTATTTTCTCACTGGTGCCATGAGCTAACTCAGAGGCAACCACATGTCTCCCGTACAGATCTACTCCCTCACTGGTGCCATGAGCTAACTCAGAGGCAACCACATGTCTCCTGTACAGACCTACTCTCTCACTGGTGCTATGAGAGGCAACCACATGTCTCCCATACAGACCTACTCTCTCACTGGTGCCATGAGCTAACTCAGAGGCAACCACATGTCTCCCGTAAGGTCTACTCTCTCACTGGTGCCATAACCTAACTCAGAGGCAACCACATGTCTCCCGCACAGACCTACTCTCTCACTGGTGCCATGAGCTAACTCAGAGGCAACCACATGTCTCCCGTACAGACCTACTCTCTCACTGGTGCCATGAGCTAATTCAGAGGTAACCACATGTCTCCCGTACAGACCTACTCTCTCACTGGTGCCATAAGCTAACTCAGAGGCAACCACACGTCTCCTGCACAGACCTACTCTCCCACTGGTGCCATGAGCTAACTCAGAGGCAACCACATGTCTCCCATACAGACCTACTCTCCCACTGGTGCCATGAGCTACTTAGAGACAACCACATGTCTCCCGTTCAGACCTACTCTCTCACTGGTGCCATGAGCTAACTCAGAGGCAACCACATGTCTCCCGTACAGACCTACTCTCTCAGTGGTGCCATGAGCTAACTCAGAGGCAACCACATGTCTCCCGTACAGATCTACTCTCTCAGTGGTGCCATGAGCTAACTCAGAGGCAACTACATGTCTTCTGTACAGACCTACTCTCTCACTGGTGCCATGAGCAAATTCAGAGGCAACCCCATGTCTCCTGTACAGACCTACTCTCTCACTGATATCATGAGCTAACTCAGAGGCAACCACATGTCTCCCGTACAGACCTACTCACTGGTGCCATGAGCTAACTCAGAGGCAACTAGGTGTCTCCCATACAGACCTACTCTCTCACTGGTGCCATGAGCTAACTCAGAGGCAACCACATGTCTCCCGTACAGACCTACTCTCTCACTGGTGCCATGAGAGGCAACCACATGTCTCCCGTACAGACCTACTCTCTCACTGGTGCCATGAGCTAACTCAGAGGCAACCACATTTCTCCCGTAAGGTCTACTCTCTCACTGGTGCCATGACCTAACTCAGAGGTAACCACATGTCTCCCGTACAGACCTACTCTCTCACTGGTGCCATGAGCTAACTCAGAGGCAACCACATGTCTCCCGTACAGACCTACTCTCTCACTGGTGCCATGAGCTAATTCAGAGGTAATCACATGTCTCCCGTACAGATCTACTCTCTCACTGGTGCCATGAGCTAACTCAGAGGCAACCACATGTCTCCCGTACAGATCTACTCTCTCACTGGTGCCATGAGCTAACTCAGAGGCAACCACATGTCTCCCATACAGACCAACTCTCTCACTGGTGCCATGCACTAACTCAGAGGCAACCACATGTCTCCCGTAGAGACCTACTTCTCACTGGTCCCATAAGCTAACTCAGAGGCAACCACATGTCTCCCGTACAGACCTACTCTCTCACTGGTGCCATGAGCTAACTCAGAGGCAACCACATGTCTCCCGTACAGACCTAATCTCTCACTGGTGCCATGAGCTAACTCAGAGGCAACCACATGTCTCCCGTACAGACCTACCCTCTCACTGGTGCCATGAGCTAACTCAGAGGCAACCACATGTCTCCCGTACAGACCTACTCTCTAACTGGTGCCATGAGCTAACTCAGATGCAACCACATGTCTCCCTTACAGACCTACTCTCTCACTGGTGCCATGAGCTAACTCAGAGGCAACCACATGTCTCCCGTACAGACCTACTCTCTCACTGGTGCCATGAGCTAACTCAGAGGCAACCACTTGTCTCCCGTACAGACCTACTCTCTCACTGGTGCCATGATCTAACTCAGAAGCAACGACATGTCTCCCGTACAGACCTACTCTCTCACTGGTGCCATGAGCTAACTCAGAGGCAACCACATGTCTCCCGTACAGACCTACTCTCTCACTGGCGCCATGAACTAACTCAGAGGCAACCACATGTCTCCCGTACAGACTTACTCTCTCACTGGTGACATGAGCTAACTAAGAGGCAACCACATGTCTCCCGTACAGACCTACTCTCTCACTGGTGCCATGAGCTAACTCAGAGGCAACCACATGCCTCCCGTACAGACCTACTCTCTCACTGGTGCCATGAGCTAACTCAGAGGCAACCACATATCTCCCACACAGATCTACTCTCCCACTGGTGCCATGAGCTAACTCAGAGACAACCACATGTCTCCCGCTCAGACCTACTCTCTCACTGGTGCCATGAGATAACTCAGTGGCAACCACATGTCTCCCGTACAGACCTACTCTCTCAGTGGTACCATGAGCTAACTCAGAGGCAACCACATGTCTCCCGTAGAGACCTACTCTCTCACTGGTGCCATGAGCTAACTCAGAGGCAACCACATGTCTCCTGTACAGACCTACTCTCTCACTGGTGCCATGAGCAAATTCAGAGGCAACCACATGTCTCCTGTACAGACCTGTCTCTCTCACTGATACCATGAGCTAACTCAGAGGCAACCACATGTCTCCCGTACAGACCTACTCACTGGTGCCATGAGCTAACTCAGAGGCAACTACGTGTCTCCCGTACAGACCTACTCTCTCACTGGTGCCATGAGCTAACTCAGAGGCAACCAAATTTCTCCCGTACAGACCTACTCTCTCACTGGTGCCATGATCTAACTCAGAGGCAACCACATGTCTCCCGTACAGACCTACTCTCTCACTGGTGCCATGAGCTAACTCAGAGGCAACCACATGTCTCCCGTACAGACCTACTCTCTCACTGGTGCCATGAGAGGCAACCACATGTCTCCCGTACAGACCTATGTACTCTCTCACTGGTACCATGAGCTAACTCAGAGGCAACCACATGTCTCCTGTACAGACCTACTCTCTCACTGGTGCCATGAGCTAACTCAGAGGCAACCACATGTCTCCTGTACAGACCTACTCTCTCACTGGTACCATGAGCTAACTCAGAGGCAACCACATGTCTCCCGTAAGGCCTACTCTCTCACTGGTGCCATGAGCTAACTCAGAGGCAACCACATGTCTCCCGTACAGACCTACTCTCTCACTGGTGCCATGAGCTAACTCAGAGGCAACCACATTTCACCCGTACAGACTTACTCTCTCACTGGTGCCATGAGCTAACTAAGAGGCAACCACATCTCTCCCGTACAGATCTACTCTCTCACTGGTGCCATGAGCTACCTCAGAGGCAACCACATGTCTCCCGTACAGACCTACTCTCTAACTGGTGCCATGAGCTAACTCAGAGGCAACCACATGTCTCCCGTACAGACCTACTCTCTCACTGGTGCCATGATCTAACTCAGAGGCAACCACATGTCTCCCATACAGACCAACTCTCTCACTGGTGCCATGCACTAACTCAGAGGCAACCACATGTCTCCCGTAGAGACCTACTTCTCACTGGTCCCATAAGCTAACTCAGAGGCAACCACATGTCTCCCGTACAGACCTACTCTCTCACTGGTGCCATGAGCTAACTCAGAGGCAACCACATGTCTCCCGTACAGACCTAATCTCTCACTGGTGCCATGAGCTAACTCAGAGGCAACCACATGTCTCCCGTACAGACCTACCCTCTCACTGGTGCCATGAGCTAACTCAGAGGCAACCACATGTCTCCCGTACAGACCTACTCTCTAACTGGTGCCATGAGCTAACTCAGATGCAACCACATGTCTCCCTTACAGACCTACTCTCTCACTGGTGCCATGAGCTAACTCAGAGGCAACCACATGTCTCCCGTACAGACCTACTCTCTCACTGGTGCCATGAGCTAACTCAGAGGCAACCACTTGTCTCCCGTACAGACCTACTCTCTCACTGGTGCCATGATCTAACTCAGAAGCAACGACATGTCTCCCGTACAGACCTACTCTCTCACTGGTGCCATGAGCTAACTCAGAGGCAACCACATGTCTCCCGTACAGACCTACTCTCTCACTGGCGCCATGAACTAACTCAGAGGCAACCACATGTCTCCCGTACAGACTTACTCTCTCACTGGTGACATGAGCTAACTAAGAGGCAACCACATGTCTCCCGTACAGACCTACTCTCTCACTGGTGCCATGAGCTAACTCAGAGGCAACCACATGCCTCCCGTACAGACCTACTCTCTCACTGGTGCCATGAGCTAACTCAGAGGCAACCACATATCTCCCACACAGATCTACTCTCCCACTGGTGCCATGAGCTAACTCAGAGACAACCACATGTCTCCCGCTCAGACCTACTCTCTCACTGGTGCCATGAGATAACTCAGTGGCAACCACATGTCTCCCGTACAGACCTACTCTCTCAGTGGTACCATGAGCTAACTCAGAGGCAACCACATGTCTCCCGTAGAGACCTACTCTCTCACTGGTGCCATGAGCTAACTCAGAGGCAACCACATGTCTCCTGTACAGACCTACTCTCTCACTGGTGCCATGAGCAAATTCAGAGGCAACCACATGTCTCCTGTACAGACCTGTCTCTCTCACTGATACCATGAGCTAACTCAGAGGCAACCACATGTCTCCCGTACAGACCTACTCACTGGTGCCATGAGCTAACTCAGAGGCAACTACGTGTCTCCCGTACAGACCTACTCTCTCACTGGTGCCATGAGCTAACTCAGAGGCAACCAAATTTCTCCCGTACAGACCTACTCTCTCACTGGTGCCATGATCTAACTCAGAGGCAACCACATGTCTCCCGTACAGACCTACTCTCTCACTGGTGCCATGAGCTAACTCAGAGGCAACCACATGTCTCCCGTACAGACCTACTCTCTCACTGGTGCCATGAGAGGCAACCACATGTCTCCCGTACAGACCTATGTACTCTCTCACTGGTACCATGAGCTAACTCAGAGGCAACCACATGTCTCCTGTACAGACCTACTCTCTCACTGGTGCCATGAGCTAACTCAGAGGCAACCACATGTCTCCTGTACAGACCTACTCTCTCACTGGTACCATGAGCTAACTCAGAGGCAACCACATGTCTCCCGTAAGGCCTACTCTCTCACTGGTGCCATGAGCTAACTCAGAGGCAACCACATGTCTCCCGTACAGACCTACTCTCTCACTGGTGCCATGAGCTAACTCAGAGGCAACCACATTTCACCCGTACAGACTTACTCTCTCACTGGTGCCATGAGCTAACTAAGAGGCAACCACATCTCTCCCGTACAGATCTACTCTCTCACTGGTGCCATGAGCTACCTCAGAGGCAACCACATGTCTCCCGTACAGACCTACTCTCTAACTGGTGCCATGAGCTAACTCAGAGGCAACCACATGTCTCCCGTACAGACCTACTCTCTCACTGGTGCCATGATCTAACTCAGAGGCAACGACATGTCTCCCGTACAGACCTACTCTCCCACTGGTGCCATGAGCTAACTCAGAGGCAACCACATGTCTCCCGTACAGACCTACTCTCTCACTGGCGCCATGAGCTAACTCAGAGGCAACCACATGTCTCCCGTACAGACTTACTCTCTCACTGGTGACATGAGCTAACTAAGAGGCAACCACATGTCTCCCGTACAGACCTACTCTCTAACTGGTGCCATGAGCTAACTCAGAGGCAACCACATGTCTCCCGTACAGACCTACTCTCTCACTGGTGCCATGAGCTAACTCATAGGCAACCACATGTCTCCCGTACAGATCTACTCTCTCACTGGTGCCATGATCTAACTCAGAGGCAACAACATGTCTCCCGTACAGACCTACTCTCTCATTGGTGCCATGAGCTAACTCAGAGGCAACCACATGTCTCCCGTACAGACCTACTCTCTCACTGGTGCCATGAGCTAACTCAGAGGCAACCACATGTCTCCCATACAGACCTACTCTCTCACTGGCGCCATGCGCTAACTCAGAGACAACCACATGTCTCCCGTAGAGACCTACTCTCTCACTGGTCCCATAAGCTAACTCAGAGGCAACCACATGTCTCCCGTACAGACCTACTCTCTCACTGGTGCCATGAGCTAACTCAGAGGCAACCACATGTCTCCCGTACAGACCTAATCTCTCACTGGTGCCATGAGCTAACTCAGAGGCAACCACATGTCTCCCGTACAGACCTACCCTCTCACTGGTGCCATGAGCTAACTCAGAGGCAACCACATGTCTCCCGTACAGACCTACTCTCTAACTGGTGCCATGAGCTAACTCAGATGCAACCACATGTCTCCCTTACAGACCTACTCTCTCACTGGTGCCATGAGCTAACTCAGAGGCAACCACATGTCTCCCGTACAGACCTACTCTCTCACTGGTGCCATGAGCTAACTCAGAGGCAACCACTTGTCTCCCGTACAGACCTACTCTCTCACTGGTGCCATGATCTAACTCAGAAGCAACGACATGTCTCCCGTACAGACCTACTCTCTCACTGGTGCCATGAGCTAACTCAGAGGCAACCACATGTCTCCCGTACAGACCTACTCTCTCACTGGCGCCATGAACTAACTCAGAGGCAACCACATGTCTCCCGTACAGACTTACTCTCTCACTGGTGACATGAGCTAACTAAGAGGCAACCACATGTCTCCCGTACAGACCTACTCTCTCACTGGTGCCATGAGCTAACTCAGAGGCAACCACATGCCTCCCGTACAGACCTACTCTCTCACTGGTGCCATGAGCTAACTCAGAGGCAACCACATATCTCCCACACAGATCTACTCTCCCACTGGTGCCATGAGCTAACTCAGAGACAACCACATGTCTCCCGCTCAGACCTACTCTCTCACTGGTGCCATGAGATAACTCAGAGGCAACCACATGTCTCCCGTACAGACCTACTCTCTCAGTGGTACCATGAGCTAACTCAGAGGCAACCACATGTCTCCCGTAGAGACCTACTCTCTCACTGGTGCCATGAGCTAACTCAGAGGCAACCACATGTCTCCTGTACAGACCTACTCTCTCACTGGTGCCATGAGCAAATTCAGAGGCAACCACATGTCTCCTGTACAGACCTGTCTCTCTCACTGATACCATGAGCTAACTCAGAGGCAACCACATGTCTCCCGTACAGACCTACTCACTGGTGCCATGAGCTAACTCAGAGGCAACTACGTGTCTCCCGTACAGACCTACTCTCTCACTGGTGCCATGAGCTAACTCAGAGGCAACCAAATGTCTCCCGTACAGACCTACTCTCTCACTGGTGCCATGATCTAACTCAGAGGCAACCACATGTCTCCCGTACAGACCTACTCTCTCACTGGTGCCATGAGCTAACTCAGAGGCAACCACATGTCTCCCGTACAGACCTACTCTCTCACTGGTGCCATGAGAGGCAACCACATGTCTCCCGTACAGACCTATGTACTCTCTCACTGGTACCATGAGCTAACTCAGAGGCAACCACATGTCTCCTGTACAGACCTACTCTCTCACTGGTGCCATGAGCTAACTCAGAGGCAACCACATGTCTCCTGTACAGACCTACACTCTCACTGGTACCATGAGCTAACTCAGAGGCAACCACATGTCTCCCGTAAGGCCTACTCTCTCACTGGTGCCATGAGCTAACTCAGAGGCAACCACATGTCTCCCGTACAGACCTACTCTCTCACTGGTGCCATGAGCTAACTCAGAGGCAACCACATTTCACCCGTACAGACTTACTCTCTCACTGGTGCCATGAGCTAACTAAGAGGCAACCACATCTCTCCCGTACAGATCTACTCTCTCACTGGTGCCATGAGCTACCTCAGAGGCAACCACATGTCTCCCGTACAGACCTACTCTCTAACTTGTGCCATGAGCTAACTCAGAGGCAACCACATGTCTCCCGTACAGACCTACTCTCTCACTGGTGCCATGATCTAACTCAGAGGCAACGACATGTCTCCCGTACAGACCTACTCTCCCACTGGTGCCATGAGCTAACTCAGAGGCAACCACATGTCTCCCGTACAGACCTACTCTCTCACTGGCGCCATGAGCTAACTCAGAGGCAACCACATGTCTCCCGTACAGACTTACTCTCTCACTGGTGACATGAGCTAACTAAGAGGCAACCACATGTCTCCCGTACAGACCTACTCTCTAACTGGTGCCATGAGCTAACTCAGAGGCAACCACATGTCTCCCGTACAGACCTACTCTCTCACTGGTGCCATGAGCTAACTCATAGGCAACCACATGTCTCCCGTACAGATCTACTCTCTCACTGGTGCCATGATCTAACTCAGAGGCAACAACATGTCTCCCGTACAGACCTACTCTCTCATTGGTGCCATGAGCTAACTCAGAGGCAACCACATGTCTCCCGTACAGACCTACTCTCTCACTGGTGCCATGAGCTAACTCAGAGGCAACCACATGTCTCCCATACAGACCTACTCTCTCACTGGCGCCATGAGCTAACTCAGAGGCAATGACATGTCTCCCGTACAGACCTACTCTCTCACTGGTGCCCTGAGCTAACTAAGAGGCAACCACATGTCTCCCGTACAGACCTACTCTCTCACTGGTGCCATTAGCTAACCCAGAGACAATCACATGTCTCCTGTACAGATCTACTCTCTCACTGGTGCCATGAGCTAACTGAGAGGCAACCACATGTCTCCCGCACAGACCTACTCTCCCACTGGTGCCATGAGCTAACTCAGAGACAACCACATGTCTCCCGTTCAGACCTACTCTCTCACTGGTGCCATGAGCTAACTCAGAGGCAACCACATGTCTCCCGTACAGACCTACTCTCTCACTGGTGCCATGAGCTAACTCAGAGGCAACCAGATGTCTCCCGTACAGATCTACTCTCTCACTGGTGCCATGAACTAACTCAGAGGCAACCACATGTCTCCCGTACAGACCTACTCTCCCACTGGTGCCATGAGCTAACTCAGAGACAACCACATGTCTCCCTTACAGACCTATTTTCTCACTGGTGCCATGAGCTAACTCAGAAGCAACCACATGTCTCCCGTACAGATCTACTCCCTCACTGGTGCCATGAGCTAACTCAGAGGCAACCACATGTCTCCTGTACAGACCTACTCTCTCACTGGTGCTATGAGAGGCAACCACATGTCTCCCATACAGACCTACTCTCTCACTGGTGCCATGAGCTAACTCAGAGGCAACCACATGTCTCCCGTAAGGTCTACTCTCTCACTGGTGCCATAACCTAACTCAGAGGCAACCACATGTCTCCCGCACAGACCTACTCTCTCACTGGTGCCATGAGCTAACTCAGAGGCAACCACATGTCTCCCGTACAGACCTACTCTCTCACTGGTGCCATGAGCTAATTCAGAGGTAACCACATGTCTCCCGTACAGACCTACTCTCTCACTGGTGCCATAAGCTAACTCAGAGGCAACCACACGTCTCCTGCACAGACCTACTCTCCCACTGGTGCCATGAGCTAACTCAGAGGCAACCACATGTCTCCCGTTCAGACCTACTCTCTCACTGGTGCCATGAGCTAACTCAGAGGCAACCACATGTCTCCCGTACAGACCTACTCTCTCAGTGGTGCCATGAGCTAACTCAGAGGCAACCACATGTCTCCCGTACAGATCTACTCCCTCACTGGTGCCATGAGCTAACTCAGAGGCAACCACATGTCTCCTGTACAGACCTACTCTCTCACTGGTGCTATGAGAGGCAACCACATGTCTCCCATACAGACCTACTCTCTCACTGGTGCCATGAGCTAACTCAGAGGCAACCACATGTCTCCCGTTAGGTCTACTCTCTCACTGGTGCCATAACCTAACTCAGAGGCAACCACATGTCTCCCGCACAGACCTACTCTCTCACTGGTGCCATGAGCTAACTCAGAGGCAACCACATGTCTCCCGTACAGACCTACTCTCTCACTGGTGCCATGAGCTAATTCAGAGGTAACCACATGTCTCCCGTACAGACCTACTCTCTCACTGGTGCCATGAGCTAACTCAGATTCAACCACATGTCTCCCGTACAGACCTACTCTCTCACTGGTGCCATGAGCTAACTCAGAGGCAACCACATGTCTCCCATACAGACCAACTCTCTCACTGGTGCCATGCGCTAACACAGAGGACACCACATGTCTCCCGTACAGACCTACTCTCTCACTGGTGCCATGAGCTAACTCAGAGGCAACCACATGTCTCCCGTACAGACCTACTCTCTCACTGGTGCCATGAGCTAACTCAGAGGCAACCACATGTCTCCCATACAGACCTACTCTCTCACTGGTGCCATGAGCTGACTCAGAGGCAACCACATGTCTCCCGTACAGACCTACTCTCTCACTGGTGCCATGAGCTAACTCAGAGGCACCCACAGGTCTCCCGTACAGACCTACTCTCTCACTGGTGCCATGAGCTAACTCAGATGCAACCACATGTCTCCCGTACAGACCTACACTCACGCTAGTGCCATGAGCTAACTCAGAGGCAACCACATGTCTCCCGTACAGACCTACTCTCTCACTGGTGCCATGAGCTAACTCAGAGGCAACCACTTGTCTCACGTACAGACCTACTCTCTCACTGGTGCCATCATCTAACTCAGAGGCAACGACATGTCTCCCGTACAGATCTACTCTCTCACTGGTGCCATGAGCTAACTCAGAGGCAACCACATGTCTCCCGTACAGACCTACTCTCTCACTGGTGCCATGAGAGGCAACCACATGTCTCCCGTACAGACCTATGTACTCTCTCACTGGTGCCATGAGCTAACTCAGAGGCAACCACATGTCTCCTGTACAGACCTACTCTCTCACTGGTGCCATGAGCTAACTCAGAGGCAACCACATGTCTCCTGTACAGACCTACTCTCTCACTGGTACCATGAGCTAACTCAGAGGCAACCACATGTCTCCCGTAAGGCCTACTCTCTCACTGGTGCCATGAGCTAACTCAGAGGCAACCACATGTCTCCCGTACAGACCTACTCTCTCACTGGTGCCATGAGCTAACTCAGAGGCAACCACATGTCTCCCGTACAGACCTACTCTCTCACTGATGCCATGAGCTAACTCAGAGGCAACCACATGTCTCCCGTACAGACCTACTCTCTCACTGGTGCCATGAGCTAACTCAGAGGCAACCACATGTCTCCCGTACAGACCTACTCTCTCACTGGTGCCATGAGCTAACTCAGAGGCAACCACATGTCTCCCGTACAGACCTACTCTCTCACTGGTGCCATGAGCTAACTCAGAGGCAACAACATGTCTCCCGTACAGACCTACTCTCTCACTGGTGCCATGAGCTAACTCAGAGGCAACCACATGTCTCCCGTACAGACCTACTCTCTCACTGGTGCCATGCGCTAACTCAGAGGCAACCACATGTCTCCCGTACAGACCTACTCTCTCACTGGTGCCATGAGCTAACTCAGAGGCAACCACATATCTCCCGTACAGACCTACTCTCTCACTGGTGCCATGAGCTAACTCAGAGGCAACCACATGTCTCCCGTACAGACCTACTCTCTCACTGGTGCCATGAGCTAACTCAGAGGCAACCACATGTCTCCCGTACAGACCTACTCTCTCACTGGTGCCATGAGAGGCAACCACATGTCTCCCGTACAGACCTATGTACTCTCTCACTGGTGCCATGAGCTAACTCAGAGGCAACCACATGTCTCCTGTACAGACCTACTCTCTCACTGGTGCCATGAGCTAACTCAGAGGCAACCACATGTCTCCTGTACAGACCTACTCTCTCACTGGTACCATGAGCTAACTCAGAGGCAACCACATGTCTCCCGTAAGGCCTACTCTCTCACTGGTGCCATGAGCTAACTCAGAGGCAACCACATGTCTCTCGTACAGACCTATTCTCTCACTGGTGCCATGAGCTAACTCAGAGGCAACCACATGTCTCCCGTACAGACCTACTCTCCCACTGGTGCCATGAGCTAACTCAGAGGCAACCACATGTCTCCCGTACAGACCTACTCTCTCACTGGTGCTATGAGCTAATTCAGAGGTAACCACATGTCTCCCGTACAGACCTACTCTCTCACTGGTGCCATGAGCTAACTCAGAGGCAACCACATGTCTCCCGTACAGACCTACTCTCTCACTGGTGCCATGAGCTAACTCAGAGGCAACCACATGTTTCCCATACAGACCAACTCTCTCACTGGTGCCATGCGCTAACTCAGAGGACACCACATGTCTCCCGTACAGACCTACTCTCTCACTGGTGCCATGAGCTAACTCAGAGGCAACCACATGTCTCCTGTACAGACCTACTATCTCACTGGTGCCATGAGCTAACTCAGAGGCAACCACATGTCTCCCGTACAGACCTACTCTCTCACTGGTGCCATGAGCTAACTCAGAGGCAATCACATGTCTCCCGTACAGACCTACTCTCTCACTGGTGCCATGAGCTAACTCAGAGGCAACCAGAGGTCTCCCGTACAGACCTACTCTCTCACTGGTGCCATGAGCTAACTCAGATGCAACCACATGTCTCCCGTACAGACCTACTCTCTCACTAGTGCCATGAGCTAACTCAGAGGCAACCACATGTCTCCCGTACAGACCTACTCTCTCACTGGTGCCATGAGCTAACTCAGAGGCAACCACTTGTCTAACGTACAGACCTACTCTCTCACTGGTGCCATGATCTAACTCAGAGGCAACGACATGTCTCCCGTACAGACCTACTCTCTCACTGGTGCCATGAGCTAACTCAGAGGCAACCACATGTCTCCCGTACAGACCTACTCTCTCACTGGTGCCATGAGAGGCAACCACATGTCTCCCGTACAGACCTATGTACTCTCTCACTGGTGCCATGAGCTAACTCAGAGGCAACCACATGTCTCCTGTACAGACCTACTCTCTCACTGGTGCCATGAGCTAAGTCAGAGGCAACCACATGTCTCCTGTACAGACCTACTCTCTCACTGGTACCATGAGCTAACTCAGAGGCAACCACATGTCTCCCGTAAGGCCTACTCTCTCACTGGTGCCATGAGCTAACTCAGAGGCAACCACATGTCTCCCGTACAGACCTACTCTCTCACTGTTGCCATGAGCTAACTCTGAGGCAACCACATGTCTCCCGTACAGACCTACTCTCTCACTGGTGCCATGAGCTAACTCAGAGGCAACCACATGTCTCCCGTACAGACCTACTCTCTCACTGGTGCCATGAGCTAACTCAGAGGCAACCACATGTCTCCCGTACAGACCTACTCTCTCACTGGTGCCATGAGCTAACTCAGAGGCAACCACATGTCTCCCGTACAGACCTACTCTCACACTGGTGCCATGAGCTAACTAAGAGGCAACCACATGTCTCCCGTACAGACCTACTCTCTCACTGGTGCCATGAGCTAACTCAGAGGCAACCACATGTCTCCCGTACAGACCTACTCTCTCACTGGTGCCATGCGCTAACTCAGAGGCAACCACATGTCTCCCGTACAGACCTACTCTCTCACTGGTGCCATGAGCTAATTCAGAGGCAACCACATATCTCCCGTACAGACCTACTCTCTCACTGGTGCCATGAGCTAACTCAGAGACAACCACATGTCTCCCGTACAGACCTACTCTCTCACTGGTGCCATGAGCTAACTCAGAGGCAACCACATGTCTCCCGTACAGACCTACTCTCTCACTGGTGCCATGAGCTAACTCAGAGGCAACCACATGTCTCCCATACAGACCTACTCTCTCACTGGTGCCATGAGCTAACTCAGAGGCAACCACATGTCTCCCGTACAGACCTACTCTCTCACTGGTGCCATGAGCTAACTCAGAGGCACCCACAGGTCTCCTGTACAGACCTACTCTCTCACTGGTGCCATGAGCTAACTCAGATGCAACCACATGTCTCCCGTACACACCTACTCTCTCACTAGTGCCATGAGCTAACTCAGAGGCAACCACATGTCTCCCGTACAGACCTACTCTCTCACTGGTGCCATGAGCTTACTCAGAGGCAACCACTTGTCTCACGTACAGACCTACTCTCTCACTGGTGCCATGATCTAACTCAGAGGCAACGACATGTCTCCCGTACAGACCTACTCTCTCACTGGTGCCATGAGCTAACTCAGAGGCAACCACATGTCTCCCGTACAGACCTATGTACTCTCTTACTGGTGCCATGAGAGGCAACCACATGTCTCCCGTACAGACCTATGTACTCTCTCACTGGTGCCATGAGCTAACTCAGAGGCAACCACATGTCTCCTGTACAGACCTACTCTCTCACTGGTGCCATGAGCTAACTCAGAGGCAACCACATGTCTCCCGTAAGGCCTACTCTCTCACTGGTGCCATGAGCTAACTCAGAGGCAACCACATGTCTCCCGTACAGACCTACTCTCTCACTGGTGCCATGAGCTAACTCAGAGGCAACCACATGTCTCCCGTACAGACCTACTCTCTCACTGGTGCCATGAGCTAACTCAGAGGCAACCACATGTCTCCCGTACAGACCTACTCTCTCACTGGTGCCATGAGCTAACTCAGAGGCAACCACATGTCTCCCGTACAGACCTACTCTCTCACTGGTGCCATGAGCTAACTCAGAGGCAACCACATGTCTCCAGTACAGACCTACTCTCTCACTGGTGCCATGAGCTAACTCAGAGGCAACCACATGTCTCCCGTACAGACCTACTCTCTCACTGGTGCCATGAGAGGCAACCACATGTCTCCCGTACAGACCTATGTACTCTCTCACTGGTGCCATGAGCTAACTCAGAGGCAACCACATGTCTCCTGTACAGACCTACTCTCTCACTGGTGCCATGAGCTAACTCAGAGGCAACCACATGTCTCCTGTACAGACCTACTCTCTCACTGGTACCATGAGCTAACTCAGAGGCAACCACATGTCTCCCGTAAGGCCTACTCTCTCACTGGTGCCATGAGAGGCAACCACATGTCTCCCGTACAGACCTATGTACTCTCTCACTGGTGCCATGAGCTAACTCAGAGGCAACCACATGTCTCCTGTACAGACCTACTCTCTCACTGGTGCCATGAGCTAACTCAGAGGCAACCACATGTCTCCTGTACAGACCTACTCTCTCACTGGTACCATGAGCTAACTCAGAGGCAACCACATGTCTCCCGTAAGGCCTACTCTCTCACTGGTGCCATGAGCTAACTCAGAGGCAACCACATGTCTCTCGTACAGACCTATTCTCTCACTGGTGCCATGAGCTAACTCAGAGGCAACCACATGTCTCCCGTACAGACCTACTCTCCCACTGGTGCCATGAGCTAACTCAGAGGCAACCACATGTCTCCCGTACAGACCTACTCTCTCACTGGTGCTATGAGCTAATTCAGAGGTAACCACATGTCTCCCATACAGACCTACTCTCTCACTGGTGCCATGAGCTAACTCAGAGGCAACCACATGTCTCCCGTACAGACCTACTCTCTCACTGGTGCCATGAGCTAACTCAGAGGCAACCACATGTCTCCCATACAGACCAACTCTCTCACTGGTGCCATGCGCTAACTCAGAGGCAACCACATGTCTCCCGTACAGACCTACTCTCTCACTGGTGCCATGAGCTAACTCAGAGGCAACTACATGTCTCCTGTACAGACCTACTCTCTCACTGGTGCCATGAGCTAACTCAGAGGCAACCACATGTCTCCCGTACAGACCTACTCTCTCACTGGTGCCATGAGCTAACTCAGAGGCAATCACATGTCTCCCGTACAGACCTACTCTCTCACTGGTGCCATGAGCTAACTCAGAGGCAACCAGAGGTCTCCCGTACAGACCTACTCTCTCACTGGTGCCATGAGCTAACTCAGATGCAACCACATGTCTCCCGTACAGACCTACTCTCTCACTAGTGCCATGAGCTAACTCAGAGGCAACCACATGTCTCCCGTACAGACCTACTCTCTCACTGGTGCCATGAGCTAACTTAGAGGCAACCACTTGTCTCACGTACAGACCTACTCTCTCACTGGTGCCATGATCTAACTCAGAGGCAACGACATGTCTCCCGTACAGACCTACTCTCTCACTGGTGCCATGAGCTAACTCAGAGGCAACCACATGTCTCCCGTACAGACCTACTCTCTCACTGGTGCCATGAGAGGCAACCACATGTCTCCCGTACAGACCTATGTACTCTCTCACTGGTGCCATGAGCTAACTCAGAGGCAACCACATGTCTCCTGTACAGACCTACTCTCTCACTGGTGCCATGAGCTAAGTCAGAGGCAACCACATGTCTCCTGTACATACCTACTCTCTCACTGGTACCATGAGCTAACTCAGAGGCAACCACATGTCTCCCGTAAGGCCTACTCTCTCACTGGTGCCATTAGCTAACTCAGAGGCAACCACATGTCACCCGTACAGACCTACTCTCTCACTGGTGCCATGAGCTAACTCAGAGGCAACCACATGTCTCCCGTACAGACCTACTCTCTCACTGGTGCCATGAGCTAACTCAGAGGCAACCACATGTCTCCCGTACAGACCTACTCTCTCACTGGTGCCATGAGCTAACTCAGAGGCAACCACATGTCTCCCGTACAGACCTACTCTCTCACTGGTGCCATGAGCTAACTCAGAGGCAACCACATGTCTCCCGTACAGACCTACTCTCTCACTGGTGCCATGAGCTAACTCAGAGGCAACCACATGTCTCCCGTACAGACCTACTCTCTCACTGGTGCCATGAGCTAACTCAGAGGCAACCACATGTCTCCCGTACAGACCTACTCTCTCACTGGTGCCATGCGCTAACTCAGAGGCAACCACATGTCTCCCGTACAGACCTACTCTCTCACTGGTGCCATGAGCTAATTCAGAAGCAACCACATATCTCCCGTACAGACCTACTCTCTCACTGGTGCCATGAGCTAACTCAGAGGCAACCACATGTCTCCCGTACAGACCTACTCTCTCACTGGTGCCATGAGAGGCAACCACATGTCTCCCGTACAGACCTATGTACTCTCTCACTGGTGCCATGAGCTAACTCAGAGGCAACCACATGTCTCCTGTACAGACCTACTCTCTCACTGGTGCCATGAGCTAACTCAGAGGCAACCACATGTCTCCTGTACAGACCTACTCTCTCACTGGTACCATGAGCTAACTCAGAGGCAACCACATGTCTCCCGTAAGGCCTACTCTCTCACTGGTGCCATGAGCTAACTCAGAGGCAACCACATGTCTCTCGTACAGACCTATTCTCTCACTGGTGCCATGAGCTAACTCAGAGGCAACCACATGTCTCCCGTACAGACCTACTCTCCCACTGGTGCCATGAGCTAACTCAGAGGCAACCACATGTCTCCCCTACAGATCTACTCTCTCACTGGTGCCATGAGCTAACTCAGGGGCAACCACCTGTCTCCCGTACAGACCTACTCTCTCACTGGTGCCATGAGCTAACTAAGAGGCAACCACATGTCTCCCGTACAGACCTACTCTCTCACTGGTGCCATGAACTAACTCAGAGACAACCACATGTCTCCTGTACAGACCTACTCTCTCACTGTTGCCATAAGCTAACTCAGAAGCAACCACATGTCTCCCGCACAGACCTACTCTCCCACTGGTGCCATGAGCTAACTCAGAGGCAACCACATGTCTCCCATACAGACCTACTCTCACACTGGTGCCATGAGCTAACTCAGAGACAACCACATTTCTTCCGTTCAGACCTACTCTCTCACTGGTGCCATGAGCTAACTCAGAGGCAACCACATGTCTCCCGTACAGACCTACTCTCTCACTGGTGCCATGAGCTAACTCAGAGGCAACCACATGTCTCCCGTACAGACCTACTCTCTCACTGGTACCATGAGCTAACTCAGAGGCAACCACATGTCTCCTGTACAGACCTACTCTCTCACTGGTACCATGAGCTAACTCAGAGGCAACCACATGTCTCCTGTACAGACCTACTCACTGGTGCCATGAACTAACTGAGAGGCAACCACGTGTCTCCCATACAGACCTACTCTCTCACTGGTGCCATGAGCTAACTCAGAGGCAACCACATGTCTTCCGTACAGACATACTCTCTCACTGGTGCCATGAGCTAACTCAGAGGCAACCACATGTCTCCCGTACAGACCGACTCTCTCACTGGTGCCATGAGCTAACTCAGAGGCAACCACATGTCTCCCGTACAGACCTACTCTCTCACTGGTGCCATGAGCTAACTCAGAGGCAACCACATGTCTCCCGTACATACCTACTCTCTCACTGGTGCCATGAGCTAACTCAGAGGCAACCACATGTCTCCCGTACATACCTACTCTCTCACTGGTGCCATGAGCTAACTCAGAGGCAACCACATGTCTCCCGTACAGACCTACTCTCTCACTGGTGCCATGAGCTAACTCAGAGGCAACCACATGTCTCCCGTACAGACCTACTCTCTCACTGGTGCCATGAGCTAACTCAGAGGCAACCACATGTCTACCGTACAGACCTACTCTCTCACTGTTGCCATAAGCTAACTCAGAAGCAACCACATGTCTCCCGCACAGACCTACTCTCCCACTGGTGCCATGAGCTAACTCAGAGGCAACCACATGTCTCCCATACAGACCTACTCTCACACTGGTGCCATGAGCTAACTCAGAGACAAACACATGTCTTCCGTTCAGACATACCCTCTCACTGGTGCCATGAGCTAACTCAGAGGCAACCACATGTCTCCCGTACAGACCTACTCTCTCACTGGTGCCATGAGCTAACTCAGAGGCAACCACATGTCTCCCGTACAGACCTACTCTCTCACTGGTGCCATGAGCTAACTCAGAGGCAACCACATGTCTCCCGTACAGACCTACTCTCTCACTGGTGCCATGCGCTAACTCAGAGGCAACCACATGTCTCCCGTACAGACCTACTCTCTCACTGGTGCCATGAGCTAATTCAGAAGCAACCACATATCTCCCGTACAGACCTACTCTCTCACTGGTGCCATGAGCTAACTCAGAGGCAACCACATGTCTCCCGTACAGACCTACTCTCTCACTGGTGCCATGAGCTAACTCAGAGGCAACCACATGTCTCCCGTACAGACCTACTCTCTCACTGGTGCCATGAGAGGCAACCACATGTCTCCCGTACAGACCTATGTACTCTCTCACTGGTGCCATGAGCTAACTCAGAGGCAACCACATGTCTCCTGTACAGACCTACTCTCTCACTGGTGCCATGAGCTAACTCAGAGGCAACCACATGTCTCCTGTACAGACCTACTCTCTCACTGGTACCATGAGCTAACTCAGAGGCAACCACATGTCTCCCGTAAGGCCTACTCTCTCACTGGTGCCATGAGCTAACTCAGAGGCAACCACATGTCTCTCGTACAGACCTATTCTCTCACTGGTGCCATGAGCTAACTCAGAGGCAACCACATGTCTCCCGTACAGACCTACTCTCCCACTGGTGCCATGAGCTAACTCAGAGGTAACCACATGTCTCCCGTACAGACCTACTCTCTCACTGGTGCCATGAGCTAACTCAGAGGCAACCACCTGTCTCCCGTACAGACCTACTCTCTCACTGGTGCCATGAGCTAACTAAGAGGCAACCACATGTCTCCCGTACAGACCTACTCTCTCACTGGTGCCATGAACTAACTCAGAGACAACCACATGTCTCCTGTACAGACCTACTCTCTCACTGTTGCCATAAGCTAACTCAGAAGCAACCACATGTCTCCCGCACAGACCTACTCTCCCACTGGTGCCATGAGCTAACTCAGAGGCAACCACATGTCTCCCATACAGACCTACTCTCACACTGGTGCCATGAGCTAACTCAGAGACAACCACATGTCTTCCGTTCAGACCTACTCTCTCACTGGTGCCATGAGCTAACTCAGAGGCAACCACATGTCTCCCGTACAGACCTACTCTCTCACTGGTACCATGAGCTAACTCAGAGGCAACCACATGTCTCCTGTACAGACCTACTCTCTCACTGGTACCATGAGCTAACTCAGAGGCAACCACATGTCTCCTGTACAGACCTACTCACTGGTGCCATGAACTAACTGAGAGGCAACCACGTGTCTCCCATACAGACCTACTCTCTCACTGGTGCCATGAGCTAACTCAGAGGCAACCACATGTCTTCCGTACAGACATACTCTCTCACTGGTGCCATGAGCTAACTCAGAGGCAACCACATGTCTCCCGTACAGACCGACTCTCTCACTGGTGCCATGAGCTAACTCAGAGGCAACCACATGTCTCCCGTACAGACCTACTCTCTCACTGGTGCCATGAGCTAACTCAGAGGCAACCACATGTCTCCCGTACATACCTACTCTCTCACTGGTGCCATGAGCTAACTCAGAGGCAACCACATGTCTCCCGTACATACCTACTCTCTCACTGGTGCCATGAGCTAACTCAGAGGCAACCACATGTCTCCCGTACAGACCTACTCTCTCACTGGTGCCATGAGCTAACTCAGAGGCAACCACATGTCTCCCGTACAGACCTACTCTCTCACTGGTGCCATGAGCTAACTCAGAGGCAACCATATGTCTCCGGTACAGACCTATTCTCTCACTGGTGCCATGAGCTAACTCAGAGGCAACCACATGTCTCCAGTACAGACCTACTCTCTCACTGGTGCCATGAGCTAACTCAGAGGCAACCACATGTCTCCAGTACAAACCTACTCTCTCACTGGTGCCAAGAGCTAACTCAGAGGCAACCACATGTCTCCCGTACAGACCTACTTCTCACTGGTGCCATGAGCTAACTCAGAGGCAACCACATGTCTCCCGTACAGACCTACTCTCTCAGTGGTGCCATGAGCTAACTCAGAGACAACCACATGTCTCCCATACAGACCTACTCTCTCACTGGTGCCATGCGCTAACTCAGAGGCAACCACATGTCTCCCGTACAGACCTACTCTCTCACTGGTGCCATGAGCTAACTCAGAGGCAATCACATGTCTCCTGTACAGACCTACTCTCTCACTGGTGCCATGAGCTAACTCAGAGGCAACCACATGTCTCTCCCGTACAGACCTACTCTCTCACTGGTGCCATGAGCTAACTCAGAGGCAACCACATGTCTCCCGTTCAGACCTACTCTCCCACTGGTGCCATGAGCTAATTCAGAGACAACCACATGTCTCCCTTACAGACCTATTCTCTCACTGGTGCCATGAGCTAACTAAGAATCAACCACATGTCTCCCGTACAGACCTATTCTCTCACTGGTGCCATGAGCTAACTCAGAGGAAACTACATGTCTCCTGTACAGACCTACTCTCTCACTGGTGCCATGAGCTAACTCAGAGGCAACCACATGTCTCCCATACAGAGCTACTCTCTCACTGGTGCCATGAACTAACTTAGAGGCAACCACATGTCTCCCATACAGACCTACTCTCTCACTGGTGCCATGAGCTAACTAAGAGGCAACCACATGTCTCCGGTACAGACATACTCTCCCACTGGTGCCATGAGCTAACTCAGAGGCAACCACATGTCTCCCGTACAGATCTACTCTCTCTCTGGTGCCATGAGCTAACTCAGAGGCAACCACATGCCTCCCATACAGACCTACTCTCTCACTAGTGCCATGAGCTAACTCAGAGGCAACCACATGTCTCCCGCACAGACCTACTCTCCCACTGGTGCCATGAGCTAACTCACAGGCAACCACATGTCTCCCGTACAGACCTACTCTCCCACTGTTGCCATGAGCTACTTAGAGACAACCACATATCTCCCGTTCAGACCTACTCTCTCACTGGTGCCATGAGCTAACTCAGAGGCAACCACATGTCTCCAGTACAGACCTACTCTCTCAGTGGTACCATGAGCTAACTCAGAGGCAACCACATGTCTCCCGTACAGACCTACTCTCTCACTGATGCCATGAGCTAACTCAGAGGCAACCACATATCTCCTGTACAGACCTACTCTCTCACTGGTGCCATGAGCAAATTCATTGGCAACCACATGTCTCCCGTACAGACCTACTCTCTCACTGATACCATGAGCTAACTCAGAGGCAACCACATGTCTCCCGTACAGACCTACTCACTGGTGCCATGAGCTAACTCAGAGGCAACTACGTGTCTCCCATACAGACCTACATACTCTCTCACTGGTGCCATGAGCTAACTCAGAAGCAACCACATGTCTCCCTTACAGACCTACTCTCTCACTGGTGCCATGAGCTAACTCAGAGGCAACCACATGTCTCCCGTACAGAACTACTCTCTCACTGGTGCCATGAGCTAAATCAGAGGCAACCACATGTCTCCCGTAAGGCCTACTCTCTCACTGGTGCCATGAGCTAACTCAGAGGCAACATGTCTCTCGTACAGACCTATTCTCCCACTGGTGCCATGAGCTAACTCAGAGGCAACCACATGTCTCCCGTACAGACCTACTCTCTCACTGGTGCCATGAGCTAACTCAGAGGCAACCACCTGTCTCCCGTACAGACCTACTCTCTCACTGGTGCCATGAGCTAACTAAGAGGCAACCACATGTCTCCCGTACAGACCTACTCTCTCACTGGTGCCATGAGCTAACTAAGAGGCAACCACATGTCTCCCGTACAGACCTACTCTCTCACTGGTGCCATTAGCTAACTCAGAGACAACCACATGTCTCCTGTACAGACCTACTCTCTCACTGTTGCCATGAGCTAACTCAGAAGCAACCACATGTCTCCCGTACAGACCTACTCTCCCACTGGTGCCATGAGCTAACTCAGAGGCAACCACATGTCTCCCATACAGACCTACTCTCCCACTGGTGCCATGAGCTAACTCAGAGACAACCACATGTCTTCCGTTCAGACCTACTCTCTCACTGGTCCCATGAGCTAACTCAGAGGCAACCACATGTCTCCCGTACAGACCTACTCTCTCACTGGTGCCATGAGCTAACTCAGAGGCAACCACATGTCTACCGTACAGACCTACTCTCTCACTGGTGCCATGAGCTAACTCAGAGGCAACCACATGTCTCCTGTACAGACCTACTCTCTCACTGGTACCATGAGCTAACTCAGAGGCAACCACATGTCTCCTGTACAGACCTACTCACTGGTGCCATGAACTAACTGAGAGGCAACCACATGTCTCCCGTACAGACATACTCTCTCACTGGTGCCATGAGCTAACTCAGAGGCAACCACATGTCTCCCGTACAGACCTACTCTCTCACTGGTGCCATGAGCTAACTCAGAGGCAACCACATGTCTCCCGTACAGACCTACTCTCTCACTGGTGACATGAGCTAACTCAGAGGCAACCACATGTCTCCCGTACAGACCTACTCTCTCACTGGTGCCATGAGCTAACTCAGAGGCAACCACATATCTCCCGTACATACCTACTCTCTCACTGGTGCCATGAGCTAACTCAGAGGCAACCACATGTCTCCCGTACAGACCTACTCTCTCACTGGTGCCATGAGCTAACTCAGAGGCAACCACATGTCTCCCGTACAGACCTACTCTCTCACTGGTGCCATGAGCTAACTCAGAGGCAACCACATGTCTACCGTACAAACGTACTCTCTCACTGGTGCCATGAGCTAACTCAGAGGCAACCATATGTCTCCGGTACAGACCTATTCTCTCACTGGTGCCATGAGCTAACTCAGAGGCAACCACATGTCTCCAGTACAGACCTACTCTCTCACTGGTGCCATGAGCTAACTCAGAGGCAACCACATGTCTCCAGTACAAACCTTCTCTCTCACTGGTGCCAAGAGCTAACTCAGAGGCAACCACATGTCTCCCGTACAGACCTACTTCTCACTGGTGCCATGAGCTAACTCAGAGCAACCACATGTCTCCCGTACAGACCTACTCTCTCAGTGGTGCCATGAGCTAACTCAGAGACAACCACATGTCTCCCATACAGACCTACTCTCTCACTGGTGCCATGCGCTAACTCAGAGGCAACCACATGTCTCCCGTACAGACCTACTCTCTCACTGGTGCCATGAGCTATCTCAGAGGCAATCACATGTCTCCTGTACAGACCTACTCTCTTTCTGGTGCCATGAGCTAACTCAGAGGCAATCACATGTCTCCCGTAGAGACCTACTCTCTCACTGGTGCCATGAGCTAACTCAGAGGCAACCACATGTCTCACGTACAGACCTACTCTCTCACTGGTGCCATGCGCTAACTCAGATGCAACCACATGTCTCCCGTACAGACCTACTCTCTCACTGGTGCCATGAGCTAACTCAGAGGCAACCACATATCTCCCGTACAGACCTACTCTCTCACTGGTGCCATGAGCTAACTAAGAGGCAACCACATGTCTCCCATTCAGACCTACTCAGAGGCAACCACATTTCTCCCGTACAGAGCTACTCTCTCACTGGTGCCATGAGCTAACTTTGAGGCAACCACATGTCTCCCATACAGACCTACTCTCTCACTGGTGCCATGAGCTAACTCAGAGGCAACCACATGTCTCCCGTACAGACATACTCTCCCACTGGTGCCATGAGCTAACTCAGAGGCAACCACATGTCTCCCGTACAGACCTACTCTCTCTCTGGTGCCATTAGCTAACTCAGAGGCAACCACATGCCTCCCATACAGACCTACTCTCTCACTGGTGCCATGAGCTAACTCAGAGGCAACCACATGTCTCCCGCACAGACCTACTCTCCCACTGGTGCCATGAGCTAACTCACAGGCAATCACATGTCTCCCGTACAGACCTACTCTCCCACTGATGCCATGAGCTACTTAGAGACAACCACATGTCTCCCGTTCAGACCTACTCTCTCACTACTCAGAGGCAACCACATGTCTCCAGTACAGACCTACTCTCTCAGTGGTGCCATGAGCTAACTCAGAGGCAACCACATGTCTCCCGTACAGACCTACTCTCTCACTGATGCCATGAGCTAACTCAGAGGCAACCACATATCTCCTGTATAGACCTACTCTCTCACTGGTGCCATTAGCAAATTCATTGGCAACCACATGTCTCCTGTACAGACCTACTCTCTCACTGATACCATGAGCTAACTCAGAGGCAACCACATGTCTCCCGTACAGACCTACTCACTGGTGCCATGAGCTAACTCAGAGGCAACTACGTGTCTCCCATACAGACCTACATACTATCTCACTGGTGCCATGAGATAACTCAGAGGCAACCACATGTCTCCCGTACAGACCTACTCTCCTACTGGTGCCATGAGCTAACTCAGAGACAACCACATGTCTCCCTTACAGACCTATTCTCTCACTGGTGCCATGAGCTAACTCAGAGGCAACCACATGTCTCACGTACAGAACTACTCTCTCATTGGTGCCATGAGCTAACTCAGAGGCAACCACATGTCTCCCGTACAGACCTACTCTCTCACTGGTGCCATGCGCTAACTCAGAGGCAACAACATGTCTCCCGTACAGACCTACTCTCTCACTGGTGCCATGAGCTATCTCAGAAGCAACCACATGTCTCCCGTACAGACCTACTCTCTCACTGGTGCCATAAGCTAACTCAGAGGCAACCACATGTCTCCCGTACAGACCTACTCTCTCACTGGTGCCATGAGCTAACTCAGAGGCAACCACATGTCTCCCGTACAGACCTACTCTCTCACTGGTGCCATGAGCTAACTCAGAGGCAACCACATGTCTCCCGTACAGACCTACTCTCTCTCTGGTGCCATGAGCTAACTCAGAGGCAACCACATGTCTCCCGTACAGACCTACTCTCTCACTGGTGCCATGAGCTAACTCATAGGCAACCACATGTCTCCCGTACAGACCTACTCTCTCACTGGTGCCATGATCTAACTCAAAGGCAACCACATGTCTCCCGTACAGACCTACTCTCTCATTGGTGCCATGAGCTAACTCAGAGGCAACCACATGTCTCCCATACAGACCTACTCTCTCACTGGCGCCATGAGCTAACTCAGAGGCAACAACATGTCTCCCGTACAGACCTACTCTCTCACTGGTGCCATGAGCTAACTAAGAGGCAACCACATGTCTCCCGTACAGACCTACTCTCTCACTGGTGCCATGAGCTAACTAAGAGGCAACCACATGTCTCCTGTACAGACCTACTCTCTCACTGGTGCCATGAGCTAACTCAGAGGCAACCACATTTCTCCCGTACAGCGCTACTCTCTCACTGGTGCCATGAGCTAACTTTGAGGCAACCACATGTCTCCCATACAGACCTACTCTCTCACTGGTGCCATGAGCTAACTCAGAGGCAACCACATGTCTCCCGTACAGACATACTCTCCCACTGGTGCCATGAGCTAACTCAGAGGCAACCACATGTCTCCCGTACAGACCTACTCTCTCTCTGGTGTCATTAGCTAACTCAGAGGCAACCACATGCCTCCCATACAGACCTACTCTCTCACTGGTGCCATGAGCTAACTCAGAGGCAACCACATGTCTCCCGCACAGACCTACTCTCCCACTGGTGCCATGAGCTAACTCACAGGCAATCACATGTCTCCCGTACAGACCTACTCTCCCACTGGTGCCATGAGCTACTTAGAGACAACCACATGTCTCCCGTTCAGACCTACTCTCTCACTACTCAGAGGCAACCACATGTCTCCAGTACAGACCTACTCTCTCAGTGGTGCCATGAGCTAACTCAGAGGCAACCACATGTCTCCCGTACAGACCTACTCTCTCACTGATGCCATGAGCTAACTCAGAGGCAACCACATATCTCCTGTATAGACCTACTCTCTCACTGGTACCATTAGCAAATTCATTGGCAACCACATGTCTCCTGTACAGACCTACTCTCTCACTGATACCATGAGCTAACTCAGAGGCAACCACATGTCTCCCGTACAGACCTACTCACTGGTGGCATGAGCTAACTCAGAGGCAACTACGTGTCTCCCATACAGACCTACATACTATCTCACTGGTGCCATGAGATAACTCAGAGGCAACCACATGTCTCCCGTACAGACCTACTCTCCCACTGGTGCCATGAGCTAACTCAGAGACAACCACATGTCTCCCTTACAGACCTATTCTCTCACTGGTGCCATGAGCTAACTCAGAGGCAACCACATGTCTCCCGTACAGAACTACTCTCTCATTGGTGCCATGAGCTAACTCAGAGGCAACCACATGTCTCCCATACAGACCTACTCTCTCACTGGCGCCATGAGCTAACTCAGAGGCAACAACATGTCTCCCGTACAGACCTACTCTCTCACTGGTGCCATGAGCTAACTAAGAGGCAACCACATGTCTCCCGTACAGACCTACTCTCTCACTGGTGCCATGAGCTAACTAAGAGGCAACCACATGTCTCCTGTACAGACCTACTCTCTCACTGGTGCCATGAGCTAACTCAGAGGCAACCACATTTCTCCCGTACAGCGCTACTCTCTCACTGGTGCCATGAGCTAACTTTGAGGCAACCACATGTCTCCCATACAGACCTACTCTCTCACTGGTGCCATGAGCTAACTCAGAGGCAACCACATGTCTCCCGTACAGACATACTCTCCCACTGGTGCCATGAGCTAACTCAGAGGCAACCACATGTCTCCCGTACAGACCTACTCTCTCTCTGGTGTCATTAGCTAACTCAGAGGCAACCACATGCCTCCCATACAGACCTACTCTCTCACTGGTGCCATGAGCTAACTCAGAGGCAACCACATGTCTCCCGCACAGACCTACTCTCCCACTGGTGCCATGAGCTAACTCACAGGCAATCACATGTCTCCCGTACAGACCTACTCTCCCACTGGTGCCATGAGCTACTTAGAGACAACCACATGTCTCCCGTTCAGACCTACTCTCTCACTACTCAGAGGCAACCACATGTCTCCAGTACAGACCTACTCTCTCAGTGGTGCCATGAGCTAACTCAGAGGCAACCACATGTCTCCCGTACAGACCTACTCTCTCACTGATGCCATGAGCTAACTCAGAGGCAACCACATATCTCCTGTATAGACCTACTCTCTCACTGGTACCATTAGCAAATTCATTGGCAACCACATGTCTCCTGTACAGACCTACTCTCTCACTGATACCATGAGCTAACTCAGAGGCAACCACATGTCTCCCGTACAGACCTACTCACTGGTGGCATGAGCTAACTCAGAGGCAACTACGTGTCTCCCATACAGACCTACATACTATCTCACTGGTGCCATGAGATAACTCAGAGGCAACCACATGTCTCCCGTACAGACCTACTCTCCCACTGGTGCCATGAGCTAACTCAGAGACAACCACATGTCTCCCTTACAGACCTATTCTCTCACTGGTGCCATGAGCTAACTCAGAGGCAACCACATGTCTCCCGTACAGAACTACTCTCTCATTGGTGCCATGAGCTAACTCAGAGGCAACCACATGTCTCCCGTACAGACCTACTCTCTCACTGGTGCCATGCGCTAACTCAGAGGCAACAACATGTCTCCCGTACAGACCTACTCTCTCACTGGTGCCATGAGCTATCTCAGAAGCAACCACATGTCTCCCGTACAGACCTACTCTCTCACTGGTGCCATAAGCTAACTCAGAGGCAACCACATGTCTCCCATACAGACCTACTCTCTCACTGGTGCCATGAGCTAACTCAGAGGCAACCACATGTCTCCCGTACAGACCTACTCTCTCACTGGTGCCATGAGCTAACTCAGAGGCAACCACATGTCTCCCGTACAGACCTACTCTCTCTCTGGTGCCATGAGCTAACTCAGAGGCAACCACATGTCTCCCGTACAGACCTACTCTCTCACTGGTGCCATGAGCTAACTCATAGGCAACCACATGTCTCCCGTACAGACCTACTCTCTCACTGGTGCCATGATCTAACTCAGAGGCAACCACATGTCTCCCGTACAGACCTACTCTCTCATTGGTGCCATGAGCTAACTCAGAGGCAATCACATGTCTCCCGTACAGACCTACTCTCTCACTGGTGCCATGAGCTAACTCAGAGGCAACCACATGTCTCCCATACAGACCTACTCTCTCACTAGCGCCATGAGCTAACTCAGAGGCAACAACATGTCTCCCGTACAGACCTACTCTCTCACTGGTGCCATGAGCTAACTAAGAGGCAACCACATGTCTCCCGTACAGACCTACTCTCTCACTGGTGCCATGAGCTAACTAAGAGGCAACCACATGTCTCCCGTACAGACCTACTCTCTCACTGGTGCCATTAGCTAACCCAGAGACAATCACATGTCTCCTGTACAGATCTACTCTCTCACTGGTGCCATGAGCTAACTCAGAGGCAACCACATGTCTCCCGCACAGACCTACTCTCCCACTGATGCCATGAGCTAACTTAGAGGCAACCACATGTCTCCCATACAGACCTACTCTCCCACTGGTGCCATGAGCTAACTCAGAGACAATCACATGTCTCCCATTCAGACCTACTCTCTCACTGGTGCCATGAGCTAACTCAGAGGCAACCACATGTCTCCCGTACAGACCTACTCTCTCACTGGTGCCATGAGCTAACTCAGAGGCAACCACATGTCTCCCGTACAGACCTGCTCTCTCACTGGTGCCATGAACTAACTCAGAGGCAACTACATGTCTCCCATACAGACCTACTCTCCCACTGGTGCCATGAGCTAACTCAGAGACAACCACATGTCTCCCTTACAGACCTATTCTCTCACTGGTGCCATGAGCTAACTAAGAGGCAACCACATGTCTCACGTACAGACCTATTCTCTCACTGGTGCCATGAGCTAACACAGAGGAAACCACATGTCTCCTGTACAGACCTACTCTCTCACTGGTGCCATGTGCTAACTCAGAGGCAACCACATTTCTCCCGTACAGAGCTACTCTCTCACTGGTGCCATGAGCTAACTTTGAGGCAACCACATGTCTCCCATACAGACCTACTCTCTCACTGGTGCCATGAGCTAACTCAGAGGCAACCACATGTCTCCCGTACAGACATACTCTCCCACTGGTGCCATGAGCTAACTCAGAGGCAACCACATGTCTCCCATACAGACCTACTCTCTCTCTGGTGCCATTAGCTAACTCAGAGGCAACCACATGCCTCCCATACAGACCTACTCTCTCACTGGTGCCATGAGCGAACTCAGAGGCAACCACATGTCTCCCGCACAGACCTACTCTCCCACTGGTGCCATGAGCTAACTCACAGGCAATCACATGTCTCCCGTACAGACCTACTCTCCCACTGGTGCCATGAGCTACTTAGAGACAACCACATGTCTCCCGTTCAGACCTACTCTCTCACTACTCAGAGGCAACCACATGTCTCCAGTACAGACCTACTCTCTCAGTGGTGCCATGAGCTAACTCAGAGGCAACCACATGTCTCCCGTACAGACCTACTCTCTCACTGATGCCATGAGCTAACTCAGAGGCAACCACATATCTCCTGTATAGACCTACTCTCTCACTGGTGCCATGAGCAAATTCATTGGCAACCACATGTCTCCTGTACAGACCTACTCTCTCACTGATACCATGAGCTAACTCAGAGGCAACCACATGTCTCCCGTACAGACCTACTCACTGGTGCCATGAGCTAACTCAGAGGCAACTACGTGTCTCCCATACAGACCTACATACTATCTCACTGGTGCCATGAGCTAACTCAGAGGCAACCACATGTCTCCCGTACAGACCTACTCTCCCACTGGTGCCATGAGCTAACTCAGAGACAAACACATGTCTCCCTTACAGACCTATTCTCTCACTGGTGCCATGAGCTAACTCAGAGGCAACCACATGTCTCCCGTACAGAACTACTCTCTCATTGGTGCCATGAGCTAACTCAGAGGCAACCACATGTCTCCCGTACAGACCTACTCTCTCACTGGTGCCATGCGCTAACTCAGAGGCAACAACATGTCTCCCGTACAGACCTACTCTCTCACTGGTGCCATGAGCTATCTCAGAGGCAACCACATGTCTCCCGTACAGACCTACTCTCTCACTGGTGCCATAAGCTAACTCAGAGGCAACCACATGTCTCCCGTACAGACCTACTCTCTCACTGGTGCCATGAGCTAACTCAGAGGCAACCACATGTCTCCCGTACAGACCTACTCTCTCACTGGTGCCATGAGCTAACTCAGAGGCAACCACATGTCTCCCGTACAGACCTACTCTCTCTCTGGTGCCATGAGCTAACTCAGAGGCAACCACATGTCTCCCGTACAGACCTACTCTCTCACTGGTGCCATGAGCTAACTCATAGGCAACCACATGTCTCCCGTACAGACCTACTCTCTCACTGGTGCCATGATCTAACTCAGAGGCAACCACATGTCTCCCGTACAGACCTACTCTCTCATTGGTGCCATGAGCTAACTCAGAGGCAACCACATGTCTCCCGTACAGACCTACTCTCTCACTGGTGCCATGAGCTAACTCAGAGGCAACCACATGTCTCCCGTACAGACCTACTCTCTCACTGGCGCCATGAGCTAACTCAGAGGCAACCACATGTCTCCCGTACAGACCTACTCTCTCACTAGCGCCATGAGCTAACTCAGAGGCAACAACATGTCTCCCGTACAGACCTACTCTCTCACTGGTGCCATGAGCTAACTAAGAGGCAACCACATGTCTCCCGTACAGACCTACTCTCTCACTGGTGCCATGAGCTAACTAAGAGGCAACCACATGTCTGCCGTACAGACCTACTCTCTCACTGGTGCCATTAGCTATCCCAGAGACAATCACATGTCTCCTGTACAGATCTACTCTCTCACTGGTGCCATGAGCTAACTCAGAGGCAACCACATGTCTCCCGCACAGACCTACTCTCCCACTGGTGCCATGAGCTAACTTAGAGGCAACCACATGTCTCCCATACAGACCTACTCTCCCACTGGTGCCATGAGCTAACTCAGAGACAATCACATGTCTCCCATTCAGACTTACTCTCTCACTGGTGCCATGAGCTAACTCAGAGGCAACCACATGTCTCCCGTACAGACCTACTCTCTCACTGGTGCCATGAGCTAACTCAGAGGCAACCACATGTCTCCCGTACAGACCTGCTCTCTCACTGGTGCCATGAACTAACTCAGAGGCAACTACATGTCTCCCATACAGACCTACTCTCCCACTGGTGCCATGAGCTAACTCAGAGACAACCACATGTCTCCCTTACAGACCTATTCTCTCACTGGTGCCATGAGCTAACTAAGAGGCAACCACATGTCTCACGTACAGACCTATTCTCTCACTGGTGCCATGAGCTAACACAGAGGAAACCACATGTCTCCTGTACAGACCTACTCTCTCACTGGTGCCATGTGCTAACTCAGAGGCAACCACATTTCTCCCGTACAGAGCTACTCTCTCACTGGTGCCATGAGCTAACTTTGAGGCAACCACATGTCTCCCATACAGACCTACTCTCTCACTGGTGCCATGAGCTAACTCAGAGGCAACCACATGTCTCCCGTACAGACATACTCTCCCACTGGTGCCATGAGCTAACTCAGAGGCAACCACATGTCTCCCATACAGACCTACTCTCTCTCTGGTGCCATTAGCTAACTCAGAGGCAACCACATGCCTCCCATACAGACCTACTCTCTCACTGGTGCCATGAGCGAACTCAGAGGCAACCACATGTCTCCCGCACAGACCTACTCTCCCACTGGTGCCATGAGCTAACTCACAGGCAATCACATGTCTCCCGTACAGACCTACTCTCCCACTGGTGCCATGAGCTACTTAGAGACAACCACATGTCTCCCGTTCAGACCTACTCTCTCACTACTCAGAGGCAACCACATGTCTCCAGTACAGACCTACTCTCTCAGTGGTGCCATGAGCTAACTCAGAGGCAACCACATGTCTCCCGTACAGACCTACTCTCTCACTGATGCCATGAGCTAACTCAGAGGCAACCACATATCTCCTGTATAGACCTACTCTCTCACTGGTGCCATGAGCAAATTCATTGGCAACCACATGTCTCCTGTACAGACCTACTCTCTCACTGATACCATGAGCTAACTCAGAGGCAACCACATGTCTCCCGTACAGACCTACTCACTGGTGCCATGAGCTAACTCAGAGGCAATTACGTGTCTCCCATACAGACCTACATACTATCTCACTGGTGCCATGAGCTAACTCAGAGGCAACCACATGTCTCCCGTACAGACCTACTCTCCCACTGGTGCCATGAGCTAACTCAGAGACAAACACATGTCTCCCTTACAGACCTATTCTCTCACTGGTGCCATGAGCTAACTCAGAGGCAACCACATGTCTCCCATACAGAACTACTCTCTCATTGGTGCCATGAGCTAACTCAGAGGCAACCACATGTCTCCCGTACAGACCTACTCTCTCACTGGTGCCATGCGCTAACTCAGAGGCAACAACATGTCTCCCGTACAGACCTACTCTCTCACTGGTGCCATGAGCTATCTCAGAGGCAACCACATGTCTCCCGTACAGACCTACTCTCTCACTGGTGCCATAAGCTAACTCAGAGGCAACCACATGTCTCCCGTACAGACCTACTCTCTCACTGGTGCCATGAGCTAACTCAGAGGCAACCACATGTCTCCCGTACAGACCTACTCTCTCACTGGTGCCATGAGCTAACTCAGAGGCAACCACATGTCTCCCGTACAGACCTACTCTCTCTCTGGTGCCATGAGCTAACTCAGAGGCAACCACATGTCTCCCGTACAGACCTACTCTCTCACTGGTGCCATGAGCTAACTCATAGGCAACCACATGTCTCCCGTACAGACCTACTCTCTCACTGGTGCCATGATCTAACTCAGAGGCAACCACATGTCTCCCGTACAGACCTACTCTCTCATTGGTGCCATGAGCTAACTCAGAGGCAACCACATGTCTCCCGTACAGACCTACTCTCTCACTGGTGCCATGAGCTAACTCAGAGGCAACCACATGTCTCCCGTACAGACCTACTCTCTCACTGGCGCCATGAGCTAACTCAGAGGCAACCACATGTCTCCCGTACAGACCTACTCTCTCACTGGTGCCATGAGCTAACTAAGAGGCAACCACATGTCTCCCGTACAGACCTACTCTCTCACTGGTGCCATGAGCTAACTAAGAGGCAACCACATGTCTCCCGTACAGACCTACTCTCTCACTGGTGCCATTAGCTAACCCAGAGACAATCACATGTCTCCTGTACAGATCTACTCTCTCACTGGTGCCATGAGCTAACTCAGAAGCAACCACATGTCTCCCGCACAGACCTACTCTCCCACTGGTGCCATGAGCTAACTTAGAGGCAACCACATGTCTCCCATACAGACCTACTCTCCCACTGGTGCCATGAGCTAACTTAGAGACAATCACATGTCTCCCGTTCAGACCTACTCTCTCACTGGTGCCATGAGCTAACTCAGAGGCAACCACATGTCTCCCGTACAGACCTACTCTCTCACTGGTGCCATGAGCTAACTCAGAGGCAACCACATGTCTCCCGTACAGACCTGCTCTCTCACTGGTGCCATGAACTAACTCAGAGGCAACCACATGTCTCCCATACAGACCTACTCTCCCACTGGTGCCATGATCTAACTCAGAGACAACCACATGTCTCCCTTACAGACCTATTCTCTCACTGGTGCCATGAGCTAATTAAGAGGCAACCACATGTCTCACGTACAGACCTATTCTCTCACTGGTGCCATGAGCTAACTCAGAGGAAACCACATGTCTCCTGTACAGACCTACTCTCTCACTGGTGCCATGAGCTAACTCAGAGGCAACCACATGTCTCCCGTACAGAGCTACTCTCTCACTGGTGCCATGAGCTAACTTAGAGGCAACCACATGTCTCCCATACAAACCTACTCTCTTACTAGTGCCATGAGCTAACTCAGAAGCAACCACATGTCTCCCGTACAGACCTACTCTACCACTGGTGCCATGAGCTAACTCAGAGGCAACCACATGTCTCCCGTACAGACCTACAACTCTCTCACTGGTGCCATGAGCCAACTCAGAGGCAACCACATGTCTCCCGCACAGACCTACTCTCCCACTGGTGCCATGAGCTAACTCAGAGGCAACCACATGTCTCCCATACAAACCTACTCTCTTACTAGTGCCATGAGCTAACTCAGAAGCAACCACATGTCTCCCGTACAGACCTACTCTCTCACTGGTGCCATGAGCTAACTCAGAGGCAACCACATGTCTCCCGTACAGACCTACTCTCTCTCTGGTGCCATGAGCTAACTCAGAGGCAACCACATGTCTCCCGTACAGACCTACTCTCTCACTGGTGCCATGAGCTAACTCATAGGCAACCACATGTCTCCCGTACAGACCTACTCTCTCACTGGTGCCATGATCTAACTCAGAGGCAACCACATGTCTCCCGTACAGACCTACTCTCTCATTGGTGCCATGAGCTAACTCAGAGGCAACCACATGTCTCCCGTACAGACCTACTCTCTCACTGGTGCCATGAGCTAACTCAGAGGCAACCACATGTCTCCCGTACAGACCTACTCTCTCACTGGCGCCATGAGCTAACTCAGAGGCAACCACATGTCTCCCGTACAGACCTACTCTCTCACTAGCGCCATGAGCTAACTCAGAGGCAACAACATGTCTCCCGTACAGACCTACTCTCTCACTGGTGCCATGAGCTAACTAAGAGGCAACCACATGTCTCCCGTACAGACCTACTCTCTCACTGGTGCCATGAGCTAACTAAGAGGCAACCACATGTCTGCCGTACAGACCTACTCTCTCACTGGTGCCATTAGCTATCCCAGAGACAATCACATGTCTCCTGTACAGATCTACTCTCTCACTGGTGCCATGAGCTAACTCAGAGGCAACCACATGTCTCCCGCACAGACCTACTCTCCCACTGGTGCCATGAGCTAACTTAGAGGCAACCACATGTCTCCCATACAGACCTACTCTCCCACTGGTGCCATGAGCTAACTCAGAGACAATCACATGTCTCCCATTCAGACTTACTCTCTCACTGGTGCCATGAGCTAACTCAGAGGCAACCACATGTCTCCCGTACAGACCTACTCTCTCACTGGTGCCATGAGCTAACTCAGAGGCAACCACATGTCTCCCGTACAGACCTGCTCTCTCACTGGTGCCATGAACTAACTCAGAGGCAACTACATGTCTCCCATACAGACCTACTCTCCCACTGGTGCCATGAGCTAACTCAGAGACAACCACATGTCTCCCTTACAGACCTATTCTCTCACTGGTGCCATGAGCTAACTAAGAGGCAACCACATGTCTCACGTACAGACCTATTCTCTCACTGGTGCCATGAGCTAACACAGAGGAAACCACATGTCTCCTGTACAGACCTACTCTCTCACTGGTGCCATGTGCTAACTCAGAGGCAACCACATTTCTCCCGTACAGAGCTACTCTCTCACTGGTGCCATGAGCTAACTTTGAGGCAACCACATGTCTCCCATACAGACCTACTCTCTCACTGGTGCCATGAGCTAACTCAGAGGCAACCACATGTCTCCCGTACAGACATACTCTCCCACTGGTGCCATGAGCTAACTCAGAGGCAACCACATGTCTCCCATACAGACCTACTCTCTCTCTGGTGCCATTAGCTAACTCAGAGGCAACCACATGCCTCCCATACAGACCTACTCTCTCACTGGTGCCATGAGCGAACTCAGAGGCAACCACATGTCTCCCGCACAGACCTACTCTCCCACTGGTGCCATGAGCTAACTCACAGGCAATCACATGTCTCCCGTACAGACCTACTCTCCCACTGGTGCCATGAGCTACTTAGAGACAACCACATGTCTCCCGTTCAGACCTACTCTCTCACTACTCAGAGGCAACCACATGTCTCCAGTACAGACCTAATCTCTCAGTGGTGCCATGAGCTAACTCAGAGGCAACCACATGTCTCCCGTACAGACCTACTCTCTCACTGATGCCATGAGCTAACTCAGAGGCAACCACATATCTCCTGTATAGACCTACTCTCTCACTGGTGCCATGAGCAAATTCATTGGCAACCACATGTCTCCTGTACAGACCTACTCTCTCACTGATACCATGAGCTAACTCAGAGGCAACCACATGTCTCCCGTACAGACCTACTCACTGGTGCCATGAGCTAACTCAGAGGCAATTACGTGTCTCCCATACAGACCTACATACTATCTCACTGGTGCCATGAGCTAACTCAGAGGCAACCACATGTCTCCCGTACAGACCTACTCTCCCACTGGTGCCATGAGCTAACTCAGAGACAAACACATGTCTCCCTTACAGACCTATTCTCTCACTGGTGCCATGAGCTAACTCAGAGGCAACCACATGTCTCCCATACAGAACTACTCTCTCATTGGTGCCATGAGCTAACTCAGAGGCAACCACATGTCTCCCGTACAGACCTACTCTCTCACTGGTGCCATGCGCTAACTCAGAGGCAACAACATGTCTCCCGTACAGACCTACTCTCTCACTGGTGCCATGAGCTATCTCAGAGGCAACCACATGTCTCCCGTACAGACCTACTCTCTCACTGGTGCCATAAGCTAACTCAGAGGCAACCACATGTCTCCCGTACAGACCTACTCTCTCACTGGTGCCATGAGCTAACTCAGAGGCAACCACATGTCTCCCGTACAGACCTACTCTCTCACTGGTGCCATGAGCTAACTCAGAGGCAACCACATGTCTCCCGTACAGACCTACTCTCTCTCTGGTGCCATGAGCTAACTCAGAGGCAACCACATGTCTCCCGTACAGACCTACTCTCTCACTGGTGCCATGAGCTAACTCATAGGCAACCACATGTCTCCCGTACAGACCTACTCTCTCACTGGTGCCATGATCTAACTCAGAGGCAACCACATGTCTCCCGTACAGACCTACTCTCTCATTGGTGCCATGAGCTAACTCAGAGGCAACCACATGTCTCCCGTACAGACCTACTCTCTCACTGGTGCCATGAGCTAACTCAGAGGCAACCACATGTCTCCCGTACAGACCTACTCTCTCACTGGCGCCATGAGCTAACTCAGAGGCAACCACATGTCTCCCGTACAGACCTACTCTCTCACTGGTGCCATGAGCTAACTAAGAGGCAACCACATGTCTCCCGTACAGACCTACTCTCTCACTGGTGCCATGAGCTAACTAAGAGGCAACCACATGTCTCCCGTACAGACCTACTCTCTCACTGGTGCCATTAGCTAACCCAGAGACAATCACATGTCTCCTGTACAGATCTACTCTCTCACTGGTGCCATGAGCTAACTCAGAAGCAACCACATGTCTCCCGCACAGACCTACTCTCCCACTGGTGCCATGAGCTAACTTAGAGGCAACCACATGTCTCCCATACAGACCTACTCTCCCACTGGTGCCATGAGCTAACTTAGAGACAATCACATGTCTCCCGTTCAGACCTACTCTCTCACTGGTGCCATGAGCTAACTCAGAGGCAACCACATGTCTCCCGTACAGACCTACTCTCTCACTGGTGCCATGAGCTAACTCAGAGGCAACCACATGTCTCCCGTACAGACCTGCTCTCTCACTGGTGCCATGAACTAACTCAGAGGCAACCACATGTCTCCCATACAGACCTACTCTCCCACTGGTGCCATGAGCTAACTCAGAGACAACCACATGTCTCCCTTACAGACCTATTCTCTCACTGGTGCCATGAGCTAATTAAGAGGCAACCACATGTCTCACGTACAGACCTATTCTCTCACTGGTGCCATGAGCTAACTCAGAGGAAACCACATGTCTCCTGTACAGACCTACTCTCTCACTGGTGCCATGAGCTAACTCAGAGGCAACCACATGTCTCCCGTACAGAGCTACTCTCTCACTGGTGCCATGAGCTAACTTAGAGGCAACCACATGTCTCCCATACAAACCTACTCTCTTACTAGTGCCATGAGCTAACTCAGAAGCAACCACATGTCTCCCGTACAGACCTACTCTACCACTGGTGCCATGAGCTAACTCAGAGGCAACCACATGTCTCCCGTACAGACCTACAACTCTCTCACTGGTGCCATGAGCCAACTCAGAGGCAACCACATGTCTCCCGCACAGACCTACTCTCCCACTGGTGCCATGAGCTAACTCAGAGGCAACCACATGTCTCCCATACAGACCTACTCTCCCACTGGTGCCATGAGCTACTTAGAGACAACCACATGTCTCCCGTTCAGACCTACTCTCTCACTGGTGCCATAAGCTAACTCAGAGGCAACCATATGTCTCCCGTACAGACCTACTCTCTCATTGGTGCCATGAGCTAACTCAGAGGCAACCACATGTCTCCCGTACAGATCTACTCTCTCACTGGTGCCATGAGCTAACTCAGAGGCAACCACATGTCTCCTGTACAGACCTACTCTCTCACTGGTGCCATGAGCAAATTCAGAGGCAACCCCATGTCTCCTGTACAGACCTACTCTCTCACTGATACCATGAGCTAACTCAGAGGCAACCACATGTCTCCCGTACAGACCTACTCACTGGTGCCATGAACTAACTCAGAGGCAACTACTTGTCTCCCATACAGACCTACTCTCTCACTGGTGCCATGAGCTAACTCAGAGGCAACCACATGTCTCCCGTACAGAACTACTCTCTCACTGGTGCCATGAGATGCAACCACATGTCTCCCGTACAGACCTACTCTCTCACTGGTGCCATGAGCTAACTCAGAGGCAACCACATGTCTCCCGTAAGGACTACTCTCTCACTGGTGCCATGACCTAACTCAGAGGCAACCACATGTCTCCCGTACAGACCTACTCTCTCACTGGTGCCATGAGCTAACTCAGAGACAACCACATGTCTCCCGTACAGACCTACTCTCTCACTGGTGCCATGAGCTAATTCAGAGGTAACCACATGTCTCCCGTACAGACCTACTCTCTCACTGGTGCCATGAGCTAACTCAGAGGCAACCACATGTCTCCCGTACAGACCTACTCTCTAACTGGTGCATGAGCTAACTCAGAGGCAACCACATGTCTCCCATACAGACCAACTCTCTCACTGGTGCCATACGCTAACTCAGAGGCAACCACATGTCTCCCGTACAGACCTACTCTCTCTCTGGTCCCATGAGCTAACTCAGAGGCAACCACATGTCTCCCGTAAAGACCTACTCTCTCACTGGTGCCATGAGCTAACTCAGAGGCAACCACATGTCTCCCGTACAGACCTAATCTCTCACTGGTGCCATGAGCTAACTCAGAGGCAACCACATGTCTCCCGTACAGACCTACTCTCTCACTGGTGCCATGAGCTAACTCAGAGGCAACCACATGTCTCCCGTACAGACCTACTCTCTAACTGTTGCCATGAGCTAACTCAGATGCAACCACATGTCTCCCATACAGACCTACTCTCTCACTGGTGCCATGAGCTAACTCAGAGACAACCACATGTCTCCCGTACAGACCTACTCTCTCACTGGTGCCATGAGCTAACTCAGAGGCAACCACTTGTCTCCCGTACAGACCTACTCTCTCACTGGTGCCATGATCTAACTCAGAGGCAACGACATGTCTCCCGTACAGACCTACTCTCTCACTGGTGCCATGAGCTAACTCAGAGGCAACCACATGTCTCCCGTACAGATCTACTCTCTCACTGGCGCCATGAACTAACTCAGAGGCAACCACATGTCTCCCGTACAGACTTACTCTCTCACTGGTGACATGAGCTAACTAAGAGGCAACCACATGTCTCCCGTACAGACCTACTCTCTCACTGGTGCCATGAGCTAACTCAGAGGCAACCACATGCCTCCCGTACAGACCTACTCACTCACTGGTGCCATGAGCTAACTCAGAGGCAACCACATGTCTCCCGCACAGACCTACTCTCCCACTGGTGCCATGAGCTAACTCAGAGGCAACCACATGTCTCACGTACAGACCTACTCTCCCACTGGTGCCATGAGCTAACATAGAGACAACCACATGTCTCCCGTTCAGACCTACTCTCTCACTGGTGCCATGAGCTAACTCAGAGGCAACCACATGTCTCCCGTACAGACCTACTCTCTCAGTGGTACCATGAGCTAACTCAGAGGCAACCACATGTCTCCCGTAGAGACCTACTCTCTCACTGGTGCCATGAGCTAACTCAGAGGCAACCACATGTCTCCCATACAGACCTACTCACTGGTGCCATGAGCTAACTCAGAGGCAACTACGTGTCTCCCGTACAGACCTACTCTCTCACTGGTGCCATGAGCTAACTCAGAGGCAACCACATGTCTCCCATACAGACCTACTCTCTCACTGGTGCCATGATCTAACTCAGAGGCAACCACATGTCTCCCGAACAGACCTACTCTCTCACTGGTGCCATGAGCTAACTCAGAGGCAACCACATGTCTCCCGTACAGACCTACTCTCTCACTTGTGCCATGAGAGGCAACCACATGTCTCCCGTACAGACCTATGTACTCTCTCACTGGTACCATGAGCTAACTCAGAGGTAACCACATGTCTCCTGTACAGACCTACTCTCTCACTGGTGCCATGAGCTAACTCAGAGGCAACCACATGTCTCCTGTACAGACCTACTCTCTCACTGGTACCATGAGCTAACTCAGAGGCAACCACATGTCTCCCGTAAGGCCTACTCTCTCACTGGTGCCATGAGCTAACTCAGAGGCAACCACATGTCTCCCGTACAGACCTACTCTCCCACTGGTGCCATGAGCTAACATAGAGACAACCACATGTCTCCCGTTCAGACCTACTCTCTCACTGGTGCCATGAGCTAACTCAGAGGCAACAACATGTCTCGCGTACAGACCTACTCTCTCAGTGGTACCATGAGCTAACTCAGAGGCAACCACATGTCTCCCGTAGAGACCTACTCTCTCACTGGTGCCATGAGCTAACTCAGAGGCAACCACATGTCTCCTGTACAGACCTACTCTCTCACTGGTGCCATGAGCAAATTCAGAGGCAACCACATGTCTCCTGTACAGACCTGTACTCTCTCACTGATACCATGAGCTAACTCAGAGGCAACCACATGTCTCCCATACAGACCTACTCACTGGTGCCATGAGCTAACTCAGAGGCAACTACGTGTCTCCCGTACAGACCTACTCTCTCACTGGTGCCATGAGCTAACTCAGAGGCAACCACATGTCTCCCATACAGACCTACTCTCTCACTGGTGCCATGATCTAACTCAGAGGCAACCACATGTCTCCCGAACAGACCTACTCGCTCACTGGTGCCATGAGCTAACTCAGAGGCAACCACATGTCTCCCGTACAGACCTACTCTCTCACTGGTGCCATGAGAGGCAACCACATGTCTCCCGTACAGACCTATGTACTCTCTCACTGGTACCATGAGCTAACTCAGAGGTAACCACATGTCTCCTGTACAGACCTACTCTCTTACTGGTGCCATGAGCTAACTCAGAGGCAACCACATGTCTCCTGTACAGACCTACTCTCTCACTGGTACCATGAGCTAACTCAGAGGCAACCACATGTCTCCCGTAAGGCCTACTCTCTCACTGGTGCCATGAGCTAACTCAGAGGCAACCACATGTCTCCCGTACAGACCTACTCTCTCACTGGTGCCATGAGCTAACTAAGAGGCAACCACATGTCTCCCGTACAGATCTACTCTACCACTGGTGCCATGAGCTAACTCAGAGGCAACCACATGTCTCCCGTACAGACCTACAACTCTCTCACTGGTGCCATGAGCCAACTCAGAGGCAACCACATGCCTCCCGTACAGACCTACTCTCTCACTGGTGCCATGAGCTAACTCAGAGGCAACCACATGTCTCCCGCACAGACCTACTCACCCACTGGTGCCATGAGCTAACTCAGAGGCAACCACATGTCTCCCGTACAGACCTACTCTCCCACTGGTGCCATGACCTACTTAGAGACAACCACATGTCTCCCGTTCAGACCTACTCTCTCACTGGTGCCATGAGCTAACTCAGAGGCAACCACATATCTCCCGTACAGACCTACTCTCTCAGTGGTGCCATGAGCTAACTCAGAGGCAACCACATGTCTCCCGTACAGATCTACTCCCTCACTGGTGCCATGATCTAACTCAGAGGCAACCACATGTCTCCCGAACAGACCTACTCGCTCACTGGTGCCATGAGCTAACTCAGAGGCAACCACATGTCTCCCGTACAGACCTACTCTCTCACTGGTGCCATGAGAGGCAACCACATGTCTCCCGTACAGACCTATGTACTCTCTCACTGGTACCATGAGCTAACTCAGAGGTAACCACATGTCTCCTGTACAGACCTACTCTCTTACTGGTGCCATGAGCTAACTCAGAGGCAACCACATGTCTCCTGTACAGACCTACTCTCTCACTGGTACCATGAGCTAACTCAGAGGCAACCACATGTCTCCCGTAAGGCCTACTCTCTCACTGGTGCCATGAGCTAACTCAGAGGCAACCACATGTCTCCCGTACAGACCTACTCTCTCACTGGTGCCATGAGCTAACTAAGAGGCAACCACATGTCTCCCGTACAGATCTACTCTACCACTGGTGCCATGAGCTAACTCAGAGGCAACCACATGTCTCCCGTACAGACCTACAACTCTCTCACTGGTGCCATGAGCCAACTCAGAGGCAACCACATGCCTCCCGTACAGACCTACTCTCTCACTGGTGCCATGAGCTAACTCAGAGGCAACCACATGTCTCCCGCACAGACCTACTCACCCACTGGTGCCATGAGCTAACTCAGAGGCAACCACATGTCTCCCGTACAGACCTACTCTCCCACTGGTGCCATGACCTACTTAGAGACAACCACATGTCTCCCGTTCAGACCTACTCTCTCACTGGTGCCATGAGCTAACTCAGAGGCAACCACATATCTCCCGTACAGACCTACTCTCTCAGTGGTGCCATGAGCTAACTCAGAGGCAACCACATGTCTCCCGTACAGATCTACTCCCTCACTGGTGCCATGAGCTAACTCAGAGGCAACCACATGTCTCCTGTACAGACCTACTCTCTCACTGGTGCCATGAGCAAATTCAGAGGCAACACCATGTCTCCTGTACAGACCTACTCTCTCACTGATACCATGAGCTAACTCAGAGGCAACCACATGTCTCCCATACAGACCTACTCAATGGTGCCATGAGCTAACTCAGAGGCAACTACGTGTCTCCCATACAGACCTACTCTCTCACTGGTGCCATGAGCTAACTCAGAGGCAACCACATGTCTCCCATAAGGTCTACTCTCTCACTGGTGCCATCACCTAACTCAGAGGCAACCACATGTCTCCCGTACAGACCTACTCTCTCACTGGTGCCATGAGCTAACTCAGAGGCAACCACATGTCTCCCGTACAGACCTACTCACTGGTGCCATGAGCTAACTCAGAGGCAACTACGTGTCACCCATACAGACCTACTCTCTCACTGGTGCCATGAGCTAACTCAGAGGCAACCACATGTCTCCCGTACAGACCTACTCTCTCACTGGTGCCATGAGATGCAACCACATGTCTCCCGTACAGACCTACTCTCTCACTGGTGCCATGAGCTAACTCAGAGGCAACCACATGTCTCCCGTAAGGACTACTCTCTCACTGGTGCCATGACCTAACTCAGAGGCAACCACATGTCTCCCGTACAGACCTACTCTCTCACTGGTGCCATGAGCTAACTCAGAGACAACCACATGTCTCCCGTACAGACCTACTCTCTCACTGGTGCCATGAGCTAATTCAGAGGTAACCACATGTCTCCCGTACAGACCTACTCTCTCACTGGTGCCATGAGCTTACTCAGAGGCAACCACATGTCTCCCGTACAGACCTACTCTCTCACTGGTGCCATGAGCTAACTCAGAGGCAACCACATGTCTCCCATACAGACCAACTCTCTCACTGGTGCCATGCACTAACTCAGAGGCAACCACATGTCTCCCGTACAGACCTACTCTCTCACTTGTCCCATGAGCTAACTCAGAGGCAACCACATGTCTCCCGTACAGACCTACTCTCCCACTGGTGCCATGAGCTAACTCAGAGGCAACCACATGTCTCCCGTACAGACCTAATCTCTCACTGGTGCCATGAGCTAACTCAGAGGCAACCACATGTCTCCCGTACAGACCTACTCTCTCACTGGTGCCATGAGCTAACTCAGAGGCAACCACATGTCTCCCGTACAGACCTACTCTCTAACTGGTGCCATGAGCTAACTCAGATGCAACCACATGTCTCCCATACAGACCTACTCTCTCACTGGTGCCATGAGCTAACTCAGAGGCAACCACATGTCTCCCGTACAGACCTACTCTCTCAATGGTGCCATGAGCTAACTCAGAGGCAACCACTTGTCTCCCGTACAGACCTACTCTCTCAATGGTGCCATGAGCTAACTCAGAGGCAACCACATGTCTCCCGTACAGACCTAATCTATCACTGGTGCCATGAGCTAACTCAGAGGCAACCACATGTCTCCCGTACAGACCTACTCTCTAACTGGTGCCATGAGCTAACTCAGATGCAACCACATGTCTCCCATACAGACCTACTCTCTCACTGGTGCCATGAGCTAACTCAGAGGCAACCACATGTCCCCGTACAGACCTACTCTCTCAATGGTGCCATGAGCTAACTCAGAGGCAACCACTTGTCTCCCGTACAGACCTACTCTCTCAATGGTGCCATGATCTAACTCAGAGGCAACGACATGTCTCCCGTACAGACCTACTCTCTCACTGGTGCCATGAGCTAACTCAGAGGCAACCACATGTCTCCCGTACAGACCTACTCTCTCACTGGCGCCATGAACTAACTCAGAGGCAACCACATGTCTCCCTACAGACTTACTCTCTCACTGGTGACATGAGCTAACTAAGAGGCAACCACATGTCTCCCGTACAGACCTACTCTCTCACTGGTACCATGAGCTAACTCAGAGGCAACCACATGCCTCCCGTACAGACCTACTCTCTCACTGGTGCCATGAGCTAACTCAGAGGCAACCACATGTCTCCCGCACAGACCTACTCTCCCACTGGTGCCATGTGCTAACTCAGAGGCAACCACATGTCTCCCGTACAGACCTACTCTCCCACTGGTGCCATGAGCTAAGTTAGAGACAACCACATGTCTCCCGTTCAGATCTACTCTCTCACTGATGCCATGAGCTAACTCAGAGGCAACCACATGTCTCCCGTACAGACCTACTCTCTCAGTGGTACCATGAGCTAACTCAGAGGCAACCACATGTCTCCCGTAGAGACCTACTCTCTCACTGGTGCCATGAGCTAACTCAGAGGCAAACACATGTCTCCTGTACAGACCTACTCTCTCACTGGTGCCATGAGCAAATTCAGAGGCAACCACATGTCTCCTGTACAGACCTGTACTCTCTCACTGATACCATGAGCTAACTCAGAGGCAACCACATGTCTCCCATACAGACCTACTCACTGGTGCCATGAGCTAACTCAGAGGCAACTACGTGTCTCCCGTACAGACCTACTCTCTCACTGGTGCCATGAGCTAACTCAGAGGCAACCACATGTCTCCCGTACAGACCTACTCTCTCACTGGTGCCATGATCTAACTCAGAGGCAACCACATGTCTCCCGAACAGACCTACCCTCTCACTGGTGCCATGAGCTAACTCAGAGGCAACCACATGTCTCCCGTACAGACCTACTCTCTCACTGGTGCCATGAGAGGCAACCACATGTCTCCCGTACAGACCTATGTACTCTCTCACTGGTACCATGAGCTAACTCAGAGGTAACCACATGTCTCCTGTACAGAACTACTCTCTCACTGGTGCCATGAGCTAACTCAGAGGCAACCACATGTCTCCTGTACAGACCTACTCTCACACTGGTACCATGAGCTAACTCAGAGGCAACCACATGTCTCCCGTAAGGCCTACTCTCTCACTGGTGCCATGAGCTAACTCAGAGGCAACCACAAGTCTCCCGTAGAGACCTACTCTCTCACTGGTGCCATGAGCTAACTCAGAGGCAACCACATGTCTCCCGTACAGACCTACTCTCTCACTGGTGCCATGAGCTAACTAAGAGGCAACTACATGTCTCCCGTACAGGTCTACTCCCTAACTGGTGCCATGAGCTACCTCAGAGGCAACCACATGTCTCCCGTACAGACCTACTCTACCACTGGTGCCATGAGCTAACTCAGAGGCAACCACATGTCTCCCGTACAGACCTACAACTCTCTCACTGGTGCCATGAGCCAACTCAGAGGCAACCACATGCCTCCCGTACAGACCTACTCTCTCACTGGTGCCATGAGCTAACTCAGAGGCAACCACATGTCTCCCGTACAGACCTACTCTCCCACTGGTGCCATGAGCTACTTAGAGACAACCACATGTCTCCTGTTCAGACCTACTCTCTCACTGGTGCCATGAGCTAACTCAGAGGCAACCACATATCTCCTGTACAGACCTACTCTCTCAGTGGTGCCATGAGCTAACTCAGAGGCAACCACATGTCTCCCGTACAGATCTACTCCCTCACTGGTGCCATGAGCTAACTCAGAGGCAACCACATGTCTCCCTTACAGACCTACTCAATGGTGCCATGAGCTAACTCAGAGGCAACTACGTGTCTCCCATACAGACCTACTCTCTCACTGGTGCCATGAGCTAACTCACAGGCAACCACATGTCTCCCGTACAGACCTACTCTCTCACTGGTGCCATGAGCTAACTCAGAGGCAACCACATGTCTCCCATAAGGTCTACTCTCTCACTGGTGCCATCACCTAACTCAGAGGCAACAACATGTCTCCCGTACAGACTTACTCTCTCACTGGTGCCATGAGCTAACTCAGAGGCAACCACATGTCTCCCATACAGACCTACTCTCTCACTGGTGCCATGAGCTAATTCTGAGGTAACCACATGTCTCCCGTACAGACCTACTCTCTCACTGGTGCCATGAGCTAACTCAGAGGCAACCACATGTCTCCTGTACAGACCTACTCTCTCACTGGTGCCATGAGCTAACTCAGAGGCAACCACATGTCTCCCATTCTGACCAACTCTCTCACTGGTGCCATGCGCTAACTCAGAGGCAATCACATGTCTCCCGTACAGACCTACTCTCTCACTGGTCCCATGAGCTAACTCAGAGGCAACCACATGTCTCCCGTACAGACCTACTCTCTCACTGGTGCCATGAGCTAACTCAGAGGCAACCACATGTCTCCCGTACAGACCTAATCTCTCACTGGTGCCATGAGCTAACTCAGAGGCAACCACATGTCTCCTGTACAGACCTACTCTCTCACTGGTGCCATGAGCTAACTCAGAGGCAACCACATGTCTCCCGTACAGACCTACTCTCTAACTGGTGCCATGAGCTAACTCAGATGCAACCACATGTCTCCCGTACAGACCTACTCTCTCACTGGTGCCATGAGCTAACTCAGAGGCAACAACATGTCTCCCATACAGACCTACTCTCTCACTGGTGCCATGAGCTAACTCAGAGGCAACTACTTGTCTCCCGTATAGACCTACTCTCTCACTGGTGCCATGATCTAACTCAGAGGCAATGACATGTCTCCCGTACAGACCTACTCTCTCACTGGTGCCATGAGCTAACTCAGAGGCAACCACATGTCTCCCGTACAGACTTACTCTCTCACTGGCGCCATGAACTAACTCAGAGGCAACCACATGTCTCCCGTACAGACTTACTCTATCACTGGTGACATGAGCTAACTAAGAGGCAACCACATGTCTCCCGTACAGACCTACTCTCTCACTGCTGCCATGAGCTAACTAAGAGGCAACCACATGCCTCCCGTACAGACCAACTCTCTCACTGGTGCCTTGAGCTAACTCAGAGGCAACCACATGTCTCCCGCACAGACCTACTCTCCCACTGGTGCCATGAGCTAACTCAGAGGCAACCACATGTCTCCCGTACAGACCTACTCTCCCACTGGTGCCATGAGCTAACTTAGAGACAACCACATGTCTCCCGTTCAGACCTACTCTCTCACTGGTGCCATGAGCTAACTCAGAGGCAACCACATGTCTCCCGCACAGACCTACTCACCCACTGGTGCCATGAGCTAACTCAGAGGCAACCACATGTCTCCCGTACAGACCTACTCTCCCACTGGTGCCATGAGCTACTTAGAGACAACCACATGTCTCCCGTTCAGACCTACTCTCTCACTGGTGCCATGAGCTAACTCAGAGGCAACCACATATCTCCCGTACAGACCTACACTCTCAGTGGTGCCATGAGCTAACTCAGAGGCAACCACATGTCTCCCGTACAGATCTACTCCCTCACTGGTGCCATGAGCTAACTCAGAGGCAACCACATGTCTCCTGTACAGACCTACTCTCTCACTGGTGCCATGAGCAAATTCAGAGGCAACACCATGTCTCCTGTACAGACCTACTCTCTCACTGATACCATGAGCTAACTCAGAGGCAACCACATGTCTCCCATACAGACCTACTCAATGGTCCCATGAGCTAACTCAGAGGCAACTACGTGTCTCCCATACAGACCTACTCTCTCACTGGTGCCATGAGCTAACTCACAGGCAACCACATGTCTCCCGTACAGACCTACTCTCTCACTGGTGCCATGAGCTAACTCAGAGGCAACCACATGTCTCCCATAAGGTCTACTCTCTCACTGGTGCCATCACCTAACTCAGAGGCAACCACATGTCTCCCGTACAGACTTACTCTCTCACTGGTGCCATGAGCTAACTCAGAGGCAACCACATGTCTCCCGTACAGACCTACTCTCTCACTGGTGCCATGAGCTAATTCAGAGGTAACCACATGTCTCCCGTACAGACCTACTCTCTCACTGGTGCCATGAGCTAACACAGAGGCTACCACATGTCTCCCGTACAGACCTACTCTCTCACTGGTGCCATGAGCTAACTCAGAGGCAACCACATGTCTCCCATTCAGACCAACTCTCTCACTGGTGCCATGCGCTAACTCAGAGGCAACCACATGTCTCCCGTACAGACCTACTCTCTCACTGGTCCCATGAGCTAACTCAGAGGCAACCACATGTCTCCCGTACAGACCTACTCTCTCACTGGTGCCATGAGCTAACTCAGAGGCAACCACATGTCTCCCGTACAGACCTAATCTCTCACTGGTGCCATGAGCTAACTCAGAGGCAACCACATGTCTCCTGTACAGACCTACTCTCTCACTGGTGCCATGAGCTAACTCAGAGGCAACCACATGTCTCCCGTACAGACCTACTCTCTAACTGGTGCCATGAGCTAACTCAGATGCAACCACATGTCTCCCGTACAGACCTACTCTCTCACTGGTGCCATGAGCTAACTCAGAGGCAACCACATGTCTCCCGTACAGACCTACTCTCTCACTGGTGCCATGAGCTAACTCAGAGGCAACCACTTGTCTCCCGTACAGACCTACTCTCTCACTGGTGCCATGATCTAACTCAGAGGCAACGACATGTCTCCCGTACAGACCTACTCTCTCACTGGTGCCATGAGCTAACTCAGAGGCAACCACATGTCTCCCGTACAGACCTACTCTCTCACTGGCGCCATGAACTAACTCAGAGGCAACCACATGTCTCCCGTACAGACTTACTCTCTCACTGGTGACATGAGCTAACTAAGAGGCAACCATATGTCTCCCGTACAGACCTACTCTCTCACTGGTGCCATGAGCTAACTAAGAGGCAACCACATGCCTCCCGTACAGACCTACTCTCTCACTGGTGCCATGAGCTAACTCAGAGGCAACCACATGTCTCCCGCACAGACCTACTCTCCCACTGGTGCCATGAGCTAACTCAGAGGCAACCACATGTCTCCCGTACAGACCTACTCTCCCACTGGTGCCATGAGCTAACTTAGAGACAACCACATGTCTCCCGTTCAGACCTACTCTCTCACTGGTGCCATGAGCTAACTCAGAGGCAACCACATGTCTCCTGTACAGACCTACTCTCTCACTGGTGCCATGAGCAAATTCAGAGGCAACCACATGTCTCCTGTACAGACCTGTACTCTCTCACTGATACCATGAGCTAACTCAGAGGCAACCACATGTCTCCCATACAGACCTACTCACTGGTGCTATGAGCTAACTCAGAGGCAACCACATGTCTCCCGTACAGACCTACCCTCTCACTGGTGCCATGATCTAACTCAGAGGCAACCACATGTCTCCCGAACAGACCTACTCTCTCACTGTTGCCATGAGCTAACTCAGAGGCAACCACATGTCTCCCGTACAGACCTACTCTCTCACTGGTGCCATGAGAGGCAACCACATGTCTCCCGTACAGACCTATGTACTCTCTCACTGGTACCATGAGCTAACTCAGAGGCAACCACATGTCTCCTGTACAGACCTACTATCTCACTGGTGCCATGAGCTAACTCAGAGGCAACCACATGTCTCCTGTACAGACCTACTCTCTCACTGGTACCATGAGCTAACTCAGAGGCAACCAAATGTCTCCTGTAAGGCCTACTCTCTCACTGGTGCCATGAGCTAACTCAGAAGCAACCACATGTCTCCCGCACAGACCTACTCTCCCACTGGTGCCATGAGCTAACTCAGAGGCAACCATATGTCTCCCGTACAGACCTACTCTCCCACTGGTGCCATGAGCTAACTTAGAGACAACCACATTTCTCCGGTTCAGACCTACTCTCTCACTGGTGCCATGAGCTAACTTAGAGACAACCACATTTCTCCCGTTCAGACCTACTCTCTCAGTGGTGCCATGAGCTAACTCAGAGGCAACCACATGTCTCCCGTACAGACCTACTCTCTCACTGGTGCCATGAGCTAACTCAGAGGCAACCACATGTCTCCCGTACACATGTCTCCCATACAGACCTACTCTCTCACTGGTTCCATGAGCTAACTCAGAGGCAACCACATGTCTCCCGTACAGACCTACTCTCTCACTGGCACCATGAGCTAACTCAGAGGCAACCACATGTCTCCCATACAGACCTACTCTCTCACTGGTGCCATGAGCTAACTAAGAGGCAACCACATGTCTCCCGTACAGACCTACTCTCTCACTGGTGCCATTAGATAACCCAGAGACAATCACATGTCTCCTGTACAGATCTACTCTCTCACTGGTGCCATGAGCTAACTCAGAGGCAACCACATGTCTCCCGCACAGACCTACCCTCACACTGGTGCCATGAGCTAACTCAGAGGCAACCACATGTCTCCCATACAGACCTACGCTCCCACTGGTGCCATGAGCTAACTCAGAGACAACCACATGTCTCCCGTTCAGACCTACTCACTCACTGGTGCCATGAGCTAACTCAGAGGCAACCACATGTCTCCCATACAGACCTACTCTCTCACTGGTGCCATGAGCTAACTCAGAGGCAACCAGATGTCTCCTGTACAGACCTACTCTCTCACTGGTGCCATGAACTAACTCAGAGGCAACCACATGTCTCCCGTACAGACCTACTCTCCCACTGGTGCCATGAGCTAACTCAGAGACAACCACATGTCTCCCTTACAGACCTATTCTCTCACTGGTGCCATGAGCTAACTAAGAGGCAACCACATGTCTCCCGTAAAGACCTATTCTCTCACTGGTGCCATGAGCTAACTCAGAGGAAACCACATGTCTCCTGTACAGATCTACTCTCTCACTGGTGCCATGAGCTAACTCAGAGGCAACCTCATGTCTCCCGTGCAGAGCTACTCTCTCACTGGTGCCATGAGCTAATTAGAGGCAACCACATGTCTCCCATACAGACCTACTCTCTCACTGGTGCCATGAGCTAACTCAGAAGCAACCACATGTCTCCCGTACAGACCTACTCTCCCACTGTTGCCATGAGCTAACTCAGAGGCAACCACATGCCTCCCGTACAGACCTACTCTCTCACTGGTGCCATGAGCTAACTCAGAGGCAACCACATGTCTCCCGCACAGACCTACTCTCTCACTGGTGCCATGAGCTAACTCAGAGGCAACCACATGTCTCCCGTACACATGTCTCCCATACAGACCTACTCTCTCACTGGTTCCATGAGCTAACTCAGAGGCAACCACATGTCTCCCGTACAGACCTACTCTCTCACTGGCACCATGAGCTAACTCAGAGGCAACCACATGTCTCCCATACAGACCTACTCTCTCACTGGTGCCATGAGCTAACTAAGAGGCAACCACATGTCTCCCGTACAGACCTACTCTCTCACTGGTGCCATTAGATAACCCAGAGACAATCACATGTCTCCTGTACAGATCTACTCTCTCACAGGTGCCATGAGCTAACTCAGAGGCAACCACATGTCTCCCGCACAGACCTACCCTCACACTGGTGCCATGAGCTAACTCAGAGGCAACCACATGTCTCCCATACAGACCTACGCTCCCACTGGTGCCATGAGCTAACTCAGAGACAACCACATGTCTCCCGTTCAGACCTACTCACTCACTGGTGCCATGAGCTAACTCAGAGGCAACCACATGTCTCCCGTACAGACCTACTCTCTCACTGGTGCCATGAGCTAACTCAGAGGCAACCAGATGTCTCCTGTACAGACCTACTCTCTCACTGGTGCCATGAACTAACTCAGAGGCAACCACATGTCTCCCGTACAGACCTACTCTCCCACTGGTGCCATGAGCTAACTCAGAGACAACCACATGTCTCCCTTACAGACCTATTCTCTCACTGGTGCCATGAGCTAACTAAGAGGCAACCACATGTCTCCCGTAAAGACCTATTCTCTCACTGGTGCCATGAGCTAACTCAGAGGAAACCACATGTCTCCTGTACAGATCTACTCTCTCACTGGTGCCATGAGCTAACTCAGAGGCAACCACATGTCTCCCGTGCAGAGCTACTCTCTCACTGGTGCCATGAGCTAATTAGAGGCAACCACATGTCTCCCATACAGACCTACTCTCTCACTGGTGCCATGAGCTAACTCAGAAGCAACCACATGTCTCCCGTACAGACCTACTCTCCCACTGTTGCCATGAGCTAACTCAGAGGCAACCACATGCCTCCCGTACAGACCTACTCTCTCACTGGTGCCATGAGCTAACTCAGAGGCAACCACATGTCTCCCGCACAGACCTACTCTCCCACTGGTGCCATGAGCTAACACAGAGGCAACCACATGTCTCCCGTACAGACCTACTCTCTCACTGGTGCCATGAGCTAACTCAGAGGCAACCACATGTCTCCCATACAGACCAACTCTCTCACTGGTGCCATGCGCTAACTCAGAGGCAACCACAAGTCTCCCGTACAGACCTACTCTCTCACTGGTGCCATGAGCTAACTCAGAGGCAACCACATGTCTCCCGTACAGACCTACTCTCTCACTGGTGCCATGAGCTAACTCAGAGGCAACCACATGTCTCCCGTACAGACCTACTCTCTCACTGGTGCCATGAGCTAACTCAGAGGCAACCACATGTCTCCCGTACAGACCTACTCTCTCACTGGTGCCATGAGCTAACTCAGAGGCAACCACATGTCTCCCGTACAGACCTACTCTCTCACTGGTGCCATGAGCTAACTCAGAGGCAACCACTTGTCTCACGTACAGACCTACTCTCTCACTGGTGCCATGATCTAACTCTGAGGCAACGACATGTCTCCCGTACAGACCTACTCTCTCACTGGTGCCATGAGCTAACTCAGAGGCAACCACATGTCTCCCGTACAGACCTACTCTCTCACTGGTGCCATGAGAGGCAACCACATGTCTCCCGTACAGACCTATGTACTCTCTCACTGGTGCCATGAGCTAACTCAGAGGCAACCACATGTCTCCTGTACAGACCTATTCTCTCACTGATGCCATGAGCTAACTCAGAGGCAAATACATGTCTTCTGTACAGACCTACTCTCTCACTGGTACCATGAGCTAACTCAGAGGCAACCACATGTCTCCCGTAAGGCGTACTCTCTCACTGGTGCCATGAGCTAACTCAGAGGCAACCACATGTCTCCCATACAGACCTACTCTCTCACTGGTGCCATGAGCTAACTCAGAGGCAACCACATGTCTCCCGTACAGACCTACTCTCTCACTGGTGCCATGAGCTAACTAAGAGGCAACCATATGTCTCCCGTACAGATCTACTCTCTCACTGGTGCCATGAGCTACCTCAGAGGCAACCACATGTCTCCCGTACAGACCTACTCTCTAACTGGTGCCATGAGCTAACTCAGAGGCAAACACATGTCTCCCGTACAGACCTACTCTCTCACTGGTGCCATGATCTAACTCAGAGGCAACGACATGTCTCCCATACAGACCTACTCTCCCACTGGTACCATGAGCTAACTCAGAGGCAACCACATGTCTCCCGTACAGACCTACTCTCTCATTGGTGCCATGAGCTAACTAAGAGGCAACCACATGTCTCCCGTACAGACCTATTCTCTCACTGGTGCCATGAGCTAACTCAGAGGAAACCACATGTCTCCTGTACAGACCTACTCTCTCACTGGTGCCATGAGCTAACTCAGAGGCAACCACATGTCTCCCATACAGAGCTACTCTCTCACTGGTGCCATGAGCTAACTTAGAGGCAACCACATGTCTCCCATACAGACCTACTCTCTCACTGGTGCCATGAGCTAACTCAGAAGCAACCACATGTCTCCCGTACAGACCTACTCTCCCACTGGTGCCTTGAGCTAACTCAGAGGCAACCACATGTCTCCCGTACAGACCTACAACTCTCTCACTGGTGCCATGAGCTAACTCAGAGGCAACCACATGCCTCCCGTACAGACATACTCTCTCACTGGTGCCATGAGCTAACTCAGAGGCAACCACATGTCTCCCGCACAGACCTACTCTCCCACTGTTGCCATGAGCTAACTCAGAAGCAACCACATGTCTCCCGTACAGACCTACTCTCTCACTGGTGCCATGAGCTAACTCAGAGGCAACCACATGTCTCCCATACAGACCATCTCTCTCACTGGTGCCATGCGCTAACACAGAGGCAACCACATGTCTCCCGTACAGACCTACTCTCTCACTAGTGCCATGAGCTAACTCAGAGGCAACCACATGTCTCCCGTACAGATCTACTCTCTCACTGGTGCCATGAGCTAACTCAGAGGCAACCACATGTCTCCCGTACAGACCTACTCTCTCACTGGTGCCATGAGAGGCAACCACATGTCTCCCGTACAGACCTATGTACTCTCTCACTGGTGCCATGAGCTAACTCAGAGGCAACCACATGTCTCCTGTACAGACCTATTCTCTCACTGATGCCATGAGCTAACTCAGAGGCAAATACATGTCTTCTGTACAGACCTACTCTCTCACTGGTACCATGAGCTAACTCAGAGGCAACCACATGTCTCCCGTAAGGCGTACTCTCTCACTGGTGCCATGAGCTAACTCAGAGGTAACCACATGTCTCCCATACAGACCTACTCTCTCACTGGTGCCATGAGCTAACTCAGAGGCAACCACATGTCTCCCGTACAGACCTACTCTCTCACTGGTGCCATGAGCTAACTAAGAGGCAACCATATGTCTCCCGTACAGATCTACTCTCTCACTGGTGCCATGAGCTACCTCAGAGGCAACCACATGTCTCCCGTACAGACCTACTCTCTAACTGGTGCCATGAGCTAACTCAGAGGCAAACACATGTCTCCCGTACAGACCTACTCTCTCACTGGTGCCATGATCTAACTCAGAGGCAACGACATGTCTCCCATACAGACCTACTCTCCCACTGGTACCATGAGCTAACTCAGAGGCAACCACATGTCTCCCGTACAGACTTACTCTCTCACTGGTGACATGAGCTAACTAAGAGGCAACCACATGTCTCCTGTACAGATCTACTCTCTCACTGGTGTCATGAGCTAACTCAGAGGCAACCACATGTCTCCTGTACAGACCTAGTCACTGGTGCCATGAACTAACTCAGAGGCAACCACGTGTCTTCCATACAGACCTACTCTCTCACTGGTGCAATGAGCTAACTCAGAGGCAACCACATGTCTCCCGTACAGACCTACTCTCTCACTGGTGCCATGAGCTAACTCAGAGGCAACCACATGCCTCCCGTACAGACCTACACTCTCACTGGTGCCATGAGCTAACTCAGAAGCAACCACATGTCTCCCGCACAGACCTACTCTCCCACTGGTGCCATGAGCTAACTCAGAGGCAACCACAGGTCTCCCGTACAGACCTACTCTCCCTCTGGTGCCATGAGCTAACTTAGAGACAACCACATGTCTCCCGTACAGACCTACTCTCTCACTGGTGCCATGAGCTAACTCAGAGGCAACCACATGTCTCCCGTACAGACCTACTCTCTCATTGGTGCCATGAGCTAACTAAGAGGCAACCACATGTCTCCCGTACAGACCTATTCTCTCACTGGTGCCATGAGCTAACTCAGAGGAAACCACATGTCTCCTGTACAGACCTACTCTCTCACTGGTGCCATGAGCTAACTCAGAGGCAACCACATGTCTCCCATACAGAGCTACTCTCTCACTGGTGCCATGAGCTAACTTAGAGGCAACCACATGTCTCCCATACAGACCTACTCTCTCACTGGTGCCATGAGCTAACTCAGAAGCAACCACATGTCTCCCGTACAGACCTACTCTCCCACTGGTGCCTTGAGCTAACTCAGAGGCAACCACATGTCTCCCGTACAGACCTACAACTCTCTCACTGGTGCCATGAGCTAACTCAGAGGCAACCACATGCCTCCCGTACAGACATACTCTCTCACTGGTGCCATGAGCTAACTCAGAGGCAACCACATGTCTCCCGCACAGACCTACTCTCCCACTGTTGCCATGAGCTAACTCAGAAGCAACCACATGTCTCCCGTACAGACCTACTCTCTCACTGGTGCCATGAGCTAACTCAGAGGCAACCACATGTCTCCCATACAGACCATCTCTCTCACTGGTGCCATGCGCTAACACAGAGGCAACCACATGTCTCCCGTACAGACCTACTCTCTCACTAGTGCCATGAGCTAACTCAGAGGCAACCACATGTCTCCCGTACAGATCTACTCTCTCACTGGTGCCATGAGCTAACTCAGAGGCAACCACATGTCTCCCGTACAGACCTACTCTCTCACTGGTGCCATGAGCTAACTCAGAGGCAAACACATGTCTCCCGTACAGACCTACTCTCTCACTGGTGCCATGAGCTAACTCAGAGGCAACCACATGTCTCCCGTACAGACCTACTCTCTCACTGGTGCCATGAGCTAACTCAGAGGCAACCACTTGTCTCACGTACAGACCTACTCTCTCACTGGTGCCATGATCTAACTCAGAGGTAACGACATGTCTCCCGTACAGACCTACTCTCTCACTGGTGCCATGAGCTAACTCAGAGGCAACCACATGTCTCCCGTACAGACCTACTCTCTCACTGGTGCCATGAGAGGCAACCACATGTCTCCCGTACAGACCTATGTACTCTCTCACTGGTGCCATGAGCTAACTCAGAGGCAACCACATGTCTCCTGTACAGACCTACTCTCTCACTGGTGCCATGAGCTAACTCAGAGGCAACCACATGTCTCCTGTACAGACCTACTCTCTCACTGGTACCATGAGCTAACTCAGAGGCAACCACATGTCTCCCGTACAGATCTACTCTCTCACTGGTGCCATGAGCTAACTCAGAGGCAACCACATGTCTCCCGTACAGACCTACTCTCTCACTGGTGCCATGAGAGGCAACCACATGTCTCCCGTACAGACCTATGTACTCTCTCACTGGTGCCATGAGCTAACTCAGAGGCAACCACATGTCTCCTGTACAGACCTATTCTCTCACTGATGCCATGAGCTAACTCAGAGGCAAATACATGTCTTCTGTACAGACCTACTCTCTCACTGGTACCATGAGCTAACTCAGAGGCAACCACATGTCTCCCGTAAGGCGTACTCTCTCACTGGTGCCATGAGCTAACTCAGAGGTAACCACATGTCTCCCATACAGACCTACTCTCTCACTGGTGCCATGAGCTAACTCAGAGGCAACCACATGTCTCCCGTACAGACCTACTCTCTCACTGGTGCCATGAGCTAACTAAGAGGCAACCATATGTCTCCCGTACAGATCTACTCTCTCACTGGTGCCATGAGCTACCTCAGAGGCAACCACATGTCTCCCGTACAGACCTACTCTCTAACTGGTGCCATGAGCTAACTCAGAGGCAAACACATGTCTCCCGTACAGACCTACTCTCTCACTGGTGCCATGATCTAACTCAGAGGCAACGACATGTCTCCCATACAGACCTACTCTCCCACTGGTACCATGAGCTAACTCAGAGGCAACCACATGTCTCCCGTACAGACTTACTCTCTCACTGGTGACATGAGCTAACTAAGAGGCAACCACATGTCTCCTGTACAGATCTACTCTCTCACTGGTGTCATGAGCTAACTCAGAGGCAACCACATGTCTCCTGTACAGACCTAGTCACTGGTGCCATGAACTAACTCAGAGGCAACCACGTGTCTTCCATACAGACCTACTCTCTCACTGGTGCAATGAGCTAACTCAGAGGCAACCACATGTCTCCCGTACAGACCTACTCTCTCACTGGTGCCATGAGCTAACTCAGAGGCAACCACATGCCTCCCGTACAGACCTACTCTCTCACTGGTGCCATGAGCTAACTCAGAAGCAACCACATGTCTCCCGCACAGACCTACTCTCCCACTGGTGCCATGAGCTAACTCAGAGGCAACCACAGGTCTCCCGTACAGACCTACTCTCCCTCTGGTGCCATGTGCTAACTTAGAGACAACCACATGTCTCCCGTACAGACCTACTCTCTCACTGGTGCCATGAGCTAACTCAGAGGCAACCACATGTCTCCCGTACAGACCTACTCTCTCATTGGTGCCATGAGCTAACTAAGAGGCAACCACATGTCTCCCGTACAGACCTATTCTCTCACTGGTGCCATGAGCTAACTCAGAGGAAACCACATGTCTCCTGTACAGACCTACTCTCTCACTGGTGCCATGAGCTAACTCAGAGGCAACCACATGTCTCCCATACAGAGCTACTCTCTCACTGGTGCCATGAGCTAACTTAGAGGCAACCACATGTCTCCCATACAGACCTACTCTCTCACTGGTGCCATGAGCTAACTCAGAAGCAACCACATGTCTCCCGTACAGACCTACTCTCCCACTGGTGCCTTGAGCTAACTCAGAGGCAACCACATGTCTCCCGTACAGACCTACAACTCTCTCACTGGTGCCATGAGCTAACTCAGAGGCAACCACATGCCTCCCGTACAGACATACTCTCTCACTGGTGCCATGAGCTAACTCAGAGGCAACCACATGTCTCCCGCACAGACCTACTCTCCCACTGTTGCCATGAGCTAACTCAGAAGCAACCACATGTCTCCCGTACAGACCTACTCTCTCACTGGTGCCATGAGCTAACTCAGAGGCAACCACATGTCTCCCATACAGACCATCTCTCTCACTGGTGCCATGCGCTAACACAGAGGCAACCACATGTCTCCCGTACAGACCTACTCTCTCACTAGTGCCATGAGCTAACTCAGAGGCAACCACATGTCTCCCGTACAGATCTACTCTCTCACTGGTGCCATGAGCTAACTCAGAGGCAACCACATGTCTCCCGTACAGACCTACTCTCTCACTGGTGCCATGAGCTAACTCAGAGGCAAACACATGTCTCCCGTACAGACCTACTCTCTCACTGGTGCCATGAGCTAACTCAGAGGCAACCACATGTCTCCCGTACAGACCTACTCTCTCACTGGTGCCATGAGCTAACTCAGAGGCAACCACTTGTCTCACGTACAGACCTACTCTCTCACTGGTGCCATGATCTAACTCAGAGGTAACGACATGTCTCCCGTACAGACCTACTCTCTCACTGGTGCCATGAGCTAACTCAGAGGCAACCACATGTCTCCCGTACAGACCTACTCTCTCACTGGTGCCATGAGAGGCAACCACATGTCTCCCGTACAGACCTATGTACTCTCTCACTGGTGCCATGAGCTAACTCAGAGGCAACCACATGTCTCCTGTACAGACCTACTCTCTCACTGGTGCCATGAGCTAACTCAGAGGCAACCACATGTCTCCTGTACAGACCTACTCTCTCACTGGTACCATGAGCTAACTCAGAGGCAACCACATGTCTCCCGTAAGGCCTACTTTCTCACTGGTGCCATGAGCTAACTCAGAGGCAACCATATGTCTCCCGTACAGACCTACTCTCTCACTGGTGCCATGAGCTTACTCAGAGGCAACCACATGTGTCCCGTACAGACCTACTCACTCACTGGTGCCATGAGCTAACTAAGAGGCAACAACATGTCTCCCGTACAGATCTACTCTCTCACTGGTGCCATGAGCTACCTCAGAGGCAACCACATGTCTCCCGTACAGACCTACTCTCTAACTGGTGCCATGAGCTAACTCAGAGGCAAACACATGTCTCCCGTACAGACCTACTCTCTCACTGGTGCCATGATCTAACTCAGAGGCAACGACATGTCTCCCGTACAGACCTACTCTCCCACTGGTGCCATGAGCTAACTCAGAGGCAACCACATGTCTCCCGTACAGACTTACTCTCTCACTGGTGACATGAGCTAACTAAGAGGCTACCACATGTCTCCTGTACAGATCTACTCTCTCACTGGTGCCATGAGCTAACTCAGAGGCAACCACATGTCTCCTGTACAGACCTAGTCACTGGTGCCATGAACTAACTCAGAGGCAACCACGTGTCTCCCATACAGACCTACTCTCTCACTGGTGCAATGAGCTAACTCAGAGGCAACCACATGTCTCCCGTACAGACCTACTCTCTCACTGGTGCCATGAGCTAACTCAGAGGCAACCACATGCCTCCCTTACAGACCTACTCTCTCACTGGTGCCATGAGCTAACTCAGAGGCAACCACATGTCTCCCGCACAGACCTACTCTCCCACTGGTGCCATGAGCTAACTCAGAGGCAACCACATGTCTCCCGTACAGACCTACTCTCCCACTGGTGCCATGAGCTAACTTAGAGACAACCACATGTCTCCCATTCAGACCTACTCTCTCACTGGTGCCATGAGCTAACTCAGAGGCAACCACATGTCTCCCGTACAGACCTACTCTCTCAGTTGTGCCATGAGCTATCTCAGAGGCAACCACATGTCTCCCGTACAGACCTACTCTCTCACTGGTGCCATGAGCTAACTCAGAGGCAACCACATGTCTCCCGTACAGACCTACTCTCTCACTGGTGCCATGAGCTAACTCAGAGGCAACCACATGTCTCCCGTACAGACCTACTCTCTCACTGGTGCCATGAGCTAACTCATAGGCAACCACATGTCTCCCGTACAGACCTACTCTCTCACTGGTGCTATGATCTAACTCAGAGGCAACCACATGTCTCCCGTACAGACCTACTCTCTCATTGGTGCCATGAGCTAACTCAGAGGCAACCACATGTCTCCCGTACAGACCTACTCTCTCACTGGTGCCATGAGCTAACTCAGAGGCAACCACATGTCTCCTGTACAGACCTACTCTCTCACTGGCGCCATGAGCTAACTCAGAGGCAACCACATGTCTCCCGTACAGACCTACTCTCTCACTGGTGCCATGAGCTAACTAAGAGGCAACCACATGTCTCCCGTACAGACCTACTCTCTCACTGGTGCCATTAGCTAACCCAGAGACAATCACATGTCTCCTGTACAGATCTACTCTCTCACTGGTGCCATGAGATAACTCAGAGGCAACCACATGTCTCCCGCACAGACCTACTCTCCCACTGGTGCCATGAGCTAACTCAGAGGCAACCACATGTCTCCCATACAGACCTACTCTCCCACTGGTGCCATGAGCTAACTCAGAGACAACCACATGTCTCCCATTCAGACCTACTCTCTCACTGGTGCCATGAGCTAACTCAGAGGCAACCACATGTCTCCCGTACAGACCTACTCTCTCACTGGTGCCATGAGCTAACTCAGAGGCAACCACATGCCTCCCGAACAGACCTACTCTCTCACTGGTGCCATGAGCTAACTCAGAGGCAACCACATGTCTCCCGCACAGACCTACTCTCCCACTGGTGCCATGAGCTAACTCAGAGGCAACCACATGTCTCCCGTACAGACCTACTCTCCCACTGGTGCCATGAGCTATCTTAGAGACAACCACATGTCTCCCATTCAGACCTACTCTCTCACTGGTGCCATGAGCTAACTCAGAAGCAACCACATGTCTCCCGTACAGACCTACTCTCTCAGTGGTGCCATGAGCTATCTCAGAGGCAACCACATGTCTCCCGTACAGACTTACTCTCTCACTGGTGCCATGAGCTAACTCAGAGGCAACCACATGTCTCCCGTACAGACCTACTCTCTCACTGGTGCTATGAGATAACTCAGAGGCAACCACATGTCTCCCGTACAGACCTACTCTCTCACTGGTGCCATGAGCTAACTCATAGGCAACCACATGTCTCCCGTACAGACCTACACTCTCACTGGTGCTATGATCTAACTCAGAGGCAACCACATGTCTCCCGTACAGACCTACTCTCTCATTGGTGCCATGAGCTAACTCAGAGGCAACCACATGTCTCCCGTACAGACCTACTCTCTCACTGGTATCATGAGCTAACTCAGAGGCAACCACATGTCTCCCGTACAGACCTACTCTCTCACTGGCGCCATGAGCTAACTCAGAGGCAACCACATGTCTCCCGTACAGACCTACTCTCTCATTGGTGCCATGAGCTAACTAAGAGGCAACCACATGTCTCCCGTACAGACCTACTCTCTCACTGGTGCCATTAGCTAACCCAGAGACAATCACATGTCTCCTGTACAGATCTACTCTCTCACTGGTGCCATGAGATAACTCAGAGGCAACCACATGTCTCCCGCACAGACCTACTCTCCCACTGGTGCCATGAGCTAACTCAGAGGCAACCACATGTCTCCCATACAGACCTATTCTCCCACTGGTGCCATGAGCTAACTCAGAGACAACCACATGTCTCCCGTTCAGACCTACACTCTCACTGGTGCCATGAGCTAACTCAGAGGCAACCACATGTCTCCCGTACAGACCTACTCTCTCACTGGTGCCATGAGCTAACTCAGAGGCAACCAGATGTCTCCCGTACAGACCTACTCTCTCTCTGGTGCCATGAACTAACTCAGAGGCAACCACATGTCTCCCGTACAGACCTACTCTCCCACTGGTGCCATGAGCTAACTCAGAGACAACCACATGTCTCCCTTACAGACTTATTCTCTCACTGGTGCCATGAGCTAACTAAGAGGCAACCACATGTCTCCCGTACAGACCTATTCTCTCACTAGTGCCATGAGCTAACTCAGAGGAAACCACATGTCTCCTGTACAGACCTACTCTCTCACTGGTGCCATGAGCTAACTCAGAGGCAACCACATGTCTCCCGTACAGACATACTCTCTCACTGGTGCCATGAGCTAACTCAGAAGCAACCACATGTCTCCCGTACAGACCTACTCTCCCACTGGTGCCATGAGCTAACTCAGAGGCAACCACATGTCTCCCGTACAGACCTACAACTCTCTCACTGGTGCCATGAGCTAACTCAGAGGCAACCACATGCCTCCCGTACAGACCTACTCTCTCACTGGTGCCATGAGCTAACTCAGAGGCAACCAGATGTCTCCCGTACAGACCTACTCTCTCTCTGGTGCCATGAACTAACTCAGAGGCAACCACATGTCTCCCGAACAGACCTACTCTCCCACTGGTTCCATGAGCTAACTCTGAGACAACCACATGTCTCACTTACAGACTTATTCTCTCACTGGTGCCATGAGCTAACTCAGAGGCAAACACATGTCTCCTGTACAGACCTACTCTCTCACTGGTACCATGAGCTAACTCAGAGGCAACCACATGTCTCCCGTAAGGCCTACTCTCTCACTGGTGCCATGAGCTAACTCAGAGGCAACCACATGTCTCCCATACAGATCTACTCTCTCACTGGTGCCATGAGCTAACTCAGAGGCAACCACATGTTTCCCGTACAGACCTACTCTCTCAGTGGTGCCATGAGCTAATTAACAGGCAACCACATGTCTCCCGTACAGATCTACTCTCTCACTGGTGCCATGAGCTAACTCAGAGGCAACCACATGTCTCCCGTACAGACCTACTCTCTAACTGGTGCCATGAGCTAACTCAGAGGCAATCACATGTCTCCCGTACAGACCTACACTCTCACTGGTGCCATGATCTTACTCAGAGGCAACGACATGTCTCCCATACAGACCTACTCTCCCACTGGTGCCATGAGCTAACTCAGAGGCAACCACATGTCTCCCGTACAGACTTACTCTCTCACTGGTGACATGAGCTAACTAAGAGGCAACCACATGTCTCCTGTACAGATCTACTCTCTCACTGGTGCCATGAGCTAACTCAGAGGCAACCACATGTCTCCTGTACAGACCTAGTCACTGGTGCCATGAACTAACTCAGAGGCAACCACGTGTCTTCCATACAGACCTACTCTGTCACTGGTGCAATGAGCTAACTCAGAGGCAACCACATGTCTCCCGTACAGACCTACTCTCTCACTGGTGCCATGAGCTAACTCAGAGGCAACCACATGCCTCCCGTACAGACCTACTCTCTCACTGGTGCCATGAGCTAACTCAGAGGCAACCACATGTCTCCCGCACAGACCTACTCTCCCACTGGTGCCATGAGCTAACTCAGAGGCAACCACATGTCTCCCGTACAGACCTACTCTCCCACTGGTGCCATGAGCTAACTTAGAGACAACCACATGTCTCCCGTTCAGACCTACTCTCTCACTGGTGCCATGAGCTAACTCAGAGGCAACCACATGTCTCCCGTACAGACCTACTCTCTCATTGGTGCCATGAGCTAACTAAGAGGCAACCACATGTCTCCCGTACAGACCTATTCCCTCACTGGTGCCATGAGCTAACTCAGAGGAAACCACATGTCTCCTGTACAGACCTACTCTCTCACTGGTGCCATGAGCTAACTCAGAGGCAACCACATGTCTCCCGTACAGAGCTACTCTCTCACTGGTGCCATGAGCTAACTTAGAGGCAACCACATGTCTCCCATACAGACCTACTCTCTCACTGGTGCCATGAGCTAACTCAGAAGCAACCACATGTCTCCCATACAGACCTACTCTCCCACTGATGCCATGAGCTAACTCAGAGGCAACCACATGTCTCCCGTACAGACCTACAACTCTCTCACTGGTGCCATGAGCTAACTCAGAGGCAACCACATGCCTCCCGTACAGACCTACTCTCTCACTGGTGCCATGAGCTAACTCAGAGGCAACCACATGTCTCCCGCACAGACCTACTCTCCCACTGGTGCCATGAGCTAACTCAGAGGCAACCACATGTCTCCCGTACAGACCTACTCTCTCACTGGTGCCATGAGCTAACTCAGAGGCCACCACATGTCTCCCATACAGACCATCTCTCTCACTGGTGCCATGCGCTAACTCAGAGGCAACCACATGTCTCCCGTACAGACCTACTCTCTCACTAGTGCCATGAGCTAACTCAGAGGCAACCACATGTCTCCCGTACAGACCTACTCTCTCACTGGTGCCATGAGCTAACTCAGAGGCAACCACATGTCTCCCGTACAGACCTACTCTCTCACTTGTCCCATGAGCTAACTCAGAGGCAACCACATGTCTCCCGTACAGACCTACTCTCTCACTGGTGCCATGAGCTAACTCAGAGGCAACCACATGTCTCCCGTACAGACCTACTCTCTCACTGGTGCCATGAGCTAACAAACAGGCAACCACTTGTCTCACGAACAGACCTACTCTCTCACTGGTGCCATGATCTAACTCAGAGGCAACGACATGTCTCCCGTACAGACCTACTCTCTCATTGGTGCCATGAGCTAACTCAGAGGCAACCATATGTCTCCCGTACAGACCTACTCTCTCACTGTTGCCATGAGAGGCAACCACATGTCTCCCGTACAGACCTATGTACTCTCTCACTGGTACCATGAGCTAACTCAGAGGCAACCACATGTCTCCTGTACAGACCTACTCTCTCACTGGTGCCATGAGCTAACTCAGAGGCAACCACATGTCTCCTGTACAGACCTACTCTCTCACTGGTACCATGAGCTAACTCAGAGGCAACCACATGTCTCCCGTAAGGCCTACTCTCTCACTGGTGCCATGAGCTAACTCAGAGGCAACCACATGTCTCCCGTACAGACCTACTCTCTCACTGGTGCCATGAGCTTACTCAGAGGCAACCACATGTCTCCCGTACAGACCTACTCTCTCACTGGTGCCATGAGCTAACTAAGAGGCAACCACATGTCTCCCGTACAGATCTACTCTCTCACTGGTGCCATGAGCTACCTCAGAGGCAACCACATGTCTCCCGTACAGACCTACTCTCTAACTGATGCCATGAGCTAACTCAGAGGCAACCACATGTCTCCCGTACAGACCTACTCTCTCACTGGTGCCATGATCTAACTCAGAGGCAACGACATGTCTCCCGTAGAGACCTACTCTCCCACTGGTGCCATGAACTAACTCAGAGGCAACCACATGTCTCCCGTACAGACTTACTCTCTCAATGGTGACATGAGCTAACTAAGAGGCAACCACATGTCTCCTGTACAGATCTACTCTCTCACTGGTGCCATGAGCTAACTCAGAGGCAACCACGTGTCTCCCATACAGACCTACTCTCTCACTGGTGCAATGAGCTAACTCAGAGGCAACCACATGTCTCCCGTAGAGACCTACTCTCTCACTGGTGCCATGAGCTAACTCAGAGGCAACCACATGCCTCCCGTACAGACCTACTCTCTCACTGGTGCCATGAGCAAACTCAGAGGCAACCACATGTCTCCCGCACAGACCTACACTCCCACTGGTGCCATGAGCTAACTCAGAGGCAACCACATGTCTCCCGTACAGACCTACTCTCCCACTGGTGCCATGAGATAACTTAGAGACAACCACATGTCTCCCGTTCAGACCTACTCTCTCACTGGTGCCATGAGCTAACTCAGAAGCAACCACATGTCTCCCGTACAGACCTACTCTCTCAGTGGTGCCATGAGCTATCTCAGAGGCAACCACATGTCTCCCGTACTGACCTACTCTCTCACTGGTGCCATGAGCTAACTCAGAGGCAACCACATGACTCCCATACAGACCTACTCTCTCACTGGTGCCATGAGCTAACTCAGAGGCAACCACATGTCTCCCGTACAGACCTACTCTCTCACTGGTGCCATGAGCTAACTCATAGGCAACCACATGTCTCCCGTACAGACCTACTCTCTCACTGGCGCCATGAGCTAACTCAGAGGCAACCACATGTCTCCCGTACAGACCTACTCTCTCACTGGTGCCATGAGCTAACTAAGAGGCAACCACATGTCTCCCGTACAGACCTACTCTCTCACTGGTGCCATTAGCTAACCCAGAGACAATCACATGTCTCCTGTACAGATCTACTCTCTCACTGGTGCCATGAGATAACTCAGAGGCAACCACATGTCTCCCGCACAGACCTACTCTCCCACTGGTGCCATGAGCTAACTCAGAGGCAACCACATGTCTCCCATACAGACCTACTCTCCCACTGGTGCCATGAGCTAACTCAGAGACAACCACATGTCTCCCGTTCAGACCTACTCTCTCACTGGTGCCATGAGCTAACTCAGAGGCAACCAGATGTCTCCCGTACAGACCTACTCTCTCTCTGGTGCCATGAACTAACTCAGAGGCAACCACATGTCTCCCGTACAGACCTACTCTCCCACTGGTGCCATGAGCTAACTCAGAGACAACCACATGTCTCCGTTACAGACTTATTCTCTCACTGGTGCCATGAGCTAACTAAGAGGCAACCACATGTCTCCCGTACAGACCTATTCTCTCACTGGTGCCATGAGCTAACTCAGAGGAAACCACATGTCTCCTGTACAGACCTACTCTCTCACTGGTGCCATGAGCTAACTCAGAGGCAACCACATGTCTCCCGTACAGAGCTACTCTCTCACTGGTGCCATGAGCTAACTTAGAGGCAACCACATGTCTCCCATACAGACCTACTCTCTCACTGGTGCCATGAGCTAACTCAGAAGCAGCCACATGTCTCCCGTACAGACCTACTCTCCCACTGGTGCCATGAGCTAACTCAGAGGCAACAACATGTCTCCCGTACAGACCTACAACTCTCTCACTGGTGCCATGAGCTAACTCAGAGGCAACCACATGCCTCCCGTACAGACCTACTCTCTCACTGGTGCCATGAGCTAACTCAGAGGCAACCAGATGTCTCCCGTACAGACCTACTCTCTCTCTGGTGCCATGAACTAACTCAGAGGCAACCACATGTCTCCCGTACAGACCTACTCTCCCACTGGTGCCATGAGCTAACTCAGAGACAACCACATGTCTCCCTTACAGACTTATTCTCTCACTGGTGCCATGAGCTAACTAAGAGGCAACCACATGTCTCCCGTACAGACCTATTCTCTCACTGGTGCCATGAGCTAACTCAGAGGAAACCACATGTCTCCTGTACAGACCTACTCTCTCACTGGTGCCATGAGCTAACTCAGAGGCAACCACATGTCTCCCGTACAGAGCTACTCTCTCACTGGTGCCATGAGCTAACTTAGAGGCAACCACATGTCTCCCATACAGACCTACTCTCTCACTGGTGCAATGAGCTAACTCAGAGGCAACTACATGTCTCCCGTACAGACCTACTCTCTCACTGGTGCCATGAGCTAACTCAGAGGCAACCACTTGCCTCCCGTACAGACCTACTCTCTCACTGGTGCCATGAGCTAACTCAGAGGCAACCACATGTCTCCCGCACAGACCTACTCTCCCACTGGTGCCATGAGCTAACTCAGAGGCAACCACATGTCTCCCGTACAGACCTACTCTCTCAGTGGTGCCATGAGCTAATTAAGAGGCAACCACATGTCTCCCGTACAGATCTACTCTCTCACTGGTGCCATGAGCTACTTCAGAGGCAACCACATGTCTCCCGTACAGACCTACTCTCTAACTGGTGCCATGAGCTAACTCAGAGGCAACCACATGTCTCCCGTACAGACCTACACTCTCACTGGTGCCATGATCTAACTCAGAGGCAACGACATGTCTCCCATACAGACCTACTCTCCCACTGGTGCCATGAGCTAACTCAGAGGCAACCACATGTCTCCCGTACAGACTTACTCTCTCACTGGTGACATGAGCTAACTAAGAGGCAACCACATGTCTCCTGTACAGATCTACTCTCTCACTGGTGCCATGAGCTAACTCAGAGGCAACCACATGTCTCCTGTACAGACCTAGTCACTGGTGCCATGAACTAACTCAGAGGCAACCACGTGTCTTCCATACAGACCTACTCTGTCACTGGTGCAATGAGCTAACTCAGAGGCAACCACATGTCTCCCGTACAGACCTACTCTCTCACTGGTGCCATGAGCTAACTCAGAGGCAACCACATGCCTCCCGTACAGACCTACTCTCTCACTGGTGCCATGAGCTAACTCAGAGGCAACCACATGTCTCCCGCACAGATCTACTCTCCCACTGGTGCCATGAGCTAACTCAGAGGCAACCACATGTCTCCCGTGCAGACCTACTCTCCCACTGGTGCCATGAGCTAACTTAGAGACAACCACATGTCTCCCGTTCAGACCTACTCTCTCACTGGTGCCATGAGCTAACTCAGAGGCAACCACATGTCTCCCGTACAGACCTACTCTCTCATTGGTGCCATGAGCTAACTAAGAGGCAACCACATGTCTCCCGTACAGATCTATTCCCTCACTGGTGCCATGAGCTAACTCAGAGGAAACCACATGTCTCCTGTACAGACCTACTCTCTCACTGGTGCCATGAGCTAACTCAGAGGCAACCACATGTCTCCCGTACAGAGCTACTCTCTCACTGGTGCCATGAGCTAACTTAGAGGCAACCACATGTCTCCCATTCAGACCTACTCTCTCACTGGTGCCATGAGCTAACTCAGAGGCAACCACATGTCTCCCGTACAGACCTACTCTCCCACTGGTGCCATGAGCTAACTCAGAGGCAACCACATGTCTCCCGTACAGACCCACAACTCTCTCACTGGTGCCATGAGCTAACTCAGAGGCAACCACATGCCTCCCGTACAGACCTACTCTCTCACTGGTGCCATGAGCTAACTCAGAGGCAACCACATGTCTCCCGCACAGACCTACTCTCCCACTGGTGCCATGAGCTAACTCAGAGGCAACCACATGTCTCCCGTACAGACCTACTCTCTCACTGGTGCCATGAGCTAACTCAGAGGCCACCACATGTCTCCCATACAGACCATCTCTCTCACTGGTGCAATGCGCTAACTCAGAGGCAACCACATGTCTCCCGTACAGACCTACTCTCTCACTAGTGCCATGAGCTAACTCAGAGGCAACCACATGTCTCCCGTACAGACCTACTCTCTCACTGGTGCCATGAGCTAACTCAGAGGCAACCACATGTCTCCCGTACAGACCTACTCTCTCACTGGTCCCATGAGCTAACTCAGAGGCAACCACATGTCTCCCGTACAGACCTACTCTCTCACTGGTGCCATGAGCTAACTCAGAAGCAACCACATGTCTCCCGTACAGACCTACTCTCTCACTGGTGCCATGAGCTAACAAAGAGGCAACCACTTGTCTCACGTACAGACCTACTCTCTCACTGGTGCCATGATCTAACTCAGAGGCAATGACATGTCTCCCGTACAGACCTACTCTCTCACTGGTGCCATGAGCTAACTCAGAGGCAACCACATGTCTCCCGTACAGACCTACTCTCTCACTGGTGCCATGAGAGGCAACCACATGTCTCCCGTACAGACCTATGTACTCTCTGACTGGTACCATGAGCTAACTCAGAGGCAACCACATTTCTCCTGTACAGACCTACTCTCTCACTGGTGCCATGAGCTAACTCAGAGGCAACCACATGTCTCCTGTACAGACCTACTCTCTCACTGGTACCATGAGCTAACTCAGAGGCAACCACATGTCTCCCGTAAGGCCTACTCTCTCACTGGTGCCATGAGCTAACTCAGAGGCAACCACATGTCTCCCGTACAGACCTACTCTCTCACTGGTGCCATGAGCTTACTCAGAGGCAACCACATGTCTCCCGTACAGACCTACTCTCTCACTGGTGCCATGAGCTAACTAAGAGACAACCACATGTCTCCCGTACAGATCTACTCTGTCACTGGTGCCATGAGCTACCTCAGAGGCAACCACATGTCTCCCGTACAGACCTACTCTCTAACTGGTGCCATGAGCTAACTCAGAGGCAACCACATGTCTCCCGTACAGACCTACTCTCTCACTGGTGCCATGATCTAACTCAGAGGCAACGACATGTCTCCCGTAGAGACCTACTCTCCCACTGGTGCCATGAACTAACTCAGAAGCAACCACATGTCTCCCGTACAGACTTACTCTCTCACTGGTGACATGAGCTAACTAAGAGGCAACCACATGTCTCCTGTACAGATCTACTCTCTCACTGGTGCCATGAGCTAACTCAGAGGCAACCACATGTCTCCTGTACAGACCTAGTCACTGGTGCCATGAACTAACTCAGAGGCAACCACGTGTCTCCCATACAGACCTACTCTCTCACTGGTGCAATGATCTAACTCAGAGGCAACCACATGTCTCCCGTAGAGACCTACTCTCTCACTGGTGCCATGAGCTAACTCAGAGGCAACCACATGCCTCCCGTACAGACCTACTCTCTCACTGGTGCCATGAGCAAACTCAGAGGCAACCACATGTCTCCCACACAGACCTACTCTCCCACTGGTGCCATGAGTTAACTCAGAGGCAACCACATGTCTCCCGTACAGACCTACTCTCCCACTGGTGCCATGAGCTAACTTAGAGACAACCACATGTCTCCCGTTCAGACCTACTCTCTCACTGGTGCCATGAGCTAACTCAGAAGCAACCACATGTCTCCCGTACAGACCTACTCTCTCAGTGGTGCCATGAGCTATCTCAGAGGCAACCACATGTCTCCCGTACTGACCTACTCTCTCACTGGTGCCATGAGCTAACTCAGAGGCAACCACATGTCTCCCGTACAGACCTACTCTCTCACTGGTGCCATGAGCTAACTCAGAGGCAACCACATGTCTCCCGTACAGACCTACTCTCTCACTGGTGCCATGAGCTAACTCATAGGCAACCACATGTCTCCCGTACAGACCTACTCTCCCACTGGTGCTATGATCTAACTCAGAGGCAACCACATGTCTCCCGTACAGACCTACTCTCTCATTGATGCCATGAGCTAACTCAGAGGCAATCACATGTCTCCCGTACAGACCTACTCTCTCACTGGTGCCATGAGCTAACTCAGAGGCAACCACATGTCTCCCGTACAGACCTACTCTCTCACTGGCGCCATGAGCTAACTCAGAGGCAACCACATGTCTCCCGTACAGACCTACTCTCTCACTGGTGCCATGAGCTAACTAAGAGGCAACCACATGTCTCCCGTACAGACCTACTCTCTCACTGGTGCCATTAGCTAACCCAGAGACAATCACATGTCTCCTGTACAGATCTACTCTCTCACTGGTGCCATGAGATAACTCAGAGGCAACCACATGTCTCCCGCACAGACCTACTCTCCCACTGGTGCCATGAGCTAACTCAGAGGCAACCACATGTCTCCCATACAGACCTACTCTCCCACTGGTGCCATGAGCTAACTCAGAGACAACCACATGTCTCCCGTTCAGAACTACTCTCTCACTGGTGCTATGAGCTAACTCAGAGGCAACCACATGTCTCCCGTACAGACCTACTCTCTCAGTGGTGCCATGAGCTAACTCAGAGGCAACCAGATGTCTCCTGTACAGACCTACTCTCTCTCTGGTGCCATGAACTAACTCAAAGGCAACCACATGTCTCCCGTACAGACCTACTCTCCCACTGGTGCCATGAGCTAACTCAGAGACAACCACATGTCTCCCTTACAGACTTATTCTCTCACTGGTGCCATGAGCTAACTTAGAGGCAACCACATGTCTCCCATACAGACCTACTCTCTCACTGGTGCCATGAGCTAACTCAGAAGCAACCACATGTCTCCCGTACAGACCTACTCTCCCACTGGTGCCATGAGCTAACTCAGAGGCAACAACATGTCTCCCGTACAGACCTACAACTCTCTCACTGGTGCCATGAGCTAACTCAGAGGCAACCACATGCCTCCCGTACAGACCTACTCTCTCACTGGTGCCATGAGCTAACTCAGAGGCAACCAGATGTCTCCCGTACAGACCTACTCTCTCTCTGGTGCCATGAACTAACTCAGAGGCAACCACATGTCTCCCGTACAGACCTACTCTCCCACTGGTGCCATGAGCTAACTCAGAGACAACCACATGTCTCCCTTACAGACTTATTCTCTCACTGGTGCCATGAGCTAACTAAGAGGCAACCACATGTCTCCCGTACAGACCTATTCTCTCACTGGTGCCATGAGCTAACTCAGAGGAAACCACATGTCTCCTGTACAGACCTACTCTCTCACTGGTGCCATGAGCTAACTCAGAGGCAACCACATGTCTCCCGTACAGAGCTACTCTCTCACTGGTGCCATGAGCTAACTTAGAGGCAACCACATGTCTCCCATACAGACCTACTCTCTCACTGGTGCAATGAGCTAACTCAGAGGCAACGACATGTCTCCCGTACAGACCAACTCTCTCACTGGTGCCATGAGCTAACTCAGAGGCAACCACTTGCCTCCCGTACAGACCTACTCTCTCACTGGTGCCATGAGCTAACTCAGAAGCAACCACATGTCTCCCGCACAGACCTACTCTCCCACTGGTGCCATGAGCTAACTCAGAGGCAACCACATGTCTCCCGTACAGACCTACTCTCCCACTGGTGCCATGAGCTAACTTAGAGACAACCACATGTCTCCCGTACAGACCTACTCTCCCACTGGTGCCATGAGCTAACTTAGAGACAACCACATGTCTCCCATTCAGACCTACTCTCTCACTGGTGCCATGAGCTAACTCAGAGGCAACTACATGTCTCCCGTACAGACCTACTCTCTCAGTGGTGCCATGAGCTATCTCAGAGGCAACCACATGTCTCCCGTACTGACCTACTCTCTCACTGGTGCCATGAGCTAACTCAGAGGCAACCACATGTCTCCCGTACAGACCTACTCTCTCACTGGTGCCATGAGCTAACTCAGAGGCAACCACATGTCTCCCGTACAGACCTACTCTCTCACTGGTGCCATGAGCTAACTCAGAGGCAACCACATGTCTCCCGTACAGACCTACTCTCTCACTGGCGCCATGAGCTAACTCAGAGGCAACCACATGTCTCCCGTACAGACCTACTCTCTCACTGGTGCCATGAGCTAACTAAGAGGCAAACACATGTCTCCCGTACAGACCTACTCTCTCACTGGTGCCATTAGCTAACCCAGAGACAATCACATGTCTCCTGTACAGATCTACTCTCTCACTGGTGCCATGAGATAACTCAGAGGCAACCACATGTCTCCCGCACAGACCTACTCTCCCACTGGTGCCATGAGCTAACTCAGAGGCAACCACATGTCTCCCATACAGACCTACTCTCCCACTGGTGCCATGAGCTAACTCAGAGACAACCACATGTCTCCCGTTCAGAACTACTCTCTCACTGGTGCTATGAGCTAACTCAGAGGCAACCACATGTCTCCCGTACAGACCTACTCTCTCAGTGGTGCCATGAGCTAACTCAGAGGCAACCAGATGTCTCCCGTACAGATCTACTCTCTCTCTGGTGCCATGAACTAACTCAAAGGCAACCACATGTCTCCCGTACAGACCTACTCTCCCACTGGTGCAATGAGCTAACTCAGAGGCAACGACATGTCTCCCGTACAGACCAACTCTCTCACTGGTGCCATGAGCTAACTCAGAGGCAACCACTTGCCTCCCGTACAGACCTACTCTCTCACTGGTGCCATGAGCTAACTCAGAAGCAACCACATGTCTCCCGCACAGACCTACTCTCCCACTGGTGCCATGAGCTAACTCAGAGGCAACCACATGTCTCCCGTACAGACCTACTCTCCCACTGGTGCCATGAGCTAACTTAGAGACAACCACATGTCTCCCGTACAGACCTACTCTCCCACTGGTGCCATGAGCTAACTTAGAGACAACCACATGTCTCCCATTCAGACCTACTCTCTCACTGGTGCCATGAGCTAACTCAGAGGCAACTACATGTCTCCCGTACAGACCTACTCTCTCAGTGGTGCCATGAGCTATCTCAGAGGCAACCACATGTCTCCCGTACTGACCTACTCTCTCACTGGTGCCATGAGCTAACTCAGAGGCAACCACATGTCTCCCGTACAGACCTACTCTCTCACTGGTGCCATGAGCTAACTCAGAGGCAACCACATGTCTCCCGTACAGACCTACTCTCTCACTGGTGCCATGAGCTAACTCAGAGGCAACCACATGTCTCCCGTACAGACCTACTCTCTCACTGGCGCCATGAGCTAACTCAGAGGCAACCACATGTCTCCCGTACAGACCTACTCTCTCACTGGTGCCATGAGCTAACTAAGAGGCAACCACATGTCTCCCGTACAGACCTACTCTCTCACTGGTGCCATTAGCTAACCCAGAGACAATCACATGTCTCCTGTACAGATCTACTCTCTCACTGGTGCCATGAGATAACTCAGAGGCAACCACATGTCTCCCGCACAGACCTACTCTCCCACTGGTGCCATGAGCTAACTCAGAGGCAACCACATGTCTCCCATACAGACCTACTCTCCCACTGGTGCCATGAGCTAACTCAGAGACAACCACATGTCTCCCGTTCAGAACTACTCTCTCACTGGTGCTATGAGCTAACTCAGAGGCAACCACATGTCTCCCGTACAGACCTACTCTCTCAGTGGTGCCATGAGCTAACTCAGAGGCAACCAGATGTCTCCCGTACAGACCTACTCTCTCTCTGGTGCCATGAACTAACTCAAAGGCAACCACATGTCTCCCGTACAGACCTACTCTCCCACTGGTGCCATGAGCTAACTCAGAGACAACCACATGTCTCCCTTACAGACTTATTCTCTCACTGGTGCCATGAGCTAACTTAGAGGCAACCACATGTCTCCCATACAGACCTACTCTCTCACTGGTGCCATGAGCTAACTCAGAAGCAACCACATGTCTCCCGTACAGACCTACTCTCCCACTGGTGCCATGAGCTAACTCAGAGGCAACAACATGTCTCCCGTACAGACCTACAACTCTCTCACTGGTGCCATGAGCTAACTCAGAGGCAACCACATGCCTCCCGTACAGACCTACTCTCTCACTGGTGCCATGAGCTAACTCAGAGGCAACCAGATGTCTCCCGTACAGACCTACTCTCTCTCTGGTGCCATGAACTAACTCAGAGGCAACCACATGTCTCCCGTACAGACCTACTCTCCCACTGGTGCCATGAGCTAACTCAGAGACAACCACATGTCTCCCTTACAGACTTATTCTCTCACTGGTGCCATGAGCTAACTAAGAGGCAACCACATGTCTCCCGTACAGACCTATTCTCTCACTGGTGCCATGAGCTAACTCAGAGGAAACCACATGTCTCCTGTACAGACCTACTCTCTCACTGGTGCCATGAGCTAACTCAGAGGCAACCACATGTCTCCCGTACAGAGCTACTCTCTCACTGGTGCCATGAGCTAACTTAGAGGCAACCACATGTCTCCCATACAGACCTACTCTCTCACTGGTGCAATGAGCTAACTCAGAGGCAACGAAATGTCTCCCGTACAGACCAACTCTCTCACTGGTGCCATGAGCTAACTCAGAGGCAACCACTTGCCTCCCGTACGGACCTACTCTCTCACTGGTGCCATGAGCTAACTCAGAAGCAACCACATGTCTCCCGCACAGACCTACTCTCCCACTGGTGCCATGAGCTAACTCAGAGGCAACCACATGTCTCCCGTACAGACCTACTCTCCCACTGGTGCCATGAGCTAACTTAGAGACAACCACATGTCTCCCGTACAGACCTACTCTCCCACTGGTGCCATGAGCTAACTTAGAGACAACCACATGTCTCCCATTCAGACCTACTCTCTCACTGGTGCCATGAGCTAACTCAGAGGCAACTACATGTCTCCCGTACAGACCTACTCTCTCAGTGGTGCCATGAGCTATCTCAGAGGCAACCACATGTCTCCCGTACTGACCTACTCTCTCACTGGTGCCATGAGCTAACTCAGAGGCAACCACATGTCTCCCGTACAGACCTACTCTCTCACTGGTGCCATGAGCTAACTCAGAGGCAACCACATGTCTCCCGTACAGACCTACTCTCTCACTGGTGCCATGAGCTAACTCATAGGCAACCACATGTCTCCCGTACAGACCTACTCTCTCACTGGTGCTATGATCTAACTCAGAGGCAACCACATGTCTCCCGTACAGACCTACTCTCTCACTGGTGCCATGAGCTAACTCAGAGGCAACCACATGTCTCCCGTACAGACCTACTCTCTCACTGGTGCCATGAGCTAACTCAGAGGCAACCACATGTCTCCCGTACAGACCTACTCTCTCACTGGCGCCATTAGCTAACTCAGAGGCAACCACATGTCTCCCGTACAGACCTACTCTCTCACTGGTGCCATGAGCTAACTAAGAGGCAACCACATGTCTCCCGTACAGACCTACTCTCTCACTGGTGCCATGAGCTAACTCAGAGGCAACCACATGTCTCCCATACAGACCTACTCTCCCACTGGTGCCATGAGCTAACTCAGAGACAACCACATGTCTCCCGTTCAGACCTACTCTCTCACTGGTGCCATGAGCTAACTCAGAAGCAACCACATGTCTCCCGTACAGACCTACTCTCTCAGTGGTGCCATGAGCTATCTCAGAGGCAACCACATGTCTCCCGTACTGACCTACTCTCTCACTGGTGCCATGAGCTAACTCAGAGACAACCACATGTCTCCCGTTCAGACCTACTCTCTCACTGGTGCTATGAGCTAACTCAGAGGCAACCACATGTCTCCCGTACAGACCTACTCTCTCACTGGTGCCATGAACTAACTCAGAGGCAACCACATGTCTCCCGTACAGACCTACTCTCTCACTGGTGCCATGAGCTTACTCAGAGGCAACCACATGTCTCCCGTACAGACCTACTCTCTCACTGGTGCCATGAGCTAACTAAGAGGCAACCACATGTCTCCCGTACAGATCTACTCTCTCACTGGTGCCATGAGCTACCTCAGAGGCAACCACATGTCTCCCGTACAGACCTACTCTCTAACTGGTGCCATGAGCTAACTTAGAGGCAACCACATGTCTCCCGTACAGACCTACTCTCTCACTGGTGCCATGATCTAACTCAGAGGCAACGACATGTCTCCCATAGAGACCTACTCTCCCACTGGTGCCATGAACTAACTCAGAGGCAACCACATGTCTCCCGTACAGACTTACTCTCTCACTGGTGACATGAGCTAACTAAGAGGCAACCACATGTCTCCCGTACAGACTTACTCTCTCACTGGTGACATGAGCTAACTAAGAGGCAACCACATGTCTCCCGTAGAGACCTACTCTCTCACTGGTGCCATGAGCTAACTCAGAGGCAACCACATGCCTCCCGTACAGACCTACTCTCTCACTGGTGCCATGAGCAAACTCAGAGGCAACCACATGTCTCCCGCACAGACCTACTCTCCCACTGGTGCCATGAGCTAACTCAGAGGCAACCACATGTCTCCCGTACAGACCTACTCTCCCACTGGTGCCATGAGCTAACTTAGAGACAACCACATGTCTCCCGTTCAGACCTACTCTCTCACTGGTGCCATGAGCTAACTCAGAAGCAACCACATGTCTCCCGTACAGACCTACTCTCTCAGTGGTGCCATGAGCTATCTCAGAGGCAACCACATGTCTCCCGTACAGACCTACTCTCCCACTGGTGCCATGAGCTAACTTAGAGACAACCACATGTCTCCCGTACAGACCTACTCTCCCACTGGTGCCATGAGCTAACTTAGAGACAACCACATGTCTCCCATTCAGACCTACTCTCTCACTGGTGCCATGAGCTAACTCAGAGGCAACTACATGTCTCCCGTACAGACCTACTCTCTCAGTGGTGCCATGAGCTATCTCAGAGGCAACCACATGTCTCCCGTACTGACCTACTCTCTCACTGGTGCCATGAGCTAACTCAGAGGCAACCACATGTCTCCCGTACAGACCTACTCTCTCACTGGTGCCATGAGCTAACTCAGAGGCAACCACATGTCTCCCGTACAGACCTACTCTCTCACTGGTGCCATGAGCTAACTCATAGGCAACCACATGTCTCCCGTACAGACCTACTCTCTCACTGGTGCTATGATCTAACTCAGAGGCAACCACATGTCTCCCGTACAGACCTACTCTCTCATTGGTGCCATGAGCTAACTCAGAGGCAACCACATGTCTCCCGTACAGACCTACTCTCTCACTGGTGCCATGAGCTAACTCAGAGGCAACCACATGTCTCCCGTACAGACCTACTCTCTCACTGGCGCCATTAGCTAACTCAGAGGCAACCACATGTCTCCCGTACAGACCTACTCTCTCACTGGTGCCATGAGCTAACTAAGAGGCAACCACATGTCTCCCGTACAGACCTACTCTCTCACTGGTGCCATGAGCTAACTCAGAGGCAACCACATGTCTCCCATACAGACCTACTCTCCCACTGGTGCCATGAGCTAACTCAGAGACAACCACATGTCTCCCGTTCAGACCTACTCTCTCACTGGTGCTATGAGCTAACTCAGAGGCAACCACATGTCTCCCGTACAGACCTACTCTCTCACTGGTGCCATGAGCTAACTCAGAAGCAACCACATGTCTCCCGTACAGACCTACTCTCTCAGTGGTGCCATGAGCTATCTCAGAGGCAACCACATGTCTCCCGTACTGATCTACTCTCTCACTGGTGCCATGAGCTAACTCAGAGACAACCACATGTCTCCCGTTCAGACCTACTCTCTCACTGGTGCTATGAGCTAACTCAGAGGCAACCACATGTCTCCCGTACAGACCTACTCTCTCACTGGTGCCATGAGCTAACTCAGAGGCAACCACATGTCTCCCGTACAGACCTACTCTCTCACTGGTGCCATGAGCTTACTCAGAGGCAACCACATGTCTCCCGTACAGACCTACTCTCTCACTGGTGCCATGAGCTAACTAAGAGGCAACCACATGTCTCCCGTACAGATCTACTCTCTCACTGGTGCCATGAGCTACCTCAGAGGCAACCACATGTCTCCCGTACAGACCTACTCTCTAACTGGTGCCATGAGCTAACTCAGAGGCAACCACATGTCTCCCGTACAGACCTACTCTCTCACTGGTGCCATGATCTAACTCAGAGGCAACGACATGTCTCCCGTAGAGACCTACTCTCCCACTGGTGCCATGAATTAACTCAGAGGCAACCACATGTCTCCCGTACAGACTTACTCTCTCACTGGTGACATGAGCTAACTAAGAGGCAACCACATGTCTCCTGTACAGATCTACTCTCTCACTGGTGCCATGAGCTAACTCAGAGGCAACCACGTGTCTCCCATACAGACCTACTCTCTCACTGGTGCAATGAGCTAACTCAGAGGCAACCACATGTCTCCCGTAGAGACCTACTCTCTCACTGGTGCCATGAGCTAACTCAGAGGCAACCACATGCCTCCCGTACAGACCTACTCTCTCACTGGTGCCATGAGCAAACTCAGAGGCAACCACATGTCTCCCGCACAGACCTACTCTCCCACTGGTGCCATGAGCTAACTCAGAGGCAACCACATGTCTCCCGTACAGACCTACTCTCCCACTGGTGCCATGAGCTAACTTAGAGACAACCACATGTCTCCCGTTCAGACCTACTCTCTCACTGGTGCCATGAGCTAACTCAGAAGCAACCACATGTCTCCCGTACAGACCTACTCTCTCAGTGGTGCCATGAGCTATCTCAGAGGCAACCACATGTCTCCCGTACTGAACTACTCTCTCACTGGTGCCATGAGCTAACTCAGAGGCAACCACATGACTCCCATACAGACCTACTCTCTCACTGGTGCCATGAGCTAACTCAGAGGCAACCACATGTCTCCCGTACAGACCTACTCTCTCACTGGTGCCATGAGCTAACTCATAGGCAACCACATGTCTCCCGTACAGACCTACTCTCTCACTGGCGCCATGAGCTAACTCAGAGGCAACCACATGTCTCCCGTACAGACCTACTCTCTCACTGGTGCCATGAGCTAACTAAGAGGCAACCACATGTCTCCCGTACAGACCTACTCTCTCACTGGTGCCATTAGCTAACCCAGAGACAATCACATGTCTCCTGTACAGATCTACTCTCTCACTGGTGCCATGAGATAACTCAGAGGCAACCACATGTCTCCCGCACAGACCTACTCTCCCACTGGTGCCATGAGCTAACTCAGAGGCAACCACATGTCTCCCATACAGACCTACTCTCCCACTGGTGCCATGAGCTAACTCAGAGACAACCACATGTCTCCCGTTCAGACCTACTCTCTCACTGGTGCTATGAGCTAACTCAGAGGCAACCACATGTCTCCCGTACAGACCTACTCTCTCACTGGTGCCATGATCTAACTCAGAGGCAACCAGATGTCTCCCGTACAGACCTACTCTCTCTCTGGTGCCATGAACTAACTCAGAGGCAACCACATGTCTCCCGTACAGACCTACTCTCCCACTGGTGCCATGAGCTAACTCAGAGACAACCACATGTCTCCCTTACAGACTTATTCTCTCACTGGTGCCATGAGCTAACTAAGAGGCAACCACATGTCTCCCGTACAGACCTATTCTCTCACTGGTGCCATGAGCTAACTCAGAGGAAACCACATGTCTCCTGTACAGACCTACTCTCTCACTGGTGCCATGAGCTAACTCAGAGGCAACCACATGTCTCCCGTACAGAGCTACTCTCTCACTGGTGCCATGAGCTAACTTAGAGGCAACCACATGTCTCCCATACAGACCTACTCTCTCACTGGTGCCATGAGCTAACTCAGAAGCAGCCACATGTCTCCCGTACAGACCTACTCTCCCACTGGTGCCATGAGCTAACTCAGAGGCAACAACATGTCTCCCGTACAGACCTACAACTCTCTCACTGGTGCCATGAGCTAACTCAGAGGCAACCACATGCCTCCCGTACAGACCTACTCTCTCACTGGTGCCATGAGCTAACTCAGAGGCAACCAGATGTCTCCCGTACAGACCTACTCTCTCTCTGGTGCCATGAACTAACTCAGAGGCAACCACATGTCTCCCGTACAGACCTACTCTCCCACTGGTGCCATGAGCTAACTCAGAGACAACCACATGTCTCCCTTACAGACTTATTCTCTCACTGGTGCCATGAGCTAACTAAGAGGCAACCACATGTCTCCCGTACAGACCTATTCTCTCACTGGTGCCATGAGCTAACTCAGAGGAAACCACATGTCTCCTGTACAGACCTAATCTCTCACTGGTGCCATGAGCTAACTCAGAGGCAACCACATGTCTCCCGTACAGAGCTACTCTCTCACTGGTGCCATGAGCTAACTTAGAGGCAACCACATGTCTCCCACACAGACCTACTCTCTCACTGGTGCAATGAGCTAACTCAGAGGCAACTACATGTCTCCCGTACAGACCTACTCTCTCACTGGTGCCATGAACTAACTCAGAGGCAACCACTTGCCTCCCGTACAGACCTACTCTCTCACTGGTGCCATGAGCTAACTCAGAGGCAACCACATGTCTCCCGCACAGACCTACTCTCCCACTGGTGCCATGAGCTAACTCAGAGGCAACCACATGTCTCCCGTACAGACCTACTCTCTCAGTGGTGCCATGAGCTAATTAAGAGGCAACCACATGTCTCCCGTACAGATCTACTCTCTCACTGGTGCCATGAGCTACCTCAGAGGCAACCACATGTCTCCCGTACAGACCTACTCTCTAACTGGTGCCATGAGCTAACTCAGAGGCAACCACATGTCTCCCGTACAGACCTACACTCTCACTGGTGCCATGATCTAACTCAGAGGCAACGACATGTCTCCCATACAGACCTACTCTCCCACTGTTGCCATGAGCTAACTCAGAGGCAACCACATGTCTCCCGTACAGACTTACTCTCTCACTGGTGACATGAGCTAACTAAGAGGCAACCACATGTCTCCTGTACAGATCTACTCTCTCACTGGTGCCATGAGCTAACTCAGAGGCAACCACATGTCTCCTGTACAGACCTAGTCACTGGTGCCATGAACTAACTCAGAGGCAACCACGTGTCTTCCATACAGACCTACTCTGTCACTGGTGCAATGAGCTAACTCAGAGGCAACCACATGTCTCCCGTACAGACCTACTCTCTCACTGGTGCCATGAGCTAACTCAGAGGCAACCACATGCCTCCCGTACAGACCTACTCTCTCACTGGTGCCATGAGCTAACTCAGAGGCAACCACATGTCTCCCGCACAGATCTACTCTCCCACTGGTGCCATGAGCTAACTCAGAGGCAACCACATGTCTCCCGTACAGACCTACTCTCTCACTGGTGCCATGAGCTAACTCAGAGGCAACCACATGTCTCCCGTACAGACCTACTCTCTCATTGGTGCTATGAGCTAACTCATAGGCAACCACATGTCTCCCACAGACCTACTCTCTCACTGGTGCCATGATCTAACTCAGAGGCAACCACATGTCTCCCGTACAGACCTACTCTCTCACTGGTGCCATGAGCTAACTCAGAGGCAACCACATCTCTCCCGTACAGACCTACTCTCTCACTGGTGCCATGATCTAACTCAGAGGCAACCACATGTCTCCCGCACAGATCTACTCTCCCACTGGTGCCATGAGCTAACTTAGAGACAACCACATGTCTCCCGTTCAGACCTACTCTCTCACTGGTGCCATGAGCTAACTCAGAGGCAACCACATGTCTCCCGTAGAGACCTACTCTCTCATTGGTGCCATGAGCTAACTAAGAGGCAACCACATGTCTCCCGTACAGACCTATTCCCTCACTGGTGCCATGAGCTAACTCAGAGGAAACCACATGTCTCCTGTACAGACCTACTCTCTCACTGGTGCCATGAGCTAACTCAGAGGCAACCACATGTCTCCCGTACAGAGCTACTCTCTCACTGGTGCCATGAGCTAACTTAGAGGCAACCACATGTCTCCCATTCAGACCTACTCTCTCACTGGTGCCATGAGCTAACTCAGAGGCAACCACATGTCTCCCGTACAGACCTACTCTCCCACTGGTGCCATGAGCTAACTCAGAGGCAACCACATGTCTCCCGTACAGACCTACAACTCTCTCACTGGTGCCATGAGCTAACTCAGAGGCAACCACATGCCTCCCGTACAGACCTACTCTCTCACTGGTGCCATGAGCTAACTCAGAGGCAACCACATGTCTCCCGCACAGACCTACTCTCCCACTGGTGCCATGAGCTAACTCAGAGGCAACCACATGTCTCCCGTACAGACCTACTCTCTCACTGGTGCCATGAGCTAACTCAGAGGCCACCACATGTCTCCCATACAGACCATCTCTCTCACTGGTGCAATGCGCTAACTCAGAGGCAACCACATGTCTCCCGTACAGACCTACTCTCTCACTAGTGCCATGAGCTAACTCAGAGGCAACCACATGTCTCCCGTACAGACCTACTCTATCACTGGTGCCATGAGCTAACTCAGAGGCAACCACATGTCTCCCGTACAGACCTACTCTCTCACTGGTCCCATGAGCTAACTCAGAGGCAACCACATGTCTCCCGTACAGACCTACTCTCTCACTGGTGCCATGAGCTAACTCAGAGGCAACCACATGTCTCCCGTACAGACCTACTCTCTCACTGGTGCCATGAGCTAACAAAGAGGCAACCACTTGTCTCACGTACAGACCTACTCTCTCACTGGTGCCATGATCTAACTCAGAGGCAACGACATGTCTCCCGTACAGACCTACTCTCTCACTGGTGCCATGAGCTAACTCAGAGGCAACCACATGTCTCCCGTACAGACCTACTCTCTCACTGGTGCCATGAGAGGCAACCACATGTCTCCCGTACAGACCTATGTACTCTCTCACTGGTACCATGAGCTAACTCAGAGGCAACCACATTTCTCCTGTACAGACCTACTCTCTCACTGGTGCCATGAGCTAACTCAGAGGCAACCACATGTCTCCTGTACAGACCTACTCTCTCACTGGTACCATGAGCTAACTCAGAGGCAACCACATGTCTCCCGTAAGGCCTACTCTCTCACTGGTGCCATGAGCTAACTCAGAGGCAACCACATGTCTCCCGTACAGACCTACTCTCTCACTGGTGCCATGAGCTTACTCAGAGGCAACCACATGTCTCCCGTACAGACCTACTCTCTCACTGGTGCCATGAGCTAACTAAGAGGCAACCACATGTCTCCCGTACAGATCTACTCTGTCCCTGGTGCCATGAGCTACCTCAGAGGCAACCACATGTCTCCCGTACAGACCTACTCTCTAACTGGTGCCATGAGCTAACTCAGAGGCAACCACATGTCTCCCGTACAGACCTACTCTCTCACTGGTGCCATGATCTAACTCAGAGGCAACGACATGTCTCCCGTAGAGACCTACTCTCCCCCTGGTGCCATGAACTAACTCAGAAGCAACCATATGTCTCCCGTACAGACTTACTCTCTCACTGGTGACATGAGCTAACTAAGAGGCAACCACATGTCTCCTGTACAGATCTACTCTCTCACTGGTGCCATGAGCTAACTCAGAGGCAACCACATGTCTCCTGTACAGACCTAGTCACTGGTGCCATGAACTAACTCAGAGGCAACCACGTGTCTCCCATACAGACCTACTCTCTCACTGGTGCAATGATCTAACTCAGAGGCAACCACATGTCTCCCGTAGAGACCTACTCTCTCACTGGTGCCATGAGCTAACTCAGAGGCAACCACATGCCTCCCGTACAGACCTACTCTCTCACTGGTGCCATGAGCAAACTCAGAGGCAACCACATGTCTCCCGCACAGACCTACTCTCCCACTGGTGCCATGAGTTAACTCAGAGGCAACCACATGTCTCCCGTACAGACCTACTCTCCCACTGGTGCCATGAGCTAACTTAGAGACAACCACATGTCTCCCGTTCAGACCTACTCTCTCACTGGTGCCATGAGCTAACTCAGAAGCAACCACATGTCTCCCGTACAGACCTACTCTCTCAGTGGTGCCATGAGCTATCTCAGAGGCAACCACATGTCTCCCGTACTGACCTACTCTCTCACTGGTGCCATGAGCTAACTCAGAGGCAATCACATGTCTCCCGTACAGACCTACTCTCTCACTGGTGCCATGAGCTAACTCAGAGGCAACCACATGTCTCCCGTACAGACCTACTCTCTCACTGGTGCCATGAGCTAACTCATAGGCAACCACATGTCTCCCGTACAGACCTACTCTCCCACTGGTGCTATGATCTAACTCAGAGGCAACCACATGTCTCCCGTACAGACCTACTCTCTCATTGGTGCCATGAGCTAACTCAGAGGCAACCACATGTCTCCCGTACAGACCTACTCTCTCACTGGCGCCATGAGCTAACTCAGAGGCAACCACATGTCTCCCGTACAGACCTACTCTCTCACTGGTGCCATGAGCTAACTAAGAGGCAACCACATGTCTCCCATACAGACCTACTCTCTCACTGGTGCCATTAGCTAACCCAGAGACAATCACATGTCTCCTGTACAGATCTACTCTCTCACTGGTGCCATGAGATAACTCAGAGGCAACCACATGTCTCCCGCACAGACCTACTCTCCCACTGGTGCCATGAGCTAACTCAGAGGCAACCACATGTCTCCCATACAGACCTACTCTCCCACTGGTGCCATGAGCTAACTCAGAGACAACCACATGTCTCCCGTTCAGAACTACTCTCTCACTGGTGCTATGAGCTAACTCAGAGGCAACCACATGTCTCCCGTACAGACCTACTCTCTCAGTGGTGCCATGAGCTAACTCAGAGGCAACCAGATGTCTCCCGTACAGACCTACTCTCTCTCTGGTGCCATGAACTAACTCAAAGGCAACCACATGTCTCCCGTACAGACCTACTCTCCCACTGGTGCCATGAGCTAACTCAGAGACAACCACATGTCTCCCTTACAGACTTATTCTCTCACTGGTGCCATGAGCTAACTTAGAGGCAACCACATGTCTCCCATACAGACCTACTCTCTCACTGGTGCCATGAGCTAACTCAGAAGCAACCACATGTCTCCCGTACAGACCTACTCTCCCACTGGTGCCATGAGCTAACTCAGAGGCAACAACATGTCTCCCGTACAGACCTACAACTCTCTCACTGGTGCCATGAGCTAACTCAGAGGCAACCACATGCCTCCCGTACAGACCTACTCTCTCACTGGTGCCATGAGCTAACTCAGAGGCAACCAGATGTCTCCCGTACAGACCTACTCTCTCTCTGGTGCCATGAACTAACTCAGAGGCAACCACATGTCTCCCGTACAGACCTACTCTCCCACTGGTGCCATGAGCTAACTCAGAGACAACCACATGTCTCCCTTACAGACTTATTCTCTCACTGGTGCCATGAGCTAACTAAGAGGCAACCACATGTCTCCCGTACAGACCTATTCTCTCACTGGTGCCATGAGCTAACTCAGAGGAAACCACATGTCTCCTGTACAGACCTACTCTCTCACTGGTGCTATGAGCTAACTCAGAGGCAACCACATGTCTCCCGTACAGAGCTACTCTCTCACTGGTGCCATGAGCTAACTTAGAGGCAACCACATGTCTCCCATACAGACCTACTCTCTCACTGGTGCAATGAGCTAACTCAGAGGCAACGACATGTCTCCCGTACAGACCAACTCTCTCACTGGTGCCATGAGCTAACTCAGAGGCAACCACTTGCCTCCCGTACAGACCTACTCTCTCACTGGTGCCATGAGCTAACTCAGAAGCAACCACATGTCTCCCGCACAGACCTACTCTCCCACTGGTGCCATGAGCTAACTCAGAGGCAACCACATGTCTCCCGTACAGACCTACTCTCCCACTGGTGCCATGAGCTAACTTAGAGACAACCACATGTCTCCCGTACAGACCTACTCTCCCACTGGTGCCATGAGCTAACTTAGAGACAACCACATGTCTCCCATTCAGACCTACTCTCTCACTGGTGCCATGAGCTAACTCAGAGGCAACTACATGTCTCCCGTACAGACCTACTCTCTCAGTGGTGCCATGAGCTATCTCAGAGGCAACCACATGTCTCCCGTACTGACCTACTCTCTCACTGGTGCCATGAGCTAACTCAGAGGCAACCACATGTCTCCCGTACAGACCTACTCTCTCACTGGTGCCATGAGCTAACTCAGAGGCAACCACATGTCTCCCGTACAGACCTACTCTCTCACTGGTGCCATGAGCTAACTCATAGGCAACCACATGTCTCCCGTACAGACCTACTCTCTCACTGGTGCTATGATCTAAAACAGAGGCAACCACATGTCTCCCGTACAGACCTACTCTCTCATTGGTGCCATGAGCTAACTCAGAGGCAACCACATGTCTCCCGTACAGACCTACTCTCTCACTGGTGCCATGAGCTAACTCAGAGGCAACCACATGTCTCCCGTACAGACCTACTCTCTCACTGGCGCCATTAGCTAACTCAGAGGCAACCACATGTCTCCCGTACAGACCTACTCTCTCACTGGTGCCATGAGCTAACTAAGAGGCAACCACATGTCTCCCGTACAGACCTACTCTCTCACTGGTGCCATGAGCTAACTCAGAGGCAACCACATGTCTCCCATACAGACCTACTCTCCCACTGGTGCCATGAGCTAACTCAGAGACAACCACATGTCTCACGTTCAGACCTACTCTCTCACTGGTGCTATGAGCTAACTCAGAGGCAACCACATGTCTCCCGTACAGACCTACTCTCTCACTGGTGCCATGAGCTAACTCAGAGGCAACCAGATGTCTCCTGTACAGACCTACTCTCTCTCTGGTGCCATGAACTAACTCAGAGGCAACCACATGTCTCCCGTACAGACCTACTCTCCCACTGGTGCCATGAGCTAACTCAGAGACAACCACATGTCTCCCTTACAGACTTATTCTCTCACTGGTGCCATGAGCTAACTAAGAGGCAACCACATGTCTCCCGTACAGACCTATTCTCTCACTGGTGCCATGAGCTAACTCAGAGGAAACCACATGTCTCCTGTACAGACCTACTCTCTCACTGGTGCCATGAGCTAACTCAGAGGCAACCACATGTCTCCCGTACAGAGCTACTCTCTCACTGGTGCCATGAGCTAACTTAGAGGCAACCACATGTCTCCCATACAGACCTACTCTCTCACTGGTGCCATGAGCTAACTCAGAAGCAACCACATGTCTCCCGTACAGACCTACTCTCCCACTGGTGCCATGAGCTAACTCAGAGGCAACAACATGTCTCCCGTACAGACCTACAACTCTCTCACTGGTGCCATGAGCTAACTCAGAGGCAACCACATGCCTCCCGTACAGACCTACTCTCTCACTGGTGCCATGAGCTAACTCAGAGGCAACCAGATGTCTCCCGTACAGACCTACTCTCTCTCTGGTGCCATGAACTAACTCAGAGGCCACCACATGTCTCCCGTACAGACCTACTCTCCCACTGGTGCCATGAGCTAACTCAGAGACAACCACATGTCTCCCTTACAGACTTATTCTCTCACTGGTACCATGAGCTAACTAAGAGGCAACCACATGTCTCCCGTACAGACCTATTCTCTCACTGGTGCCATGAGCTAACTCAGAGGAAACCACATGTCTCCTGTACAGACCTACTCTCTCACTGGTGCCATGAGCTAACTCAGAGGCAACCACATGTCTCCCGTACAGAGCTACTCTCTCACTGGTCCCATGAGCTAACTTAGAGGCAACCACATGTCTCCCATACAGACCTACTCTCTCACTGGTGCAATGAGCTAACTCAGAGGCAACTACATGTCTCCCGTACAGACCTACTCTCTCACTGGTGCCATGAGCTAACTCAGAGGCAACCACATGCCTCCCGTACAGACCTACTCTCTCACTGGTGCCATGAGCTAATTCAGAGGCAACCACATGTCTCCCGCACAGACCTACTCTCCCACTGGTGCCATGAGCTAACTCAGAGGCAACCACATGTCTCCCGTACAGACCTACTCTCCCACTGGTACCATGAGCTAACTTAGAGACAACCACATGTCTCCCGTTCAGACCTACTCTCTCACTGGTGCCATGAGCTATCTCAGAGGCAACCACATGTCTCCCGTACAGACCTACTCTCTCACTGGTGCCATGAGCTAACTCAGAGGCAACCACATGTCTCCCGTACAGACCTACTCTCTCACTGGTGCCATGAGCTAACTCAGAGGCAACCACATGTCTCCCGTACAGACTTACTCTCTCACTGGTGCCATGAGCTAACTCATAGGCAACTACATGTCTCCCGTACAGACCTACTCTCTCACTGGTGCTATGATCTAACTCAGACGCAACCACATGTCTCCCAATACAGACCTACTCTCTCATTGGTGCCATGAGCTAACTCAGAGGCAACCACATGTCTCCCGTACAGACCTACTCTCTCACTGGTGCCATGAGCTAACTCAGAGGCAACCACATATCTCCCGTACAGACCTACTCTCTCACTGGCGCCATGAGCTAACTCAGAGGCAACCACATGTCTCCCGTACAGACCTACTCTCTCACTGGTGCCATTAGCTAACCCAGATACAATCACATGTCTCCTGTACAGATCTACTCTCTCACTGGTGCCATGAGATAACTCAGAGGCAAACACATGTCTCCCGCACAGACCTACTCTCCCACTGGTGCCATGAGCTAACTCAGAGGCAACCACATGTCTCCCATACAGACCTACTCTCCCACTGGTGCCATGAGCTAACTCAGCGACAACCACATGTCTCCCGTTCAGACCTACTCTCTCACTGGTGCCATGAGCTAACTCAGAGGCAACCACATGTCTCCCGTACAGACCTACTCTCTCACTGGTGCCATGAGCTAACTCAGAGGCAACCAGATATCTCCTGTACAGACCTACTCTCTCTCTGGTGCCATGAACTAACTCAGAGGCAACCACATGTCTCCCGTACAGACCTACTCTCCCACTGGTGCCATGAGCTAACACAGAGACAACCACATGTCTCCCTTACTGACTTATTCTCTCACTGGTGCCATGAGCTAACTAAGAGGCAACCACATGTCTCCCGTACAGACCTATTCTCTCACTGGTGCCATGAGCTAACTCAGAGGAAACCACATGTCTCCTGTACAGACCTACTCCCTCACTGGTGCCATGAGCTAACTCAGAGGCAACCACATGTCTCCCGTACAGAGCTACTCTCTCACTGGTGACATGAGCTAACTTAGAGGCAACCACATGTCTCCCATACAGACCTACTCTCTCACTGGTGCCATGTGCTAACTCAGAAGCAACCACATGTCTCCCGTACAGACCTACTCTCCCACTGGTGCCATGAGCTAACTCAGAGGCAACCACATGTCTCCCGTACAGACCTACAACTCTCTCATTGGTGCCATGAGCTAACTCAGAGGCAACCACATGCCTCCCGTACAGACCTACTCTCTCAATGGTGCCATGAGCTAACTCAGAGGCAACCACATGTCTCCCGCACAGACCTACTCTCTCACTGGTGCCATGAGCTAACTCAGAGGCAACCACATGTCTCCCGTACAGACCTACTCTCCCACTGGTACCATGAGCTACTTAGAGACAACCACATGTCTCCCGTTCAGACCTACTCTCTCACTGGTGCCATGAGCTAACTCAGAGGCAACCACATGTCTCCCGTACAGACCTACTCTCTCAGTGGTGCCATGAGCTAACTCAGAGGCAACCACATGTCTCCCGAACAGACCTACTCTCTCACTGGTGCCATGAGCTAACTCAGAGGCAACCACATGTCTCCTGTACAGACCTACTCTCTCACTGGTGCCATGAGCAAATTTAAAGGCAACCCCATGTCTCCTGTACAGACCTACTCTCTCACTGATACCATGAGCTAACTCAGAGGCAACCACATGTCTCCCATACAGACCTACTCACTGGTGCCATGAGCTAACTCAGAGGCAACCACATGTCTCCCGTACAGACCTACTCTCTCACTGGTGCCATGAGAGGCAACCACATGTCTCCCGTACAGACCTACTCTCTCACTGGTGCCATGAGCTAACTCAGAGGCAACCACATGTCTCCCGTAAGGTCTACTCTCTCACTGGTGCCATGACCTAACTCAGAGGCAACCACATGTCTCCCATACAGACCTACTCTCTCACTGGTGCCAAGAGCTAACTCAGAGGCAACCACATGTCTCCCATACAGACCTACTCTGTCACTGGTGCCTTGAGCTAATTCAGAGGTAACCACATGTCTCCCGTACAGACCTACTCTCTCACTGGAGCCATGAGCTAACTCAGAGGCAACCACATGTCTCCCGTACAGACCTACTCTCTCACTGGTGCCATGAGCTAACTCAGAGGCAACCGCATGTCTCCTGTACAGACCTACTCTCTCACTGGTGCCATGAGCAAATTCAGTGGTTACCACATGTCTCCTCTACAGACCTGTACTCTCTCACTGATACCATGAGCTAACTCAGAGGCAACCACATGTCTCCCATACAGATCTACTCACTGGTGCCATGAGCTAACTCAGAGGCAACTACGTGTCTCCCGTACAGACCTACTCTCTCACTGGTGCCATGAGCTAACTCAGAGGCAACCACATGTCTCCTGTACAGACCTACTCTCTAACTGGTGCCATGATCTAACTCAGAGGCAACCACATGTCTCCCATACAGACCTACTCTCTCAATGGTGCCATGAGCTAACTCAGAGGCAACCACATGTCTCCCGTACAGACCTACTCTCTCACTGGTGCCATGAGAGGCAACCACATGTCTCCCGTACAGACCTATGTACTCTCTCACTGGTGCCATGAGCTAACTCAGAGGCAACCACATGTCTCCTGTACAGACCTACTCTCTCACTGGTGCCATGAGCTAACTCAGAGGCAACCACATGTCTCCTGTACAGACCTAATCTCTCACTGGTACCATGAGCTAACTCAGAGGCAACCACATGTCTCCCGTAAGGCCTACTCTCTCACTGGTGCCATGAGCTAACTCAGAGGCAACCACATGTCTCCCGTACAGAGCTACTCTCTCACTGGTGCCATGAGCTAACTCAGAGGCAACCACATGTCTCCCGTACAGACCTATTCTCTCACTGGTGCCATGAGCTAACTAAGAGGCAACCACATGTCTCCCGTACAGATCTACTCTCTCACTGGTGCCATGAGCTACATCAGAGGCAACCACATGTCTCCAGTACAGACCTACTCACTAACTGGTGCCATGAGCTAACTCAGAGGCAACCACATGTCTCCCGTACAGACCTACTCTCTCACTGGTGCCATGATCTAACTCAGAGGCAACGACATGTCTCCCGTACAGACCTACTCTCCCACTGGTGCCATGAGCTAACTCAGAGGCAACCACATGTCTCACGTACAGACCTACTCTCTCACTGGCACCATGAGCTAACTCAGAGGCAACCACATGTCTCCCGTACAGACTTACTCTCTCACTGGTGACATGAGCTAACTAAGAGGCAACCACATGTCTCCCGTACACACCTACTCACTCACTGGTGCCATGAGCTAACTCAGAGGCAACCACATGTCTCCTGTACAGATCTACTCTCTCACTGGTGCCATGAGCTAACTCAGAGGCAACCACATATCTCCTGTACAGACCTAGTCACTGGTGCCATGAACTAACTCAGAGGCAACCACGTGTCTCCCATACAGACCTACTCTCTTACTGGTGCAATGAGCTAACTCAGAGGCAACCACATGTCTCCCGTACAGACCTACTCTCTCACTGGTGCCATGAGCTAACTCAGAGGCAACCACATGCCTCCCGTACAGATCTACTCTCTCACTGGTACCATGAGCTAACTCAGAGGCAACCACATGTCTCCCGCACAGACCTACTCTCCCACTGGTGCCATGAGCTAACTCAGAGGCAACCACATGTCTCCCGTACAGACCTACTCTCCCACTGGTGCCATGAGCTAACTTAGAGACAACCACATGTCTCCCGTTCAGACCTACTCTCTCACTGGTGCCATGAGCTAACTCAGAGGCAACCACATGTCTCCCGTACAGACCTACTCTCTCAGTGGTGCCATGAGCTAACTCAGAGGCAACCACATGTCTCCCGTACAGACCTACTCTCTCACTGGTGCCATGAGCTAACTCAGAGGCAACCACATGTCTCCTGTACAGACCTACTCTCTCACTGGTGCCATGAGTAAATTCAGAGGCAACCACATGTCTCCTGTACAGACCTGTACTCTCTCACTGATACCATGAGCTAACTCAGAGGCAACCACATGTCTCCCGTACAGACCTACTCACGGGTGCCATGAGCTAACTCAGAGGCAACTACGTGTCTCCCATTCAGACCTACTCTCTCACTGGTGCCATGAGCTAACTCAGAGGCAACGACATGTCTCCCGTACAGACCTACTCTCTCACTGGTGCCATGAGAGGCAACCACATGTCTCCTGTACCGACCTATGTACTCTCTCACTGGTGCCATGAGCTAACTCAGAGGCAACCACATGTCTCCCGTACAGACCTACTCTCTCACTGGTGCCATGAGCTAACTCAGAGGCAACCACATGTCTCCCGTACAGACCTACTCTCTCACTGGTGCCATGAGCTAACTCATAGGCAACCACATGTCTCCCGTACAGCCCTACTCTCTCACTGGTGCTATGATCTAACTCAGAGGCAACCACATGTCTCCCATACAGACCTACTCTCACATTGGTGCCATGAGCTAACTCAGAGGCAACCACATGTCTCCCGTACAGACCTACTCTCTCACTGGTGCCATGAGCTAACTCAGAGGCAACCACATGTCTCCCGTACAGACCTACTCTCTCACTGGCGCCATGAGCTAACTCAGAGGCAACCACATGTCTCCCGTACAGACCTACTCTCTCACTGGTGCCATGAGCTAACTAAGAGGCAACCACATGTCTCCCGTACAGACCTACTCTCTCACAGGTGCCATTAGCTAACCCAGAGACAATCACATGTCTCCTGTACAGATCTACTCTCTCACTGGTGCCATGAGATAACTCAGAGGCAACCACATGTCTCCCGCACAGACCTACTCTCCCATTGGTTCCATGAGCTAACTCAGAGGCAACCACATGTCTCCCATACAGACCTACTCTCCCACTGGTGCCATGAGCTAACTCAGAGACAACCACATGTCTCCCGTTCAGACCTACTCTCTCACTGGTGCTATGAGCTAACTCAGAGGCAACCACATGTCTCCCGTACAGACCTACTCTCTCACTGGTGCCATGAGCTAACTCAGAGGCAACCAGATGTCTCCCGTACAGACCTACTCTCTCTCTGGTGCCATGAACACTCTCAGAGGCAACCACATGTCTCCCGTACAGACCTACTCTCCCACTGGTGCCATGAGCTAACTAAGAGGCAACCACATGTCTCCCGTACAGATCTACTCTCTCACTGGTGCCATGAGCTACATCAGAGGCAACCACATGTCTCCAGTACAGACCTACTCACTAACTGGTGCCATGAGCTAACTCAGAGGCAACCACATGTCTCCCGTACAGACCTACTCTCTCACTGGTGCCATGATCTAACTCAGAGGCAACGACATGTCTCCCGTACAGACCTACTCTCCCACTGGTGCCATGAGCTAACTCAGAGGCAACCACATGTCTCACGTACAGACCTACTCTCTCACTGGCACCATGAGCTAACTCAGAGGCAACCACATGTCTCCCGTACAGACTTACTCTCTCACTGGTGACATGAGCTAACTAAGAGGCAACCACATGTCTCCCGTACACACCTACTCACTCACTGGTGCCATGAGCTAACTCAGAGGCAACCACATGTCTCCTGTACAGATCTACTCTCTCACTGGTGCCATGAGCTAACTCAGAGGCAACCACATGTCTCCTGTACAGACCTAGTCACTGGTGCCATGAACTAACTCAGAGGCAACCACGTGTCTCCCATACAGACCTACTCTCTTACTGGTGCAATGAGCTAACTCAGAGGCAACCACATGTCTCCCGTACAGACCTACTCTCTCACTGGTGCCATGAGCTAACTCAGAGGCAACCACATGCCTCCCATACAGATCTACTCTCTCACTGGTGCCATGAGCTAACTCAGAGGCAACCACATGTCTCCCGCACAGACCTACTCTCCCACTGGTGCCATGAGCTAACTCAGAGGCAACCACATGTCTCCCGTACAGACCTACTCTCCCACTGGTGCCATGAGCTAACTTAGAGACAACCACATGTCTCCCGTTCAGACCTACTCTCTCAGTGGTGCCATGAGCTAACTCAGAGGCAAACACATGTCTCCCGTACAGACCTACTCTCTCACTGGTGCCATGAGCTAACTCAGAGGCAACCACATGTCTCCTGTACAGACCTACTCTCTCACTGGTGCCATGAGTAAATTCAGAGGCAACCACATGTCTCCTGTACAGACCTGTACTCTCTCACTGATACCATGAGCTAACTCAGAGGCAACCACATGTCTCCCGTACAGACCTACTCACGGGTGCCATGAGCTAACTCAGAGGCAACTACGTGTCTCCCATTCAGACCTACTCTCTCACTGGTGCCATGAGCTAACTCAGAGGCAACGACATGTCTCCCGTACAGACCTACTCTCTCACTGGTGCCATGAGAGGCAACCACATGTCTCCTGTACCGACCTATGTACTCTCTCACTGGTGCCATGAGCTAACTCAGAGGCAACCACATGTCTCCCGTACAGACCTACTCTCTCACTGGTGCCATGAGCTAACTCAGAGGCAACCACATGTCTCCCGTACAGACCTACTCTCTCACTGGTGCCATGAGCTAACTCATAGGCAACCACATGTCTCCCGTACAGCCCTACTCTCTCACTGGTGCTATGATCTAACTCAGAGGCAACAACATGTCTCCCGTACAGAGCTACTCTCACATTGGTGCCATGAGCTAACTCAGAGGCAACCACATGTCTCCCGTACAGACCTACTCTCTCACTGGTGCCATGAGCTAACTCAGAGGCAACCATATGTCTCCCGTACAGACCTACTCTCTCACTGGTGCCATGAGCTAACTAAGAGGCAACCACATGTCTCCCGTACAGACCTACTCTCTCACAGGTGCCATTAGCTAACCCAGAGACAATCACATGTCTCCTGTACAGATCTACTCTCTCACTGGTGCCATGAGATAACTCAGAGGCAACCACATGTCTCCCGCACAGACCTACTCTCCCATTGGTGCCATGAGCTAACTCAGAGGCAACCACATGTCTCCCATACAGACCTACTCTCCCACTGGTGCCATGAGCTAACTCAGAGACAACCACATGTCTCCCGTTCAGACCTACTCTCTCACTGGTGCTATGAGCTAACTCAGAGGCAACCACATGTCTCCCGTACAGACCTACTCTCTCACTGGTGCCATGAGCTAACTCAGAGGCAACCAGATGTCTCCCGTACAGACCTACTCTCTCTCTGGTGCCATGAACTAACTCAGAGGCAACCACATGTCTCCCGTACAGACCTACTCTCCCACTGGTGCCATGAGCTAACTCAGAGACAACCACATGTCTCCCTTACAGACTTATTCTCTCACTGGTGCCATGAGCTAACTAAGAGGCAACCACATGTCTCCCGTACAGACCTATTCTCTCACTGGTGCCATGAGCTAACTCAGAGGAAACCACATGTCTCCTGTACAGACCTACTCTCTCACTGGTGCCATGAGCTAACTCAGAGGCAACCACATGTCTCCCGTACAGAGCTACTCTCTCACTGGTGCCATGAGCTAACTTAGAGGCAACCACATGTCTCCCATACAGACCAACTCTCTCACTGGTGCCATGAGCTAACTCAGAAGCAACCACATGTCTCCCGTACAGACCTACTCTCCCACTGGTGCCATGAGCTAACTCAGAGGCAACAACATGTCTCCCGTACAGACCTACAACTCTCTCACTGGTGCCATGAGCTAACTCAGAGGCAACCACATGCCTCCCGTACAGACCTACTCTCTCACTGGTGCCATGAGCTAACTCAGAGGCAACCAGATGTCTCCCGTACAGACCTACTCTATCTCTGGTGCCATGAACTAACTCAGAGGCAACCACATGTCTCCCGTACAGACCTATTCTCCCACTGGTGCCATGAGCTAACTCAGAGACAACCACATGTCTCCCTTACAGACTTATTCTCTCACTGGTGCCATGAGCTAACTAAGAGGCAACCACATGTCTCCCGTACAGACCTATTCTCTCACTGGTGCCATGAGCTAACTCAGAGGAAACCACATGTCTCCTGTACAGACCTACTCTCTCACTGGTGCCATGAGCTAACTCAGAGGCAACCACATGTCTCCCGTACAGAGCTACTCTCTCACTGGTGCCATGAGCTAACTTAGAGGCAAACACATGTCTCCCATACAGACCTACTCTCTCACTGGTGCAATGAGCTAACTCAGAGGCAACTACATGTCTCCCGTACAGACCTACTCTCTCACTGGTGCCATGAGCTAACTCAGAGGCAACCACATGCCTCCCGTACAGACCTACTCTCTCACTGGTGCCATGAGCTAACTCAGAGGCAACCACATGTCTCCCGCACAGACCTACTCTCCCACTGGTGCCATGAGCTAACTCAGAGGCAATCACATGTCTCCCGTACAGACCTACTCTCCCACTGGTGCCATGAGCTAACTTAGAGACAACCACATGTCTCCCGTTCAGACCTACTCTCTCACTGGTGCCATGAGCTAACTCAGAGGCAAGCACATGTCTCCCGTACAGACCTACTCTCTCAGTGGTGCCATGAGCTATCTCAGAGGCAACCACATGTCTCCCGTACAGACCTACTCTCTCACTTGTGCCATGAGCTAACTCAGAGGCAACCACATGTCTCCCGTACAGAACTACTCTCTCACTGGTGCCATGAGCTAACTCAGAGGCAACCACATGTCTCCCGTACAGACCTACTCTCTCACTGGTGCCATGAGCTACCTCATAGGCAACCACATGTCTCCCGTACAGACCTACTCTCTCACTGGTGCTATGATCTAACTCAGAGGCAACCACATGTCTCCCGTACAGACCTACTCTCTCATTGGTGCCATGAGCTAATTCAGAGGCAACCACATGTCTCCCGTACAGACCTACTCTCTCACTGGTGCCATGAGCTAACTCAGAGGCAACCACATGTCTCCCGTACAGACCTACTCTCTCACTGGCGCCATGAGCTAACTCAGAGGCAACCACATTTCTCCCGTACAGACCTACTCTCTCACTGGTGCCATGAGCTAACTAAGAGGCAACCACATGTCTCCCGTACAGACCTATTCTCTCACTGGTGCCATTAGCTAACTCAGAGGCAACCACATGTCTCCCATACAGACCTACTCTCCCACTGGTGCCATGAGCTAACTCAGAGACAACCACATATCTCCCGTACAGACCTATTCTCTCACTGGTGCCATGAGCTAACTCAGAGGAAACCACATGTCTCCTGTACAGACCTACTCTCTCACTGGTGCCATGAGCTAACTCAGAGGCAACCACATGTCTCCCATACAGACCTACTCTCTCACTGGTGCTATGAGCTAACTCAGAGACAAACACATGTCTCCCGCACAGACCTACTCTCCCACTGGTGCCATGAGCTAACTCAGAGGCAACCACATGTCTCCCGTACAGACCTACTCTCCCACTGGTGCCATGAGCTAACTTAGAGACAACCACATGTCTCCCGTTCAGACCTACTCTCTCACTGGTGCCATGAGCTAACTCAGAGGCAACCACATGTCTCCCGTACAGACCTACTCTCTCAGTGGTGCCATGAGCTATCTCAGAGGCAACCACATGTCTCCCGTACAGACCTACTCTCTCACTTGTGCCATGAGCTAACTCAGAGGCAACCACATGTCTCCCGTACAGACCTACTCTTTCACTGGTGCCATGAGCTAACTCAGAGGCAACCACATGTCTCCCGTACAGACCTACTCTCTCACTGGTGCCATGAGCTAACTCATAGGCAACCACATGTCTCCCGTACAGACCTACTCTCTCACTGGTGCTATGATCTAACTCAGAGGCAACCACATGTCTCCCGTACAGACCTACTCTCTCATTGGTGCCATGAGCTAACTCAGAGGCAACTACATGTCTCCCGTAGAGACCTACTCTCTCACTGGCGCCATGAGCTAACTCAGAGGCAACCACATGTCTCCCGTACAGACCTACTCTCTCACTGGCGCCATGAGCTAACTCAGAGGCAACCACATGTCTCCCGTACAGACCTACTCTCTCACTGGTGCCATGAGCTAACTAAGAGGCAACCACATATCTCCCGTACAGACCTACTCTCTCACTGGTGCCATTAGCTAACCCAGAGACAATCACATGTCTCCTGTACAGATCTACTCTCTCACTGGTGCCATGAGATAACTCAGAGGCAAACACATGTCTCCCGCACAGACCTACTCTCCCACTGGTGCCATGAGCTAACTCAGAGGCAACCACATGTCTCCCATACAGACCTACTCTCCCACTGGTGCCATGAGCTAACTCAGAGACAACCACATGTCTCCCGTTCAGACCTACTCTCTCACTGGTGCCATGAGCTAACTCAGAGGCAACCACATGTCTCCCGTACAGACCTACTCTCTCACTGGTGCCATGAGCTAACTCAGAGGCAACCAGATATCTCCTGTACAGACCTACTCTCTCTCTGGTGCCATGAACTAACTCAGAGGCAACCACATGTCTCCCATACAGACCTACTCTCCCACTGGTGCCATGAGCTAACACAGAGACAACCACATGTCTCCCTTACAGACTTATTCTCTCACTGGTGCCATGAGCTAACTAAGAGGCAACTACATTTCTCCCGTACAGACCTATTCTCTCACTGGTGCCATGAGCTAACTCAGAGGAAACCACATGTCTCCTGTACAGACCTACTCTCTCACTGGTGCCATGAGCTAACTCAGAGGCAACCACATGTCTCCCGTACAGAGCTACTCTCTCACTGGTGCCATGAGCTAACTTAGAGGCAACCACATGTCTCCCATACAGACCTACTCTCTCACTGGTGCCATGTGCTAACTCAGAAGCAACCACATGTCTCCCGTACAGACCTACTCTCCCACTGGTGCCATGAGCTAACTCAGAGGCAACCACATGTCTCCCGTACAGACCTACAACTCTCTCACTGGTGCCATGAGCTAACTCAGAGGCAACCACATGCCTCCCGTACAGACCTACTCTCTCAATGGTGCCATGAGCTAACTCAGAGGCAACCACATGTCTCCCGCACAGACCTACTCTCTCACTGGTGCCATGAGCTAACTCAGAGGCAACCACATGTCTCCCGTACAGACCTACTCTCCCACTGGTACCATGAGCTACTTAGAGACAACCACATGTCTCCCGTTCAGACCTACTCTCTCACTGGTGCCATGAGCTAACTCAGAGGCAACCACATGTCTCCCGTACAGACCTACTCTCTCAGTGGTGCCATGAGCTAACTCAGAGGCAACCACATGTCTCCCGAACAGACCTACTCTCTCACTGGTGCCATGAGCTAACTCAGAGGCAACCACATGTCTCCTGTACAGACCTACTCTCTCACTGGTGCCATGAGCAAATTCAGAGGCAAGCCCATGTCTCCTGTACAGACCTACTCTCTCACTGATACCATGAGCTAACTCAGAGGCAACCACATGTCTCCCATACAGACCTACTCACTGGTGCCATGAGCTAACTCAGAGGCAACCACATGTCTCCCGTACAGACCTACTCTCTCACTGGTGCCATGAGAGGCAACCACATGTCTCCCGTACAGACCTACTCTCTCACTGGTGCCATGAGCTAACTCAGAGGCAACCACATGTGTCCCGTAAGGTCTACTCTCTCACTGGTGCCATGACCTAACTCAGAGGCAACCACATGTCTCCCGTACAGACCTACTCTCTCACTGGTGCCATGAGCTAACTTAGAGGCAACCACATGTCTCCCGTACAGACCTACTCTCTCACTGGTGCCTTGAGCTAATTCAGAGGTAACAACATGTCTCCCGTACAGACCTACTCTCTCACTGGTGCCATGAGCTAACTCAGAGGCAACCACATGTCTCCCGTACAGACCTACTCTCTCACTGGTGCCATGAGCTAACTCAGAGGCAACCGCATGACTCCTGTACAGACCTACTCTCTCACTGGTGCCATGAGCAAATTCAGTGGTTACCACATGTCTCCTCTACAGACCTGTACTCTCTCACTGATACCATGAGCTAACTCAGAGGCAACCACATGTCACCCGTACAGACCTACTCACTGGTGCCATGACCTAACTCAGAGGCAACTACGTGTCTCCCGTACAGACCTACTCTCTCACTGGTGCCATGAGCTAACTCAGAGGCAACCACATGTCTCCCGTATAGACCTACTCTCTCACTGGTGCCTTGATCTAACTCAGAAGCAACCACATGTCTCCCGTACAGACCTACTCTCTCAATGGTGCCATGAGCTAACTCAGAGGCAACCACATGTCTCCCGTACAGACCTACTCTCTCACTGGTGCCATGAGAGGCAACCACATGTCTCCCGTACAGACCTATGTACTCTCTCACTGGTGCCATGAGCTAACTCAGAGGCAACCACATGTCTCCTGTACAGACCTACTCTCTCACTGGTGCCATGAGCTAACTTAGAGGCAACCACATGTCTCCTGTACAGACCTACTCTCTCACTGGTACCATGAGCTAACTCAGAGGCAACCACATGTCTCCCGTAAGGCCTACTCTCTCACTGGTGCCATGAGCTAACTCAGAGGCAACCACATGTCTCCCGTACAGACCTACTCTCTCACCTGGTGCCATGAGCTAACTCAGAGGCAACCACATGTCTCCCGTACAGACCTATTCTCTCACTGGTGCCATGAGCTAACTCAGAGGCAACCACATGTCTCCCGTACAGATCTACTCTCTCACTGGTGCCATGAGCTACCTCAGAGGCAACGACATGTCTCCCGTACAGACCTACTCTCCCACTGGTGCCATGAGCTAACTCAGAGGCAACCACATGTCTCACGTACAGACCTACTCTCTCACTGGCGCCATGAGCTAACTCAGAGGCAACCACATGTCTCCCGTACAGACTTACTCTCTCACTGGTGACATGAGCTAACTAATAGGCAACCACATGTCTCCCGTACACACCTACTCACTCACTGGTGCCATGAGCTAACTCAGAGGCAACCACATGTCTCCTGTACAGATCTACTCTCTCACTGGTGCCATGAGCTAACTCAGAGGCAACCACATGTCTCCTGTACAGACCTAGTCACTGGTGCCATGAACTAACTCAGAGGCAACCACGTGTCTCCCATACAGACCTACTCTCTTACTGGTGCCATGAGCTAACTCAGAGGCAACCAGATGTCTCCCGTACAGACCTACTCTCCCACTGGTGCCATGAGCTAACTTAGAGACAACCACATGTCTCCCGTTCAGACCTACTCTCTCACTGGTGCCATGAGCTAACTCAGAGGCAACCACATGTCTCCCGTACAGACCTACTCTCTCAGTGGTGCCATGAGCTAACTCAGAGGCAACCGCATGTCTCCTGTACAGACCTACTCTCTCACTGGTGCCATGAGCAAATTCAGTGGTTACCACATGTCTCCTCTACAGACCTGTACTCTCTCACTGATACCATGAGCTAACTCAGAGGCAACCACATGTCTCCCGTACAGACCTACTCACTGGTGCCATGAGCTAACTCAGAGGCAACTACGTGTCTCCCGTACAGACCTACTCTCTCACTGGTGCCATGAGCTAACTCAGAGGCAACCACATGTCTCCCGTACAGACCTACTCTCTCACTGGTGCCATGATCTAACTCAGAGGCAACCACATGTCTCCCGTACAGACCTACTCTCTCAATGTTGCCATGAGCTAACTCAGAGGCAACCACATGTCTCCCGTACAGACCTACTCTCTCACTGGTGCCATGAGAGGCAACCACATGTCTCCCGTACAGACCTATGTACTCTCTCACTGGTGCCATGAGCTAACTCAGAGGCAACCACGTGTCTCCCATACAGACCTACTCTCTTACTGGTGCCATGAGCTAACTCAGAGGCAACCACATGTCTCCCGTACAGACCTACTCTCCCACTGGTGCCATGAGCTAACTTAGAGACAACCACATGTCTCCCGTTCAGACCTACTCTCTCACTGGTGCCATGAGCTAACTCAGAGGCAACCACATGTCTCCCGTACAGACCTACTCTCTCAGTGGTGCCATGAGCTAACTCAGAGGCAACCGCATGTCTCCTGTACAGACCTATTCTCTCACTGGTGCAATGAGCAAATTCAGTGGTTACCACATGTCTCCTCTACAGACCTGTACTCTCTCACTGATACCATGAGCTAACTCAGAGGCAACCACATGTCTCCCGTACAGACCTACTCACTGGTGCCATGAGCTAACTCAGAGGCAACTACGTGTCTCCCGTACAGACCTACTCTCTCACTGGTGCCATGAGCTAACTCAGAGGCAACCACATGTCTCCCGTACAGACCTACTCTCTCACTGGTGCCATGATCTAACTCAGAGGCAACCACATGTCTCCCGTACAGACCTACTCTCTCAATGGTGCCATGAGAGGCAACCACATGTCTCCCGTACAGACCTATGTACTCTCTCACTGGTGCCATGAGCTAACTCAGAGGCAACCACATGTCTCCCGTACAGATCTACTCTCTCACTGGTGCCATGAGCTACCTCAGAGGCAACCACATGTCTCCAGTACAGACCTACTCTCTAACTGGTACCATGAGCTAACTCAGAGGCAACCACATGTCTCCCGTACAGACCTACTCTCTCACTGGTGCCATGATCTAACTAAGAGGCAACGACATGTCTCCCGTACAGACCTACTCTCCCACTGGTGCTATGAGCTAACTCAGAGGCAACCACATGTCTCACGTACAGACCTACTCTCTCACTGGCGCCATGAGCTAACTCAGAGGCAACCACATGTCTCCCGTACAGACTTACTCTCTCACTGGTGACATGAGCTAACTAAGAGGCAACCACATGTCTCCCGTACACACCTACTCACTCACTGGTGCCATGAGCTAACTCAGAGGCAACCACATGTCTCCTGTACAGATCTACTCTCTCACTGGTGCCATGAGCTAACTCAGAGGCAACCACATGTCTCCTGTACAGACCTAGTCACTGGTGCCATGAACTAACTCAGAGGCAACCACGTGTCTCCCATACAGTCCTACTCTCTTACTGGTGCAATGAGCTAACTCAGAGGCAACCACATGTCTCCCGTACAGACCTACTCTCTCACTGGTGCCATGAGCTAACTCAGAGGCAACCACATGCCTCCCGTACAGATCTACTCTCTCACTGGTGCCATGAGCTAACTCAGAGGCAACCACATGTCTCCCGCACAGACCTACTCTCCCACTGGTGCCATGAGCTAACTCAGAGACAACCACATGTCTCCCGTTCAGACCTACTCTCTCACTGGTACCATGAGCTAACTCAGAGGCAACCACATGTCTCCCGTACAGACCTACTCTCTCACTGGTGCCATGAGCTAACTCAGAGGCAACCACATGTCTCCTGTACAGACCTACTCTCTCACTGGTGCCATGAGCAAATTCAGAGGCAACCACATGTCTCCTGTACAGACCTGTACTCTCTCACTGATACCATGAGCTAACTCAGAGGCAACCACATGTCTCCCGTACAGACCTACTCACGGGTGCCATGAGCTAACTCAGAGGCAACTACGTGTCTCCCATTCAGACCTACTCTCTCACTGGTGCCATGAGCTAACTCAGAGGCAACCACATGTCTCCCGTACAGACCTACTCTCTCACTGGTGCCATGAGAGGCAACCACATGTCTCCTGTACAGACCTATGTACTCTCTCACTGGTGCCATGAGCTAACTCAGAGGCAACCACATGTCTCCTGTACAGACCTACTCTCTCACTGGTGCCATGAACTAACTCAGAGGCAACAACATGTCTCCTGTACAGACCTACTCTCTCACTGGTACCATGAGCTAACTCAGAGGCAACCACATGTCTTCCGTAAGGCCTACTCTCTCACTGGTGCCATGAGCTAACTCAGAGGCAATCACATGTCTCCCGTACAGACCTACTCTCTCACTGGTGCCATGAGCTAACTCAGAGGCAACCACAAGTCTCCTGTACAGACCTACTCTCTCACTGGTGCCATGAGCTAACTAAGAGGCAACCACATGTCTCCCGTACAGACCTACTCTCTCACTGGTGCCATGAGCTACCTCAGAGGCAACCACATGTCTCCCGTATAGACCTACTCTCTCACTGGTGCCATGAGCTAACACAGAGTCAACCACATGTCTCCCGTACAGACCTACTCTCTCACTGGTGCCATGCGCTAACTCAGAGGCAACCACATGTCTCCTGTACAGACCTACTCTCTCACTGGTGCCATGAGCAAATTCAGAGGCAACTACATGTCTCCTGTACAGACCTGTACTCTCTCACTGATACCATGAGCTAACTCAGAGGCAACCACATGTCTCCCGTACAGACCTACTCACGGGTGCCATGAGCTAACTCAGAGGCAACTACGTGTCTCCCATTCAGACCTACTCTCTAACTGGTGCCATGAGCTAACTCAGAGGCAACCACATGTCTCCCGTACAGATCTACTCTCTCACTGGTGCCATGAGCTACCTCAGAGGCAACCACATGTCTCCAGTACAGACCTACTCTCTAACTGGTGCCATGAGCTAACTCAGAGGCAACCACATGTCTCCCGTACAGACCTACTCTCTCACTGGTGCCATGATCTAACTCAGAGGCAATGACATGTCTCCCGTACAGACCTACTCTCCCACTGGTGCCATGAGCTAACTCAGAGGCAACCACATGTCTCATGTACAGACCTACTCTCTCACTGGCGCCATGAGCTAACTCAGAGGCAACCACATGTCTCCCGTACAGACTTACTCTCTCACTGGTGACATGAGCTAACTAAGAGGCAACCACATGTCTCCCGTACACACCTACTCACACACTGGTGCCATGAGCTAACTCAGAGGCAACCACATGTCTCCTGTACAGATCTACTCTCTCACTGGTGCCATGAGCTAACTCAGAGGCAACCACATGTCTCCTGTACAGACCTAGTCACTGGTGCCATGAACTAACTCAGAGGCAACCACGTGTCTCCCATACAGACCTACTCTCTTACTGGTGCCATGAGCTAACTCAGAGGCAACCACATGTCTCCTGTACAGACCTACTCTCTCACTGGTGCCATGAACTAACTCAGAGGCAACAACATGTCTCCTGTACAGACCTACTCTCTCACTGGTACCATGAGCTAACTCAGAGGCAACCACATGTCTCCCGTAAGGCCTACTCTCTCACTGGTGCCATGAGCTAACTCAGAGGCAATCACATGTCTCCCGTACAGACCTACTCTCTCACTGGTGTCATGAGCTAATTCAGAGGCAACCACATGTCTCCTGTAGAGACCTACTCTCTCACTGGTGCCATGAGCTAACTAAGAGGCAACCACATGTCTCCCGTACAGACCTACTCTCTCACTGGTGCCATGAGCTACCTCAGAGGCAACCACATGTCTCCCGTATAGACCTACTCTCTCACTGGTGCCATGAGCTAACTCAGAGGCAACCACATGTCTCCCGTACAGACCTACTCTCTCACTGGTGCCATGCGCTAACTCAGAGGCAACCACATGTCTCCCGTACAGACCTATGTACTCTCTCACTGGTGCCATGAGCTAACTCAGAGGCAACCACATGTCTCCCGTACAGACCTACTCTCTCACTGGTGCCATGTGCTAACTCAGAGGCAACCACATGTCTCCCGTACAGACCTACTCTCTCACTGGTGCCATGAGCTAACTCAGAGGCAACCACATGTCTCCTGTACAGACCTAGTCACTGGTGCCATGAACTAACTCAGAGGCAACCATGTGTCTCCCATACAGACCTACTCTCTTACTGGTGCAATGAGCTAACTCAGAGGCAACCACATGTCTCCCGTACAGATCTACTCTCTCACTGGTGCCATGAGCTAACTCAGAGGCAACCACATGCCTCCCGTACAGATCTACTCTCTCACTGGTGCCATGAGCTAACTCAGAGACAACCACATGTCTCCCGTTCAGACCTACTCTCTCACTGGTGCCATGAGCTAACTCAGAAGCAACCACATGTCTCCCGTACAGACCTACTCTCTCAGTGGTGCCATGAGCTAACTCAGAGGCAACCACATGTCTCCCGTACAGACCTACTCTCTCACTGGTGCCATGAGCTAACTCAGAGGCAACCACATGTCTCCTGTACAGACCTACTCTCTCACTGGTGCCATGAGCAAATTCAGAGGCAACCACATGTCTCCTGTACAGACCTGTACTCTCTCACTGATACCATGAGCTAACTCAGAGGCAACCACATGTCTCCCGTACAGACCTACTCACGGGTGCCATGAGCTAACTCAGAGGCAAATACGTGTCTCCCATTCAGACCTACTCTCTCACTGGTGCCATGAGCTAACTCATAGGCAACCACATGTCTCCCGTACAGACCTACTCTCTCACTGGTGCCATGAGAGGCAACCACATGTCTCCTGTACAGACCTATGTACTCTCTCACTGGTGCCATGAGCTAACTCAGAGGCAACCACATGTCTCCTGTACAGACCTACTCTCTCACTGGTGCCATGAGATAACTCAGAGGCAACAACATGTCTCCTGTACAGACCTACTCTCTCACTGGTACCATGAGCTAACTCAGAGGCAACCACATGTCTCCCGTAAGGCCTACTCTCTCACTGGTGCCATGAGCTAACTCAGAGGCAATGACATGTCTCCCGTACAGACCTACTCTCTCACTGGTGCCATGAGCTAACTCAGAGGCAACCACATGTCTCCTGTACAGACCTACTCTCTCACTGGTGCCATGAGCTAACTAAGAGGCAACCACATGTCTCCCGTACAGACCTACTCTCTCACTGGTGCCATGAGCAACCTCAGAGGCAACCACATGTCTCCCGTATAGACCTACTCTCTCACTGGTGCCATGAGCTACCTCAGAGGCAACCACATGTCTCCCGTATAGACCTACTCTCTCACTGGTGCCATGAGCTAACACAGAGGCAACCACATGTCTCCCGTACAGACCTACTCTCTCACTGGTGCCATGCGCTAACTCAGAGGCAACCACATGTCTCCTGTACAGACCTACTCTCTCACTGGTGCCATGAGCAAATTCAGAGGCAACTACATGTCTCCTGTACAGACCTGTACTCTCTCACTGATACCATGAGCTAACTCAGAGGCAACCACATGTCTCCCGTACAGACCTACTCACGGGTGCCATGAGCTAACTCAGAGGCAACTACGTGTCTCCCATTCAGACCTACTCTCTCACTGGTGCCATGAGCTAACTCAGAGGCAACCACATGTCTCCCGTACAGATCTACTCTCTCACTGGTGCCATGAGCTACCTCAGAGGCAACCACATGTCTCCAGTACAGACCTACTCTCTAACTGGTGCCATGAGCTAACTCAGAGGCAACCACATGTCTCCCGTACAGACCTACTCTCTCACTGGTGCCATGATCTAACTCAGAGGCAACGACATGTCTCCCGTACAGACCTACTCTCCCAATGGTGCCATGAGCTAACTCAGAGGCAACCACATGTCTCATGTACAGACCTACTCTCTCACTGGCGCCATGAGCTAACTCAGAGGCAACCACATGTCTCCCGTACAGACTTACTCTCTCACTGGTGACATGAGCTAACTAAGAGGCAACCACATGTCTCCCGTACACACCTACTCACACACTGGTGCCATGAGCTAACTCAGAGGCAACCACATGTCTCCTGTACAGATCTACTCTCTCACTGGTGCCATGAGCTAACTCAGAGGCAACCACATGTCTCCTGTACAGACCTACTCTCTCACTGGTGCCATGAACTAACTCAGAGGCAACAACATGTCTCCTGTACAGACCTACTCTCTCACTGGTACCATGAGCTAACTCAGAGGCAACCACATGTCTCCCGTAAGGCCTACTCTCTCACTGGTGCCATGAGCTAACTCAGTGGCAATCACATGTCTCCCGTACAGACCTACTCTCTCACTGGTGCCATGAGCTAATTCAGAGGCAACCACATGTCTCCTGTACAGACCTACTCTCTCACTGGTGCCATGAGCTAACTAAGAGGCAACCACATGTCTCCCGTACAGACCTACTCTCTCACTGGTGCCATGAGCTACCTCAGAGGCAACCACATGTCTCCCGTATAGACCTACTCTCTCACTGGTGCCATGAGCTAACTCAGAGGCAACCACATGTCTCCCGTACAGACCTACTCTCTCACTGGTGCCATGCGCTAACTCAGAGGCAACCACATGTCTCCCGTACAGACCTATGTACTCTCTCACTGGTGCCATGAGCTAACTCAGAGGCAACCACATGTCTCCCGTACAGACCTACTCTCTCACTGGTGCCATGTGCTAACTCAGAGGCAACCACATGTCTCCCGTACAGACCTACTCTCTCACTGGTGCCATGAGCTAACTCAGAGGCAACCACATGTCTCCTGTACAGACCTAGTCACTGGTGCCATGAACTAACTCAGAGGCAACCATGTGTCTCCCATACAGACCTACTCTCTTACTGGTGCAATGAGCTAACTCAGAGGCAACCACATGTCTCCCGTACAGATCTACTCTCTCACTGGTGCCATGAGCTAACTCAGAGGCAACCACATGCCTCCCGTACAGATCTACTCTCTCACTGGTGCCATGAGCTAACTCAGAGACAACCACATGTCTCCCGTTCAGACCTACTCTCTCACTGGTGCCATGAGCTAACTCAGAAGCAACCACATGTCTCCCGTACAGACCTACTCTCTCAGTGGTGCCATGAGCTAACTCAGAGGCAACCACATGTCTCCCGTACAGACCTACTCTCTCACTGGTGCCATGAGCTAACTCAGAGGCAACCACATGTCTCCTGTACAGACCTACTCTCTCACTGGTGCCATGAGCAAATTCAGAGGCAACCACATGTCTCCTGTACAGACCTGTACTCTCTCACTGATACCATGAGCTAACTCAGAGGCAACCACATGTCTCCCGTACAGACCTACTCACGGGTGCCATGAGCTAACTCAGAGGCAAATACGTGTCTCCCATTCAGACCTACTCTCTCACTGGTGCCATGAGCTAACTCATAGGCAACCACATGTCTCCCGTACAGACCTACTCTCTCACTGGTGCCATGAGAGGCAACCACATGTCTCCTGTACAGACCTATGTACTCTCTCACTGGTGCCATGAGCTAACTCAGAGGCAACCACATGTCTCCTGTACAGACCTACTCTCTCACTGGTGCCATGAGATAACTCAGAGGCAACAACATGTCTCCTGTACAGACCTACTCTCTCACTGGTACCATGAGCTAACTCAGAGGCAACCACATGTCTCCCGTAAGGCCTACTCTCTCACTGGTGCCATGAGCTAACTCAGAGGCAATGACATGTCTCCCGTACAGACCTACTCTCTCACTGGTGCCATGAGCTAACTCAGAGGCAACCACATGTCTCCTGTACAGACCTACTCTCTCACTGGTGCCATGAGCTAACTAAGAGGCAACCACATGTCTCCCGTACAGACCTACTCTCTCACTGGTGCCATGAGCAACCTCAGAGGCAACCACATGTCTCCCGTATAGACCTACTCTCTCACTGATGCCATGAGCTAACTCAGAGGCAACCACATGTCTCCCGTACAGACCTACTCTCTCACTGGTGCCATGCGCTAACTCAGAGGCAACCACATGTCTCCCGTACAAACCTATGTACTCTCTCACTGGTGCCATGAGCTAACTCAGAGGCAACCACATGTCTCCCGTACAGACCTACTCTCTCACTGGTGCCATGTGCTAACTTAGAGGCAACCACATGTCTCCCGTACAGACCTACTCTCTCACTGGTGCCATGAGCTAACTCAGAGGCAACCACATGTCTCCCGTACAGACCTACTCTCTCACTGGTGCCATGAGCTAACTCAGATGCAACCACATGTCTCCCGTACAGACCTACTCTCTCACTGGTGCCATGAGCTAACTCAGAGGCAACCACATGTCTCCCGTACAGACCTACTCTCTCACTGGTGCCATGAGCTAACTCAGATGCAACCACATGTCTCCCGTACAGTCCTACTCTCTCACTGGTGCCATGAGCTAACTCGGAGTCAACCACATATCTCCCCTACAGACCTACTCTCTCACTGGTGCCATGAGCTAACTCAGAGGCAACCACTTGTCTCCCGGACAGACCTACTCTCTCACTGGTGCCATGATCTAACTCAGAGGCAACGACATGTCTCCCGTACAGACCTACTCTCTCACTGGTGCCATGAGCTAACTCAGAGGCAACCACATGTCTCCCGTACAGACCTACTCTCTCACTGGCGCCATGAACTAACTCAGAGGAAACCACATGTCTCCCATACAGACTTACTCTCTCACTGGTGACATGAGCTAACTAAGAGGCAACCACATGTCTCCCGTACAGACCTACTCTCTCACTGGTGCCATGAGCTAACTCAGAGGCAACCACATGCCTCCCATACAGACCTACTCTCTCACTGGTGCCATGAGCTAACTCAGAGGCAACCACATGTCTCCCGCACAGACCTACTCTCCCACTGGTGCCATGAGCTAACTCAGAGGCAACCACATGTCTCCCGTTCAGACCTACTCTCCCACTGGTGCCATGAGCTAACTTAGAGACTACCACATGTCTCCCGTTCAGACCTACTCTCTCACTGGTGCCATGAGCTAACTCAGAGGCAACCACATGTCTCCCGTATAGACCTACTTTCTCAGTGGTGCCATGAGCTAACTCAGAGGCAACCACATGTCTCCCGTACAGACCTACTCTCTCACTGGTACCATGAGCTAACTCAGAGGCAACCACATGTCTCCTGTACAGACCTACTCTCTCACTGGTGCCATGAGCAAATTCAGAGGCAACAACATGTCTCCTGTACAGACCTACTCTCTCACTGGTACCATGAGCTAACTCAGAGGCAACCACATGTCTCCCGTAAGGCCTACTCTCTCACTGGTGCCATGAGCTAACTCAGAGGCAATCACATGTCTCCCGTACAGACCTACTCTCTCACTGGTGCCATGAGCTAACTCAGAGGCAACCACATGTCTCCTGTACAGACCTACTCTCTCACTGGTGCCATGAGCTAATTAAGAGGCAACCACATGTCTCCCCTACAGACCTACTCTCTCACTGGTGCCATCTGCTACCTCAGAGGCAACCACATGGCTCCCGTACAGACCTACTCTCTCACTGGTGCCATGAGCTAACTCAGAGGCAACCACATGTCTCCCGTACAGACCTACTCTCTCACTGGTGCCATGCGCTAACTCAGAGGCAACCACATGTCTCCCGTACAGACCTATGTACTCTCTCACTGGTGCCATGAGCTAACTCAGAGGCAACCACATGTCTCCCGTACAGACCTACTCTCTCACTGGTGCCATGTGCTAACTCAGAGGCAACCACATGTCTCCCGTACAGACCTACTCTCTCACTGGTGCCATGAGCTAACTCAGAGGCAACCACATGTCTCCCGTACAGACCTACTCTCTCACTAGTACCATGAGCTAACTCAGAGGCAACCACATGTCTCCCGTACAGACCTACTCTCTCACTGGTGCCATGAGCTAACTCAGAGGCAACCACATGTCTCCCGTACAGACCTACTCTCTCACTGGTGCCATGAGCTAACTCAGAGGCAACCACATGTCTCCCATACAGACCTACTCTCTCACTGGTGCCATGATCTAACTCAGAGGCAACTACATGTCTCCCGTACAGACCTACTCTCTCACTGGTGCCATGAGCTAACTCAGAGGCAACCACATGTCTCCTGTACAGACCTACTCTCTCACTGGTACCATGAGCTAACTCAGAGGCAACCACATGTCTCCCGTAAGGTCTACTCTCTCACTGGTGCCATGAGCTAACTCAGAGGCAACCACATGTCTCCCGTACAGACCTACTCTCTCACTGGTGCCATGAGCTAACTCAGAGGCAACCACATGTCTCCCGTACAGACCTACTCTCTCACTGGTGCCATGAGCTAACTCAGAGGCAACCACATGTCTCCCGTACAGACCTACTCTCTCACTGGTGCCATGAGCTAACTCAGAGGCAACCACTTGTCTCCCGTACAGACCTATGTACTCTCTCACTGGTGCCATGAGCTAACTCAGAGGCAACCACATGTCTCCCGTACAGACCTACTCTCTCACTGGTGCCATGTGCTAACTCAGAGGCAACCACATGTCTCCCGTACAGACCTACTCTCTCACTGGTGCCATGAGCTAACTCAGAGGCAACCACATGTCTCCCGTACAGACCTACTCTCTCACTGGTGCCATGAGCTAACTCAGAGGCAACCACATGTCTCCCATACAGACCTACTCTCTCACTGGTGCCATGAGCTAACTCAGAGGCAACCACATGTCTCCTGTACAGACTTACTCTCTCACTGGTGCCATGAGCTAACTCAGATGCAACCACATGTCTCCTGTACAGACCTAGTCACTGGTGCCATGTGCTAACTCAGAGGCAACCACATGTCTCCCGTACAGACCTACTCTCTCACTGGTGCCATGAGCTAACTCAGAGGCAACCACATGTCTCCCGTACAGACCTATGTACTCTCTCACTGGTGCCATGTGCTAACTCAGAGGCAACCACATGTCTCCCGTACAGACCTACTCTCTCACTGGTGCCATGAGCTAACTCAGAGGCAACCACATGTCTCCTGTACAGACCTAGTCACTGGTGCCATGAACTAACTCAGAGGCAACCATGTGTCTCCCATACAGACCTACTCTCTTACTGGTGCAATGAGCTAACTCAGAGGCAACCACATGTCTCCCGTACAGATCTACTCTCTCACTGGTGCCATGAGCTAACTCAGATGCAACCACATGCCTCCCGTACAGATCTACTCTCTCACTGGTGCCATGAGCTAACTCAGAGACAACCACATGTCTCCCGTTCAGACCTACTCTCTCACTGGTGCCATGAGCTAACTCAGAAGCAACCACATGTCTCCCATACAGACCTACTCTCTCAGTGGTGCTATGAGCTAACTCAGAGGCAACCACATGTCTCCCGTACAGACCTACTCTCTCACTGGTGCCATGAGCTAACTCAGAGGCAACCACATGTTTCCTGTACAGACCTACTCTCTCACTGGTGCCATGAGCAAATTCAGAGGCAACCACATGTCTCCTGTACAGACCTGTACTCTCTCACTGATACCATGAGCTAACTCAGAGGCAACCACATGTCTCCCGTACAGACCTACTCACGGGTGCCATGAGCTAACTCAGAGGCAAATACGTGTCTCCCATTCAGACCTACTCTCTCACTGGTGCCATGAGCTAACTCATAGGCAACCACATGTCTCCCGTACAGACCTACTCTCTCACTGGTGCCATGAGAGGCAACCACATGTCTCCTGTACAGACCTATGTACTCTCTCACTGGTGCCATGAGCTAACTCAGAGGCAACCACATGTCTCCTGTATAGACCTACTCTCTCACTGGTGCCATGAGATAACTCAGAGGCAACAACATGTCTCCTGTACAGACCTACTCTCTCACTGGTACCATGAGCTAACTCAGAGGCAACCACATGTCTCCCGTAAGGCCTACTCTCTCACTGGTGCCATGAGCTAACTCAGAGGCAATCACATGTCTCCCGTACAGACCTACTCTCTCACTGGTGCCATGAGCTAACTCAGAGGCAACCACATGTCTCCTGTACAGACCTACTCTCTCACTGGTGCCATGAGCTAACTAAGAGGCAAACACATGTCTCCCGTACAGACCTACTCTCTCACTGGTGCCATGAGCAACCTCAGAGGCAACCACACGTCTCCCGTATAGACTTACTCTCTCACTGATGCCATGAGCTAACTCAGAGGCAACCACATGTCTCCCGTACAGACCTACTCTCTCACTGGTGCCATGCGCTAACTCAGAGGCAACCACATGTCTCCCGTACAAACCTATGTATTCTCTCACTGGTGCCATGAGCTAACTCAGAGGCAACCACATGTCTCCCGTACAGACCTACTCTCTCACTCACTGGTGCCATGAGCTAACTCAGAGGCAACCACATGTCTCCCGTACAGACCTACTCTCTCACTGGTGCCATGTGCTAACTCAGAGGCAACCACATGTCTCCCGTACAGACCTACTCTCTCACTGGTGCCATGAGCTAACTCAGAGGCAACCACATGTCTCCCGTACAGACCTACTCTCTCACTGGTGCCATGAGCTAACTCAGATGCAACCACATGTCTCCCGTACAGACCTACTCTCTCACTGGTGCCATGAGCTAACTCAGAGGCAACCACATGTCTCCCGTACAGACCTACTCTCTCACTGGTGCCATGAGCTAACTCAGATGCAACCACATGTCTCCCGTACAGACCTACTCTCTCACTGGTGCCATGAGCTAACTCGGAGGCAACCACATATCTCCCCTACAGACCTACTCTCTCACTGGTGCCATGAGCTAACTCAGAGGCAACCACTTGTCTCCCGTACAGACCTACTCTCTCACTGGTGCCATGATCTAACTCAGAAGCAACGACATGTCTCCCGTACAGACCTACTCTCTCACTGGTGCCATGAGCTAACTCAGAGGCAACCACATGTCTCCCGTACAGACCTACTCTCTCACTGGCGCCATGAACTAACTCAGAGGAAACCACATGTCTCCCATACAGACTTACTCTCTCACTGGTGACATGAGCTAACTAAGAGGCAACCACATGTCTCCCGTACAGACCTACTCTCTCACTGGTGCCATGAGCTAACTCAGAGGCAACCACATGCCTCCCATACAGACCTACTCTCTCACTGGTGCCATGAGCTAACTCAGAGGCAACCACATGTCTCCCGCACAGACCTACTCTCCCACTGGTGCCATGAGCTAACTCAGAGGCAACCACATGTCTCCCGTTCAGACCTACTCTCCCACTGGTGCCATGAGCTAACTTAGAGACTACCACATGTCTCCCGTTCAGACCTACTCTCTCACTGGTGCCATGAGCTAACTCAGAGGCAACCACATGTCTCCCGTATAGACCTACTTTCTCAGTGGTGCCATGAGCTAACTCAGAGGCAACCACATGTCTCCCGTACAGACCTACTCTCTCACTGGTACCATGAGCTAACTCAGAGGCAACCACATGTCTCCTGTACAGACCTACTCTCTCACTGGTGCCATGAGCAAATTCAGAGGCAACCATATGTCTCCTGTACAGACCTGTACTCTCTCACTGATACCATGAGCTAACTCAGAGGCAACCACATGTCTCCCATACAGACCTACTCACTGGTGCCATGAGCTAACTCAGAGGTAACTACATGTCTCCCGTACAGACCTACTCTCTCACTGGTGCCATGAGCTAACTCAGAGGCAACCACATGTCTCCCGTACAGACCTACTCTCTCACTGGTGCCATGATCTAACTCAGAGGCAACCACATCTCTCCCGTACAGACCTACTCCCTCACTGGTGCCATGAGCTAACTCAGAGGCAACCACATGTCTCCCGTACAGACCTACTCTCTCACTGGTGCCATGAGAGGCAACCACATGTCTCCCGTACAGACCTATGTACTCTCTCACTGGTACCATGAGCTAACTCAGAGGCAACACCATGTCACCTGTACAGACCTACTCTCTCACTGGTGCCGTGAGCTAACTCAGAGGCAACAACATGTCTCCTGTACAGACCTACTCTCTCACTGGTACCATGAGCTAACTCAGAGGCAACCACATGTCTCCCGTAAGGCCTACTCTCTCACTGGTGCCATGAGCTAACTCAGAGGCAATCACATGTCTCCCGTACAGACCTACTCTCTCACTGGTGCCATGAGCTAACTCAGAGGCAACCACATGTCTCCTGTACAGACCTACTCTCTCACTGGTGCCATGAGCTAATTAAGAGGCAACCACATGTCTCCCCTACAGACCTACTCTCTCACTGGTGCCATCTGCTACCTCAGAGGCAACCACATGGCTCCCGTACAGACCTACTCTCTCACTGGTGCCATGAGCTAACTCAGAGGCAACCACATGTCTCCCGTACAGACCTACTCTCTCACTGGTGCCATGCGCTAACTCAGAGGCAACCACATGTCTCCCGTACAGACCTATGTACTCTCTCACTGGTCCCATGAGCTAACTCAGAGGCAACCACATGTCTCCCGTACAGACCTACTCTCTCACTGTTGCCATGTGCTAACTCAGAGGCAACCACATGTCTCCCGTACAGATCTACTCTCTCACTGGTGCCATGAGCTAACTCAGAGGCAACCACATGTCTCCCGTACAGACCTACTCTCTCACTAGTACCATGAGCTAACTCAGAGGCAACCACATGTCTCCCGTACAGACCTACTCTCTCACTGGTGCCATGAGCTAACTCAGAGGCAACCACATGTCTCCCGTACAGACCTACTCTCTCACTGGTGCCATGAGCTAACTCAGAGGCAACCACATGTCTCCCATACAGACCTACTCTCTCACTGGTGCCATGATCTAACTCAGAGGCAACCACATGTCTCCCGTACAGACCTACTCTCTCACTGGTGCCATGAGCTAACTCAGAGGCAACCACATGTCTCCTTTACAGACCTACTCTCTCACTGGTACCATGAGCTAACTCAGAGGCAACCACATGTCTCCCGTAAGGTCTACTCTCTCACTGGTGCCATGAGCTAACTCAGAGGCAACCACATGTCTCCCGTACAGACCTACTCTCTCACTGGTGCCATGAGCTAACTCAGAGGCAACCACATGTCTCCCGTACAGACCTACTCTCTCACTTGTGCCATGAGCTAACTCAGAGGCAACCACATGTCTCCCGTACAGACCTACTCTCTCACTGATGCCATGAGCTAACTCAGAGGCAACCACTTGTCTCCCGTACAGACCTATGTACTCTCTCACTGGTGCCATGAGCTAACTCAGAGGCAACCACATGTCTCCCGTACAGACCTACTCTCTCACTGGTACCATGTGCTAACTCAGAGGCAACCACATGTCTCCCGTACAGACCTACTCTCTCACTGGTGCCATGAGCTAACTCAGAGGCAACCACATGTCTCCCGTACAGACCTACTCTCTCACTAGTGCCATGAGCTAACTCAGAGGCAACCACATGTCTCCCATACAGACCTACTCTCTCACTGGTGCCATGAGCTAACTCAGAGGCAACCACATGTCTCCTGTACAGACCTACTCTCTCACTGGTGCCATGAGCTAACTCAGAGGCAAACACATGTCTTCCGTACAGACCTACTCTCTCACTGGTGCCATGATCTAACTCAGAGGCAACCACATGTCTCCCGTACAGACCTACTCACTGACTGGTGCCATGAGCTAACTCAGAGGCAACCACATGTCTCCTGTACAGACCTACTCTCTCACTGGCGCCATCAGCTAACTCAGAGGCAACCACATGTCTCCCGTACAGACCTACTCTCTCACTGGTGCCATGAGCTAACTAAGAGGCAACCACATGTCTCCCGTACAGACCTACTCTCTCACTGGTGCCATTAGCTAACTCAGAGACAATCACATGTCTCCTGTACAGACCTACTCTCTCACTAGTGCAATGAGCTAACTCAGAGGCAACCACATGTCTCCTGTACAGACCTACTCTCTCAATGGTACCATGAGCTAACTCAGAGGCAACCACATGTCTCCCGTACAGATCTACTCTCTCACTGGTGCCATGAGCTAACTCAGAGGCAACCACATGTCTCCCATACAGACCTACTCTCTCACTGGTGCCATGAGCTAACTCAGAGGCAACCACATGTCTCCCGTACAGACCTACTCTCTCACTGGTGCCATGAGCTAAGTCAGAGGCAACCACATGTCTCCCGTACAGACCTACTCTCTCACTGGTGCCATGAGCTAACTCAGAGGCAATCACATGTCTCCCGTACAGACCTACTCTCTCACTGGTGCCATGAGCTAACTCAGAGGCAACCACATGTCTCCCGTACAGACCTACTCACTCATTGGTGCCATGCACTAACTCAGAGGCAACCACATGTCTCCCGTACAGACCTACTCTCTCACTGGTGCCATGAGCTAACTCAGAGGCAACCACATGTCTCACGTACAGACCTACTCTCTCACTGGTGCCATGTGCTAACTCAGAGGCAACCACATGTCTCCCGTACAGACCTACTCTCTCACTGGTACCATGAGCTAACTCAGAGGCAACCACATGTCTCCCGTACAGACCTACTCTCTCACTATTACCATGAGCTAACTCAGAGGCAACCACATGTCTCCCATACAGACCTACTCTCTCACTGGTGCCATGAGCTAATTCAGAGGCAACCACATGTCTCCCGTACAGACCTAGTCTCTCACTGGTGCCATGAGCTAACTCAGAGGCAACCACATGTCTCCCGTACAGACCTACTCTCTCACTGGTGCCATGATCTAACTCAGAGGCAACCACATGTCTCCCGTACAGACCTACCCTCTCACTGGTGCCATGAGCTAATGCAGAGGCAACCACATGTCTCCTGTACAGACCTACTCTCTCACTGGTACCATGAGCTAACTCAGAGGCAACCACATGTCTCCCGTAAGGTCTACTCTCTCACTGGTGCCATGAGCTAACTCAGAGGCAACCACATGTCTCCCGTACAGACCTACTCTCTCACTGGTGCCATGAGCTAACTCAGAGGCAACCACATGTCTCCCGTACAGACCTACTCTCTCACTGGTGCCATGAGCTAACTCAGAGGCAACCACATGTCTCCCGTACAGACCTACTCTCTCACTGGTGCCATGAGCTAACTCAGAGGCAACCACTTGTCTCCCGTACAGACCTATGTACTCTCTCACTGGTGCCATGAGCTAACTCAGAGGCAACCACATGTCTCCCGTACAGACCTACTCTCTCACTGGTGCCATGTGCTAACTCAGAGGCAACCACATGTCTCCCGTACAGACCTACTCTCTCACTGGTGCCATGAGCTAACTCAGAGGCAACCACATGTCTCCCGTACAGACCTACTCTCTCACTAGTGCCATGAGCTAACTCAGAGGCAACCACATGTCTCCCATACAGACCTACACTCTCACTGGTGCCATGAGCTAACTCAGAGGCAACCACATGTCTCCTGTACAGACCTACTCTCTCACTGGTGCCATGAGCTAACTCAGAGGCAAACACATGTCTTCCGTACAGACCTACTCTCTCACTGGTGCCATGATCTAACTCAGAGGCAACCACATGTCTCCTGTACAGACCTACTCTCTCACTGGCGCCATTAGCTAACTCAGAGGCAACCACATGTCTCCCGTACAGACCTACTCTCTCACTGGTGCCATGAGCTAACTAAGAGGCAACCACATGTCTCCCGTACAGACCTACTCTCTCACTGGTGCCATTAGCTAACTCAGAGACAATCACATGTCTCCCGTACAGATCTACTCTCTCACTGGTGCCATGAGCTAACTCAGAGGCAACCACATGTCTCCCGTACAGACCTACTCTCTCACAGGTGCCATGAGCTAACTCAGAGGCAACCACATGTCTCACATACAGACCTACTCTCTCACTGGTGCCATGAGCTAAGTCAGAGGCAACCACATGTCTCCCGTACAGACCTACTCTCTCACTGGTGCCATGAGCTAACTCAGAGGCAATCACATGTCTCCCGTACAGACCTACTCTCTCACTGGTGCCATGAGCTAACTCAGAGGCAACCACATGTCTCCCGTACAGACCTACTCACTCATTGGTGCCATGCACTAACTCAGAGGCAACCACATGTCTCCCGTACAGACCTACTCTCTCACTGGTGCCATGAGCTAACTCAGAGGCAACCACATGTCTCCCGTACAGACCTACTCTCTGACTGGTGCCATGAGCTAACTCAGAAGCAACCACATGTCTCCCGTACAGATCTACTCTCCCACTGGTGCCATGAGCTAACTTAGAGACAACCACATGTCTCCCATTAAGACCTACTCTCTCACTGGTGCCATGAGCTAACTCAGAGGCAACCACATGTCTCCCGTACAGACCTACTCTCTCAGTGGTGCCATGAGCTAACTCAGAGGCAACCACATGTCTCCCGTACAGACCTACTCTCTCACTGGTGCCATGAGCTAACTCAGAGGCAACCACATGTCTCCTGTACAGACCTACTCTCTCACTGGTGCCATGAGCAAATTCAGAGGCAACCACATGTCTCCTGTACAGACCTGTACTCTCTCACTGATACCATGAGCTAACTCAGAGGCAACCACATGTCTCCCGTACAGACCTACTCACGGGTGCCATGAGCTAACTCAGAGGCAACTACGTGTCTCCCATTCAGAACTGCTCTCTCACTGGTGCCATGAGCTAACTCAGAGGCAACCACATGTCTCCCGTACAGACCTACTCTCTCACTGGTGCCATGAGAGGCAACCACATGTCTCCTGTACAGACCTATGTACTCTCTCACTGGTGCCATGAGCTAACTCAGAGGCAACCACATGTCTCCTGTACAGACCTACTCTCTCACTGGTGCCATGAGCTAACTCAGAGGCTACAACATGTCTCCTGTACAGACCTACTCTCTCACTGGTACCATGAGCTAACTCAGAGGCAACCACATGTCTCCCGTAAGGCCTACTCTCTCACTGGTGCCATGAGCTAACTCAGAGGCAATCACATGTCTCCCGTACAGACCTACTCTCTCACTGGTGCCATGAGCTAACTCAGAGGCAACCACATGTCTCCCGTACAGACCTACTCTCTCACTAGTACCATGAGCTAACTCAGAGGCAACCACATGTCTCCCGTACAGACCTACTCTCTCACTGGTGCCATGAGCTAACTCAGAGGCAACCACATGTCTCCCGTACAGACCTACTCTCTCACTGGTGCCATGAGCTAACTCAGAGGCAACCACATGTCTCCTGTACAGACCTACTCTCTCACTGGTACCATGAGCTAACTCAGAGGCAACCACATGTCTCCCGTAAGGTCTACTATCTCACTGGTGCCATGAGCTAACTCAGAGGCAACCACATGTCTCCCGTACAGACCTACTCTCTCACTGGTGCCATGAGCTAACTCAGAGGCAACCACATGTCTCCCGTACAGACCTACTCTCTCACTGGTGCCATGAGCTAACTCAGAGGCAACCACATGTCTCCCGTACAGACCTACTCTCTCACTGGTGCCATGAGCTAACTCAGAGGCAACCACTTGTCTCCCGTACAGACCTATGTACTCTCTCACTGGTGCCATGAGCTAACTCAGAGGCAACCACATGTCTCCCGTACAGACCTACTCTCTCACTGGTGCCATGTGCTAACTCAGAGGCAACCACATGTCTCCCGTACAGACCTACTCTCTCACTGGTGCCATGAGCTAACTCAGAGGCAACCACATGTCTCCCGTACAGACCTACTCTCTCACTAGTGCCATGAGCTAACTCAGAGGCAACCACATGTCTCCCATACAGACCTACTCTCTCACTGGTGCCATGAGCTAACTCAGAGGCAACCACATGTCTCCTGTACAGACCTACTCTCTCACTGGTGCCATGAGCTAACTCAGAGGCAAACACATGTCTTCCATACAGACCTACTCTCTCAATGGTGCCATGATCTAACTCAGAGGCAACCACATGTCTTCCGTACAGACCTACTCTCTGACTGGTGCCATGAGCTAACTCAGAGGCAACCACATGTCTCCTGTACAGACCTACTCTCTCACTGGCGCCATCAGCTAACTCAGAGGCAACCACATGTCTCCCGTACAGACCTACTCTCTCACTGGTGCCATGAGCTAACTAAGAGGCAACCACATGTCTCCCGTACAGACCTACTCTCTCACTGGTGCCATTAGCTAACTCAGAGACAATCACATGTCTCCTGTACAGACCTACTCTCTCACTAGTGCAATGAGCTAACTCAGAGGCAACCACATGTCTCCTGTACAGACCTACTCTCTCAATGGTACCATGAGCTAACTCAGAGGCAACCACATGTCTCCCGTACAGATCTACTCTCTCACTGGTGCCATGAGCTAACTCAGAGGCAACCACATGTCTCCCATACAGACCTACTCTCTCACTGGTGCCATGAGCTAACTCAGAGGCAACCACATGTCTCCCGTACAGACCTACTCACTCATTGGTGCCATGCACTAACTCAGAGGCAACCACATGTCTCCCGTACAGACCTACTCTCTCACTGGTGCCATGAGCTAACTCAGAGGCAACCACATGTCTCCCGTACAGACCTACTCTCTCACTGGTGCCATGAGCTAACTCAGAGGCAACCACATGTCTCCCGTACAGACCTACTCTCTCACTGGTGCCATGATCTAACTCAGAGGCAACCACATGTCTCCCGTACAGACCTACTCTCTCACTGGTGCCATGAGCTAATGCAGAGGCAACCACATGTCTCCTGTACAGACCTACTCTCTCACTGGTACCATGAGCTAACTCAGAGGCAACCACATGTCTCCCGTAAGGTCTACTCTCTCACTGGTGCCATGAGCTAACTCAGAGGCAACCACATGTCTCCCGTACAGACCTACTCTCTCACTGGTGCCATGAGCTAACTCAGAGGCAACCACATGTCTCCCGTACAGACCTACTCTCTCACTGGTGCCATGAGCTAACTCAGAGGCAACCACATGTCTCCCGTACAGACCTACTCTCTCACTGGTGCCATGAGCTAACTCAGAGGCAACCACTTGTCTCCCGTACAGACCTATGTACTCTCTCACTGGTGCCATGAGCTAACTCAGAGGCAACCACATGTCTCCCGTACAGACCTACTCTCTCACTGGTGCCATGTGCTAACTCAGAGGCAACCACATGTCTCCCGTACAGACCTACTCTCTCACTGGTGCCATGAGCTAACTCAGAGGCAACCACATGTCTCCCGTACAGACCTACTCTCTCACTAGTGCCATGAGCTAACTCAGAGGCAACCACATGTCTCCCATACAGACCTACACTCTCACTGGTGCCATGAGCTAACTCAGAGGCAACCACATGTCTCCTGTACAGACCTACTCTCTCACTGGTGCCATGAGCTAACTCAGAGGCAAACACATGTCTTCCGTACAGACCTACTCTCTCACTGGTGCCATGATCTAACTCAGAGGCAACCACATGTCTCCCGTACAGACCTACTCTCTGACTGGTGCCATGAGCTAACTCAGAGGCAACCACATGTCTCCTGTACAGACCTACTCTCTCACTGGCGCCATCAGCTAACTCAGAGGCAACCACATGTCTCCCGTACAGACCTACTCTCTCACTGGTGCCATGAGCTAACTAAGAGGCAACCACATGTCTCCCGTACAGACCTACTCTCTCACTGGTGCCATTAGCTAACTCAGAGACAATCACATGTCTCCTGTACAGACCTACTCTCTCACTGGTGCAATGAGCTAACTCAGAGGCAACCACATGTCTCCTGTACAGACCTACTCTCTCAATGGTACCATGAGCTAACTCAGAGGCAACCACATGTCTCCCGTACAGATCTACTCTCTCACTGGTGCCATGAGCTAACTCAGAGGCAACCACATGTCTCCCGTACAGACCTACTCTCTCACAGGTGCCATGAGCTAACTCAGAGGCAACCACATGTCTCACATACAGACCTACTCTCTCACTGGTGCCATGAGCTAAGTCAGAGGCAACCACATGTCTCCCGTACAGACCTACTCTCTCACTGGTGCCATGAGCTAACTCAGAGGCAATCACATGTCTCCCGTACAGACCTACTCTCTCACTGGTGCCATGAGCTAACTCAGAGGCAACCACATGTCTCCCGTACAGACCTACTCACTCATTGGTGCCATGCACTAACTCAGAGGCAACCACATGTCTCCCGTACAGACCTACTCTCTCACTGGTGCCATGAGCTAACTCAGAGGCAACCACATGTCTCCCGTACAGACCTACTCTCTGACTGGTGCCATGAGCTAACTCAGAAGCAACCACATGTCTCCCGTACAGATCTACTCTCCCACTGGTGCCATGAGCTAACTTAGAGACAACCACATGTCTCCCATTAAGACCTACTCTCTCACTGGTGCCATGAGCTAACTCAGAGGCAACCACATGTCTCCCGTACAGACCTACTCTCTCAGTGGTGCCATGAGCTAACTCAGAGGCAACCACATGTCTCCCGTACAGACCTACTCTCTCACTGGTGCCATGAGCTAACTCAGAGGCAACCACATGTCTCCTGTACAGACCTACTCTCTCACTGGTGCCATGAGCAAATTCAGAGGCAACCACATGTCTCCTGTACAGACCTGTACTCTCTCACTGATACCATGAGCTAACTCAGAGGCAACCACATGTCTCCCGTACAGACCTACTCACGGGTGCCATGAGCTAACTCAGAGGCAACTACGTGTCTCCCATTCAGAACTGCTCTCTCACTGGTGCCATGAGCTAACTCAGAGGCAACCACATGTCTCCCGTACAGACCTACTCTCTCACTGGTGCCATGAGAGGCAACCACATGTCTCCTGTACAGACCTATGTACTCTCTCACTGGTGCCATGAGCTAACTCAGAGGCAACCACATGTCTCCTGTACAGACCTACTCTCTCACTGGTGCCATGAGCTAACTCAGAGGCTACAACATGTCTCCTGTACAGACCTACTCTCTCACTGGTACCATGAGCTAACTCAGAGGCAACCACATGTCTCCCGTAAGGCCTACTCTCTCACTGGTGCCATGAGCTAACTCAGAGGCAACCACATGTCTCCCGTACAGACCTACTCTCTCACTGGTGCCATGAGCTAACTCAGAGGCAACCACATGTCTCCCGTACAGACCTACTCTCTCACTAGTACCATGAGCTAACTCAGAGGCAACCACATGTCTCCCGTACAGACCTACTCTCTCACTGGTGCCATGAGCTAACTCAGAGGCAACCACATGTCTCCCGTACAGACCTACTCTCTCACTGGTGCCATGAGCTAACTCAGAGGCAACCACATGTCTCCCATACAGACCTACTCTCTCACTGGTGCCATGATCTAACTCAGAGGCAACCACATGTCTCCCGTACAGACCTACTCTCTCACTGGTGCCATGAGCTAACTCAGAGGCAACCACATGTCTCCTGTACAGACCTACTCTCTCACTGGTACCATGAGCTAACTCAGAGGCAACCACATGTCTCCCGTAAGGTCTACTATCTCACTGGTGCCATGAGCTAACTCAGAGGCAACCACATGTCTCCCGTACAGACCTACTCTCTCACTGGTGCCATGAGCTAACTCAGAGGCAACCACATGTCTCCCGTACAGACCTACTCTCTCACTGGTGCCATGAGCTAACTCAGAGGCAACCACATGTCTCCCGTACAGACCTACTCTCTCACTGGTGCCATGAGCTAACTCAGAGGCAACCACTTGTCTCCCGTACAGACCTATGTACTCTCTTACTGGTGCCATGAGCTAACTCAGAGGCAACCACATGTCTCCCGTACAGACCTACTCTCTCACTGGTGCCATGTGCTAACTCAGAGGCAACCACATGTCTCCCGTACAGACCTACTCTCTCACTGGTGCCATGAGCTAACTCAGAGGCAACCACATGTCTCCCGTACAGACCTACTCTCTCACTAGTGCCATGAGCTAACTCAGAGGCAACCACATGTCTCCCATACAGACCTACTCTCTCACTGGTGCCATGAGCTAACTCAGAGGCAACCACATGTCTCCTGTACAGACCTACTCTCTCACTGGTGCCATGAGCTAACTCAGAGGCAAACACATGTCTTCCGTACAGACCTACTCTCTCAATGGTGCCATGATCTAACTCAGAGGCAACCACATGTCTTCCGTACAGACCTACTCTCTGACTGGTGCCATGAGCTAACTCAGAGGCAACCACATGTCTCCTGTACAGACCTACTCTCTCACTGGCGCCATCAGCTAACTCAGAGGCAACCACATGTCTCCCGTACAGACCTACTCTCTCACTGGTGCCATGAGCTAACTAAGAGGCAACCACATGTCTCCCGTACAGACCTACTCTCTCACTGGTGCCATTAGCTAACTCAGAGACAATCACATGTCTCCTGTACAGACCTACTCTCTCACTAGTGCAATGAGCTAACTCAGAGGCAACCACATGTCTCCTGTACAGACCTACTCTCTCAATGGTACCATGAGCTAACTCAGAGGCAACCACATGTCTCCCGTACAGATCTACTCTCTCACTGGTGCCATGAGCTAACTCAGAGGCAACCACATGTCTCCCATACAGACCTACTCTCTCACTGGTGCCATGAGCTAACTCAGAGGCAACCACATGTCTCCCGTACAGACCTACTCACTCATTGGTGCCATGCACTAACTCAGAGGCAACCACATGTCTCCCGTACAGACCTACTCTCTCACTGGTGCCATGAGCTAACTCAGAGGCAACCACATGTCTCCCGTACAGACCTACTCTCTCACTGGTGCCATGTGCTAACTCAGAGGCAACCACATGTCTCCCGTACAGACCTACTCTCTCACTGGTACCATGAGCTAACTCAGAGGCAACCACATGTCTCCCGTACAGACCTACTCTCTCACTATTACCATGAGCTAACTCAGAGGCAACCACATGTCTCCCATACAGATCTACTCTCTCACTGGTGCCATGAGCTAATTCAGAGGCAACCACATGTCTCCCGTACAGACCTACTCTCTCACTGGTACTATGAGCTAACTCAGAGGCAACCACATGTCTCCCGTACAGACCTACTCTCTCACTGGTGCCATGATCTAACTCAGAGGCAACCACATGTCTCCCGTACAGACCTACTCTCTCACTGGTGCCATGAGCTAACTCAGAGGCAACCACATGTCTCCTGTACAGACCTACTCTCTCACTGGTACCATGAGCTAACTCAGAGGCAACCACATGTCTCCCGTAAGGTCTACTCTCTCACTGGTGCCATGAGCTAACTCAGAGGCAACCACATGTCTCCCGTGCAGACCTACTCTCTCACTGGTGCCATGAGCTAACTCAGAGGCAACAACATGTCTCCCGTACAGACCTACTCTCTCACTGGTGCCATGAGCTAACTCAGAGGCAACCACCTGTCTCCCGTACAGACCTACTCTCTCACTGGTGCCATGAGCTAACTCAGAGGCAACCACTTGTCTCCCGTACAGACCTATGTACTCTCTCACTGGTGCCATGAGCTAACTCAGAGGCAACCACATGTCTCCCGTACAGACCTACTCTCTCACTGGTGCCATGTGCTAACTCAGAGGCAACCACATGTATCCCGTACAGACCTACTCTCTCACTGGTGCCATGAGCTTACTCAGAGGCAACCACATGTCTCCCGTACAGATCTACTCTCTCACTAGTGCCATGAGCTAACTCAGAGGCAACCACATGTCTCCCATACAGACCTACTCTCTCACTGGTGCCATGAGCTAACTCAGAGGCAACCACATGTCTCCTGTACAGACCTACTCTCTCACTGGTGCCATGAGCTAACTCAGAGGCAAACACATGTCTTCCGTACAGACCTACTCTCTCACTGGTGCCATGATCTAACTCAGAGGCAACCACATGTCTCCCGTACAGACCTACTCTCTGACTGGTGCCATGAGCTAACTCAGAGGCAACCACATGTCTCCCGTACAGACCTACTCTCTCACTGGTGCCATTAGCTAACTCAGAGACAATCACATGTCTCCTGTACAGACCTACTCTCTCACTGGTGCAATGAGCTAACTCAGAGGCAACCACATGTCTCCTGTACAGACCTACTCTCTCAATGGTACCATGAGGTAACTCAGAGGCAACCACATGTCTCCCGTACAGATCTACTCTCTCACTGGTGCCATGAGCTAACTCAGAGGCAACCACATGTCTCCCGTACAGACCTACTCTCTCACAGGTGCCATGAGCTAACTCAGAGGCAACCACATGTCTCCCATACAGACCTACTTTCTCACTGGTGCCATGAGCTAAGTCAGAGGCAACCACATGTCTCCCGTACAGACCTACTCTCTCACTGGTGCCATGAGCTAACTCAGAGGCAATCACATGTCTCCCGTACAGACCTACTCTCTCACTGGTGCCATGAGCTAACTCAGAGGCAACCACATGTCTCCCGTACAGACCTACTCACTCATTGGTGCCATGCACTAACTCAGAGGCAACCACATGTCTCCCGTACAGACCTACTCTCTCACTGGTGCCATGAGCTAACTCAGAGGCAACCACATGTCTCCCGTACAGACCTACTCTCTGACTGGTGCCATGAGCTAACTCAGAGGCAACCACATGTCTCCCGTACAGATCTACTCTCCCACTGGTGCCATGAGCCAACTTAGAGACAACCACATGTCCGCCATTCAGACCTACTCTCTCACTGGTGCCATGAGCTAACTCAGAGGCAACCACATGTCTCCCGTACAGACCTACTCTCTCAGTGGTGCCATGAGCTAACTCAGAGGCAACCACATGTCTCCCGTACAGACCTACTCTCTCACTGGTGCCATGAGCTAACTCAGAGGCAACCACATGTCTCCTGTACAGACCTACTCTCTCACTGGTGCCATGAGCAAATTCAGAGGCAACCACATGTCTCCTGTACAGACCTGTACTCTCTCACTGATACCATGAGCTAACTCAGAGGCAACCACATGTCTCCCGTACAGACCTACTCACGGATGCCATGAGCTAACTCAGAGGCAACTACGTGTCTCCCATTCAGACCTGCTCTCTCACTGGTGCCATGAGCTAACTCAGAGGCAACCACATGTCTCCCGTACAGACCTACTCTCTCACTGGTGCCATGAGAGGCAACCACATGTCTCCTGTACAGACCTATGTACTCTCTCACTGGTGCCATGAGCTAACTCAGAGGCTACAACATGTCTCCTGTACAGACCTACTCTCTCACTGGTACCATGAGCTAACTCAGAGGCAACCACATGTCTCCCGTAAGGCCTACTCTCTCACTGGTGCCATGAGCTAACTCAGAGGCAATCACATGTCTCCCGTACAGACCTACTCTCTCACTGGTGCCATGAGCTAACTCAGAGGCAACCACATGTCTCCTGTACAGACCTACTCTCTCACTGGTGCCATGAGCTAACTAAGAGGCAACCACATGTCTCCCGTACAGACCTACTCTCTCACTGGTGCCATGAGCTACCTCAGAGGCAACCACATGTCTCCCGTAAGGCCTACTCTCTCACTGGTGCCATGAGCTAACTCAGAGGCAACCACATGTCTCCCGTACAGATCTACTCTCTCACTGGTGCCATGAGCTAACTCAGAGGCAACCACATGTCTCCCGTACAGACCTACTCTCTCACTAGTACCATGAGCTAACTCAGAGGCAACCACATGTCTCCCGTACAGACCTACTCACTCATTGGTGCCATGCACTAACTCAGAGGCAACCACATGTCTCCCGTACAGACCTACTCTCTCACTGGTGCCATGAGCTAACTCAGAGGCAACCACATGTCTCCCGTACAGACCTACTCTCTGACTGGTGCCATGAGCTAACTCAGAGGCAACCACATGTCTCCCGTACAGATCTACTCTCCCACTGGTGCCATGAGCTAACTTAGAGACAACCACATGTCTCCCATTAAGACCTACTCTCTCACTGGTGCCATGAGCTAACTCAGAGGCAACCACATGTCTCCCGTACAGACCTACTCTCTCAGTGGTGCCATGAGCTAACTCAGAGGCAACCACATGTCTCCCGTACAGACCTACTCTCTCACTGGTGCCATGAGCTAACTCAGAGGCAACCACATGTCTCCTGTACAGACCTACTCTCTCACTGGTGCCATGAGCAAATTCAGAGGCAACCACATGTCTCCTGTACAGACCTGTACTCTCTCACTGATACCATGAGCTAACTCAGAGGCAACCACATGTCTCCCGTACAGACCTACTCACGGGTGCCATGAGCTAACTCAGAGGCAACTACGTGTCTCCCATTCAGAACTGCTCTCTCACTGGTGCCATGAGCTAACTCAGAGGCAACCACATGTCTCCCGTACAGACCTACTCTCTCACTGGTGCCATGAGAGGCAACCACATGTCTCCTGTACAGACCTATGTACTCTCTCACTGGTACCATGAGCTAACTCAGAGGCAACCCCATGTCTCCTGTACAGACCTACTCTCTCACTGGTGCCATGAGCTAACTCAGAGGCAACCACATGTCTCCTGTACAGACCTACTCTCTCACTGGTACCATGAGCTAACTCAGAGGCAACCACATGTCTCCCGTAAGGCCTACTCTCTCACTGGTGCCATGAGCTAACTCAGAGGCAATCACATGTCTCCCATACAGACCTACTCTCTCACTGGTGCCATGAGCTAACTCAGAGGCAACCACATGTCTCCTGTACAGACCTACTCTCTCACTGGTGCCATGAGCTAACTAAGAGGCAACCACATGTCTCCCGTACAGACCTACTCTCTCACTGGTGCCATGAGCTACCTCAGAGGCAACCACATGTCTCCCGTACAGACCTACTCTCTCACTGGTGCCATGAGCTAACTCAGAGGCAACCACATGTCTCCCGTACAGACCTACTCTCTCACTGGTGCCATACGCTAACTCAGAGGCAACCACATGTCTCCCGTACAGACCTATGTACTCTCTCACTGGTGCCATGAGCTAACTCAGAGGCAACCACATGTCTCCCGTACAGACCTACTCTCTCACTGGTGCCATGTGCTAACTCAGAGGCAACCACATGTCTCCCGTACAGACCTACTCTCTCACTGGTGCCATGAGCTAACTCAGAGGCAACCACATGTCTCCCGTAGAGACCTACTCTCTCACTAGTACCATGAGCTAACTCAGAGGCAACCACATGTCTCCCGTACAGACCTACTCTCTCACTGGTGCCATGAGCTAACTCAGAGGCAACCACATGCCTCCCGTACAGACCTACTCTATCACTGGTGCCATGAGCTAACTCAAAGGCAACCACATGTCTCCCGTACAGACCTACTCTCTCACTGGTGCCATGATCTAACTCAGAGGCAACCACATGTCTCCCGTACAGACCTACTCTCTCACTGGTGCCATGAGCTAACTCAGAGGCAACCACATGTCTCCCGTACAGACCTACTCTCTCACTGGTGCCATGAGCTAACTCAGAGGCAACCACATGTCTCCCGTACAGACCTACTCTCTCACTGGTGCCATGAGCTAACTAAGAGGCAACCACATGTCTCCCGTACAGACCTACTCTCTCACTGGTGCCATTAGCTAACTCAGAGACAATCACATGTCTCCTGTACAGACCTACTCTCTCACTGGTGCCATGAGCTAACTCAGAGGCAACCACATGTCTCCTGTACAGACCTACTCTCTCACTGGTGCCATAAGCTAACTCAGAGGCAACCACATGTCTTCTGTACAGACCTACTCTCTCACTGGTACCATGAGCTAACTCAGAGGCAACCACATGTCTCCCGTAAGGTCTACTCTCTCACTGGTGCCATGAGCTAACACAGAGACAACTACATGTCTCCCGTACAGACCTACTCTCTCACTGGTGCCATGAGCTAACTCAGAGGCAACCACATGTCTCCCGTACAGACCTACTCTCTCACTGGTGCCATGATCTAACTCAGAGGCAACCACATGTCTCCCGTACAGACCTACTCTCTCACTGGTGCCATGAGCTAACTCAGAGGCAACCACATGTCTCCCGTACAGACCTACTCTCTCACTGGTGCCATGAGCTAACTCAGAGGCAACCACATGTCTCCCGTACAGACCTACTCTCTCACTGGTGCCATGAGCTAACTAAGAGGCAACCACATGTCTCCCGTACAGACCTACTCTCTCACTGGTGCCATTAGCTAACTCAGAGACAATCACATGTCTCCTGTACAGACCTACTCTCTCACTGGTGCCATGAGCTAACTCAGAGGCAACCACATGTCTCCCGTACAGACCTACTCTCTCACTGGTGCCATGAGCTAACTAAGAGGCAACCACATGTCTCCCGTACAGACCTACTCTCTCACTGGTGCCATTAGCTAACTCAGAGACAATCACATGTCTCCTGTACAGACCTACTCTCTCACTGGTGCCATGAGCTAACTCAGAGGCAACCACATGTCTCCTGTACAGACCTACTCTCTCACTGGTGCCATAAGCTAACTCAGAGGCAACCACATGTCTTCTGTACAGACCTACTCTCTCACTGGTACCATGAGCTAACTCAGAGGCAACCACATGTCTCCCGTAAGGTCTACTCTCTCACTGGTGCCATGAGCTAACTCAGAGACAACTACATGTCTCCCGTACAGACCTACTCTCTCACTGGTGCCATGAGCTAACTCAGAGGCAACCACATGTCTCCCGTACAGACCTACTCTCTCACTGGTGCCATGATCTAACTCAGAGGCAACCACATGTCTCCCGTACAGACCTACTCTCTCACTGGTGCCATGAGCTAACTCAGAGGCAACCACATGTCTCCCGTACAGACCTACTCTCTCACTGGTGCCATGAGCTAACTCAGAGATAACCACATGTCTCCCGTACAGACCTACTCTCTCACTGGTGCCATGAGCTAACTAAGAGGCAACCACATGTCTCCCGTACAGACCTACTCTCTCACTGGTGCCATTAGCTAACTCAGAGACAATCACATGTCTCCTGTACAGACCTACTCTCTCACTGGTGCCATGAGCTAACTCAGAGGCAACCACATGTCTCCTGTACAGACCTACTCTCTCACTGGTGCCATGAGCTAACTCAGAGGCAACCACATGTCTTCTGTACAGACCTACTCTCTCACTGGTATCATGAGCTAACTCAGAGGCAACCACATGTCTCCCGTAAGGTCTACTCTCTCACTGGTGCCATGAGCTAACTCAGAGACAACTACATGTCTCCCGTACAGACCTACTCTCTCACTGGTGCCATGAGCTAACTCAGAGGCAACCACATGTCTCCCGTACAGACCTACTCTCTCACTGGTGCCATGAGCTAACTCAGAGGCAACCACATGTCTCCCGTACAGACCTACTCTCTCACTGGTGCCATGAGCTAACTCAGAGGCAATCACTTGTCTCCCTTACAGACCTATGTACTCTCTCACTGGTGCCATGAGCTAACTCAGAGGCAACCACATGTCTCCCGTACAGACCTACTCTCTCACTGGTGCCATGTGCTAACTCAGAGGCAACCACATGTTTCCCGTACAGACCTACTCTCTCACTGGTGCCATGAGCTAACTCAGAGGCAACCACATGTCTCCCGTACAGACCTACTCTCTCACTAGTGCCATGAGCTAACTCAGAGGCAACCACATGTCTCCCATACAGTACTACTCTCTCACTGGTGCCATGAGCTAACTCAGAGGCAACCACATGTCTCCCGTACAGACCTACTCTCTCACTGGTGCCATGATCTAACTCAGAGGCAACCACATGTCTCCCGTACAGACCTACTCTCTGACTGGTGCCATGAGCTAACTCAGAGGTAACCACATGTCTCCTGTACAGACCTACTCTCTCACTGGCGCCATCAGCTAACTCAGAGGCAACCACATGTCTCCCGTACAGACCTACTCTCTCACTGGTGCCATGAGCTAACTAAGAGGCAACCACATGTCTCCCGTACAGACCTACTCTCTCACTGGTGCCATGAGCTAACTAAGAGGCAACCACATGTCTCCCGTACAGACCTACTCTCTCACTGGTGCCATTAGCTAACTCAGAGACAATCACATGTCTCCTGTACAGACCTACTCTCTCACTGGTGCAATGAGCTAACTCAGAGGCAACCACATGTCTCCTGTACAGACCTACTCTCTCACTGGTACCATGAGCTAACTCAGAGGCAACCACATGTCTCCCGTACAGACCTACTCTCTCACTGGTGCCATGAGCTAACTCAGAGGCAACCACATGTCTCCCGTACAGACCTACTCTCTCACTGGTGCCATGAGCTAACTCAGAGGCAACCACATGTCTCCCGTACAGACCTACTCTCTCACTGGTGCCATGAGCTAAGTCAGAGGCAACCACATGTCTCCCGTACAGACCTACTCTCTCACTGGTGCCATGAGCTAACTCAGAGGCAACCACATGTCTCCCGTACAGACCTACTCTCTCACTTGTGCCATGAGCTAACTCAGAGGCAACCACATGTCTCCCGTACAGACCTACTCTCTCACTGGTGCCATGAGCTAAGTCAGAGGCAACCACATGTCTCCCGTACAGACCTACTCTCTCACTGGTGCCATGAGCTAACTCAGAGGCAACCACATGTCTCCCGTACAGACCTACTCTCTCACTGGTGCCATGAGCTAACTCAGAGGCAACCACATGTCTCCCGTACAGACCTACTCACTCACTGGTGCCATGCACTAACTCAGAGGCAACCACATGTCTCCCGTACAGACCTACTCTCTCACTGGTGCCATGAGCTAACTCAGAGACAACCACATGACTCCCGTACAGACCTACTCTCTCAGTGGTGCCATGAGCTAACTCAGAGGCAACCACATGTCTCCCGTACAGATCTACTCTCTCACTGGTGCCATGAGTAAATTCAGAGGCAACCACATGTCTCGTGTACAGACCTGTACTCTCTCACTGATACCATGAGCTAACTCAGAGGCAACCACATGTCTCCCATACAGACCTACTCACTGGTACCATGAGCTAACTCAGAGGCAACTACGTGTCTCCCATACAGACCTACTCTCTCACTGGTGCCATGAGCTAACTCAGAGGCAACCACATGTCTCCCGTACAGACCTACTCTCTCACTGGTGCCATGAGAGGCAACCACATGTCTCCCGTACAGACCTATGTACTCTCTCACTGGTGCCATGAGCTAACTCAGAGGCAACCACATGTCTCCAGTACAGACCTACTCTCTCAATGGTACCATGAGCTAACTCAGAGGCAACCACATGTCTCCCGTACAGACCTACTCTCTCACTGGTGCCATGAGCTAATTCAGAGGCAACCACATGTCTCCCGTACAGACCTACTCTCTCACTGGTGCCATGAGCTAACTCAGAGGCAACCACATGTCTCCCGTACAGATCTACTCTCCCACTGGTGCCATGAGCTAACTTAGAGACAATCACATGTCTCCCGTTCAGACCTACTCTCTCACTGTTGCCATGAGCTAACTCAGAGACAACCACATGACTCCCGTACAGACCTACCCTCTCAGTGGTGCCATGAGCTAACTCAGAGGCAACCACATGTCTCCCGTACAGATCTACTCTCTCACTGGTGCCATGAGCAAATTCAGAGGCAACCACATGTCTCGTGTACAGACCTGTACTCTCTCACTGATACCATGAGCTAACTCAGAGGCAACCACATGTCTCCCGTACAGACCTACTCACTGGTGCCATGAGCTAACTCAGAGGCAACTACGTGTCTCCCATACAGACCTACTCTCTCACTGGTGCCATGAGCTAACTCAGAGGCAACCACATGTCTCCCGTACAGACCTACTCTCTCACTGGTGCCATGAGAGGCAACCACATGTCTCCCGTACAGACCTATGTACTCTCTATCTGGTGCCATGAGCTAACTCAGAGGCAACCACATGTCTGCTGTACAGACCTACTCTCTCACTGGTGCCATGAGCTAACTCAGAGGCAACCACATGTCTCCCGTACAGACCTACTCTCTCACTGGTGCCATGAGCTAAGTCAGAGGCAACCACATGTCTCCCGTACAGACCTACTCTCTCACTGGTGCCATGAGCTAACTCAGAGGCAACCACATGTCTCCCGTACAGACCTACTCTCTCACTGGTGCCATGAGCTAACTCAGAGGCAACCACATGTCTCCCGTACAGACCTACTCTCTCACTGGTGCCATGAGCTAAGTCAGAGGCAACCACATGTCTCCCGTACAGACCTACTCTCTCACTGGTGCCATGAGCTAACTCAGAGGCAACCACATGTCTCCCGTACAGACCTACTCTCTCACTGGTGCCATGAGCTAACTCAGAGGCAACCACATGTCTCCCGTACAGACCTACTCACTCACTGGTGCCATGCACTAACTCAGAGGCAACCACATGTCTCCCGTACAGACCTACTCTCTCACTGGTGCCATGAGCTAACTCAGAGACAACCACATGACTCCCGTACAGACCTACTCTCTCAGTGGTGCCATGAGCTAACTCAGAGGCAACCACATGTCTCCCGTACAGATCTACTCTCTCACTGGTGCCATGAGTAAATTCAGAGGCAACCACATGTCTCGTGTACAGACCTGTACTCTCTCACTGATACCATGAGCTAACTCAGAGGCAACCACATGTCTCCCGTACAGACCTACTCTCTCACTGGTGCCATGAGAGGCAACCACATGTCTCCCGTACAGACCTATGTACTCTCTCACTGGTGCCATGAGCTAACTCAGAGGCAACCACATGTCTCCAGTACAGACCTACTCTCTCAATGGTACCATGAGCTAACTCAGAGGCAACCACATGTCTCCCGTACAGACCTACTCTCTCACTGGTGCCATGAGCTAATTCAGAGGCAACCACATGTCTCCCGTACAGACCTACTCTCTCACTGGTGCCATGAGCTAACTCAGAGGCAACCACATGTCTCCCGTACAGATCTACTCTCCCACTGGTGCCATGAGCTAACTTAGAGACAATCACATGTCTCCCGTTCAGACCTACTCTCTCACTGTTGCCATGAGCTAACTCAGAGACAACCACATGACTCCCGTACAGACCTACCCTCTCAGTGGTGCCATGAGCTAACTCAGAGGCAACCACATGTCTCCCGTACAGACCTACTCTCTCACTGGTGCCATGAGCTAACTCAGAGACAACCACATGACTCCCGTACAGACCTACTCTCTCAGTGGTGCCATGAGCTAACTCAGAGGCAACCACATGTCTCCCGTACAGATCTACTCTCTCACTGGTGCCATGAGTAAATTCAGAGGCAACCACATGTCTCGTGTACAGACCTGTACTCTCTCACTGATACCATGAGCTAACTCAGAGGCAACCACATGTCTCCCATACAGACCTACTCACTGGTACCATGAGCTAACTCAGAGGCAACTACGTGTCTCCCATACAGACCTACTCTCTCACTGGTGCCATGAGCTAACTCAGAGGCAACCACATGTCTCCCGTACAGACCTACTCTCTCACTGGTGCCATGAGAGGCAACCACATGTCTCCCGTACAGACCTATGTACTCTCTCACTGGTGCCATGAGCTAACTCAGAGGCAACCACATGTCTCCAGTACAGACCTACTCTCTCAATGGTACCATGAGCTAACTCAGAGGCAACCACATGTCTCCCGTACAGACCTACTCTCTCACTGGTGCCATGAGCTAATTCAGAGGCAACCACATGTCTCCCGTACAGACCTACTCTCTCACTGGTGCCATGAGCTAACTCAGAGGCAACCACATGTCTCCCGTACAGATCTACTCTCCCACTGGTGCCATGAGCTAACTTAGAGACAATCACATGTCTCCCGTTCAGACCTACTCTCTCACTGTTGCCATGAGCTAACTCAGAGACAACCACATGACTCCCGTACAGACCTACCCTCTCAGTGGTGCCATGAGCTAACTCAGAGGCAACCACATGTCTCCCGTACAGATCTACTCTCTCACTGGTGCCATGAGCAAATTCAGAGGCAACCACATGTCTCGTGTACAGACCTGTACTCTCTCACTGATACCATGAGCTAACTCAGAGGCAACCACATGTCTCCCGTACAGACCTACTCACTGGTGCCATGAGCTAACTCAGAGGCAACTACGTGTCTCCCATACAGACCTACTCTCTCACTGGTGCCATGAGCTAACTCAGAGGCAACCACATGTCTCCCGTACAGACCTACTCTCTCACTGGTGCCATGAGAGGCAACCACATGTCTCCCGTACAGACCTATGTACTCTCTATCTGGTGCCATGAGCTAACTCAGAGGCAACCACATGTCTGCTGTACAGACCTACTCTCTCACTGGTGCCATGAGCTAACTCAGAGGCAACCACATGTCTCCCGTACAGACCTACTCTCTCACTGGTGCCATGAGCTAAGTCAGAGGCAACCACATGTCTCCCGTACAGACCTACTCTCTCACTGGTGCCATGAGCTAACTCAGAGGCAACCACATGTCTCCCGTACAGACCTACTCTCTCACTGGTTCCATGAGCTAACTCAGAGGCAACCACATGTCTCCCGTACAGACCTACTCTCTCACTGGTGCCATGAGCTAAGTCAGAGGCAACCACATGTCTCCCGTACAGACCTACTCTCTCACTGGTGCCATGAGCTAACTCAGAGGCAACCACATGTCTCCCGTACAGACCTACTCTCTCACTGGTGCCATGAGCTAACTCAGAGGCAACCACATGTCTCCCGTACAGACCTACTCACTCACTGGTGCCATGCACTAACTCAGAGGCAACCACATGTCTCCCGTACAGACCTACTCTCTCACTGGTGCCATGAGCTAACTCAGAGACAACCACATGACTCCCGTACAGACCTACTCTCTCAGTGGTGCCATGAGCTAACTCAGAGGCAACCACATGTCTCCCGTACAGATCTACTCTCTCACTGGTGCCATGAGTAAATTCAGAGGCAACCACATGTCTCGTGTACAGACCTGTACTCTCTCACTGATACCATGAGCTAACTCAGAGGCAACCACATGTCTCCCGTACAGACCTACTCTCTCACTGGTGCCATGAGAGGCAACCACATGTCTCCCGTACAGACCTATGTACTCTCTCACTGGTGCCATGAGCTAACTCAGAGGCAACCACATGTCTCCAGTACAGACCTACTCTCTCAATGGTACCATGAGCTAACTCAGAGGCAACCACATGTCTCCCGTACAGACCTACTCTCTCACTGGTGCCATGAGCTAATTCAGAGGCAACCACATGTCTCCCGTACAGACCTACTCTCTCACTGGTGCCATGAGCTAACTCAGAGGCAACCACATGTCTCCCGTACAGATCTACTCTCCCACTGGTGCCATGAGCTAACTTAGAGACAATCACATGTCTCCCGTTCAGACCTACTCTCTCACTGTTGCCATGAGCTAACTCAGAGACAACCACATGACTCCCGTACAGACCTACCCTCTCAGTGGTGCCATGAGCTAACTCAGAGGCAACCACATGTCTCCCGTACAGATCTACTCTCTCACTGGTGCCATGAGCAAATTCAGAGGCAACCACATGTCTCGTGTACAGACCTGTACTCTCTCACTGATACCATGAGCTAACTCAGAGGCAACCACATGTCTCCCGTACAGACCTACTCACTGGTGCCATGAGCTAACTCAGAGGCAACTACGTGTCTCCCATACAGACCTACTCTCTCACTGGTGCCATGAGCTAACTCAGAGGCAACCACATGTCTCCCGTACAGACCTACTCTCTCACTGGTGCCATGAGAGGCAACCACATGTCTCCCGTACAGACCTATGTACTCTCTATCTGGTGCCATGAGCTAACTCAGAGGCAACCACATGTCTGCTGTACAGACCTACTCTCTCACTGGTGCCATGAGCTAACTCAGAGGCAACCACATGTCTCCAGTACAGACCTACTCTCTCAATGGTACCATGAGCTAACTCAGAGGCAACCACATGTCTCCCGTACAGACCTACTCTCTCACTGGTGCCATGAGCTAACTCAGAGGCAACCACATGTCTCCCGTACAGACCTACTCTCTCACTGGTGCCATGAGCTAACTCAGAGGCAACCACATGTCTCCCGTACAGACCTACTCTCACACTGGTGCCATGAGCTAACTCAGAGGCAATCACATGTCTCCCGTACAGACCTACTCTCTCACTGGTGCCATGAGCTAACTCAGAGGCAACCACATGTCTCCCGTACAGACCTACTCTCTCACTGGTACCATGACCTAACTCAGAGGCAACCACATGTCTCCCGTACAGACCTACTCACTCACTGGTGCCATGCGCTAACTCAGAGGCAACCACATGTCTCCCGTACAGACCTACTCTCTCACTGGTGCCATGAGCTAACTCAGAGGCAACCACATGTCTCCCGTACAGACCTACTCTCTCACTGGTGCCATGATCTAACTCAGAGGCAACCACATGTCTCCCGTACAGACCTACTCTCTCACTGGTGCCATGAGCTAACTCAGAGGTAACCACATGCCTCCCGTACAGACCTACTCTCTCACTGGTGCCATGAGCTAACTCAGAGGCAACCACATGTCTCCCGCATAGACCTACTCTCCCACTGGTGCCATGAGCTAACTCAGAGGCAACCACATGTCTCCCGTACAGATCTACTCTCCCACTGATACCATGAGCTTACTTAGAGACAACCACATGTCTCCCGTTCAGACCTACTCTCTCACTGGTGCCATGAGCTAACTCAGAGGCAACCACATGTCTCCCGTACAGACCTACTCTCTCAGTGGTGCCATGACCTAACTCAGAGGCAACAACATGTCTCCCGTACAGACCTACTCTCTCACTGGTGCCATGAGCTAACTCAGAGGCAACCACATGTCTCCTGTACAGATCTACTCTCTCACTGGTGCCATGAGCAAATTCAGAGGCAACCACATGTCTCCTGTACAGACCTGTACTCTCTCACTGATACCATGAGCTAACTCAGAGGCAACCACATGTCTCCCGTACAGACCTACTCTCTCACTGGTGCCATGAGAGGCAACCACATGTCTCCCGTACAGACCTATGTACTCTCTCACTGGTGACATGAGCTAACTCAGAGGCAACCACATGTCTCCTGTACAGATCTACTCTCTCACTGGTGCCATGAGCTAACTCAGAGGCAACCACATGTCTCCTGTACAGACCTACTCTCTCACTGGTACCATGAGCTAACTCAGAGGCAACCACATGTCTCCCGTACAGACCTACTCTCTCACTGGTGCCATGAGCTAATTCAGAGGCAACCACATGTCTCCCGTACAGATCTACTCTCTCACTGGTGCCATGAGCAAATTCAGAGGCAACCACATGTCTCGTGTACAGACCTGTACTCTCTCACTTATACCATGAGCTAACTCAGAGGCAACCACATGTCTCCCGTACAGACCTACTCACTGGTGCCATGAGCTAACTCAGAGGCAACTACGTGTCTCCCATACAGACCTACTCTCTCACTGGTGCCATGAGCTAACTCAGAGGCAACCACATGTCTCCCGTACAGACCTACTCTCTCACTGGTGCCATGAGAGGCAACCACATGTCTCCCGTACAGCCCTATGTACTCTCTATCTGGTGCCATGAGCTAACTCAGAGGCAACCACATGTCTGCTATACAGACCTACTCTCTCACTGGTGCCATGAGCTAACTCAGAGGCAACCACATGTCTCCAGTACAGACCTACTCTCTCAATGGTACCATGAGCTAACTCAGAGGCAACCACATGTCTCCCGTACAGACCTACTCTCTCACTGGTGCCATGAGCTAACTCAGAGGCAACCACATGTCTCCCGTACAGACCTACTCTCTCACTGGTGCCATGAGCTAACTCAGAGGCAACCACATGTCTCCCGTACAGACCTACTCTCACACTGGTGCCATGAGCTAAGTCAGAGGCAACCACATGTCTCCCGTACAGACCTACTCTCTCACTGGTGCCATGAGCTAACTCAGAGGCAACCACATGTCTCCCGTACAGACCTACTCTCTCACTGGTACCATGACCTAACTCAGAGGCAACCACATGTCTCCCGTACAGACCTACTCTCTCACTGGTGCCATGAGCTAACTCAGAGGCAACCACATGTCTCCCGTACAGACCTACTCTCTCACTGGTGCCATGAGAGGCAACCACATGTCTCCCGTACAGACCTATGTACTCTCTATCTGGTGCCATGAGCTAACTCAGAGGCAACCACATGTCTGCTGTACAGACCTACTCTCTCACTGGTGCCATGAGCTAACTCAGAGGCAACCACATGTCTCCAGTACAGACCTACTCTCTCAATGGTACCATGTGCTAACTCAGAGGCAACCACATGTCTCCCGTACAGACCTACTCTCTCACTGGTGCCATGAGCTAACTCAGAGGCAACCACATGTCTCCCGTACAGACCTACTCTCTCACTGGTGCCATGAGCTAACTCAGAGGCAACCACATGTCTCCCGTACAGACCTACTCTCACACTGGTGCCATGAGCTAAGTCAGAGGCAACCACATGTCTCCCGTACAGACCTACTCTCTCACTGGTGCCATGAGCTAACTCAGAGGCAACCACATGTCTCCCGTACAGACCTACTCTCTCACTGGTACCATGACCTAACTCAGAGGCAACCACATGTCTCCCGTACAGACCTACTCACTCACTGGTGCCATGCGCTAACTCAGAGGCAACCACATGTCTCCCGTACAGACCTACTCTCTCACTGGTGCCATGAGCTAACTCAGAGGCAACCACATGTCTCCCGTACAGACCTACTCTCTCACTGGTGCCATGATCTAACTCAGAGGCAACCACATGTCTCCCGTACAGACCTACTCTCTCACTGGTGCCATGAGCTAACTCAGAGGTAACCACATGCCTCCCGTACAGACCTACTCTCTCACTGGTGCCATGAGCTAACTCAGAGGCAACCACATGTCTCCCGCATAGACCTACTCTCCCACTGGTGCCATGAGCTAACTCAGAGGCAACCACATGTCTCCCGTACAGATCTACTCTCCCACTGATACCATGAGCTAACTTAGAGACAACCACATGTCTCCCGTTCAGACCTACTCTCTCACTGGTGCCATGAGCTAACTCAGAGGCAACCACATGTCTCCCGTACAGACCTACTCTCTCAGTGGTGCCATGACCTAACTCAGAGGCAACAACATGTCTCCCGTACAGACCTACTCTCTCACTGGTGCCATGAGCTAACTCAGAGGCAACCACATGTCTCCTGTACAGATCTACTCTCTCACTGGTGCCATGAGCAAATTCAGAGGCAACCACATGTCTCCTGTACAGACCTGTACTCTCTCACTGATACCATGAGCTAACTCAGAGGCAACCACATGTCTCCCGTACAGACCTACTCTCTCACTGGTGCCATGAGAGGCAACCACATGTCTCCCGTACAGACCTATGTACTCTCTCACTGGTGACATGAGCTAACTCAGAGGCAACCACATGTCTCCTGTACAGATCTACTCTCTCACTGTTGCCATGAGCTAACTCAGAGGCAACCACATGTCTCCTGTACAGACCTACTCTCTCACTGGTACCATGAGCTAACTCAGAGGCAACCACATGTCTCCCGTACAGACCTACTCTCTCACTGGTGCCATGAGCTAATTCAGAGGCAACCACATGTCTCCCGTACAGATCTACTCTCTCACTGGTGCCATGAGCAAATTCAGAGGCAACCACATGTCTCGTGTACAGACCTGTACTCTCTCACTTATACCATGAGCTAACTCAGAGGCAACCACATGTCTCCCGTACAGACCTACTCACTGGTGCCATGAGCTAACTCAGAGGCAACTACGTGTCTCCCATACAGACCTACTCTCTCACTGGTGCCATGAGCTAACTCAGAGGCAACCACATGTCTCCCGTACAGACCTACTCTCTCACTGGTGCCATGAGAGGCAACCACATGTCTCCCGTACAGACCTATGTACTCTCTATCTGGTGCCATGAGCTAACTCAGAGGCAACCACATGTCTGCTATACAGACCTACTCTCTCACTGGTGCCATGAGCTAACTCAGAGGCAACCACATGTCTCCAGTACAGACCTACTCTCTCAATGGTACCATGAGCTAACTCAGAGGCAACCACATGTCTCCCGTACAGACCTACTCTCTCACTGGTGCCATGAGCTAACTCAGAGGCAACCACATGTCTCCCGTACAGACCTACTCTCTCACTGGTGCCATGAGCTAACTCAGAGGCAACCACATGTCTCCCGTACAGACCTACTCTCACACTGGTGCCATGAGCTAAGTCAGAGGCAACCACATGTCTCCCGTACAGACCTACTCTCTCACTGGTGCCATGAGCTAACTCAGAGGCAACCACATGTCTCCCGTACAGACCTACTCTCTCACTGGTACCATGACCTAACTCAGAGGCAACCACATGTCTCCCGTACAGACCTACTCACTCACTGGTGCCATGCGCTAACTCAGAGGCAACCACATGTCTCCCGTACAGACCTACTCTCTCACTGGTGCCATGAGCTAACTCAGAGGCAACCACATGTCTCCCGTACAGACCTACTCTCTCACTGGTGCGATGATCTAACTCAGAGGCAACCACATGTCTCCCGTACAGACCTACTCTCTCACTGGTGCCATGAGCTAACTCAGAGGTAACCACATGCCTCCCGTACAGACCTACTCTCTCACTGGTGCCATGAGCTAACTCAGAGGCAACCACATGTCTCGCGCACAGACCTACTCTCCCACTGGTGCCATGAGCTAACTCAGAGGCAACCACATGTCTCCCGTACAGATCTACTCTCCCACTGGTACCATGAGCTAACTTAGAGACAACCACATGTCTCCCGTTCAGACCTACTCTCTCACTGGTGCCATGAGCTAACTCAGAGGCAACCACATGTCTCCCGTACAGACCTACTCTCTCAGTGGTGCCATGACCTAACTCAGAGGCAACAACATGTCTCCCGTACAGACCTACTCTCTCACTGGTGCCATGAGCTAACTCAGAGGCAACCACATGTCTCCTGTACAGATCTACTCTCTCACTGGTGCCATGAGCAAATTCAGAGGCAACCACATGTCTCCTGTACAGACCTGTACTCTCTCACTGATACCATGAGCTAACTCAGAGGCAACCACATGTCTCCCGTACAGACCTACTCTCTCACTGGTGCCATGAGAGGCAACCACATGTCTCCCATACAGACCTATGTACTCTCTCACTGGTGACATGAGCTAACTCAGAGGCAACCACATGTCTCCTGTACAGATCTACTCTCTCACTGGTGCCATGAGCTAACTCAGAGGCAACCACATGTCTCCTGTACAGACCTACTCTCTCACTGGTACCATGAGCTAACTCAGAGGCAACCACATGTCTCCCGTACAGACCTACTCTCTCACTGGTGCCATGAGCTAACTCAGAGGCAACCACAAGTCTCCCGTACAGACCTACTCACTCACTGTTGCCATGAGCTAGCTCAGAAGCAACCACATGTCTTCCGTACAGACCTACTCTCTCACTGGTGCCATGAGCTAAGTCAGAGGCAACCACATGTCTCCCGTACAGACCTACTCTCTCACTGGTGCCATGAGCTAACTCAGAGGCAACCACATGTCTCCCGTACAGACCTACTCTCTCACTGGTGCCATGAGCTAACTCAGAGGCAACCACATGTCTCCCGTACAGACCTACTCAATCACTGGTGCCATGCGCTAACTCAGAGGCAACCACATGTCTCCCGTACAGACCTACTCTCTCACCGGTGCCATGAGCTAACTCAGAGGCAACCACATGTCTCCCGTACAGACCTACTCTCTCACTGGTGCCATGAGCTAACTCAGAGGCAACCACATGTCTCCCGTACAGACCTACTCTCTCACTGGTGCCATGAGCTAATTCAGAGGGAACCACATGTCTGCCGTACAGACCTACTCTCTCACTGGTGCCATGAGCTAACTCAGAGGCAACCACATGTCTCCCGTACAGACCTACTCTCTCACTGGTGCCATGAGCTAACTCAGAGGCAACCACATGTCTCCCGTACAGACCTACTCTCTCACTGGTGTCATGAGCTAACACAGAGGCAACCACATGTCTCCCGTACAGACCTACTCTCTCACTGGTGCCATGAGCTAACTCAGAGGCAACCACATGTCTTCCGTACAGACCTACTCTCTCACTGGTGCCATGATCTAACTCAGAGGCAACTACATGTCTCCCGTACAGACCTACTCTCTCACTGGTGCCATGAGCTAACTCAGAGGCAACAACATGCCTCCCGTACAGACCTACTCTCTCACTGGTGCGATGAGCTAACTCGGAGGCAACCACATGTCTCCCGCACAGACCTACTCTCCCACTGGTGCCATGAGCTAACTCAGAGGCAACCACATGTCTCCCATACAGACCTACTCTCCCACTGGTGCCATGAGCTAACTTAGAGACAACCACATGTCTCCCGTTCAGACCTACTCTCTCACTGGTGCCATGAGCTAACTCATAGGCAACCACATGTCTCCCGTACAGACCTACTCTCTCAGTGGTGCCATGCTCTAACTCAGAGGCAACCACATGTCTACCGTACAGATCTACTCTCTCACTGATGCCATGAGCTAATTCAGAGGCAACCACATGTCTCCTGTACAGACCTACTCTCTCACTGGTGCCATGAGCAAATTCAGAGGCAATCACATGTCTCTTGTACAGACCTGTACTCTCTCACTGATACCATGAGCTAACTCAGAGGCAACCACATGTATCCCATACAGACCTACTCACTGGTGCCATGAGCTAACTCAAGAGGCAACTACGTGTCTCCCATACAGACCTACTCTCTCACTGGTGCCATGAGCTAACTCAGAGGCAACCACATGTCTCCCGTACAGACCTACTCTCTCACTGGTGCCATGAGACGCAACCACATGTCTCCCGTACAGACCTATGTACTCTCTCACTGGTGCCATGAGCTAACTCAGAGGCAACCACATGTCTCCTGTACAGACCTACTCTCTCACTGGTGCCATGAACTAACTCAGAGGCAACCACATGTCTTCTGTACAGACCTACTCTCTCACTGGTGCCATGAGCTAACTCAGAGGCAACCACATGTCTCCTGTACAGACCTACTCTCTGACTGGTACCATGAGCTAACTCAGAGGCAACCACATGTCTCCCGTAAGGCCTACTCTCTCACTGGTGCCATGAGCTAACTCAGAGGCAACCACACGTCTCCCGTACAGACCTACTCTCTCACTAGTGATAGGAGCTAACTGAGAGACAACCACATGTCTCCCGTACAGACCTACTCTCTCACTGGTGCCATGAGCTAACTAAGAGGCAACCACATGTCTCCCGTACAGACCTACTCTCTCACTGGTGCCATGAGCTACCTCAGAGGCAACCACATGTCTCCCGTACAGACCTACTCTCTCACTGGTGCCATGAGCTAACTTAGAGGCAACCACATGTCTCCCGTACAGACCTACTCTCTCACTGGTGCCATGCGCTAACTCAGAGGCAACCACATGTCTCCCGTACAGACCTATGTACTCTCTCACTGGTGCCATGAGCTAACTCAGAGGCAACCACATGTCTCCCGTACAGACCTACTCTCTCACTGGTGCCATGTGCTAACTCAGAGGCAACCACATGTCTCCTGTACAGACCTACTCTCTCACTGGTGCCATGAGCTAACTCAGAGGCAACCACATGTCTCCCGTACAGACCTACTCTCTCACTAGTGCCATGAGCTAACTCAGAGGCAACCACATGTCTCCCGTACAGACCTACTCTCTCACTGGTGCCATGAGCTAACTCAGAGGCAACCACATGTCTCCTGTACAGACCTACTCTCTCACTTGTGCCATGAGCTAACTCAGAGGCAACCACATGTCTCCTGTACAGACCTACTCTCTAACTGGTGCCATGAGCAAATTCAGAGGCAACTACATGTCTCCTGTACAGACCTTTACTCTCTCACTGATACCATGAGCTAACTCAGAGGCAACCACATGTCTCCCGTACAGACCTACTCATTGGTGCCATGAGCTAACTCAGAGGCAACTACGTGTCTCCCATACAGACCTACTCTCTCACTGGTGCCATGAGCTAACTCAGAGGCAACCACATGTCTCCCGTACAGACCTACTCTCTCACTGGTGCCATGAGAGGCAACCACATGTCTCCCGTACAGACCTATGTACTCTCTCACTGGTGCCATGAGCTACCTCAGAGGCAACCACATGTCTCCTGTACAGACCTATTCTCTCACTGGTGCCATGAGCTAACTCAGAGGCAACCACATGTTTCCTGTACAGACCTACTCTCTCACTGGTACCATGAGCTAACTCAGAGGCAACCACATGTCTCCCGTACAGACCTACTCTCTAACTGGTGCCATGAGCTAACTCAGAGGCAACCACATGTCTCCCGTACAGACCTACTCTCTCACTGGTGCCATGAGCTAACTCAGAGGCAACCACATGTCTCCCATACAGACCTACTCTTTCACTGGTGCCATGAGCTAAGTCAGAGGCAACCACATGTCTCCCGTACAGACCATCTCTCTCACTGGTGCCATGAGCTAACTCACAGGCAACCACATGTCTCCCGTACAGACCTACTCTCTCACTGGTGCCATGAGCTAACTCAGTGGCAATCACATGTCTCCCGTACAGACCTACTCACTCACTGGTGCCATGCGCTAACTCAGAGGCAACCACATGTCTCCCGTACAGACCTACTCTCTCACTGGTGCCATGAGCTAACTTAGAGGCAACCACATGTCTTCCGTACAGACCTACTCTCTCACTGGTGCCATGAGCTAACTCAGAGGCAACCACATGTCTCCCGTACAGACCTATTCTCTCACTGGTGCCATGAGCTAACTCAGAGGCAACCACATGTCTCTCGTACAGACCTACTCTCTCACTAGTGCCATGAGCTAACTCATAGGTAACCAAATGTCCCCCGTACAGACCTACTCTCTCACTGGTGCCATGAGCTAACTCAGAGGCAACCACATGTCTCCCGTACAGACCTACTCTCTCACTGGTGCCATGAGCTAACTCAGAGGCAACCACATGTCTCCCGTACAGACCTACTCTCTCACTGGTGCCATGAGCTAACTCAGAGGCAACCACATGTCTCCCGTACAGACCTACTCTCTCATTGGTGTCATGAGCTAACTCAGAGGCAACCACATGTCCTCCGTACAGACCTACTCTCTCACTGGTGCCATGAGCTAACTCAGAGGCATCCACATGTCTCCCGTACAGACCTACTCACTCACTGGTGCCATGAGAGGCAACCACATGTCTCCCGTACAGACCTATGTACTCTCTCACTGGTGCCATGAGCTAACTCAGAGGCAACCACTTGTCTCCTGTACAGACCTACTCTCTCACTGGTACCATGAGCTAACTCAGAGGCAACCACATGTCTACCGTAAGGCCTACTCTCTCACTGGTGCCATGAGCTAACTCAGAGGCAACCACATGTCTGCCGTACAGACCTACACTCCCACTGGTGCCATGAGCTAACTCAGAGGCAACCACATGTCTCCCGTACAGACCTACTCTCTCACTTGTGCCATGAGCTAACTAAGAGGCAACCACATGTCTCCCGTACAGACCTACTCTCTCACTGGTGCCATGAGCTACCTCAGAGGCAACCACATGTCTCCCGTACAGACCTACTCTCTCACTGGTGCCATGAGCTAACTCAGAGGCAACCACATGTCAGCCGTACAGACCTACTCTCTCACTGGTGCCATGTGCTAACTCAGAAGCAACTACATGTCTCCCGTGCAGACCGATGTACTCTCTCACTGGTGCCATGAGCTAACTCAGAGGCAACCACATGTCTCCCGTACAGACCTACTCTCTCACTGATGCCATGATCTAACTAAGAGGCAACCACATGTCTCCCGTACAGACCTACTCTCTCACTGGTGCCATTAGCTAACTCAGAGACAATCACATGTCTCCTGTACAGACCTACTCTCTCACTGGTGCCATGAGCTAACTCAGAGGCAACCACATGTCTCCTGTACAGACCTACTCTCTCACTGGTGCCATGAGCTAACTCAGAGGCAATCACATGTCTCCTGTAAAGACCTACTCTCTCACTGGTACCATGAGCTAACTCAGAGGCAACCACATGTCTCCCGTAAGGTCTACTCTCTCACTGGTGCAATGAGCTAACTCAGAGGCAACCACATGTCTCCCGTACAGACCTACTCTCTCACTGGTGCCATGAGCTAATTCAGAGGGAACCACATGTCTGCCGTACAGACCTACTCTCTCACTGGTGCCATGAGCTAACTCAGAGGCAACCACATGTCTCCCGTACAGACCTACTCTCTCACTGGTGCCATGAGCTAACTCGGAGGCAACCACATGTCTCCCGTACAGACCTACTCTCTCACTGGTGCCATGAGCTAACTCAGAGGCAACCACATGTCTCCCGTACAGACCTACTCTCTCACTGGTGCCATGAGCTAACTCAGAGGCAACCACATGTCTTCCGTACAGACCTACTCTCTCACTGGTGCCATGATCTAACTCAGAGGCAACTACATGTCTCCCGTACAGACCTACTCTCTCACTGGTGCCATGAGCTAACTAAGAGGCAACCACATGTCTCCCGTACAGACCTACTCTCTCACTGGTGCCATGAGCTACCTCAGAGGCAACCACATGTCTCCCGTACAGACCTACTCTCTCACTGGTGCCATGAGCTAACTTAGAGGCAACCACATGTCTCCCGTACAGACCTACTCTCTCACTGGTGCCATGCGCTAACTCAGAGGCAACCACATGTCTCCCGTACAGACCTATGTACTCTCTCACTGGTGCCATGAGCTAACTCAGAGGCAACCACATGTCTCCCGTACAGACCTACTCTCTCACTGGTGCCATGTGCTAACTCAGAGGCAACCACATGTCTCCTGTACAGACCTACTCTCTCACTGGTGCCATGAGCTAACTCAGAGGCAACCACATGTCTCCCGTACAGACCTACTCTCTCACTAGTGCCATGAGCTAACTCAGAGGCAACCACATGTCTCCCGTACAGACCTACTCTCTCACTGGTGCCATGAGCTAACTCAGAGGCAACCACATGTCTCCTGTACAGACCTACTCTCTCACTTGTGCCATGAGCTAACTCAGAGGCAACCACATGTCTCCTGTACAGACCTACTCTCTAACTGGTGCCATGAGCAAATTCAGAGGCAACTACATGTCTCCTGTACAGACCTTTACTCTCTCACTGATACCATGAGCTAACTCAGAGGCAACCACATGTCTCCCGTACAGACCTACTCATTGGTGCCATGAGCTAACTCAGAGGCAACTACGTGTCTCCCATACAGACCTACTCTCTCACTGGTGCCATGAGCTAACTCAGAGGCAACCACATGTCTCCCGTACAGACCTACTCTCTCACTGGTGCCATGAGAGGCAACCACATGTCTCCCGTACAGACCTATGTACTCTCTCACTGGTGCCATGAGCTACCTCAGAGGCAACCACATGTCTCCTGTACAGACCTATTCTCTCACTGGTGCCATGAGCTAACTCAGAGGCAACCACATGTTTCCTGTACAGACCTACTCTCTCACTGGTACCATGAGCTAACTCAGAGGCAACCACATGTCTCCCGTACAGACCTACTCTCTAACTGGTGCCATGAGCTAACTCAGAGGCAACCACATGTCTCCCGTACAGACCTACTCTCTCACTGGTGCCATGAGCTAACTCAGAGGCAACCACATGTCTCCCATACAGACCTACTCTTTCACTGGTGCCATGAGCTAAGTCAGAGGCAACCACATGTCTCCCGTACAGACCATCTCTCTCACTGGTGCCATGAGCTAACTCACAGGCAACCACATGTCTCCCGTACAGACCTACTCTCTCACTGGTGCCATGAGCTAACTCAGTGGCAATCACATGTCTCCCGTACAGACCTACTCACTCACTGGTGCCATGCGCTAACTCAGAGGCAACCACATGTCTCCCGTACAGACCTACTCTCTCACTGGTGCCATGAGCTAACTTAGAGGCAACCACATGTCTTCCGTACAGACCTACTCTCTCACTGGTGCCATGAGCTAACTCAGAGGCAACCACATGTCTCCCGTACAGACCTATTCTCTCACTGGTGCCATGAGCTAACTCAGAGGCAACCACATGTCTCTCGTACAGACCTACTCTCTCACTAGTGCCATGAGCTAACTCATAGGTAACCAAATGTCCCCCGTACAGACCTACTCTCTCACTGGTGCCATGAGCTAACTCAGAGGCAACCACATGTCTCCCGTACAGACCTACTCTCTCACTGGTGCCATGAGCTAACTCAGAGGCAACCACATGTCTCCCGTACAGACCTACTCTCTCACTGGTGCCATGAGCTAACTCAGAGGCAACCACATGTCTCCCGTACAGACCTACTCTCTCATTGGTGTCATGAGCTAACTCAGAGGCAACCACATGTCCTCCGTACAGACCTACTCTCTCACTGGTGCCATGAGCTAACTCAGAGGCATCCACATGTCTCCCGTACAGACCTACTCACTCACTGGTGCCATGAGAGGCAACCACATGTCTCCCGTACAGACCTATGTACTCTCTCACTGGTGCCATGAGCTAACTCAGAGGCAACCACTTGTCTCCTGTACAGACCTACTCTCTCACTGGTACCATGAGCTAACTCAGAGGCAACCACATGTCTACCGTAAGGCCTACTCTCTCACTGGTGCCATGAGCTAACTCAGAGGCAACCACATGTCTGCCGTACAGACCTACACTCTCACTGGTGCCATGAGCTAACTCAGAGGCAACCACATGTCTCCCGTACAGACCTACTCTCTCACTTGTGCCATGAGCTAACTAAGAGGCAACCACATGTCTCCCGTACAGACCTACTCTCTCACTGGTGCCATGAGCTACCTCAGAGGCAACCACATGTCTCCCGTACAGACCTACTCTCTCACTGGTGCCATGAGCTAACTCAGAGGCAACCACATGTCAGCCGTACAGACCTACTCTCTCACTGGTGCCATGTGCTAACTCAGAAGCAACTACATGTCTCCCGTGCAGACCGATGTACTCTCTCACTGGTGCCATGAGCTAACTCAGAGGCAACCACATGTCTCCCGTACAGACCTACTCTCTCACTGATGCCATGATCTAACTAAGAGGCAACCACATGTCTCCCGTACAGACCTACTCTCTCACTGGTGCCATTAGCTAACTCAGAGACAATCACATGTCTCCTGTACAGACCTACTCTCTCACTGGTGCCATGAGCTAACTCAGAGGCAACCACATGTCTCCTGTACAGACCTACTCTCTCACTGGTGCCATGAGCTAACTCAGAGGCAATCACATGTCTCCTGTAAAGACCTACTCTCTCACTGGTACCATGAGCTAACTCAGAGGCAACCACATGTCTCCCGTAAGGTCTACTCTCTCACTGGTGCAATGAGCTAACTCAGAGGCAACCACATGTCTCCCGTACAGACCTACTCTCTCACTGGTGCCATGAGCTAATTCAGAGGGAACCACATGTCTGCCGTACAGACCTACTCTCTCACTGGTGCCATGAGCTAACTCAGAGGCAACCACATGTCTCCCGTACAGACCTACTCTCTCACTGGTGCCATGAGCTAACTCGGAGGCAACCACATGTCTCCCGTACAGACCTACTCTCTCACTGGTGCCATGAGCTAACTCAGAGGCAACCACATGTCTCCCGTACAGACCTACTCTCTCACTGGTGCCATGAGCTAACTCAGAGGCAACCACATGTCTTCCGTACAGACCTACTCTCTCACTGGTGCCATGATCTAACTCAGAGGCAACTACATGTCTCCCGTACAGACCTACTCTCTCACTGGTGCCATGAGCTAACTCAGAGGCAACAACATGCCTCCCGTACAGACCTACTCTCTCACTGGTGCGATGAGCTAACTCGGAGGCAACCACATGTCTCCCGCACAGACCTACTCTCCCACTGGTGCCATGAGCTAACTCAGAGGCAACCACATGTCTCCCATACAGACCTACTCTCCCACTGGTGCCATGAGCTAACTTAGAGACAACCACATGTCTCCCGTTCAGACCTACTCTCTCACTGGTGCCATGAGCTAACTCATAGGCAACCACATGTCTCCCGTACAGACCTACTCTCTTAGTGGTGCCATGCTCTAACTCAGAGGCAACCACATGTCTCCCGTACAGATCTACTCTCTCACTGATGCCATGAGCTAATTCAGAGGCAACCACATGTCTCCTGTACAGACCTACTCTCTCACTGGTGCCATGAGCAAATTCAGAGGCAATCACATGTCTCTTGTACAGACCTGTACTCTCTCACTGATACCATGAGCTAACTCAGAGGCAACCACATGTATCCCATACAGACCTACTCACTGGTGCCATGAGCTAACTCAAGAGGCAACTACGTGTCTCCCATACAGACCTACTCTCTCACTGGTGCCATGAGCTAACTCAGAGGCAACCACATGTCTCCCGTACAGACCTACTCTCTCAGTGGTGCCATGACCTAACTCAGAGGCAACAACATGTCTCCCGTACAGACCTACTCTCTCACTGGTGCCATGAGCTAACTCAGAGGCAACCACATGTCTCCTGTACAGATCTACTCTCTCACTGGTGCCATGAGCAAATTCAGAGGCAACCACATGTCTCCTGTACAGACCTGTACTCTCTCACTGATACCATGAGCTAACTCAGAGGCAACCACATGTCTCCCGTACAGACCTACTCTCTCACTGGTGCCATGAGAGGCAACCACATGTCTCCCATACAGACCTATGTACTCTCTCACTGGTGACATGAGCTAACTCAGAGGCAACCACATGTCTCCTGTACAGATCTACTCTCTCACTGGTGCCATGAGCTAACTCAGAGGCAACCACATATCTCCTGTACAGACCTACTCTCTCACTGGTACCATGAGCTAACTCAGAGGCAACCACATGTCTCCCGTACAGACCTACTCTCTCACTGGTGCCATGAGCTAACTCAGAGGCAACCACAAGTCTCCCGTACAGACCTACTCACTCACTGTTGCCATGAGCTAGCTCAGAGGCAACCACATGTCTTCCGTACAGACCTACTCTCTCACTGGTGCCATGAGCTAAGTCAGAGGCAACCACATGTCTCCCGTACAGACCTACTCTCTCACTGGTGCCATGAGCTAACTCAGAGGCAACCACATGTCTCCCGTACAGACCTACTCTCTCACTGGTGCCATGAGCTAACTCAGAGGCAACCACATGTCTCCCGTACAGACCTACTCAATCACTGGTGCCATGCGCTAACTCAGAGGCAACCACATGTCTCCCGTACAGACCTACTCTCTCACCGGTGCCATGAGCTAACTCAGAGGCAACCACATGTCTCCCGTACAGACCTACTCTCTCACTGGTGCCATGAGCTAACTCAGAGGCAACCACATGTCTCCCGTACAGACCTACTCTCTCACTGGTGCCATGAGCTAATTCAGAGGGAACCACATGTCTGCCGTACAGACCTACTCTCTCACTGGTGCCATGAGCTAACTCAAAGGCAACCACATGTCTCCCGTACAGACCTACTCTCTCACTGGTGCCATGAGCTAACTCAGAGGCAACCACATGTCTCCCGTACAGACCTACTCTCTCACTGGTGCCATGAGCTAACACAGAGGCAACCACATGTCTCCCGTACAGACCTACTCTCTCACTGGTGCCATGAGCTAACTCAGAGGCAACCACATGTCTTCCGTACAGACCTACTCTCTCACTGGTGCCATGATCTAACTCAGAGGCAACTACATGTCTCCCGTACAGACCTACTCTCTCACTGGTGCCATGAGCTAACTCAGAGGCAACAACATGCCTCCCGTACAGACCTACTCTCTCACTGGTGCGATGAGCTAACTCGGAGGCAACCACATGTCTCCCGCACAGACCTACTCTCCCACTGGTGCCATGAGCTAACTCAGAGGCAACCACATGTCTCCCATACAGACCTACTCTCCCACTGGTGCCATGAGCTAACTTAGAGACAACCACATGTCTCCCGTTCAGACCTACTCTCTCACTGGTGCCATGAGCTAACTCATAGGCAACCACATGTCTCCCGTACAGACCTACTCTCTCAGTGGTGCCATGCTCTAACTCAGAGGCAACCACATGTCTACCGTACAGATCTACTCTCTCACTGATGCCATGAGCTAATTCAGAGGCAACCACATGTCTCCTGTACAGACCTACTCTCTCACTGGTGCCATGAGCAAATTCAGAGGCAATCACATGTCTCTTGTACAGACCTGTACTCTCTCACTGATACCATGAGCTAACTCAGAGGCAACCACATGTATCCCATACAGACCTACTCACTGGTGCCATGAGCTAACTCAAGAGGCAACTACGTGTCTCCCATACAGACCTACTCTCTCACTGGTGCCATGAGCTAACTCAGAGGCAACCACATGTCTCCCGTACAGACCTACTCTCTCACTGGTGCCATGAGACGCAACCACATGTCTCCCGTACAGACCTATGTACTCTCTCACTGGTGCCATGAGCTAACTCAGAGGCAACCACATGTCTCCTGTACAGACCTACTCTCTCACTGGTGCCATGAACTAACTCAGAGGCAACCACATGTCTTCTGTACAGACCTACTCTCTCACTGGTGCCATGAGCTAACTCAGAGGCAACCACATGTCTCCTGTACAGACCTACTCTCTCACTGGTACCATGAGCTAACTCAGAGGCAACCACATGTCTCCCGTAAGGCCTACTCTCTCACTGGTGCCATGAGCTAACTCAGAGGCAACCACACGTCTCCCGTACAGACCTACTCTCTCACTAGTGATAGGAGCTAACTGAGAGACAACCACATGTCTCCCGTACAGACCTACTCTCTCACTGGTGCCATGAGCTAACTAAGAGGCAACCACATGTCTCCCGTACAGACCTACTCTCTCACTGGTGCCATGAGCTACCTCAGAGGCAACCACATGTCTCCCGTACAGACCTACTCTCTCACTGGTGCCATGAGCTAACTTAGAGGCAACCACATGTCTCCCGTACAGACCTACTCTCTCACTGGTGCCATGCGCTAACTCAGAGGCAACCACATGTCTCCCGTACAGACCTATGTACTCTCTCACTGGTGCCATGAGCTAACTCAGAGGCAACCACATGTCTCCCGTACAGACCTACTCTCTCACTGGTGCCATGTGCTAACTCAGAGGCAACCACATGTCTCCTGTACAGACCTACTCTCTCACTGGTGCCATGAGCTAACTCAGAGGCAACCACATGTCTCCCGTACAGACCTACTCTCTCACTAGTGCCATGAGCTAACTCAGAGGCAACCACATGTCTCCCGTACAGACCTACTCTCTCACTGGTGCCATGAGCTAACTCAGAGGCAACCACATGTCTCCTGTACAGACCTACTCTCTCACTTGTGCCATGAGCTAATTCAGAGGCAACCACATGTCTCCTGTACAGACCTACTCTCTAACTGGTGCCATGAGCAAATTCAGAGGCAACTACATGTCTCCTGTACAGACCTTTACTCTCTCACTGATACCATGAGCTAACTCAGAGGCAACCACATGTCTCCCGTACAGACCTACTCACTGGTGCCATGAGCTAACTCAGAGGCAACTACGTGTCTCCCATACAGACCTACTCTCTCACTGGTGCCATGAGCTAACTCAGAGGCAACCACATGTCTCCCGTACAGACCTACTCTCTCACTGGTGCCATGAGAGGCAACCACATGTCTCCCGTACAGACCTATGTACTCTCTCACTGGTGCCATGAGCTACCTCAGAGGCAACCACATGTCTCCTGTACAGACCTATTCTCTCACTGGTGCCATGAGCTAACTCAGAGGCAACCACATGTTTCCTGTACAGACCTACTCTCTCACTGGTACCATGAGCTAACTCAGAGGCAACCACATGTCTCCCGTACAGACCTACTCTCTAACTGGTGCCATGAGCTAACTCAGAGGCAACCACATGTCTCCCGTACAGACCTACTCTCTCACTGGTGCCATGAGCTAACTCAGAGGCAACCACATGTCTCCCATACAGACCTACTCTTTCACTGGTGCCATGAGCTAAGTCAGAGGCAACCACATGTCTCCCGTACAGACCATCTCTCTCACTGGTGCCATGAGCTAACTCACAGGCAACCACATGTCTCCCGTACAGACCTACTCTCTCACTGGTGCCATGAGCTAACTCAGTGGCAATCACATGTCTCCCGTACAGACCTACTCACTCACTGGTGCCATGCGCTAACTCAGAGGCAACCACATGTCTCCCGTACAGACCTACTCTCTCACTGGTGCCATGAGCTAACTTAGAGGCAACCACATGTCTTCCGTACAGACCTACTCTCTCACTGGTGCCATGAGCTAACTCAGAGGCAACCACATGTCTCCCGTACAGACCTATTCTCTCACTGGTGCCATGAGCTAACTCAGAGGCAACCACATGTCTCTCGTACAGACCTACTCTCTCACTAGTGCCATGAGCTAACTCATAGGTAACCAAATGTCCCCGTACAGACCTACTCTCTCACTGGTGCCATGAGCTAACTCAGAGGCAACCACATGTCTCCCGTACAGACCTACTCTCTCACTGGTGCCATGAGCTAACTCAGAGGCAACCACATGTCTCCCGTACAGACCTACTCTCTCACTGGTGCCATGAGCTAACTCAGAGGCAACCACATGTCTCCCGTACAGACCTACTCTCTCATTGGTGTCATGAGCTAACTCAGAGGCAACCACATGGCCTCCGTACAGACATACTCTCTCACTGGTGCCATGAGCTAACTCAGAGGCATCCACATGTCTCCCGTACAGACCTACTCACTCACTGGTGCCATGAGAGGCAACCACATGTCTCCCGTACAGACCTATGTACTCTCTCACTGGTGCCATGAGCTAACTCAGAGGCAACCACTTGTCTCCTGTACAGACCTACTCTCTCACTGGTACCATGAGCTAACTCAGAGGCAACCACATGTCTACCGTAAGGCCTACTCTCTCACTGGTGCCATGAGCTAACTCAGAGGCAACCACATGTCTGCCGTACAGACCTACACTCTCACTGGTGCCATGAGCTAACTCAGAGGCAACCACATGTCTCCCGTACAGACCTACTCTCTCACTGGTGCCATGAGCTAACTAAGAGGCAACCACATGTCTCCCGTACAGACCTACTCTCTCACTGGTGCCATGAGCTACCTCAGAGGCAACCACATGTCTCCCGTACAGACCTACTCTCTCACTGGTGCCATGAGCTAACTCAGAGGCAACCACATGTCAGCCGTACAGACCTACTCTCTCACTGGTGCCATGTGCTAACTCAGAAGCAACTACATGTCTCCCGTGCAGACCGATGTACTCTCTCACTGGTGCCATGAGCTAACTCAGAGGCAACCACATGTCTCCCGTACAGACCTACTCTCTCACTGATGCCATGATCTAACTAAGAGGCAACCACATGTCTCCCGTACAGACCTACTCTCTCACTGGTGCCATTAGCTAACTCAGAGACAATCACATGTCTCCTGTACAGACCTACTCTCTCACTGGTGCCATGAGCTAACTCAGAGGCAACCACATGTCTCCTGTACAGACCTACTCTCTCACTGGTGCCATGAGCTAACTCAGAGGCAATCACATGTCTCCTGTAAAGACCTACTCTCTCACTGGTACCATGAGCTAACTCAGAGGCAACCACATGTCTCCCGTAAGGTCTACTCTCTCACTGGTGCAATGAGCTAACTCAGAGGCAACCACATGTCTCCCGTACAGACCTACTCTCTCACTGGTGCCATGAGCTAATTCAGAGGGAACCACATGTCTGCCGTACAGACCTACTCTCTCACTGGTGCCATGAGCTAACTCAGAGGCAACCACATGTCTCCCGTACAGACCTACTCTCTCACTGGTGCCATGAGCTAACTCGGAGGCAACCACATGTCTCCCGTACAGACCTACTCTCTCACTGGTGCCATGAGCTAACTCAGAGGCAACCACATGTCTCCCGTACAGACCTACTCTCTCACTGGTGCCATGAGCTAACTCAGAGGCAACCACATGTCTTCCGTACAGACCTACTCTCTCACTGGTGCCATGATCTAACTCAGAGGCAACTACATGTTTCCCGTACAGACCTACTCTCTCACTGGTGCCATGAGCTAACTCAGAGGCAACAACATGCCTCCCGTACAGACCTACTCTCTCACTGGTGCGATGAGCTAACTCGGAGGCAACCACATGTCTCCCGCACAGACCTACTCTCCCACTGGTGCCATGAGCTAACTCAGAGGCAACCACATGTCTCCCATACAGACCTACTCTCCCACTGGTGCCATGAGCTAACTTAGAGACAACCACATGTCTCCCGTTCAGACCTACTCTCTCACTGGTGCCATGAGCTAACTCATAGGCAACCACATGTCTCCCGTACAGACCTACTCTCTTAGTGGTGCCATGCTCTAACTCAGAGGCAACCACATGTCTCCCGTACAGATCTACTCTCTCACTGATGCCATGAGCTAATTCAGAGGCAACCACATGTCTCCTGTACAGACCTACTCTCTCACTGGTGCCATGAGCAAATTCAGAGGCAATCACATGTCTCTTGTACAGACCTGTACTCTCTCACTGATACCATGAGCTAACTCAGAGGCAACCACATGTATCCCATACAGACCTACTCACTGGTGCCATGAGCTAACTCAAGAGGCAACTACGTGTCTCCCATACAGACCTACTCTCTCACTGGTGCCATGAGCTAACTCAGAGGCAACCACATGTCTCCCGTACAGACCTACTCTCTCACTGGTGCCATGAGACGCAACCACATGTCTCCCGTACAGACCTATGTACTCTCTCACTGGTGCCATGAGCTAACTCAGAGGCAACCACATGTCTCCTGTACAGACCTACTCTCTCACTGGTGCCATGAACTAACTCAGAGGCAACCACATGTCTCCTGTACAGACCTACTCTCTCACTGGTGCCATGAGCTAACTCAGAGGCAACCACATGTCTCCTGTACAGACCTACTCTCTCACTGGTACCATGAGCTAACTCAGAGGCAACCACATGTCTCCCGTAAGGCCTACTCTCTCACTGGTGCCATGAGCTAACTCAGAGGCAACCACATGTCTCCCGTACAGACCTACTCTCTCACTAGTGATAGGAGCTAACTGAGAGACAACCACATGTCTCCCGTACAGACCTACTCTCTCACTGGTGCCATGAGCTAACTAAGAGGCAACCACATGTCTCCCGTACAGACCTACTCTCTCACTGGTGCCATGAGCTACCTCAGAGGCAACCACATGTCTCCCGTACAGACCTACTCTCTCACTGGTGCCATGAGCTAACTTAGAGGCAACCACATGTCTCCCGTACAGACCTACTCTCTCACTGGTGCCATGCGCTAACTAAGAGGCAACCACATGTCTCCCGTACAGACCTACTCTCTCACTGGTGCCATGAGCTACCTCAGAGGCAACCACATGTCTCCCGTACAGACCTACTCTCTCACTGGTGCCATGAGCTAACTCAGAGGCAACCACATGTCAGCCGTACAGACCTACTCTCTCACTGGTGCCATGTGCTAACTCAGAAGCAACTACATGTCTCCCGTGCAGACCGATGTACTCTCTCACTGGTGCCATGAGCTAACTCAGAGGCAACCACATGTCTCCCGTACAGACCTACTCTCTCACTGATGCCATGATCTAACTAAGAGGCAACCACATGTCTCCCGTACAGACCTACTCTCTCACTGGTGCCATTAGCTAACTCAGAGACAATCACATGTCTCCTGTACAGACCTACTCTCTCACTGGTGCCATGAGCTAACTCAGAGGCAACCACATGTCTCCTGTACAGACCTACTCTCTCACTGGTGCCATGAGCTAACTCAGAGGCAATCACATGTCTCCTGTAAAGACCTACTCTCTCACTGGTACCATGAGCTAACTCAGAGGCAACCACATGTCTCCCGTAAGGTCTACTCTCTCACTGGTGCAATGAGCTAACTCAGAGGCAACCACATGTCTCCCGTACAGACCTACTCTCTCACTGGTGCCATGAGCTAATTCAGAGGGAACCACATGTCTGCCGTACAGACCTACTCTCTCACTGGTGCCATGAGCTAACTCAGAGGCAACCACATGTCTCCCGTACAGACCTACTCTCTCACTGGTGCCATGAGCTAACTCGGAGGCAACCACATGTCTCCCGTACAGACCTACTCTCTCACTGGTGCCATGAGCTAACTCAGAGGCAACCACATGTCTCCCGTACAGACCTACTCTCTCACTGGTGCCATGAGCTAACTCAGAGGCAACCACATGTCTTCCGTACAGACCTACTCTCTCACTGGTGCCATGATCTAACTCAGAGGCAACTACATGTTTCCCGTACAGACCTACTCTCTCACTGGTGCCATGAGCTAACTCAGAGGCAACAACATGCCTCCCGTACAGACCTACTCTCTCACTGGTGCGATGAGCTAACTCGGAGGCAACCACATGTCTCCCGCACAGACCTACTCTCCCACTGGTGCCATGAGCTAACTCAGAGGCAACCACATGTCTCCCATACAGACCTACTCTCCCACTGGTGCCATGAGCTAACTTAGAGACAACCACATGTCTCCCGTTCAGACCTACTCTCTCACTGGTGCCATGAGCTAACTCATAGGCAACCACATGTCTCCCGTACAGACCTACTCTCTTAGTGGTGCCATGCTCTAACTCAGAGGCAACCACATGTCTCCCGTACAGATCTACTCTCTCACTGATGCCATGAGCTAATTCAGAGGCAACCACATGTCTCCTGTACAGACCTACTCTCTCACTGGTGCCATGAGCAAATTCAGAGGCAATCACATGTCTCTTGTACAGACCTGTACTCTCTCACTGATACCATGAGCTAACTCAGAGGCAACCACATGTATCCCATACAGACCTACTCACTGGTGCCATGAGCTAACTCAAGAGGCAACTACGTGTCTCCCATACAGACCTACTCTCTCACTGGTGCCATGAGCTAACTCAGAGGCAACCACATGTCTCCCGTACAGACCTACTCTCTCACTGGTGCCATGAGACGCAACCACATGTCTCCCGTACAGACCTATGTACTCTCTCACTGGTGCCATGAGCTAACTCAGAGGCAACCACATGTCTCCTGTACAGACCTACTCTCTCACTGGTGCCATGAACTAACTCAGAGGCAACCACATGTCTCCTGTACAGACCTACTCTCTCACTGGTGCCATGAGCTAACTCAGAGGCAACCACATGTCTCCTGTACAGACCTACTCTCTCACTGGTACCATGAGCTAACTCAGAGGCAACCACATGTCTCCCGTAAGGCCTACTCTCTCACTGGTGCCATGAGCTAACTCAGAGGCAACCACATGTCTCCCGTACAGACCTACTCTCTCACTAGTGATAGGAGCTAACTGAGAGACAACCACATGTCTCCCGTACAGACCTACTCTCTCACTGGTGCCATGAGCTAACTAAGAGGCAACCACATGTCTCCCGTACAGACCTACTCTCTCACTGGTGCCATGAGCTACCTCAGAGGCAACCACATGTCTCCCGTACAGACCTACTCTCTCACTGGTGCCATGAGCTAACTTAGAGGCAACCACATGTCTCCCGTACAGACCTACTCTCTCACTGGTGCCATGCGCTAACTCAGAGGCAACCACATGTCTCCCGTACAGACCTATGTACTCTCTCACTGGTGCCATGAGCTAACTCAGAGGCAACCACATGTCTCCCGTACAGACCTACTCTCTCACTGGTGCCATGTGCTAACTCAGAGGCAACCACATGTCTCCTGTACAGACCTACTCTCTCACTGGTGCCATGAGCTAACTCAGAGGCAACCACATGTCTCCCGTACAGACCTACTCTCTCACTAGTGCCATGAGCTAACTCAGAGGCAACCACATGTCTCCCGTACAGACCTACTCTCTCACTGGTGCCATGAGCTAACTCAGAGGCAACCACATGTCTCCTGTACAGACCTACTCTCTCACTTGTGCCATGAGCTAACTCAGAGGCAACCACATGTCTCCTGTACAGACCTACTCTCTAACTGGTGCCATGAGCAAATTCAGAGGCAACTACATGTCTCCTGTACAGACCTTTACTCTCTCACTGATACCATGAGCTAACTCAGAGGCAACCACATGTCTCCCGTACAGACCTACTCACTGGTGCCATGAGCTAACTCAGAGGCAACTACGTGTCTCCCATACAGACCTACTCTCTCACTGGTGCCATGAGCTAACTCAGAGGCAACCACATGTCTCCCGTACAGACCTACTCTCTCACTGGTGCCATGAGAGGCAACCACATGTCTCCCGTACAGACCTATGTACTCTCTCACTGGTGCCATGAGCTACCTCAGAGGCAACCACATGTCTCCTGTACAGACCTATTCTCTCACTGGTGCCATGAGCTAACTCAGAGGCAACCACATGTTTCCTGTACAGACCTACTCTCTCACTGGTACCATGAGCTAACTCAGAGGCAACCACATGTCTCCCGTACAGACCTACTCTCTCACTGGTGCCATGAGCTAACTCAGAGGCAACCACATGTCTCCCATACAGACCTACTCTTTCACTGGTGCCATGAGCTAAGTCAGAGGCAACCACATGTCTCCCGTACAGACCATCTCTCTCACTGGTGCCATGAGCTAACTCACAGGCAACCACATGTCTCCCGTACAGACCTACTCTCTCACTGGTGGCATGAGCTAACTCAGTGGCAATCACATGTCTCCCGTACAGACCTACTCACTCACTGGTGCCATGCGCTAACTCAGAGGCAACCACATGTCTCCCGTACAGACCTACTCTCTCACTGGTGCCATGAGCTAACTTAGAGGCAACCACATGTCTTCCGTACAGACCTACTCTCTCACTGGTGCCATGAGCTAACTCAGAGGCAACCACATGTCTCCCGTACAGACCTACTCTCTCACTGGTGCCATGAGCTAACTCAGAGGCAACCACATGTCTCTCGTACAGACCTACTCTCTCACTAGTGCCATGAGCTAACTCATAGGTAACCAAATGTCCCCCGTACAGACCTACTCTCTCACTGGTGCCATGAGCTAACTCAGAGGCAACCACATGTCTCCCGTACAGACCTACTCTCTCACTGGTGCCATGAGCTAACTCAGAGGCAACCACATGTCTCCCGTACAGACCTACTCTCTCACTGGTGCCATGAGCTAACTCAGAGGCAACCACATGTCTCCCGTACAGACCTACTCTCTCATTGGTGTCATGAGCTAACTCAGAGGCAACCACATGTCCTCCGTACAGACCTACTCTCTCACTGGTGCCATGAGCTAACTCAGAGGCATCCACATGTCTCCCGTACAGACCTACTCACTCACTGGTGCCATGAGAGGCAACCACATGTCTCCCGTACAGACCTATGTACTCTCTCACTGGTGCCATGAGCTAACTCAGAGGCAACCACTTGTCTCCTGTACAGACCTACTCTCTCACTGGTACCATGAGCTAACTCAGAGGCAACCACATGTCTACCGTAAGGCCTACTCTCTCACTGGTGCCATGAGCTAACTCAGAGGCAACCACATGTCTGCCGTACAGACCTACACTCTCACTGGTGCCATGAGCTAACTCAGAGGCAACCACATGTCTCCCGTACAGACCTACTCTCTCACTGGTGCCATGAGCTAACTAAGAGGCAACCACATGTCTCCCGTACAGACCTACTCTCTCACTGGTGCCATGAGCTACCTCAGAGGCAACCACATGTCTCCCGTACAGACCTACTCTCTCACTGGTGCCATGAGCTAACTCAGAGGCAACCACATGTCAGCCGTACAGACCTACTCTCTCACTGGTGCCATGTGCTAACTCAGAAGCAACTACATGTCTCCCGTGCAGACCGATGTACTCTCTCACTGGTGCCATGAGCTAACTCAGAGGCAACCACATGTCTCCCGTACAGACCTACTCTCTCACTGGTGCCATGATCTAACTAAGAGGCAACCACATGTTTCCCGTACAGACCTACTCTCTCACTGGTGCCATTAGCTAACTCAGAGACAATCACATGTCTCCTGTACAGACCTACTCTCTCACTGGTGCCATGAGCTAACTCAGAGGCAACCACATGTCTCCTGTACAGACCTACTCTCTCACTGGTGCCATGAGCTAACTCAGAGGCAATCACATGTCTCCTGTAAAGACCTACTCTCTCACTGGTACCATGAGCTAACTCAGAGGCAACCACATGTCTCCCGTAAGGTCTACTCTCTCACTGGTGCAATGAGCTAACTCAGAGGCAATCACATGTCTCCCGCACAGACCTACTCTCTCACTGGTGCCATGAGCTAACTCAAAGGCAACCACATGTCTCCCGTACAGACCTACTCTCTCACTGGTGCCATGAGCTAACTCAGAGGCAACCACATGTCTCCCGTACAGACCTACTCTCTCACTGGTGCCATGAGCTAACTCAGAGGCAACCACATGTCTCCTGTACAGACCTATGTACTCTCTCACTGGTGCCATGAGCTAACTCAGAGGCAACCACATGTCTCCCGTACAGACCTACTCTCTCACTGGTGCCATGTGCTAACTCAGAGGCAACCACATGTCTCCCGTACAGACCTACTCTCTCACTGGTGCAATGAGCTAACTCAGAGGCAACCACATGTATCCCGTACAGACCTACTCTCTCACTAGTGCCATGAGCTAACTCAGAGGCAACCACATGTCTCCCGTACAGACCTACACTCTCAGTGGTGCCATGAGCTAACTCAGAGGCAACTACGTGTCTCCCTTACAGACCTACTCTCTCACTGGTGCCATGAGCTAACTCAGAGGCAACCACATGTCTCCCGTACAGACCTACTCTCTCACTGTTGCCATGAGAGGCAACCACATGTCTCCCGTACAGACCTATGTACTCTCTCACTGGTGCCATGAGCTAACTCAGAGGCAACCACATGTCTCCTGTACAGACCTACTCTCTCACTGGTGCCATGAGCTAACTCAGAGGCAACCACATGTCTCCTGTACAGACCTACTCTCTCACTGGTACCATGAGCTAACTCAGAGGCAACCACATGTCTCCTGTACAGACCTATTCTCTCACTGGTGCCATGAGCTAACTCAGAGGCAACCACATGTCTCCTGTAGAGACCTACTCTCTCACTGGTACCATGAGCTAACTCAGAGGCAACCACATGTCTCCCGTACAGACCTACTCTCTGACTGGTGCCATGAGCTAACTCAGAGGCAACCACATGTCTCCCGTACAGACCTACTCTCTCACTGGTGCCATGAGCTAACTCAGAGGCAACCACATGTCTCCCGTACAGACCTACTCTTTCACTGGTGCCATGAGCTAAGTCAGAGGCAACCACATGTCTCCCGTACAGACCATCTCTCTCACTGGTGCCATGAGCTAACTCACAGGCAACAACATGTCTCCCGTACAGACCTACTCTCTCACTGGTGCCATGAGCTAACTCAGTGGCAATCACATGTCTCCCGTACAGACCTACTCACTCACTGGTGCCATGCGCTAACTCAGAGGCAATCACATGTCTCCCGTACAGACCTACTCTCTCACTGGTGCCATGAGCTAACTGAGAGGCAACCACATGTCTTCCGTACAGACCTACTCTCTCACTGGTGCCATGAGCTAACTCAGAGGCAACCACATGTCTCCCGTACAGACCTACTCTCTCACTGGTGCCATGAGCTAACTCAGAGGCAACCACATGTCTCCCGTACAGACCTACTCTCTCACTAGTGCCATGAGCTAACTCATAGGTAACCAAATGTCTCCCGTACAGACCTACTCTCTCACTGGTGCCATGAGCTAACTCAGAGGCAACCACATGTCTCCCGTACAGACCTACTCTCTCACTGGTGCCATGAGCTAACACAGAGGCAACCACATGTCTCCCGTACAGACCTACTCTCTCACTGGTGCCATGAGCTAACTCAGAGGCAACCACATGTCTCCCGTACAGACCTACTCTCTCACTGGTTCCATGAGCTAACTCAGAGGCAACCACATGTCTCCCGTACAGACCTATGTACTCTCTCACTGGTGCCATGAGCTAACTCAGAGGCAACCACATGTCTCCCGTACAGACCTACTCTCTCACTGGTGCCATGTGCTAACTCAGAGGCAACCACATGTCTCCCGTACAGACCTACTCTCTCACTGGTGCCATGAGCTAACTCAGAGGCAACCACATGTATCCCGTACAGACCTACTCTCTCACTAGTGCCATGAGCTAACTCAGAGGCAACCACATGTCTCCCGTACAGACCTACTCTCTCACTGGTGCCATGAGCTAACTCAGAGGCAACCACATGTCCTCCGTACAGACCTACTCTCTCACTGGTGCCATGAGCTAACTCAGAGGCATCCACATGTCTCCCGTACAGACCTACTCACTCACTGGTGCCATGAGAGGCAACCACATGTCTCCCATACAGACCTATAAACTCTCTCACTGGTGCCATGAGCTAACTCAGAGGCAACCACTTGTCTCCTGTACAGACCTACTCTCTCACTGGTACCATGAGCTAACTCAGAGGCAACCACATGTCTCCCGTAAGGCCTACTCTCTCACTGGTGCCATGAGCTAACTCAGAGGCAACCACATGTCTCCCGTACAGACCTACACTCTCACTGGTGCCATGAGCTAACTCAGAGGCAACCACATGTCTCCCGTACAGACCTACTCTCTCACTGGTGCCATGAGCTAACTAAGAGGCAACCACATGTCTCCCGTACAGACCTACTCTCTCACTGGTGCCATGAGCTACCTCAGAGGCAACCACATGTCTCCCGTACAGACCTACTATCTCACTGGTGCCATGAGCTAACTCAGAGGCAACCACATGTCTCCCGTACAGACCTACTCTCTCACTGGTGCCATGTGCTAACTCAGAAGCAACCACATGTCTCCCGTGCAGACCGATGTACTCTCTCACTGGTGCCATGAGCTAACTCAGAGGCAACCACATGTCTCCCGTACAGACCTACTCTCTCACTGGTGCCATGATCTAACTAAGAGGCAACCACATGTCTCCCGTACAGACCTACTCTCTCACTGGTGCCATGAGCTAACTCAGAGGCAACCACATGTCTCCTGTACAGACCTACTCTCTCACTGGTGCCATGAGCTAACTCAGAGGCAACCACATGTCTCCTGTACAGACCTACTCTCTCACTGGTACCATGAGCTAACTCAGAGGCAACCACATGTCTCCCGTAAGGTCTACTCTCTCACTGGTGCAATGAGCTAACTCAGAGGCAACCACATGTCTCCCGCACAGACCTACTCTCTCACTGGTGCCATGAGCTAACTCAGAGGCAACCACATGTCTCCCGTACAGACCTACTCTCTCACTGGTGCCATGAGCTAACTCAGAGGCAACCACATGTCTCCCGTACAGACCTACTCTCTCACTGGTGCCATGAGCTAACTCAGAGGCAACCACATGTCTCCCGTACAGACCTATGTACTCTCTCACTGGTGCCATGAGCTAACTCAGAGGCAACCACATGTCTCCCGTACAGACCTACTCTCTCACTGGTGCCATGTGCTAACTCAGAGGCAACCACATGTCTCCCGTACAGACCTACTCTCTCACTGGTGCCATGAGCTAACTCAGAGGCAACCACATGTATCCCGTACAGACCTACTCTCTCACTAGTGCCATGAGCTAACTCAGAGGCAACCACATGTCTCCCATACAGACCTACACTCTCAGTGGTGCCATGAGCTAACTCAGAGGCAACTACGTGTCTCCCATACAGACCTACTCTCTCACTGGTGCCATGAGCTAACTCAGAGGCAACCACATGTCTCCCGTACAGACCTACTCTCTCACTGGTGCCATGAGCTAACTCAGAGGCATCCACATGTCTCCCGTACAGACCTACTCACTCACTGGTGCCATGAGAGGCAACCACATGTCTCCCGTACAGACCTATGTACTCTCTCACTGGTGCCATGAGCTAACTCAGAGGCAACCACTTGTCTCCTGTACAGACCTACTCTCTCACTGGTACCATGAGCTAACTCAGAGGTAACCACATGTCTACCGTAAGGCCTACTCTCTCACTGGTGCCATGAGCTAACTCAGAGGCAACTACATGTCTCCCGTACAGACCTACACTCTCACTGGTGCCATGAGCTAACTCAGAAGCAACCACATGTCTCCCGTACAGACCTACTCTCTCACTGGTGCCATGAGCTAACTAAGAGGCTACCACATGTCTCCCGTACAGACCTACTCTCTCACTGGTGCCATGAGCTACCTCAGAGGCAACCACATGTCTCCCGTACAGACCTACTCTCTCACTGGTGCCATGATCTAACTCAGAGGCAACCACATGTCTCCCGTACAGACCTACTCTCTCACTGGTGCCATGTGCTAATTCAGAAGCAACCACATGTCTCCCGTAAGGCCTACTCTCTCACTGGTGCCATGAGCTAACTCAGAGGCAACCACATGTCTCCCGTACAGACCTACACTCTCACTGGTGCCATGAGCTAACTCAGAGGCAACCACATGTCTCCCGTACAGACCTACTCTCTCACTGGTGCCATGAGCTAACTAAGAGGCAACCACATGTCTCCCGTACAGACCTACTCTCTCACTGGTGCCATGAGCTACCTCAGAGGCAACCACATGTCTCCCGTACAGACCTACTCTCTCACTGGTGCCATGAGCTAACTCAGAGGCAACCACATGTCTCCCGTACAGACCTACTCTCTCACTGGTGCCATGTGCTAACTCAGAAGCAACCACATGTCTCCCGTGCAGACCGATGTACTCTCTCACTGGTGCCATGAGCTAACTCAGAGGCAACCACATGTCTCCCGTACAGACCTACTCTCTCACTGGTGCCATGATCTAACTAAGAGGCAACCACATGTCTCCTGTACAGACCTACTCTCTCACTGGTGCCATGAGCTAACTCAGAGGCAACCACATGTCTCCTGTACAGACCTACTCTCTCACTGGTGCCATGAGCTAACTCAGAGGCAACCACATGTCTCCTGTACAGACCTACTCTCTCACTGGTACCATGAGCTAACTCAGAGGCAACCACATGTCTCCCGTAAGGTCTACTCTCTCACTGGTGCAATGAGCTAACTCAGAGGCAACCACATGTCTCCCGCACAGACATACTCTCTCACTGGTGCCATGAGCTAACTCAGAGGCAACCACATGTCTGCCGTACAGACCTACTCTCTCACTGGTGCCATGAGCTAACTCAGAGGCAACCACATGTCTCCCGTACAGACCTACTCTCTCACTGGTGCCATGAGCTAACTCAGAGGCAACCACATGTCTCCCGTACAGACCTATGTACTCTCTCACTGGTGCCATGAGCTAACTCAGAGGCAACCACATGTCTCCCGTACAGACCTACTCTCTCACTGGTGCCATGTGCTAACTCAGAGGCAACCACATGTCTCCCGTACAGACCTACTCTCTCACTGGTGCCATGAGCTAACTCAGAGGCAACCACATGTATCCCGTACAGACCTACTCTCTCACTAGTGCCATGAGCTAACTCAGAGGCAACCACATGTCTCCCATACAGACCTACACTCTCAGTGGTGCCATGAGCTAACTCAGAGGCAACTACGTGTCTCCCATACAGACCTACTCTCTCACTGGTGCCATGAGCTAACTCAGAGGCAACCACATGTCTCCCGTACAGACCTACTCTCTCACTGGTGCCATGAGGTAACTCAGAGGCATTCACATGTCTCCCGTACAGACCTACTCACTCACTGGTGCCATGAGAGGCAACCACATGTCTCCCGTACAGACCTATGTACTCTCTCACTGGTGCCATGAGCTAACTCAGAGGCAACCACTTGTCTCCTGTACAGACCTACTCTCTCACTGGTACCATGAGCTAACTCAGAGGCAACCACATGTCTACCGTAAGGCCTACTCTCTCACTGGTGCCATGAGCTAACTCAGAGGCAACCACATGTCTCCCGTACAGACCTACACTCTCACTGGTGCCATGAGCTAACTCAGAGGCAACCACATGTCTCCCGTACAGACCTACTCTCTCACTGGTGCCATGAGCTAACTAAGAGGCAACCACATATCTCCCGTACAGACCTACTCTCTCACTGGTGCCATGAGCTACCTCAGAGGCAACCACATGTCTCCCGTACAGACCTACTCTCTCACTGGTGCCATGAGCTAACTCAGAGGCAACCACATGTCTCCCGTACAGACCTACTCTCTCACTGGTGCCATGTGCTAACTCAGAACCAACCACATGTCTCCCGTGCAGACCGATGTACTCTCTCACTGGTGCCATGAGCTAACTCAGAGGCAACCACATGTCTCCCATACAGACCTACTCTCTCACTGGTGCCATGATCTAACTAAGAGGCAACCACATGTCTCCCGTACAGACCTACTCTCTCACTGGTGCCATTAGCTAACTCAGAGACAATCACATGTCTCCTGTACAGACCTACTCTCTCACTGGTGCCATGAGCTAACTCAGAGGCAACCACATGTCTCCTGTACAGACCTACTCTCTCACTGGTGCCATGAGCTAACTCAGAGGCAACCACATGTCTCCTGTACAGATCTACTCTCTCACTGGTACCATGAGCTAACTCAGAGGCAACCACATGTCTCCCGTAAGGTCTACTCTCTCACTGGTGCAATGAGCTAACTCAGAGGCAACCACATGTCTCCCGCACAGACCTACTCTCTCACTGGTGCCATGAGCTAACTCAGAGGCAACCACATGTCTCCCGTACAGACCTACTCTCTCACTGGTGCCATGAGCTAACTCAGAGGCAACCACATGTCTCCCGTACAGACCTACTCTCTCACTGGTGCCATGAGCTAACTCAGAGGCAACCACATGTCTCCCGTACAGATCTATGTACTCTCTCACTGGTGCCATGAGCTAACTCAGAGGCAACCACATGTCTCCCGTACAGACCTACTCTCTCACTGGTGCCATGTGCTAACTCAGAGGCAACTACATGTCTCCCGTACAGACCTACTCTCTCACTGGTGCCATGAGCTAACTCAGAGGCAACCACATGTATCCCGTACAGACCTACTCTCTCACTAGTGCCATGAGCTAATTCAGAGGCAACCACATGTCTCCCGTACAGACCTACACTCTCAGTGGTGCCATGAGCTAACTCAGAGGCAACTACGTGTCTCCCATACAGACCTACTCTCTCACTGGTGCCATGAGCTAACTCAGAGGCAACCACATGTCTCCCGTACAGACCTACTCTCTCACTGTTGCCATGAGAGGCAACCACATGTCTCCCGTACAGACCTATGTACTCTCTCACTGGTGCCATGAGCTAACTCAGAGGCAACCACATGTCTCCTGTACAGACCTACTCTCTCACTGGTGCCATGAGCTAACTCAGAGGCAACCACATGTCTCCTGTACAGACCTACTCTCTCACTGGTACCATGATCTAACTCAGAGGCAACCACATGTCTCCTGTACAGACCTATTCTGTCACTGGTGCCATGAGCTAACTCAGAGGCAACCACATGTCTCCTGTACAGACCTACTCTCTCACTGGTACCATGAGCTAACTCAGAGGCAACCACATGTCTCCCGTACAGACCTACTCTCTGACTGGTGCCATGAGCTAACTCATAGGCAACCACATGTCTCCCGTACAGACCTACTCTCTCACTGGTGCCATGAGCTAACTCAGAGGCAACCACATGTCTCCCGTACAGACCTACTCTTTCACTGGTGCCATGAGCTAAGTCAGAGGCAACCACATGTCTCCCGTACAGACCATCTCTCTCACTGGTGCCATGAGCTAACTCACAGGCAACCACATGTCTCCCGTACAGACCTACTCTCTCACTGGTGCCATGAGCTAACTCAGTGGCAATCACATGTCTCCCGTACAGACCTACTCACTCACTGGTGCCATGCGCTAACTCAGAGGCAACCACATGTCTCCCATACAGACCTACTCTCTCACTGGTGCCATGAGCTAACTTAGACGCAACCACATGTCTTCCGTACAGACCTACTCTCTCACTGGTGCCATGAGCTAACTCAGAGGCAACCACATGTCTCCCGTACAGACCTACTCTCTCACTGGTGCCATGAGCTAATTCAGAGGCAACCACATGTCTTCCGTACAGACCTACTCTCTCACTAGTGCCATGAGCTAACTCATAAGTAACCAAATGTCTCCCGTACAGACCTACTCTCTCACTGGTGCCATGAGCTAACTCAGAGGCAACCACATGTCTCCCATACAGACCTACTCTCTCACTGGTGCCATGAGCTAACTCAGAGGCAACCACATGTCTCCCGTACAGACCTACTCTCTCACTGGTGCCATGAGCTAACTCAGAGGCAACCACATGTCTCCCGTACAGACCTACTCTCTCACTGGTGCCATGAGCTAACTCAGAGGCAACCACATGTCCTCCGTACAGACCTACTCTCTCACTGGTGCCATGAGCTAACTCAGAGGCATCCACATGTCTCCCGTACAGACCTACTCACTCACTGGTGCCATGAGAGGCAACCACATGTCTCCCGTACAGACCTATGTACTCTCTCACTGGTGCCATGAGCTAACTCAGAGCCAACCACTTGTCTCCTGTACAGACCTACTCTCTCACTGGTACCATGAGCTAACTCAGAGGCAACCACATGTCTCCCGTAAGGCCTACTCTCTCACTGATGCCATGAGCTAACTCAGAGGCAACTACATGTCTCCCGTACAGACCTACACTCTCACTGGTGCCATGAGCTAACTCAGAGGCAACCACATGTCTCCCGTACAGACCTACTCTCTCACTGGTGCCATGAGCTAACTAAGAGGCAACCACATGTCTCCCGTACAGACCTACTCTCTCACTGGTGCCATGAGCTACCTCAGAGGCAACCACATGTCTCCCGTACAGACCTACTCTCTCATTGGTGCCATGAGCTAACTCAGAGGCAACCACATGTCTCCCGTACAGACCTACTCTCTCACTGGTGCCATGTGCTAACTCAGAAGCAACCACATGTCTCCCGTGCAGACCGATGTACTCTCTCACTGGTGCCATGAGCTAACTCAGAGGCAACCACCTGTCTCCCGTACAGACCTACTCTCTCACTGGTGCCATGATCTAACTAAGAGGCAACCACATGTCTCCCGTACAGACCTACTCTCTCACTGGTGCCATTAGCTAACTCAGAGACAATCACATGTCTCCTGTACAGACCTACTCTCTCACTGGTGCCATGAGCTAACTCAGAGGCAACCACATGTCTCCTGTACAGACCTACTCTCTCACTGGTGCCATGAGCTAACTCAGAGGCAACCACATGTCTCCTGTACAGACCTACTCTCTCACTGATGCCATGAGCTAACTCAGAGGCAACCACATGTCTCCCGTAAGGTCTACTCTCTCACTGGTGCAATGAGCTAACTCAGAGGCAACCACATGTCTCCCGCACAGACCTACTCTCTCACTGGTGCCATGAGCTAACTCAGAGGCAACCACATGTCTCCCGTACAGACCTACTCTCTCACTGGTGCGATGAGCTAACTCAGAGGCAACCACATGTCTCCCGTACAGACCTACTCTCTCACTGGTGCCATGAGCTAACTCAGAGGCAACCACATGTCTCCCGTACAGACCTATGTACTCTCTCACTGGTGCCATGAGCTAACTCAGAGGCAACCACATGTCTCCCGTACAGACCTACTCTCTCACTGGTGCCATGTGCTAACTCAGAGGCAACCACATGTCTCCCGTACAGACCTACTCTCTCACTGGTGCCATGAGCTAACTCAGAGGCAACCACATGTATCCCGTACAGACCTACTCTCTCACTAGTGCCATGAGCTAACTCAGAGGCAACCACATGTCTCCCGTACAGACCTACACTCTCAGTGGTGCCATGAGCTAACTCAGAGGCAACTACGTGTCTCCCATACAGACCTACTCTCTCACTGGTGCCATGAGCTAACTCAGAGGCAACCACATGTCTCCCGTACAGACCTACTCTCTCACTGTTGCCATGAGAGGCAACCACATGTCTCCCGTACAGACCTATGTACTCTCTCACTGGTGCCATGAGCTAACTCAGAGGCAACCACATGTCTCCTGTACAGACCTACTCTCTCACTGGTGCCATGAGCTAACTCAGAGGTAACCACATGTCTCCTGTACAGACCTACTCTCTCACTGGTACAATGATCTAACTCAGAGGCAACCACATGTCTCCCGTAAGGCCTACTCTCTCACTGGTGACATGAGCTAACTCAGAGGCAACCACATGTCACCCGTACAGACCTACTCTCTCACTGGTACCATGAGCTAACTCAGAGGCAACCACATGTCTCCCGTACAGACCTACTCTCTCACTGGTGCCATGAGCTAACGAAGAGGCAACCACATGTCTCCCGTACAGACCTACTCTCTCACTGGTGCCATGAGCTAAGTCAGAGGCAACAACATGTCTCCCGTACAGACCTACTCTCTCACTGGTGCCATGAGCTAACTCAGAGGCAACCACATGTCTCCCGTACAGACCTACTCTCTCACTGGTGCCATGCGCTAACTCAGAGGCAACCACATGTCTCCCGTACAGACCTACTCTCTCACTGGTGCCATGTGCTAACTCAGAGGCAACCACATGTCTCCCGTACAGACCTACTCTCTCACTGGTGCCATGAGCTAACTCAGAGGCAACCACATGTCTCCCGTACAGACCTACTCTCTCACTAGTGCCATGAGCTAACTCAGAGGCAACCACATGTCTCCCGTACAGACCTACTCTCTCACTGGTGCAATGAGCTAACTCAGAGGCAACCACATGTCTCCCGTACAGACCTACTCTCTCACTGGTGCCATGAGCTAACTCAGAGGCAACCACATGTCTCCCGTACAGACCTACTCTCTCACTGGTGCCATGATCTAACTCAGAGGCAACCACATGTCTCCCGTACAGACCTACTCTCTCACTGGTGCCATGAGCTAACCCAGAGGCAACCACTTGTCTCCCGTACAGACCTACTCTCTCACTGGCGCCATGAGCTAACTCAGAGGCAACCACGTGTCTCCCGTACAGACCTACTCTCTCACTGGTGCCATGAGCTAACTAAGAGGCAACCACATGTCTCCCGTTCAGACCAACTCTCTCACTGGTGCCATGAGCTAACTCAGAGACAATCACATGTCTCCTGTACAGACCTACTCTCTCACTGGTGCCATGAGCTAACTCAGAGGCAACCACATGTCTCCTGTACAGACCTACTCTCTCACTGGTGCCATGAGCTAACTCAGAGGCAACCACATGTCTCCTGTACAGACCTAATCTCTCACTGGTACCATGAGCTAACTCAGAGGCAACCACATGTCTCCCGTAAGGTCTACTCTCTCACTGGTGCCATGAGCTAACTCAGAGGCAACCATATGTCTCCCGCACAGACCTACTCTCTCACTGGTGCCATGAGTTAACTCAGAGGCAACCACATGTCTCCCGTACAGACCTACTCTCTCACTGGTGCCATGAGCTAACTCAGATGCAACCACATGTCTCCCGTACAGACCTACTCTCTCACTGGTGCCATGAGCTAACTCAGAGGCAACCACATGTCTCCCGTACAGACCTATGTACTCTCTCACTGGTGCTATGAGCTAACTTATATGCAACCACATGTCTCCCGTACAGACCTACTCTCTCACTGGTGCCACATGCTAACTCAGAGGCAACCACATGTCTCCCGTACAGACCTACTCTCTCACTGGTGCCATGAGCTAACTCAGAGGCAACCACATGTCTCCCATACAGACCTACTCTCTCACTAGTGCCATGAGCTAACTCAGAGTCAACCACATGTCTCCCGTACAGACCTACTCTCTCACTGGTGCCATGAGCTAACTCAGAGGCAACAACATGTCTCCTGTACAGACCAACTTTCTCACTGGTGCCATGAGCTAACTAAGAGGCAACCACATGTCTCCCGTACAGACCTACTCTCTCACTGGTGCCATTAACTAACTCAGAGACAATCACATGTCTCCTGTAGAGACCTACTCTATCACTGGTGCCATGAGCTAACTCAGAGGCAACCACATGTCTTCTGTACAGACCAACTCTCTCACTGGTGCCATGAGCGAACTCAGAGGCAACCACATGTCTCCTGTACAGACCTACTCTCTCACTGATAACATGAGCTAACTCAGAGGCAACCACATGTCTCCCGTACAGACCTACTCTCTCACTGGTGCCATGAGCTAACTCAGAGGCAACCACATGTCTCCCGTACAGACCTACACTATCACTGGTGCCATAAGCTAACTCAGAGGCAACCAAATGTCTCCTGTACAGACCTACTCTCTCAATGGTGCCATGAGCTAAGTCAGAGGCAACCACATGTCTCCCGTACAGACCTACTCTCTCACTGGTGCCATTAGCTAACTCAGAGGCAACCACATGTCTCCCGTACAGACCTACTCTCTCACTGGTGCCATGAGCTAACTCAGAGGCAACCACATGTCTCCCGTACAGACCTACTCACTCACTGGTGCCATGCTCTAACTCAGAGTCAACCACATGTCTCCCGTACATACCTACTCTCTCACTGGTGCCATGAGCTAACTCAGAGGCAATCACATGTCTCCCGTACAGACCTACTCTCTCACTGGTGCCATGAGCTAACTCAGAGGCAACCACATGTCTCCCGTACAGACCTACTCTCACACTGGTGCCATGAGCTAACTCAGAGGCAACCACATGTCTCCCGTACAGACCTACTCTCTCACTGGTGCCATGAGCTAACTCAGAGGCAACCACATGTCTCCCGTACAGACCTACTTTCTCACTGGTGCCATGAGCTAACTCAGAGGCAACCACATGTCTCCCGTACAGACCTACTCTCTCACTGGTGCCATGAGCTAACTCAGAGGCAACCACATGTCTCCCGTACAGATCTACTCTCTCACTGGTGCCATGAGCTAACTCAGAGGCAACCACATGTCTCTCGTACAGATCTACTCTCTCACTGGTGCCATGATCTAACTCAGAGGCAACCACATGTCTCTCGTACAGACCTACTCTCTCACTGGTGCCATTAACTAACTCAGAGGCAACCACATGCCTCCCATACAGACCTACTCTCCCACTGGTGCCATAAGCTAACTCAGAGGCAACCACATGTCTCCCGCACAGACCTACTCTCCCACTGGTGCCATGAGCTAACTCAGAGGCAACCACATGTCTCCCGTACAGACCTACTCTCCCACTGGTGCCATGAGCTAAATCAGAGGCAACCACATGTCTCCCGTACATACCTACTCTCTCACTGGTGCCATGAGCTACTCAGAGGCAACCACATGTCTCCTGTACAGACCTACTCTCTCACTGGTGCGATGAGCAAATTCAGAGGCAACCACATGTCTCCTGTACAGACCTGTACTCTCTCACTGATACCATGAGCTAACTCAGAGGCAACCACATGTCTCCTGTACAGACCTACTCACTGGTGCCATGAGCTAACTCAGAGGCAACTACGTGTCTCCCATACAGACCTACTCTCTCACTGGTGCCATGAGCTAACTCAGAGGCAACTACATGTCTCGCGTACAGACCTACTCTCTCACTGGTGCCATGAGCTAACTCAGAGGAAACCACATGTCTCCCGTACAGACCTACTCTCTCACTGGTGCCATGAGCTAACTCAGAGGCAACCACATGTCTCCCGTACAGACCTACTCTCTCACTGGTGCCATGAGCTAACTCAGAGGCAACCACATGTCTCCCGTACAGACCTGCTCTCTCACTGGTACCATGAGCTAACTCAGAGGCAACCACATGTCTCCCGTACAGACCTACTCTCTCACTGGTGCCATGAGCTAATTCAGAGGCAACCACATGTCTCCCGTACAGACCTACTCTCTCACAGGTGCCATGAGCTAACTCAGAGGCAACCACATGTCTCCCGTACAGACCTACTCTCTCACTGGTGCCATGAGCTAACTCAGAGGCAACCACATGTCTCCCGTACAGACCTACTCTCTCACTGGTGCCATGAGCTAACTCAGATGCAACCACATGTCTCCCATACAGACCTACTCTCTCACTGGTGCCATGATCTAACTCAGAGGCAACCACATGTCTCCCGTACAGACCTACTCTCTCACTGGTGCCATGAGCTAACTCAGAGGCAACCACATGTCTCCTGTACAGACCTACTCTCTCACTGATGCCATGAGCTAACTCAGAGGCAACCACATGTCTCCCGTAAGGTCTACTCTCTCACTGGTGCAATGAGCTAACTCAGAGGCAACCACATGTCTCCCGCACAGACCTACTCTCTCACTGGTGCCATGAGCTAACTCAGAGGCAACCACATGTCTCCCGTACAGACCTACTCTCTCACTGGTGCGATGAGCTAACTCAGAGGCAACCACATGTCTCCCGTACAGACCTACTCTCTCACTGGTGCCATGAGCTAACTCAGAGGCAACCACATGTCTCCCGTACAGACCTATGTACTCTCTCACTGGTGCCATGAGCTAACTCAGAGGCAACCACATGTCTCCCGTACAGACCTACTCTCTCACTGGTGCCATGTGCTAACTCAGAGGCAACCACATGTCTCCCGTACAGACCTACTCTCTCACTGGTGCCATGAGCTAACTCAGAGGCAACCACATGTATCCCGTACAGACCTACTCTCTCACTAGTGCCATGAGCTAACTCAGAGGCAACCACATGTCTCCCGTACAGACCTACACTCTCAGTGGTGCCATGAGCTAACTCAGAGGCAACTACGTGTCTCCCATACAGACCTACTCTCTCACTGGTGCCATGAGCTAACTCAGAGGCAACCACATGTCTCCCGTACAGACCTACTCTCTCACTGTTGCCATGAGAGGCAACCACATGTCTCCCGTACAGACCTATGTACTCTCTCACTGGTGCCATGAGCTAACTCAGAGGCAACCACATGTCTCCTGTACAGACCTACTCTCTCACTGGTGCCATGAGCTAACTCAGAGGTAACCACATGTCTCCTGTACAGACCTACTCTCTCACTGGTACAATGATCTAACTCAGAGGCAACCACATGTCTCCCGTAAGGCCTACTCTCTCACTGGTGACATGAGCTAACTCAGAGGCAACCACATGTCACCCGTACAGACCTACTCTCTCACTGGTGCCATGAGCTAACTCAGAGGCAACCACATGTCTCCCGTACAGACCTACTCTCTCACTGGTGCCATGAGCTAACGAAGAGGCAACCACATGTCTCCCGTACAGACCTACTCTCTCACTGGTGCCATGAGCTAAGTCAGAGGCAACAACATGTCTCCCGTACAGACCTACTCTCTCACTGGTGCCATGAGCTAACTCAGAGGCAACCACATGTCTCCCGTACAGACCTACTCTCTCACTGGTGCCATGCGCTAACTCAGAGGCAACCACATGTCTCCCGTACAGACCTACTCTCTCACTGGTGCCATGTGCTAACTCAGAGGCAACCACATGTCTCCCGTACAGACCTACTCTCTCACTGGTGCCATGAGCTAACTCAGAGGCAACCACATGTCTCCCGTACAGACCTACTCTCTCACTAGTGCCATGAGCTAACTCAGAGGCAACCACATGTCTCCCGTACAGACCTACTCTCTCACTGGTGCAATGAGCTAACTCAGAGGCAACCACATGTCTCCCGTACAGACCTACTCTCTCACTGGTGCCATGAGCTAACTCAGAGGCAACCACATGTCTCCCGTACAGACCTACTCTCTCACTGGTGCCATGATCTAACTCAGAGGCAACCACATGTCTCCCGTACAGACCTACTCTCTCACTGGTGCCATGAGCTAACCCAGAGGCAACCACTTGTCTCCCGTACAGACCTACTCTCTCACTGGCGCCATGAGCTAACTCAGAGGCAACCACGTGTCTCCCGTACAGACCTACTCTCTCACTGGTGCCATGAGCTAACTAAGAGGCAACCACATGTCTCCCGTTCAGACCAACTCTCTCACTGGTGCCATGAGCTAACTCAGAGACAATCACATGTCTCCTGTACAGACCTACTCTCTCTCTGGTGCCATGAGCTAACTCAGAGGCAACCACATGTCTCCTGTACAGACCTACTCTCTCACTGGTGCCATGAGCTAACTCAGAGGCAACCACATGTCTCCTGTACAGACCTAATCTCTCACTGGTACCATGAGCTAACTCAGAGGCAACCACATGTCTCCCGTAAGGTCTACTCTCTCACTGGTGCCATGAGCTAACTCAGAGGCAACCATATGTCTCCCGCACAGACCTACTCTCTCACTGGTGCCATGAGTTAACTCAGAGGCAACCACATGTCTCCCGTACAGACCTACTCTCTCACTGGTGCCATGAGCTAACTCAGATGCAACCACATGTCTCCCGTACAGACCTACTCTCTCACTGGTGCCATGAGCTAACTCAGAGGCAACCACATGTCTCCCGTACAGACCTATGTACTCTCTCACTGGTGCTATGAGCTAACTTATATGCAACCACATGTCTCCCGTACAGACCTACTCTCTCACTGGTGCCACATGCTAACTCAGAGGCAACCACATGTCTCCCGTACAGACCTACTCTCTCACTGGTGCCATGAGCTAACTCAGAGGCAACCACATGTCTCCCATACAGACCTACTCTCTCACTAGTGCCATGAGCTAACTCAGAGTCAACCACATGTCTCCCGTACAGACCTACTCTCTCACTGGTGCCATGAGCTAACTCAGAGGCAACAACATGTCTCCTGTACAGACCAACTTTCTCACTGGTGCCATGAGCTAACTAAGAGGCAACCACATGTCTCCCGTACAGACCTACTCTCTCACTGGTGCCATTAACTAACTCAGAGACAATCACATGTCTCCTGTAGAGACCTACTCTATCACTGGTGCCATGAGCTAACTCAGAGGCAACCACATGTCTTCTGTACAGACCAACTCTCTCACTGGTGCCATGAGCGAACTCAGAGGCAACCACATGTCTCCTGTACAGACCTACTCTCTCACTGATAACATGAGCTAACTCAGAGGCAACCACATGTCTCCCGTACAGACCTACTCTCTCACTGGTGCCATGAGCTAACTCAGAGGCAACCACATGTCTCCCGTACAGACCTACACTATCACTGGTGCCATAAGCTAACTCAGAGGCAACCAAATGTCTCCTGTACAGACCTACTCTCTCAATGGTGCCATGAGCTAAGTCAGAGGCAACCACATGTCTCCCGTACAGACCTACTCTCTCACTGGTGCCATTAGCTAACTCAGAGGCAACCACATGTCTCCCGTACAGACCTACTCTCTCACTGGTGCCATGAGCTAACTCAGAGGCAACCACATGTCTCCCGTACAGACCTACTCACTCACTGGTGCCATGCTCTAACTCAGAGTCAACCACATGTCTCCCGTACATACCTACTCTCTCACTGGTGCCATGAGCTAACTCAGAGGCAATCACATGTCTCCCGTACAGACCTACTCTCTCACTGGTGCCATGAGCTAACTCAGAGGCAACCACATGTCTCCCGTACAGACCTACTCTCACACTGGTGCCATGAGCTAACTCAGAGGCAACCACATGTCTCCCGTACAGACCTACTCTCTCACTGGTGCCATGAGCTAACTCAGAGGCAACCACATGTCTCCCGTACAGACCTACTTTCTCACTGGTGCCATGAGCTAACTCAGAGGCAACCACATGTCTCCCGTACAGACCTACTCTCTCACTGGTGCCATGAGCTAACTCAGAGGCAACCACATGTCTCCCGTACAGATCTACTCTCTCACTGGTGCCATGAGCTAACTCAGAGGCAACCACATGTCTCTCGTACAGATCTACTCTCTCACTGGTGCCATGATCTAACTCAGAGGCAACCACATGTCTCTCGTACAGACCTACTCTCTCACTGGTGCCATTAACTAACTCAGAGGCAACCACATGCCTCCCATACAGACCTACTCTCCCACTGGTGCCATAAGCTAACTCAGAGGCAACCACATGTCTCCCGCACAGACCTACTCTCCCACTGGTGCCATGAGCTAACTCAGAGGCAACCACATGTCTCCCGTACAGACCTACTCTCCCACTGGTGCCATGAGCTAAATCAGAGGCAACCACATGTCTCCCGTACATACCTACTCTCTCACTGGTGCCATGAGCTACTCAGAGGCAACCACATGTCTCCTGTACAGACCTACTCTCTCACTGGTGCGATGAGCAAATTCAGAGGCAACCACATGTCTCCTGTACAGACCTGTACTCTCTCACTGATACCATGAGCTAACTCAGAGGCAACCACATGTCTCCTGTACAGACCTACTCACTGGTGCCATGAGCTAACTCAGAGGCAACTACGTGTCTCCCATACAGACCTACTCTCTCACTGGTGCCATGAGCTAACTCAGAGGCAACTACATGTCTCGCGTACAGACCTACTCTCTCACTGGTGCCATGAGCTAACTCAGAGGAAACCACATGTCTCCCGTACAGACCTACTCTCTCACTGGTGCCATGAGCTAACTCAGAGGCAACCACATGTCTCCCGTACAGACCTACTCTCTCACTGGTGCCATGAGCTAACTCAGAGGCAACCACATGTCTCCCGTACAGACCTGCTCTCTCACTGGTACCATGAGCTAACTCAGAGGCAACCACATGTCTCCCGTACAGACCTACTCTCTCACTGGTGCCATGAGCTAATTCAGAGGCAACCACATGTCTCCCGTACAGACCTACTCTCTCACAGGTGCCATGAGCTAACTTAGAGGCAACCACATGTCTCCCGTACAGACCTACTCTCTCACTGGTGCCATGAGCTAACTCAGAGGCAACCACATGTCTCCCGTACAGACCTACTCTCTCACTGGTGCCATGAGCTAACTCAGATGCAACCACATGTCTCCCATACAGACCTACTCTCTCACTGGTGCCATGATCTAACTCAGAGGCAACCACATGTCTCCCGCACAGACCTACTCTCCCACTGTTGCCATGAGCTAACTCAGAGGCAACCACATGTCTCCCGTACAGACCTACTCTCCCATTGGTGCCATGAGCTAACTTAGAGACAACCACATGTCTCCCGTTCAGACCTACTCTCTCACTGGTGCCATGAGCTAACTCAGAGGCAATCACATGTCTTCCGTACAGACCTACTCTCTCAGTGGTGCCATGAGCTAACTCGGAGGCAACGACATGTCTCCCGTACAGACCTACTCTCTCACTGGTGCCATGAGCTAACTCAGAGGCAACCACATGTCTCCTGTACAGATTTACTCTCTCACTGGTGCCATGAGCAAATTCAGAGGTAACCACATGTCTCCTGTACTGACCTGTACTCTCTCACTGATACCATGAGCTAACTCAGAGGCAACCACATGTCTCCCGTACAGACCTACTCACTGGTGCCATGAGCTAACTCAGAGGCAACTACGTGTCTCCCATACAGACCTACTCTCTCACTGGTGCCATGAGCTAACTCAGAGGCAACCACATGTCTCCCGTACAGACCTACTCTCTCACTGGTGCCATGAGAGGCAACCACATGTCTCCCGTAGAGACCTATGTACTCTCTCACTGGTGCCATGAGCTAACTCAGAGGCAACCACATGTCTCCTGTACAGACCTACTCTCTCACTGGTACCATGAGCTAACTCGGAGGCAACCACATGTCTCCCGTAAGGCCTACTCTCTCACTGGTGCCATGAGCTAACTCAGAGGCAACCACATGTCTCCCGTACTGACCTACTCTCTCACTGGTGCCATGAGCTAACTCAGAGGCAACCACATGTCTCCCATACAGACCTACTCTCTCACTGGTGCCATGAGCTAACTAAGAGGCAACTACATGTCTCCCATACAGACCTACTCTCTCACTGGTGCCATGAGCTACCTCAGAGGCAACCACATGTCTCCCGTACAGACCTTCTCTCTCACTGGTGCCATGAGCTAACTCAGAGGTAACCACATGTCTCCTGTACAGACTTACTCTCTCACTGGTGCCATGCGCTAACTCAGAGGCAACCACATGTCTCCCGTACAGACCTATGTACTCTTTCACTGGTGCCATGAGCTAACTCAGAGGCAACCACATGTCTCCCGTACAGACCTACTCTCTCACTGGTGCCATGTGCTAACTCAGAGGCAACCACATGTCTCCCGTACAGACCTACTCTCTCACTGGTGCCATGAGCTAATTCAGAGGCGACCACATGTCTCCCGTACAGACCTACTCTCTCACTATTGCCATGAGCTAACTCAGAGGCAACCACATGTCTCCCGTACAGACCTACTCTCTCACTGGTGCCATGAGCTAACTCAGAGGCAACCACATGTCTCCCGTACAGACCTACTCTTTCACTGGTGCCATGAGCTAACTCAGAGGCAACCACATGTCTCCCGTACAGACCTACTCTCTTACTGGTGCCATGAGCTAACTCAGAGGCAACCACATGTCTCCCGTACAGACCTACTCTCTCACTGGTGCCATGAGCTAACTCAGAGGCAACCACATGTCTCCTGTACAGACCTACTCTCTCACTGGTGCCATGATCTAACTCAGAGGCAACCACATGTCTCCCGTACAGACCTACTCTCTCACTGGTGCCATGAGCTAACTCAGAGGCAACCACATGCCTCCCGTACAGACCTACTCTCCCACTGGTAACATAAGCTAACTCAGAGGCAACCACATGTCTCCCGCACAGACCTACTCTCCCACTGTTGCCATGAGCTAACTCAGAGGCAACCACATGTCTCCCGTACAGACCTACTCTCCCACTGGTGCCATGAGCTAACTTAGAGACAACCACATGTCTCCCGTTCAGACCTACTCTCTCACTGGTGCCATGAGCTAACTCAGAGGCAACCACATGTCTCCCGTACAGACCTACTCTCTCAGTGGGTCCATGAGCTAACTCGGAGGCAACCACATGTCTCCCGTACAGACCTACTCTCTCACTGGTGACATGAGCTAACTCAGAGGCAACCACATGTCTCCTGTACAGATTTACTCTCTCACTGGTGCCATGAGCAAATTCAGAGGTAACCACATGTCTCCTGTACAGACCTGTACTCTCTCACTGATATCATGAGCTAACTCAGAGGCAACCACATGTCTCCCCTACAGACCTACTCACTGGTGCCATGAGCTAACTCAGAGGCAACTACGTGTCTCCCATACAGACCTACTCTCTCACTGGTGCCATGAGCTAACTCAGAGGCAACCACATGTCTCCCGTACAGACCTACTCTCTCACTGGTGCCATGAGAGGCAACCACATGTCTCCCGTACAGACCTATGTACTCTCTCACTGGTGCCATGAGCTAACTCAGAGGCAACCACATGTCTCCTGTACAGACCTACTCTCTCACTGGTACCATGAGCTAAGTCAGAGGCAACCACATGTCTCCCGTAAGGCCTACTCTCTCACTGGTGCCATGAGCTAACTCAGAGGCAACCACATGTCTCCCGTACTGACCTACTCTCTCATTGGTGCCATGAGCTAACTCAGAGGCAACCACATGTCTCCCGTACAGACCTACTCTCTCACTGGTGCCATGAGCTAACTAAGAGGCAACCACATGTCTCCCATACAGACCTACTCTCTCACTGGTGCCATGCGCTAACTCAGAGGCAACCACATGTCTCCCGTACAGACCTATGTACTCTCTCACTGGTGCCATGAGCTAACTCAGAGGCAACCACATGTCTCCAGTACAGACCTACACTCTCACTGGTGCCATGTGCTAACTCAGAGGCAACCACATGTCTCCCGTACAGACCTACTCTCTCACTGGTGCCATGAGCTAATTCAGAGGCAATCACATGTCTCCCGTACAGACCTACTCTCTCACTATTGCCATGAGCTAACTCAGAGGCAACCACATGTCTCCCGTACAGACCTACTCTCTCACTGGTGCCATGAGCTAACTCAGAGGCAACCACATGTCTCCCGTACAGACCTACTCTCTCAATGTTGCCATGAGCTAACTCAGAGGCAACTAGATGTCTCCCGTACACACCTACTCTCTCACTGGTGCCATGATCTAACTCAGAGGCAACCACATGTCTCCCGTACAGACCTACTCTCTCACTGGTGCCATGAGCTAACTCAGAGGCAACCACATGTCTCCCGTACAGACCTACTCTCTCACTGGCGCCATGAGCTAACTCAGAGGCAACCACATGTCTCCCGTACAGACCTACTCTCTCACTGGTGCCATGAGCTAACTAAGAGGCAACCACATGTCTCCCGTACAGACCTACTCTCTCACTGGTGCCATTAGCTAACTCAGAGACAATCACATGTCCCCTGTACAGACCTACTCTCTCACTGGTGCCATGAGCTAACTCAGAGGCAACCACATGTCTCCTGTACAGACCTACTCTCTCACTGGTGCCATGAGCTAACTCAGAGGCAACCACATGTCTCCCGTAAGGTCTACTCTCTCACTGGTGCCATGAGCTAACTTAGAGGCAACCACATGTCTCCTGTACAGACCTACTCTCTCACTGGTGCCATGAGCTAACTCAGAGGCAACCACATGTCTCCCGTACAGACCTACTCTCTCACTGGTGCCATGAGCTAACTCAGAGGCAACCACATGTCTCCCGTACAGACCTATGTACTCTTTCACTGGTGCCATGAGCTAACTCAGAGGCAACCACATGTCTCCCGTACAGACCTACTCTCTCACTGGTGCCATGTGCTAACTCAGAGGCAACCACATGTCTCCCGTACAGACCTACTCTCTCACTGGTGCCATGAGCTAATTCAGAGGCGACCACATGTCTCCCGTACAGACCTACTCTCTCACTATTGCCATGAGCTAACTCAGAGGCAACCACATGTCTCCCGTACAGACCTACTCTCTCACTGGTGCCATGAGCTAACTCAGAGGCAACCACATGTCTCCCGTACAGACCTACTCTTTCACTGGTGCCATGAGCTAACTCAGAGGCAACCACATGTCTCCCGTACAGACCTACTCTCTTACTGGTGCCATGAGCTAACTCAGAGGCAACCACATGTCTCCCGTACAGACCTACTCTCTCACTGGTGCCATGAGCTAACTCAGAGGCAACCACATGTCTCCTGTACAGACCTACTCTCTCACTGGTGCCATGATCTAACTCAGAGGCAACCACATGTCTCCCGTACAGACCTACTCTCTCACTGGTGCCATGAGCTAACTCAGAGGCAACCACATGCCTCCCGTACAGACCTACTCTCCCACTGGTAACATAAGCTAACTCAGAGGCAACCACATGTCTCCCGCACAGACCTACTCTCCCACTGTTGCCATGAGCTAACTCAGAGGCAACCACATGTCTCCCGTACAGACCTACTCTCCCACTGGTGCCATGAGCTAACTTAGAGACAACCACATGTCTCCCGTTCAGACCTACTCTCTCACTGGTGCCATGAGCTAACTCAGAGGCAACCACATGTCTCCCGTACAGACCTACTCTCTCAGTGGGTCCATGAGCTAACTCGGAGGCAACCACATGTCTCCCGTACAGACCTACTCTCTCACTGGTGACATGAGCTAACTCAGAGGCAACCACATGTCTCCTGTACAGATTTACTCTCTCACTGGTGCCATGAGCAAATTCAGAGGTAACCACATGTCTCCTGTACAGACCTGTACTCTCTCACTGATATCATGAGCTAACTCAGAGGCAACCACATGTCTCCCCTACAGACCTACTCACTGGTGCCATGAGCTAACTCAGAGGCAACTACGTGTCTCCCATACAGACCTACTCTCTCACTGGTGCCATGAGCTAACTCAGAGGCAACCACATGTCTCCCGTACAGACCTACTCTCTCACTGGTGCCATGAGAGGCAACCACATGTCTCCCGTACAGACCTATGTACTCTCTCACTGGTGCCATGAGCTAACTCAGAGGCAACCACATGTCTCCTGTACAGACCTACTCTCTCACTGGTACCATGAGCTAAGTCAGAGGCAACCACATGTCTCCCGTAAGGCCTACTCTCTCACTGGTGCCATGAGCTAACTCAGAGGCAACCACATGTCTCCCGTACTGACCTACTCTCTCATTGGTGCCATGAGCTAACTCAGAGGCAACCACATGTCTCCCGTACAGACCTACTCTCTCACTGGTGCCATGAGCTAACTAAGAGGCAACCACATGTCTCCCATACAGACCTACTCTCTCACTGGTGCCATGCGCTAACTCAGAGGCAACCACATGTCTCCCGTACAGACCTATGTACTCTCTCACTGGTGCCATGAGCTAACTCAGAGGCAACCACATGTCTCCAGTACAGACCTACACTCTCACTGGTGCCATGTGCTAACTCAGAGGCAACCACATGTCTCCCGTACAGACCTACTCTCTCACTGGTGCCATGAGCTAATTCAGAGGCAATCACATGTCTCCCGTACAGACCTACTCTCTCACTATTGCCATGAGCTAACTCAGAGGCAACCACATGTCTCCCGTACAGACCTACTCTCTCACTGGTGCCATGAGCTAACTCAGAGGCAACCACATGTCTCCCGTACAGACCTACTCTCTCAATGTTGCCATGAGCTAACTCAGAGGCAACTAGATGTCTCCCGTACACACCTACTCTCTCACTGGTGCCATGATCTAACTCAGAGGCAACCACATGTCTCCCGTACAGACCTACTCTCTCACTGGTGCCATGAGCTAACTCAGAGGCAACCACATGTCTCCCGTACAGACCTACTCTCTCACTGGCGCCATGAGCTAACTCAGAGGCAACCACATGTCTCCCGTACAGACCTACTCTCTCACTGGTGCCATGAGCTAACTAAGAGGCAACCACATGTCTCCCGTACAGACCTACTCTCTCACTGGTGCCATTAGCTAACTCAGAGACAATCACATGTCCCCTGTACAGACCTACTCTCTCACTGGTGCCATGAGCTAACTCAGAGGCAACCACATGTCTCCTGTACAGACCTACTCTCTCACTGGTGCCATGAGCTAACTCAGAGGCAACCACATGTCTCCCGTAAGGTCTACTCTCTCACTGGTGCCATGAGCTAACTTAGAGGCAACCACATGTCTCCTGTACAGACCTACTCTCTCACTGGTGCCATGAGCTAACTCAGAGGCAACCACATGTCTCCCGTACAGACCTACTCTCTCACTGGTGCCATGAGCTAACTCAGAGGCAACCACATATCTCCCGTACAGACCTACTCACTGGTGCCATGAGCTAACTCAGAGGCAAATATGTGTCTCCCATACAGACCTACTCTCTCACTGGTGCCATGAGCTAACTCAGAGGCAACCACATGTCTCCCGTACAGACCTACTCTCTCACTGGTGCCATGAGAGGCAACCACATGTCTCCCATACAGACCTATGTACTCTCTCACTGGTGCCATGAGCTAACTCAGAGGCAACCACATAGTCTCCTGTACAGACCTACTCTCTCACTGGTGCCATGAGCTAACTCAGAGGCAACCACATGTCTACTGTACAGACCTACTCTCTCACTGGTACCATGAGCTAACTCAGAGGCTACCACATGTCTCCCGTATGGCCTACTCTCTCACTGGTGCCATGAGCTAACTCAGAGGCAACCACATGTCTCCCATACAGACCTACTCTCTCACTGATCCCATGATCTAACTCAGAGGCAACCATATGTCTCCCGTACAGACCTTCTCTCTCACTGGTGCCATGAGCTAACTCAGAGGCAACTACATGTCTCCAGTACAGACCTACTCTCTCACTGGCGCCATGAGCTAACTCAGAGGCAACCACATGTCTCCCGTACAGACCTACTTTCTCACTGGTGCCATGAGCTAACTAAGAGGCAACCACATGTCTCCCGTACAGACCTACTCTCTCACTGGTGCCATTAGCTAACTCAGAGACAATCACATGTCTCCTGTACAGACCTACTCTCTCACTGGTGCCATGAGCTAACTCAGAGGCAACCACATGTCTCCTGTACAGACCAACTCTCTCACTGGTGCCATGACCTAACTCAGAGGCAACCACATGTCTCCTGTACAGACCTACTCTCTCACTGATACCATGAGCTAACTCAGAGGCAACCACATGTCTCCCGTACAGACCTACTCTCTCACTGGTGCCATGAGCTAACTCAGAAGCAACCACATGTCTCCCGTACAGACCTACTCTCTCACTGGTGCCATGAGCTAACTCAGAGGCAACCACATGTCTCCCGTACAGACCTACTCTCTCACTGGTGCCATGAGCTAACTCAGAGGCAACTATGTGTCTCCCATACAGACCTACTCTCTCACTGGTGCCATGAGCTAACTCAGAGGCAACCACATGTCTCCTGTACAGACCTACTCTCTCAGTGGTGCAATGAGCTAACTCGGAGGCAACCACATGTCTCCCGTACAGACCTACTCTCTCACTGGTGCCATGAGCTAACTCAGAGGCAACCACATGTCTCCTGTACAGATTTACTCTCTCACTGGTGCCATGAGCAAATTCAGAGGTAACCACATGTCTCCTGTACAGACCTGTACTCTCTCACTGATACCATGAGCTAACTCAGAGGCAACCACATGTCTCCCCTACAGACCTACTCACTGGTGCCATGAGCTAACTCAGTGGCAACTACGTGTCTCCCATACAGACCTACTCTCTCACTGGTGCCATGAGCTAACTCAGAGGCAACCACATGTCTCCCGTACAGACCTACTCTCTCACTGGTGCCATGAGAGGCAACCACATGTCTCCCGTACAGACCTATGTACTCTCTCACTGGTGCCATGAGCTAACTCAGAGGCAACCACATGTCTCCTGTACAGACCTACTCTCTCACTGGTGCCATGCGCTAACTCAGAGGCAACCACATGTCACCCGTACAGACCTATGTACTCTCTCACTGGTGCCATGAGCTAACTCAGAGGCAACCACATGTCTCCAGTACAGACCTACTCTCTCACTGGTGCCATGTGCTAACTCAGAGGCAACCACATGTCTCCCGTACAGACCTACTCTCTCACTGGTGCCATGAGCTAATTCAGAGGCAACCACATGTCTCCCGTACAGACCTACTCTCTCACTATTGCCATGAGCTAACTCAGAGGCAACCACATGTCTCCCGTACAGACCTACTCTCTCACTGGTGCCATGAGCTAACTCAGAGGCAACCACATGTCTCCCGTACAGACCTACTCACTCACTGTTGCCATGAGCTAACTCAGAGGCAACTACATGTCTCCTGTACACACCTACTCTCTCACTGGTGCCATGATCTAACTCAGAGGCAACCACATGTCTCCCGTACAGACCTACTCTCTCACTGGTGCCATGAGCTAATTCAGAGGCAACCACATGTCTCCCGTACAGACCTACTCTCTCACTGGCGCCATGAGCTAACTCAGAGGCAACCACATGTCTCCCGTACAGACCTACTCTCTCACTGGTGCCATGAGCTAACTAAGAGGCAACCACATGTCTCCCGTACAGACCTACTCTCTCACTGGTGCCATTAGCTAACTCAGAGACAATCACATGTCCCCTGTACAGACCTACTCTCTCACTGGTGCCATGAGCTAACTCAGAGGCAACCACATGTCTCCTGTACAGACCTACTCTCTCACTGGTGCCATGAGCTAACTCAGAGGCAACCACATGTCTCCTGTACAGACCTACTCTCTCACTGGTGCCATGTGCTAACTCAGAGGCAACCACATGTCTCCCGTAAGGTCTACTCTCTCACTGGTGCCATGAGCTAACTCAGAGGCAACCACATGTCTCCCGTACAGACCTACTCTCTCACTGGTGCCATGAGCTAACTCAGAGGCAACCACATGTCTCCCGTACAGACCTACTCTCTCACTGGTGCCATGAGCTAACTCAGAGGCAACCACATATCTCCCATACAGACCTACTCACTGGTGCCATGAGCTAACTCAGAGGCAACTATGTGTCTCCCATACAGACCTACTCTCTCACTGGTGCCATGAGCTAACTCAGAGGCAACCACATGTCTCCCGTACAGACCTACTCTCTCACTGGTGCCATGAGAGGCAACCACATGTCTCCCGTACAGACCTATGTACTCTCTCACTGGTACCATGAGCTAACTCAGAGGCAACCACATAGTCTCCTGTACAGACCTACTCTCTCACTGGTGCCATGAGCTAACTCAGAGGCAACCACATGTCTCCTGTACAGACCTACTCTCTCACTGGTACCATGAGCTAACTCAGAGGCTACCATATGTCTCCCGTATGGCCTACTCTCTCACTGGTGCCATGAGCTAACGCAGAGGCAACCACATGTCTCCCATACAGACCTACTCTCTCACTGGTGCCATGATCTAACTCAGAGGCAACCATATGTCTCCCGTACAGACCTTCTCTCTCACTGGTGCCATGAGCTAACTCAGAGGCAACTACATGTCTCCAGTACAGACCTACTCTCTCACTGGCGCCATGAGCTAACTCAGAGGCAACCACATGTCTCCCGTACAGACCTACTTTCTCACTGGTGCCATGAGCTAACTAAGAGGCAACCACATGTCTCCCGTACAGACCTACTCTCTCACTGGTGCCATTAGCTAACTCAGAAACAATCACATGTCTCCTGTACAGACCTACTCTCTCACTGGTGCCATGAGCTAACTCAGAGGCAACCACATGTCTCCTGTACAGACCAACTCACTCACTGGTGCCATGAGCTAACTCAGAGGCAACCACATGTCTCCTGTACAGACCTACTCTCTCACTGATACCATGAGCTAACTCAGAGGCAACCACATGTCTCCCGTACAGACCTACTCTCTCACTGGTGCTATGAGCTAACTCAGAGGCAACCACATGTCTCCCGTACAGACCTACTCTCTCACTGGTGCCATGAGCTAACTCAGAGGCAACCACATGTCTCCCGTACAGACCTACTCTCTCACTGGTGCCATGAGCTAAGTCAGAGGCAACCACATGTCTCCCGTACAGACCTACTCTCTCACTGGTGCCATGAGCTAACTCAGAGGCAACCACATGTCTCCCGTACAGACCTACTCACTCACTGGTGCCATGCGCTAACTCAGAGGCAACCACATGTCTCCCGTACAAACCTACTCTCTCACTGGTGCCATGAGCTAACTCATAGGCAACCACATGTCTCCCGTACAGACCTACTCTCTCACTGGTGCCATCAGCTAACTCAGAGGCAACCACATGTCTCCCGTACAGACATACTCTCTCACTGGTGCCACGAGCTAACTCAGAGGCAACCACATGTCTCCCGTACAGACCTACTCTCACACTGGTGCCATGAGCTAACTCAGAGGCACCCACATGTCTCCCGTACAGACCTACTCTCTCACTGGTGCCATGAGCTAACTCAGAGGCAACCACATGTCTCCCGTACAGACCTACTCTCTCACTGGTGCCATGATCTAACTCAGAGGCAACCACATGTCTCCCGTACAGACCTACTCTCTCACTGGTGCCATGAGCTAACTCAGAGGCAACCACATGCCTCCCGCACAGACCTACATTCCCACTGGTGCCATAAGCTAACTCAGAGGCAACCACATGTCTCCTGCAGAGACCTACTCTCCCACTGGTGCCATGAGCTAACTCAGAGGCAACCACATGTCTCCCGTACAGACCTACTCTCTCACTGGTGCCATTAGCTAACTCAGAGACAATCACATGTCCCCTGTACAGACCTACTCTCTCACTGGTGCCATGAGCTAACTCAGAGGCAACCACATGTCTCCTGTACAGACCTACTCTCTCACTGGTGCCATGAGCTAACTCAGAGGCAACCACATGTCTCCTGTACAGACCTACTCTCTCACTGGTGCCATGTGCTAACTCAGAGGCAACCACATGTCTCCCGTAAGGTCTACTCTCTCACTGGTGCCATGAGCTAACTCAGAGGCAACCACATGTCTCCCGTACAGACCTACTCTCTCACTGGTGCCATGAGCTAACTCAGAGGCAACCACATGTCTCCCGTACAGACCTACTCTCTCACTGGTGCCATGAGCTAACTCAGAGGCAACCACATATCTCCCATACAGACCTACTCACTGGTGCCATGAGCTAACTCAGAGGCAACTATGTGTCTCCCATACAGACCTACTCTCTCACTGGTGCCATGAGCTAACTCAGAGGCAACCACATGTCTCCCGTACAGACCTACTCTCTCACTGGTGCCATGAGAGGCAACCACATGTCTCCCGTACAGACCTATGTACTCTCTCACTGGTGCCATGAGCTAACTCAGAGGCAACCACATAGTCTCCTGTACAGACCTACTCTCTCACTGGTGCCATGAGCTAACTCAGAGGCAACCACATGTCTCCTGTACAGACCTACTCTCTCACTGGTACCATGAGCTAACTCAGAGGCTACCATATGTCTCCCGTATGGCCTACTCTCTCACTGGTGCCATGAGCTAACGCAGAGGCAACCACATGTCTCCCATACAGACCTACTCTCTCACTGGTGCCATGATCTAACTCAGAGGCAACCATATGTCTCCCGTACAGACCTTCTCTCTCACTGGTGCCATGAGCTAACTCAGAGGCAACTACATGTCTCCAGTACAGACCTACTCTCTCACTGGCGCCATGAGCTAACTCAGAGGCAACCACATGTCTCCCGTACAGACCTACTTTCTCACTGGTGCCATGAGCTAACTAAGAGGCAACCACATGTCTCCCGTACAGACCTACTCTCTCACTGGTGCCATTAGCTAACTCAGAAACAATCACATGTCTCCTGTACAGACCTACTCTCTCACTGGTGCCATGAGCTAACTCAGAGGCAACCACATGTCTCCTGTACAGACCAACTCACTCACTGGTGCCATGAGCTAACTCAGAGGCAACCACATGTCTCCTGTACAGACCTACTCTCTCACTGATACCATGAGCTAACTCAGAGGCAACCACATGTCTCCCGTACAGACCTACTCTCTCACTGGTGCTATGAGCTAACTCAGAGGCAACCACATGTCTCCCGTACAGACCTACTCTCTCACTGGTGCCATGAGCTAACTCAGAGGCAACCACATGTCTCCCGTACAGACCTACTCTCTCACTGGTGCCATGAGCTAAGTCAGAGGCAACCACATGTCTCCCGTACAGACCTACTCTCTCACTGGTGCCATGAGCTAACTCAGAGGCAACCACATGTCTCCCGTACAGACCTACTCACTCACTGGTGCCATGCGCTAACTCAGAGGCAACCACATGTCTCCCGTACAAACCTACTCTCTCACTGGTGCCATGAGCTAACTCATAGGCAACCACATGTCTCCCGTACAGACCTACTCTCTCACTGGTGCCATCAGCTAACTCAGAGGCAACCACATGTCTCCCGTACAGACATACTCTCTCACTGGTGCCACGAGCTAACTCAGAGGCAACCACATGTCTCCCGTACAGACCTACTCTCACACTGGTGCCATGAGCTAACTCAGAGGCACCCACATGTCTCCCGTACAGACCTACTCTCTCACTGGTGCCATGAGCTAACTCAGAGGCAACCACATGTCTCCCGTACAGACCTACTCTCTCACTGGTGCCATGATCTAACTCAGAGGCAACCACATGTCTCCCGTACAGACCTACTCTCTCACTGGTGCCATGAGCTAACTCAGAGGCAACCACATGCCTCCCGCACAGACCTACATTCCCACTGGTGCCATAAGCTAACTCAGAGGCAACCACATGTCTCCTGCAGAGACCTACTCTCCCACTGGTGCCATGAGCTAACTCAGAGGCAACCACATGTCTCCCGTACAGACCTACTCTCCCACTGGTGCCATGAGCTAACTTAGAGACAGCCACATGTCTCCCATTCAGACCTACTCTCTCATTGGTGCCATGAGCTAACTCAGAGGCAACCACATGTCTCCCGTACAGACCTACTCTCTCAGTGGTGCCATGAGCTAACTCGGAGGCAACCACATGTCTCCCGTACAGACCTACTCTCTCACTGGTGCCATGAGCTAACTCAGAGGCAACCACATGTCTCCCGTACAGACCTACTCTCTCACTGTTGCCATGAGCTAACTCAGAGGCAACTACATGTCTCCCGTACACACCTACTCTCTCACTGGTGCCATGATCTAACTCAGAGGCAACCACATGTCTCCCGTACAGACCTGTACTCTCTCACTGATACCATGAGCTAACTCAGAGGCAACCACATGTCTCCCCTACAGACCTACTCACTGGTGCCATGAGCTAACTCAGAGGCAACTACGTGTCTCCCATACAGACCTACTCTCTCACTGGTGCCATGAGCTAACTCAGAGGCAACAACATGTCTCCCGTACAGACCTACTCTCTCACTGGTGCCATGAGAGGCAACCACATGTCTCCCGTACAGACCTATGTACTCTCTCACTGGTGCCATGAGCTAACTCAGAGGCAACCACATGTCTCCTGTACAGACCTACTCTCTCACTGGTACCATGGGCTAACTCAGAGGCAACCACATGTCTCCCGTAAGCCTACTCTCTCACTGGTGCCATGAGCTAACTCAGAGGCAACCACATGTCTCCCGTACTGACCTACTCTCTCACTGGTGCCATGAGCTAACTCAGAGGCAACCACATGTCTCCCGTACAGACCTACTCTCTCACTGGTGCCATGAGCTAACTAAGAGGCAACCACATTTCTCCCATACAGACCTACTCTCTCACTGGTGCCATGCGCTAACTCAGAGGCAAACACATGTCTCCGTACAGACCTATGTACTCTCTCACTGGTGCCATGAGCTAACTCAGAGGCAACCACATGTCTCCAGTACAGACCTACTCTCTCACTGGTGCCATGTGCTAACTCAGAGGCAACCACATGTCTCCCGTACAGACCTACCCTCTCACTGGTGCCATTAGCTAATTCAGAGGCAACCACATGTCTCCCGTACAGACCTACTCTCTCACTATTGCCATGAGCTAACTCAGAGGCAACCACATGTCTCCCGTACAGACCTACTCTCTCACTGGTGCCATGAGCTAACTCAGAGGCAACTACATGTCTCCCGTACACACCTACTCTCTCACTGGTGCCATGATCTAACTCAGAGTCAACCACATGTCTCCCGTACAGACCTACTCTCTCACTGGTGCCATGAGCTAACTCAGAGGCAACCACATGTCTCCCGTACAGACCTACTCTCTCACTGGCGCCATGAGCTAACTCAGAGGCAACCACATGTCTCCCGTACAGACCTACTCTCTCACTGATGCCATGAGCTAACTAAGAGGCAACCACATGTCTCCCGTACAGACCTACTCTTTCACTGGTGCCATTAGCTAACTCAGAGTCAATCACATGTCCCCTGTACAGACCTACTCTCTCACTGATGCCATGAGCTAACTCAGAGGCAACCACATGTCTCCTGTACAGACCTACTCTCTCACTGGTGCCATGAGCTAACTCAGAGGCAACCACATGTCTCCCGTACAGACCTACTTTCTCACTGGTGCCATGAGCTAACTAAGAGGCAACCACATGTCTCCCGTACAGACCTACTCTCTCACTGGTGCCATTAGCTAACTCAGAAACAATCACATGTCTCCTGTACAGACCTACTCTCTCACTGGTGCCATGAGCTAACTCAGAGGCAAACACATGTCTCCTGTACAGACCAACTCTCTCACTGGTGCCATGAGCTAACTCAGAGGCAACCACATGTCTCCTGTACAGACCTACTCTCTCACTGATACCATGAGCTAACTCAGAGGCAACCACATGTCTCCCGTACAGACCTACTCTCTCACTGGTGCTATGAGCTAACTCAGAGGCAACCACATGTCTCCCGTACAGACCTACTCTCTCACTGGTGCCATGAGCTAACTCAGAGGCAACCACATGTCTCCCGTACAGACCTACTCTCTCACTGGTGCCATGAGCTAAGTCAGAGGCAACCACATGTCTCCCGTACAGACCTACTCTCTCACTGGTGCCATGAGCTAACTCAGAGGCAACCACATGTCTCCCGTACAGACCTACTCTCTCACTGTTGCCATGAGTTAACTCAGAGGCAACCACATGTCTCCCGTACAGACCTACTCACTCACTGGTGCCATGCGCTAACTCAGAGGCAACCACATGTCTCCCGTACAAACCTACTCTCTCACTGGTGCCATGAGCTAACTCATAGGCAACCACATGTCTCCCGTACAGACCTACTCTCTCACTGGTGCCATCAGCTAACTCAGAGGCAACCACATGTCTCCCGTACAGACATACTCTCTCACTGGTGCCACGAGCTAACTCAGAGGCAACCACATGTCTCCCGTACAGACCTACTCTCACACTGGTGCCATGAGCTAACTCAGAGGCACCCACATGTCTCCCGTACAGACCTACTCTCTCACTGGTGCCATGAGCTAACTCAGAGGCAACCACATGTCTTCCGTACAGACCTACTCTCTCACTGGTGCCATGATCTAACTCAGAGGCAACCACATGTCTCCCGTACAGACCTACTCTCTCACTGGTGCCATGAGCTAACTCAGAGGCAACCACATGCCTCCCGTACAGACCTACTCTCCCACTGGTGCCATAAGCTAACTCAGAGGCAACCACATGTCTCCTGCAGAGACCTACTCTCCCACTGGTGCCATGAGCTAACTCAGAGGCAACCACATGTCTCCCGTACAGACCTACTCTCCCACTGGTGCCATGAGCTAACTTAGAGACAGCCACATGTCTCCCATTCAGACCTACTCTCTCATTGGTGCCATGAGCTAACTCAGAGGCAACCACATGTCTCCCGTACAGACCTACTCTCTCAGTGGTGCCATGAGCTAACTCGGAGGCAACCACATGTCTCCCGTACAGACCTACTCTCTCAATGGTGCCATGAGCTAACTCAGAGGCAACCACATGTCTCCCGTACAGACCTACTCTCTCACTGTTGCCATGAGCTAACTCAGAGGCAACTACATGTCTCCCGTACACACCTACTCTCTCACTGGTGCCATGATCTAACTCAGAGGCAACCACATGTCTCCCGTACAGACCTGTACTCTCTCACTGATACCATGAGCTAACTCAGAGGCAACCACATGTCTCCCCTACAGACCTACTCACTGGTGCCATGAGCTAACTCAGAGGCAACTACGTGTCTCCCATACAGACCTACTCTCTCACTGGTGCCATGAGCTAACTCAGAGGCAACAACATGTCTCCCGTACAGACCTACTCTCTCACTGGTGCCATGAGAGGCAACCACATGTCTCCCGTACAGACCTATGTACTCTCTCACTGGTGCCATGAGCTAACTCAGAGGCAACCACATGTCTCCTGTACAGACCTACTCTCTCACTGGTACCATGGGCTAACTCAGAGGCAACCACATGTCTCCCGTAAGCCTACTCTCTCACTGGTGCCATGAGCTAACTCAGAGGCAACCACATGTCTCCCATACTGACCTACTCTCTCACTGGTGCCATGAGCTAACTCAGAGGCAACCACATGTCTCCCGTACAGACCTACTCTCTCACTGGTGCCATGAGCTAACTAAGAGGCAACCACATTTCTCCCATACAGACCTACTCTCTCACTGGTGCCATGAGCTACCTCAGAGGCAACCACATGTCTCCCGTACAGACCTTCTCTCTCACTGGTACCATGAGCTAACTCAGAGGCAACCACATGTCTCCTGTACAGACCTACTCTCTCACTGGTGCCATGCGCTAACTCAGAGGCAACCACATGTCTCCCGTACAGACCTATGTACTCTCTCACTGGTGCCATGAGCTAACTCAGAGGCAACCACATGTCTCCAGTACAGACCTACTCTCTCACTGGTGCCATGTGCTAACTCAGAGGCAACCACATGTCTCCCGTACAGACCTACTCTCTCACTGGTGCCATTAGCTAATTCAGAGGCAACCACATGTCTCCCGTACAGACCTACTCTCTCACTATTGCCATGAGCTAACTCAGAAGCAAACACATGTCTCCCGTACAGACCTACTCTCTCACTGGTGCCATGAGCTAACTCAGAGGCAACTACATGTCTCCCGTACACACCTACTCTCTCACTGGTGCCATGATCTAACTCAGAGTCAACCACATGTCTCCCGTACAGACCTACTCTCTCACTGGTGCCATGAGCTAACTCAGAGGCAACCACATGTCTCCCGTACAGACCTACTCTCTCACTGGCGCCATGAGCTAACTCAGAGGCAACCACATGTCTCCCGTACAGACCTACTCTCTCACTGGTGCCATGAGCTAACTAAGAGGCAACCACATGTCTCCCGTACAGACCTACTCTTTCACTGGTGCCATTAGCTAACTCAGAGTCAATCACATGTCCCCTGTACAGACCTACTCTCTCACTGGTGCCATGAGCTAACTCAGAGGCAACCACATGTCTCCTGTACAGACCTACTCTCTCACTGGTGCCATGAGCTAACTCAGAGGCAACCACATGTCTCCTGTACAGACCTACTCTCTCACTGGTGCCATGAGCTAACTCAGAGGCAACCACATGTCTCCCGTAAGGTCTACTCTCTCACTGGTGCCATGAGCTAACTCAGAGGCAACCACATGTCTCCCGTACAGACCTACTCTCTCACTGGTGCCATGAGCTAACTCAGAGGCAACCACATGTCTCCCGTACAGACCTACTCTCTCACTGGTGCCATGAGCTAACTCAGAGGCAACCACATATCTCCCGTACAGACCTACTCACTGGTGCCATGAGCTAACTCAGAGGCAAATATGTGTCTCCCATACAGACCTACTCTCTCACTGGTGCCATGAGCTAACTCAGAGGCAACCACATGTCTCCCGTACAGACCTACTCTCTCACTGGTGCCATGAGAGGCAACCACATGTCTCCCGTACAGACCTATGTACTCTCTCACTGGTGCCATGAGCTAACTCAGAGGCAACCACATAGTCTCCTGTACAGACCTACTCTCTCACTGGTGCCATGAGCTAACTCAGAGGCAACCACATGTCTACTGTACAGACCTACTCTCTCACTGGTACCATGAGCTAACTCAGAGGCTACCACATGTCTCCCGTATGGCCTACTCTCTCACTGGTGCCATGAGCTAACTCAGAGGCAACCACATGTCTCCCATACAGACCTACTCTCTCACTGGTGCCATGATCTAACTCAGAGGCAACCATATGTCTCCCGTACAGACCTTCTCTCTCACTGGTGCCATGAGCTAACTCAGAGGCAACTACATGTCTCCAGTACAGACCTACTCTCTCACTGGCGCCATGAGCTAACTCAGAGGCAACCACATGTCTCCCGTACAGACCTACTTTCTCACTGGTGCCATGAGCTAACTAAGAGGCAACCACATGTCTCCCGTACAGACCTACTCTCTCACTGGTGCCATTAGCTAACTCAGAGACAATCACATGTCTCCTGTACAGACCTACTCTCTCACTGGTGCCATGAGCTAACTCAGAGGCAACCACATGTCTCCTGTACAGACCAACTCTCTCACTGGTGCCATGAGCTAACTCAGAGGTAACCACATGTCTCCTGTACAGACCTACTCTCTCACTGATACCATGAGCTAACTCAGAGGCAACCACATGTCTCCCGTACAGACCTACTCTCTCACTGGTGCCATGAGCTAAATCAGAGGCAACCACATGTCTCCCGTACAGACCTACTCTCTCACTGGTGCCATGAGCTAACTCAGAGGCAACCACATGTCTCCCGTACAGACCTACTCTCTCAGTGGTGCCATGAGCTAACTCGGAGGCAACCACATGTCTCCCGTACAGACCTACTCTCTCACTGGTGCCATGAGAGGCAACCACATGTCTCCCGTACAGACCTATGTACTCTCTCACTGGTGCCATGAGCTAACTCAGAGGCAACCACATGTCTCCTGTACAGACCTACTCTCTCACTGGTACCATGAGCTAACTCAGAGGCAACCACATGTCTCCCGTAAGGCCTACTCTCTCACTGGTGCCATGAGTTAACTCAGAGGCAACCACATGTCTCCCGTACTGACCTACTCTCTCACTGGTGCCATGAGCTAACTCAGAGGCAACCACATGTCTCCCGTACAGACCTACTCTCTCACTGGTGCCATGAGCTAACTAAGAGGCAACCACATGTCTCCCATACAGACCTACTCTCTCACTGGTGCCATGAGCTACCTCAGAGGCAACCACATGTCTCCCGTACAGACCTTCTCTCTCACTGGTGCCATGAGCTAACTCAGAGGCAACCACATGTCTCCTGTACAGACCTACTCTCTCACTGGTGCCATGCGCTAACTCAGAGGCAACCACATGTCTCCCGTACAGACCTATGTACTCTCTCACTGGTGCCATGAGCTAACTCAGAGGCAACCACATGTCTCCAGTACAGACCTACTCTCTCACTGGTGCCATGTGCTAACTCAGAGGCAACCACATGTCTCCCGTACAGACCTACTCTCTCACTGGTGCCATGAGCTAATTCAGAGGCAACCACATGTCTCCCGTACAGACCTACTCTCTCACTATTGCCATGAGCTAATTCAGAGGCAAACACATGTCTCCCGTACAGACCTACTCTCTCACTGGTACCATGAGCTAACTCAGAGGCAACCACATGTCTCCCGTACAGACCTACTCTCTCACTGTTGCCATGAACTAACTCAGAGGCAACTACATGTCTCCCTTACACACCTACTCTCTCACTGGTGCCATGATCTAACTCAGAGGCAACCACATGTCTCCCGTACAGACCTACTCTCTCACTGGTACCATGAGCTAACTCAGAGGCAACCACATGTCTTCCGTACAGACCTACTCTCTCACTGGCGCCATGAGCTAACTCAGAGGCAACCACATGTCTCCCGTACAGACCTACTCTCTCACTGGTGCCATGAGCTAACTAAAAGGCAACCACATGTCTCCCGTACAGACCTACTCTCTCACTGGTGCCATTAGCTAATTCAGAGACAATCACATGTCCCCTGTACAGACCTACTCTCTCACTGGTGCCATGAGCTAACTCAGAGGCAACCACATGTCTCCTGTACAGACCTACTCTCTCACTGGTGCCATGAGCTAACTCAGAGGCAACCACATGTCTCCTGTACAGACCTACTCTCTCACTGGTGCCATGAGCTAACTCAGAGGCAACCACATGTCTCCCGTAAGGTCTACTCTCTCACTGGTGCCATGAGCTAACTCAGAGGCAACCACATGTCTCCCGTACAGAACTACTCTCTCACTGGTGCCATGAGCTAACTCAGAGGCAACCACATGTCTCCCGTACAGACCTACTCTCTCACTGGTGCCATGAGCTAACTCAGAGGCAACCACATATCTCCCGTACAGACCTACTCACTGGTGCCATGAGCTAACTCAGAGGCAACTATGTGTCTCCCATACAGACCTACTCTCTCACTGGTGCCATGAGCTAACTCAGAGGCAACCACATGTCTCCCGTACAGACCTACTCTCTCACTGGTGCCATGAGAAGCAACCACATGTCTCCCGTACAGACCTATGTACTCTCTCACTGGTGCCATGAGCTAACTCAGAGGCAACCACATAGTCTCCTGTACAGACCTACTCTCTCACTGGTGCCATGAGCTAACTCAGAGGCAACTACATGTCTCCTGTACAGACCTACTCTCTCACTGGTACCATGAGCTAACTCAGAGGCTACCACATGTCTCCCGTTTGGCCTACTCTCTCACTGGTGCCATGAGCTAACTCAGAGGCAACCACATGTCTCCCATACAGACCTACTCTCTCACTGGTGCCATGATCTAACTCAGAGGCAACCATATGTCTCCCGTACAGACCTTCTCTCTCACTGGTGCCATGAGCTAACTCAGAGGCAACTACATGTCTCCAGTACAGACCTACTCTCTCACTGGCGCCATGAGCTAACTCAGAGGCAACCACATGTCTCCCGTACAGACCTACTTTCTCACTGGTGCCATGAGCTAACTAAGAGGCAACCACATGTCTCCCGTACAGACCTACTCTCTCACTGGTGCCATTAGCTAACTCAGAGACAATCACATGTCTCCTGTACAGACCTACTCTCTCACTGGTGCCATGAGCTAACTCAGAGGCAACCACATGTCTCCTGTACAGACCAACTCTCTCACTGGTGCCATGAGCTAACTCAGAGGCAACCACATGTCTCCTGTACAGACCTACTCTCTCACTGATACCATGAGCTAATTCAGAGGCAACCACATGTCTCCCGTACAGACCTACTCTCTCACTGGTGCCATGAGCTAACTCAGAGGCAACCACATGTCTCCCGTACAGACCTACTCTCTCACTGGTGCCATGAGCTAAGTCAGAGGCAATCACATGTCTCCCGTACAGACCTACTCTCTCACTGGTGCCATGAGCTAACTCAGAGGCAACTATGTGTCTCCCATACAGACCTACTTCTCACTGGTGCCATGAGCTAACTCAGAGGGAACCACATGTCTCCCGTACAGACCTACTCTCTCAGTGGTGCCATGAGCTAACTCGGAGGCAACCACATGTCTCCCGTACAGACCTACTCTCTCACTGGTGCCATGAGCTAACTCAGAGGCAACCACATTTCTCCTGTACAGATTTACTCTCTCACTGGTGCCATGAGCAAATTCAGAGGTAACCACATGTCTCCTGTACAGACCTGTACTCTCTCACTGATACCATGAGCTAACTCAGAGGCAACCACATGTCTCCCCTACAGACCTACTCACTGGTGCCATGAGCTAACTCAGAGGCAACTACGTGTCTCCCATACAGACCTACTCTCTCACTGGTGCCATGAGCTAACTCAGAGGCAACCACATGTCTCCCGTACAGACCTACTCTCTCACTGGTGCCATGAGAGGCAACCACATGTCTCCCATACAGACCTATGTACTCTCTCACTGGTGCCATGAGCTAACTCAGAGGCAACCACATGTCTCCTGTACAGACCTACTCTCTCACTGGTACCATGAGCTAACTCAGAGGCAACCACATGTCTCCCGTAAGGCCTACTCTCTCACTGGTGCCATGAGCTAACTCAGAGGCAACCACATGTCTCCCGTACTGACCTACTCTCTCACTGGTGCCATGAGCTAACTCAGAGGCAACCACATGTCTCCCGTACAGACCTACTCTCTCACTGGTGCCATGAGCTAACTAAGAGGCAACCACATGTCTCCCATACAGAACTACTCTCTCACTGGTGCCATGAGCTACCTCAGAGGCAACCACATGTCTCCCGTACAGACCTTCTCTCTCACTGGTGCCATGAGCTAACTCAGAGGCAACCACATGTCTCCTGTACAGACCTACTCTCTCACTGGTGCCATGCGCTAACTCAGAGGCAACCACATGTCTCCCGTACAGACCTATGTACTCTCTCACTGGTGCCATGAGCTAACTCAGAGGCAACCACATGTCTCCAGTACAGACCTACTCTCTCACTGGTGCCATGTGCTAACTCAGAGGCAACCACATGTCTCCCGTACAGACCTACTCTCTCACTGGTGCCATGAGCTAATTCAGAGGCAACCACATGTCTCCCATACAGACCTACTCTCTCACTATTGCCATGAGCTAATTCAGAGGCAACCACATGTCTCCCATACAGACCTACTCTCTCACTGGTGCCATGAGCTAACTCAGAGGCAACCACATGTCTCCCGTACAGACCTACTCTCTCACTGTTGCCATGAGCTAACTCAGAGGCAACTACATGTCTCCCGTACACACCTACTCTCTCACTGGTGCCATGATCTAACTCAGAGGCAAACACATGTCTCCCGTACAGACCTATTCTCTCACTGGTGCCATGAGCTAACTCAGAGGCAACCACATGTCTCCCGTACAGACCTACTCTCTCACTGGCGCTATGAGCTAACTCAGAGGCAACCACATGTCTCCCGTACAGACCTACTCTCTCACTGGTGCCATGAGCTAACTAAGAGGCAACCACATGTCTCCCGTACAGACCTACTCTCTCACTGGTGCCATTAGCTAACTCAGAGACAATCACATGTCCCCTGTACAGACCTACTCTCTCACTGGTGCCATGAGCTAACTCAGAGGCAAACACATGTCTCCCGTACAGACCTACTCTCTCACTGGTGCCATGAGAGGCAACCACATGTCTCCCGTACAGACCTATGTACTCTCTCACTGGTGCCATGAGCTAACTCAGAGGCAACCACATAGTCTCCTGTACAGACCTACTCTCTCACTGGTGCCATGAGCTAACTCAGAGGCAACTACATGTCTCCTGTACAGACCTACTCTCTCACTGGTACCATGAGCTAACTCAGAGGCTACCACATGTCTCCCGTATGGCCTACTCTCTCACTGGTGCCATGAGCTAACTCAGAGGCAACCACATGTCTCCCATACAGACCTACTCTCTCACTGGTGCCATGATCTAACTCAGAGGCAAACATATGTCTCCCGTACAGACCTTCTCTCTCACTGGTGCCATGAGCTAACTCAGAGGCAACTACATGTCTCCAGTACAGACCTACTCTCTCACTGGCGCCATGAGCTAACTCAGAGGCAACCACATGTCTCCCGTACAGACCTACTTTCTCACTGGTGCCATGAGCTAATTAAGAGGCAACCACATGTCTCCCGTACAGACCTACTCTCTCACTGGTGCCATTAGCTAACTCAGAAACAATCACATGTCTCCTGTACAGACCTACTCTCTCACTGGTGCCATGAGCTAACTCAGAGGCAACCACATGTCTCCTGTACAGACCAACTCTCTCACTGGTGCCATGAGCTAACTCAGAGGAAACCACATGTCTCCTGTACAGACCTACTCTCTCACTGATACCATGAGCTAACTCAGAGGCAACCACATGTCTCCCGTACAGACCTACTCTCTCACTGGTGCCATGAGCTAACTCAGAGGCAACCACATGTCTCCCGTACAGACCTACTCTCTCACTGGTGCCATGAGCTAACTCAGAGGCAACCACATGTCTCCCGTACAGACCTACTCTCTCACTGGTGCCATGAGCTAAGTCAGAGGCAACCACATGTCTCCCGTACAGACCTACTCTCTCACTGGTGCCATGAGCTAACTCAGAGGCAACCACATGTCTCCCGTACAGACCTACTCTCTCACTGTTGCCATGAGGTAACTCAGAGGCAACCACATGTCTCCCGTACAGACCTACTCACTCACCGGTGCCATGCGCTAACTCAGAGGCAACCACATGTCTCCCGTACAAACCTACTCTCTCACTGGTGCCATGAGCTAACTCATAGGCAACCACATGTCTCCCGTACAGACCTACTCTCTCACTGGTGCCATCAGCTAACTCAGAGGCAACCACATGTCTCCCGTACAGACATACTCTCTCACTTGTGCCACGAGCTAACTCAGAGGCAACCACATGTCTCCCGTACAGACCTACTCTCATACTGGTGCCATGAGCTAACTCAGAGGCACCCACATGTCTCCCGTACAGACCTACTCTCTCACTGGTGCCATGAGCTAACTCAGAGGCAACCACATGTCTCCCGTACAGACCTTCTCTCTCACTGGTGCCATGATCTAACTCAGAGGCAACCACATGTCTCCCGTACAGACCTACTCTCTCACTGGTGCCATGAGCTAACTCAGAGGCAACCACATGCCTCCCGTACAGACCTACTCTCCCACTGGTGCCATAAGCTAACTCAGAGGCAACCACATGTCTCCCGCAGAGACCTACTCTCTCACTGGTGCCATGAGCTAACTCAGAGGCAACCACATGTCTCCCATACAGACCTACTCTCCCACTGGTGCCATGAGCTAACTTAGAGACAGCCACATGTCTCCCATTCAGACCTACTCTCTCATTGGTGCCATGAGCTAACTCAGAGGCAACCACATGTCTCCCGTACAGACCTACTCTCTCAGTGGTGCCATGAGCTAACTCGGAGGCAATCACATGTCTCCCGTACAGACCTACTCTCTCACTGGTGCCATGAGCTAACTCAGAGGCAACCACATGTCTCCAGTACAGACCTACTCTCTCACTGGTGCCATGAGAGGCAACCACATGTCTCCCGTACAGACCTATGTACTCTCTCACTGGTGCCATGAGCTAACTCAGAGGCAACCACATGTCTTTCGTACAGACCTACTCTCTCACTGGTGCCATGAAATAACTCAGAGGCAACCACATGTCTCCCGTACAGACCTACTCTCTCACTGCTGCCATGAGCTAACTCAGAGGCAACCACATGTCTCCCGTACAGACCTACTCTCTCACTGGTGCCATGAGCTAACTCAGAGGCAACTACATGTCTCCCGTACAGACCTACTCTCTCACTGGTGCCATGATCTAACTCAGAGGCAACCACATGTCTCCCGTACAGACCTACTCTCTCACTGGTGCCATGAGCTAACTCAGAGGCAATCAGATGTCTCCCGTACAGACCTACTCTCTCACTGGCGCCATGAGCTAACTCAGAGGCAACCACATGTCTCCCGTACAGACCTACTCTCTCACTGGTGCCATGAGCTAACTAAGAGGCAACCACATGTCTCCCGTACAGACCTACTCTCTCACTGGTGCCATTAGCTAACTCATAGACAATCACATGTCCCCTGTACAGACCTATTCTCTCACTGGTGCCATGAGCTAACTCAGAGGCAACCACATGTCTCCTGTACAGACCTACTCTCTCACTGGTGCCATGAGCTAACTCAGAGGCAACCACATGTCTCCTGTACAGACCTACTCTCTCACTGGTGCCATGAGCTAACTCAGAGACAACCACATGTCTCCCTTAAGGTCAACTCTCTCACTGGTGCCATGAGCTAACTCAGAGGCAACCACATGTCTCCCGTACAGACCTACTCTCTCACTGATGCCATGAGCAAACTCAGAGGCAACCACATGTCTCCCGTACAGACCTACTCTCTCACTGGTGCCATGAGCTAACTCAGTGGCAACCACATGTCTCCCATACAGACCTACTCACTGATGCCATGAGCTAACTCAGAGGCAACTACGTGTCTCCCATACAGACCTACTCTCTCACTGGTGCCATGAGCTAACTCAGAGGCAACCACATGTCTCCAATACAGACCTACTCTCTCACTGGTGCCATAAGAGGCAACCACATGTCTCCCGTACAGACCTATGTACTATCTCACTGGTGCCATGAGCTAACACAGAGGCAACCACATGTCTCCTGTACAGACCTATTCTCTCACTGGTGCCATGAGCTAACTCAGAGGCAACCACATGTCTCCTGTACAGACCTACTCTCTCACTGGTACCATGAGCTAACTCAGAGGCAACCACATGTCTCCCGTAGGGCCTACTCTCTCACTGGTGCCATGAGCTAACTCAGAGGCAACCACATGTCTCCCGTACAGACCTACTCTCTCACTGGTGCCATGATCTAACTCAGAGGCAACCATATGTCTCCTGTACAGACCTACTCTCTCACTGGTGCCATGAGCTAACTCAGAGGCAACTACATGTCTCCAGTACAGACCTACTCTCTCACTGGCGCCATGAGCTAACTCAGAGGCAACCACATGTCTCCTGTACAGACCTACTTTCTCACTGGTGCCATGAGCTAACTAAGAGGCAACCACATGTCTCCCGTACAGACCTACTCTCTCACTGGTGCCATGAGCTAACTCATAGGCAACCACATGTCTCCCGTACAGACCTACTCTCTCACTGGTGCCATCAGCTAACTCAGAGGCAACCACATGTCTCCCGTACAAACATACTCTCTCACTGGTGCCACGAGCTAACTCAGAGGCAACCACATGTCTCCCGTACAGACCTACTCTCACACTGGTGCCATGAGCTAACTCAGAGGCACCCACATGTCTCTCGTACAGACCTACTCTCTCACTGGTGCCATGAGCTAACTCAGAGGCAACCACATGTCTCCCGTACAGACCTACTCTCTCATTGGTGCCATGATCTAACTCAGAGGCAACCACATGTCTCCCGTACAGACCTACTCTCTCACTGATGCCATGAGCTAACTCAGAGGCAACCACATGCCTCCCGTACAGACCTACTCTCCCACTGGTGCCATAAGCTAACTCAGAGGCAACCACATGTCTCCCGCACAGACCTACTCTCCGACTGGTGCCATGAGCTAACTCAGAGGCAACCACATGTCTCCCGTACAGACCTACTCTCCCACTGGTGCCATGAGCTAACTTAGAGACAACCACATGTCTCCCATACAGACCTACTCTCTCATTGGTGCCATGAGATAACTCAGAGGCAACCACATGTCTCCCGTACAGACCTACTCTCTCAGTGGTGCCATGAGCTAAATCGGAGGCAACCACATGTCTCCCGTACAGACCTACTCTCTCACTGGTGCCATGAGCTAACTCAGAGGCAACCACATGTCTCCAGTACAGACCTACTCTCTCACTGGTGCCATGAGAGGCAACCACATGTCTCCCGTACAGACATATGTACTCTCTCAATGGTGCCATGAGCTAACTCAGAGGCAACCACATGTCTCCTGTATAGACCTACTCTCTCACTGGTGCCATGAGCTAACTCAGAGGCAACCATATGTCTCCTGTACAGACCTACTCTCTCACTGGTACCATGAGCTAACTCAGAGGCAACCACATGTCTCCCGTAAGGCCTACTCTCTCACTGGTGCCATGAGCTAACTCAGAGGCAACCACATGTCTCCCGTACTAACCTACTCTCTCACTGGTGCCATGAGCTAACTCAGAGGCAACCACATGTCTCCCGTACAGACCTACTCTCTCACTGGTGCCATGAGCTAACTAAGAGGCAACCACATGTCTCCCGTACAGACCTTCTCTCTCACTGGTGCCATGAGCTAACTCAGAGGCAACCACATGTCTCCCGTACAGACGTACTCTCTCACTGGTGCCATGCGCTTACTCAGAGGCAACCACTTGTCTCCCATACAGACCTATGTACTCTCTCACTGGTGCCATGAGCTAACTCAGAGACAACCACATGTCTCCCGTACAGACCTACTCTCTCACTGGTGCCATGTGCTAACTCAGAGGCAACCACATGTCTCCCGTACAGACCTACTCTCTCACTGGTGCCATGAGCTAATTCAAAGGCAACCACATGTCTCCCGTACAGACCTACTCTCTCACTAGTGCCATGAGCTAACTCAGAGGCAACCACATGTCTCCAGTACAGACCTACTCTCTCACTGGTGCCATGAGAGGCAACCACATGTCTCCCGTACAGACCTATGTACTCTCTCACTGTTGCCATGAGCTAACTCAGAGGCAACCACATGTCTTTCGTACAGACCTACTCTCTCACTGGTGCCATGAAATAACTCAGAGGCAACCACATGTCTCCCGTACAGACCTACTCTCTCACTGGTGCCATGAGCTAACTCAGAGGCAACCACATGTCTCCCGTACAGACCTACTCTCTCACTGGTGCCATGAGCTAACTCAGAGGCAACTACATGTCTCCCGTACAGACCTACTCTCTCACTGGTGCCATGATCTAACTCAGAGGCAACCACATGTCTCCCGTACAGACCTACTCTCTCACTGGTGCCATGAGCTAACTCAGAGGCAATCAGATGTCTCCCGTACAGACCTACTCTCTCACTGGCGCCATGAGCTAACTCAGAGGCAACCACATGTCTCCCGTACAGACCTACTCTCTCACTGGTGCCATGAGCTAACTAAGAGGCAACCACATGTCTCCCGTACAGACCTACTCTCTCACTGGTGCCATTAGCTAACTCATAGACAATCACATGTCCCCTGTACAGACCTATTCTCTCACTGGTGCCATGAGCTAACTCAGAGGCAACCACATGTCTCCTGTACAGACCTACTCTCTCACTGGTGCCATGAGCTAACTCAGAGGCAACCACATGTCTCCTGTACAGACCTACTCTCTCACTGGTGCCATGAGCTAACTCAGAGACAACCACATGTCTCCCTTAAGGTCAACTCTCTCACTGGTGCCATGAGCTAACTCAGAGGCAACCACATGTCTCCCGTACAGACCTACTCTCTCACTGATGCCATGAGCAAACTCAGAGGCAACCACATGTCTCCCGTACAGACCTACTCTCTCACTGGTGCCATGAGCTAACTCAGTGGCAACCACATGTCTCCCATACAGACCTACTCACTGGTGCCATGAGCTAACTCAGAGGCAACTACGTGTCTCCCATACAGACCTACTCTCTCACTGGTGCCATGAGCTAACTCAGAGGCAACCACATGTCTCCAATACAGACCTACTCTCTCACTGGTGCCATAAGAGGCAACCACATGTCTCCCGTACAGACCTATGTACTATCTCACTGGTGCCATGAGCTAACACAGAGGCAACCACATGTCTCCTGTACAGACCTATTCTCTCACTGGTGCCATGAGCTAACTCAGAGGCAACCACATGTCTCCTGTACAGACCTACTCTCTCACTGGTACCATGAGCTAACTCAGAGGCAACCACATGTCTCCCGTAGGGCCTACTCTCTCACTGGTGCCATGAGCTAACTCAGAGGCAACCACATGTCTCCCGTACAGACCTACTCTCTCACTGGTGCCATGATCTAACTCAGAGGCAACCATATGTCTCCTGTACAGACCTACTCTCTCACTGGTGCCATGAGCTAACTCAGAGGCAACTACATGTCTCCAGTACAGACCTACTCTCTCACTGGCGCCATGAGCTAACTCAGAGGCAACCACATGTCTCCCGTACAGACCTACTTTCTCACTGGTGCCATGAGCTAACTAAGAGGCAACCACATGTCTCCCGTACAGACCTACTCTCTCACTGGTGCCATGAGCTAACTCATAGGCAACCACATCTCTCCCGTACAGACCTACTCTCTCACTGGTGCCATCAGCTAACTCAGAGGCAACCACATGTCTCCCGTACAGACATACTCTCTCACTGGTGCCACGAGCTAACTCAGAGGCAACCACATGTCTCCCGTACAGACCTACTCTCACACTGGTGCCATGAGCTAACTCATAGGCACCCACATGTCTCTCGTACAGACCTACTCTCTCACTGGTGCCATGAGCTAACTCAGAGGCAACCACATGTCTCCCGTACAGACCTACTCTCTCATTGGTGCCATGATCTAACTCAGAGGCAACCACATGTCTCCCGTACAGACCTACTCTCTCACTGATGCCATGAGCTAACTCAGAGGCAACCACATGCCTCCCGTACAGACCTACTCTCCCACTGGTGCCATAAGCTAACTCAGAGGCAACCACATGTCTCCCGCACAGACCTACTCTCCGACTGGTGCCATGAGCTAACTCAGAGGCAACCACATGTCTCCCGTACAGACCTACTCTCCCACTGGTGCCATGAGCTAACTTAGAGACAACCACATGTCTCCCATACAGACCTACTCTCTCATTGGTGCCATGAGATAACTCAGAGGCAACCACATGTCTCCCGTACAGACCTACTCTCTCAGTGGTGCCATGAGCTAAATCGGAGGCAACCACATGTCTCCCGTACAGACCTACTCTCTCACTGGTGCCATGAGCTAACTCAGAGGCAACCACATGTCTCCAGTACAGACCTACTCTCTCACTGGTGCCATGAGAGGCAACCACATGTCTCCCGTACAGACATATGTACTCTCTCAATGGTGCCATGAGCTAACTCAGAGGCAACCACATGTCTCCTGTATAGACCTACTCTCTCACTGGTGCCATGAGCTAACTCAGAGGCAACCATATGTCTCCTGTACAGACCTACTCTCTCACTGGTACCATGAGCTAACTCAGAGGCAACCACATGTCTCCCGTAAGGCCTACTCTCTCACTGGTGCCATGAGCTAACTCAGAGGCAACCACATGTCTCCCGTACTAACCTACTCTCTCACTGGTGCCATGAGCTAACTCAGAGGCAACCACATGTCTCCCGTACAGACCTACTCTCTCACTGGTGCCATGAGCTAACTAAGAGGCAACCACATGTCTCCCGTACAGACCTTCTCTCTCACTGGTGCCATGAGCTAACTCAGAGGCAACCACATGTCTCCCGTACAGACGTACTCTCTCACTGGTGCCATGCGCTTACTCAGAGGCAACCACATGTCTCCCGTACAGACCTATGTACTCTCTCACTGGTGCCATGAGCTAACTCAGAAACAACCACATGTCTCCCGTACAGACCTACTCTCTCACTGGTGCCATGTGCTAATTCAAAGGCAACCACATGTCTCCCGTACAGACCTACTCTCTCACTAGTGCCATGAGCTAACTCAGAGGCAACCACATGTCTCCCGTACAGACCTACTCTCTCACTGGTGCCATGAGCTAACTCAGAGGCAACCACATGTCTCCTGTACAGACCTACTCTCTCACTGGTGCCATGAGCTAACTCAGAGGCAACCACATGTCTCCCGTACAGACCTACTCCCTCACTGGTGCCATGATCTAACTCAGAGGCAACCACATGTCTCCCGTACAGACCTACTCTCTCACTGGTCCATGAGCTAACTCAGAGGCAACCACATGTCTCCCATACAGACCTACTCGATCACTGGCGCCATGAGCTAACTCAGAGGCAACCACACGTCTCCCGTACAGACCTACTCTCTCACTGATGCCATGAGCTAATTAAGAGGCAACCACATGTCTCCCGTACAGACCTACTCTCTCACTGGTGCCATTAGCTAACTCAGAGACAATCACATGTCTCCTGTACAGACCTACTCTCTCACTGGTGCCATGAGCTAACTCAGAGGCAACCACATGTCTCCTGTACAGACCTACACTCTCACTGGTGCCATGAGCTAACTCAGAGGCAACCACATGTCTCCTGTACAGACCTACTCTCTCACTGGTGCCATGAGCTAACTCAGAGGCAACTACATGTCTCCCGTACAGACCTACTCTCTCACTGGTGCCATGAGCTAAGTCAGAGGCAACCACATGTCTCCCGTACAGACCTACTCTCTCACTGGTGCCATGAGCTAACTCAGAGGCAACCACATGTCTCCCATACAGACCTACTCTCTCACTGTTGCCATGAGGTAACTCAGAGGCAACCATATGTCTCCCGTACAGACCTACTCACTCACTGGTGCCATGCGCTAACTCAGAGGCAACCACATGTCTCCCGTACAAACCTACTCTCTCACTAGTGCCATGAGCTAACTCATAGGCAACCACATGTCTCCCGTACAGACCTACTCTCTCACTGGTGCCATCAGCTAACTCAGAGGCAACCACATGTCTCCCGTACAGACATACTCTCTCACTGGTGCCACGAGCTAACTCAGAGGCAACCACATGTCTCCCGTACAGACCTACTCTCACACTGGTGCCATGAGCTAACTCAGAGGCACCCACATGTCTCCCGTACAGACCTACTCTCTCACTTGTGCCATGAGCTAACTCAGAGGCAACCACATGTCTCCCGTACAGACCTACTCTCTCACTGGTGCCATGATCTAACTCAGAGGCAACCACATGTCTCCCATACAGACCTACTCTCTCACTGGTGCCATGAGCTAACTCAGAGGCAACCACATGCCTCCCGTACAGACCTACTCTCCCACTGGTGCCATAAGCTAACTCAGAGGCAACCACATGTCTCCCGCAGAGACCTACTCTCCCACTGGTGCCATGAGCTAACTCAGAGGCAACCACATGTCTCCCGTACAGACCTACTCTCCCACTGGTGCCATGAGCTAACTTAGAGACAGCCACATGTCTCCCATTCAGACCTACTCTCTCATTGGTGCCATGAGCTAACTCAGAGGCAACCACATGTCTCCCGTACAGACCTACTCTCTCAATGGTGCCATGAGCTAACTCGGAGGCAACCACATGTCTCCCGTACAGACCTACTCTCTCACTGGTGCCATGAGCTAACTCAGAGGCAACCACATGTCTCCAGTACAGACCTACTCTCTCACTGGTGCCATGAGAGGCAACCACATGTCTCCCGTACAGACCTATGTACTCTCACACTGGTGCCATGAGCTAACTCAGAGGCAACCACATGTCTTTCGTACAGACCTACTCTCTCACTGGTGCCATGAAATAACTCAGAGGCAACCACATGTCTCCCGTACAGACCTACTCTCTCACTGGTGCCATGAGCTAACTCAGAGGCAACCACATGTCTCCCGTACAGACCTACTCTCTCACTGGTGCCATGAGCTAACTCAGAGGCAACTACATGTCTCCCGTACAGACCTACTCTCTCACTGGTGCCATGATCTAACTCAGAGGCAACCACATGTCTCCCGTACAGACCTACTCTCTCACTGGTGCCATGAGCTAACTCAGAGGCAACCACATGTCTCCCGTACAGACCTACTCTCTCACTGGCGCCATGAGCTAACTCAGAGGCAACCACATGTCTCCCGTACAGACCTACTCTCTCACTGGTGCCATGAGCTAACTAAGAGGCAACCACATGTCTCCCGTACAGACCTACTCTCTCACTGCTGCCATTAGCTAACACAGAGACAATCACATGTCCCCTGCACAGACCTACTCTCTCACTGGTGCCATGAGCTAACTCAGAGGCAACCACATGTCTCCTGTACAGACCTACTCTCTCACTGGTGCCATGAGCTAACTCAGAGGCAACCATATGTCTCCTGTACAGACCTACTCTCTCACTGGTGCCATGAGCTAACTCAGAGACAACCACATGTCTCCCGTAAGGTCTACTCTCTCACTGGTGCCATGAGCTAACTCAGAGGCAACCACATGTCTCCCGTACAGACCTACTCTCTCACTGGTGCCATGAGCTAACTCAGAGGCAACCACATGTCTCCCGTACAGACCTACTCTCTCACTGGTGCCATGAGCTAACTCAGTGGCAACCACATGTCTCCCATACAGACCTACTCACTGGTGCCATGAGCTAACTCAGAGGCAACTACGTGTCTCCCATACAGACCTACTCTCTCACTGGTGCCATGAGCTAACTCAGAGGCAACCACATGTCTCCCGTACAGACCTACTCTCTCACTGGTGCCATGAGAGGCAACCACATGTCTCCCGTACAGACCTATGTACTATCTTACTGGTGCCATGAGCTAACACAGAGGCAACCACATGTCTCCTGTACAGACCTATTCTCTCACTGGTGCCATGAGCTAACTCAGAGGCAACCACATGTCTCCTGTACAGACCTACTCTCTCACTGGTACCATGAGCTAACTCAGAGGCAACCACATGTCTCCCGTATGGCCTACTCTCTCACTGGTGCCATGAGCTAACTCAGAGGCACCCACATGTCTCCCGTACAGACCTACTCTCTCACTGGCGCCATGAGCTAACTCAGAGGCAACCACATGTCTCCCGTACAGACCTACTCTCTCACTGGTGCCATGAGCTAACTAAGAGGCAACCACATGTCTCCCGTACAGACCTACTCTCTCACTGGTGCCATTAGCTAACTCAGAGACAATCACATGTCCCCTGTACAGACCTACTCTCTCACTGGTGCCATGAGCTAACTCAGAGGCAACCACATGTCTCCTGTACAGACCTACTCTATCACTGGTGCCATGAGCTAATTCAGAGGCAACCACATGTCTCCTGTACAGACCTACTCTCTCACTGGTGCCATGAGCTAACTCAGAGACAACCACATGTCTCCCGTAAGGTCTACTCTCTCACTGGTGCCATGAGCTAACTCAGAGGCAACCACATGTCTCCCGTACATACATACTCTCTCACTGGTGCCATGAGCTAACTCAGAGGCAACCACATGTCTCCCGTACAGACCTACTCTCTCACTGGTGCCATGAGCTAACTCAGTGGCAACCACATGTCTCCCATACAGACCTACTCACTGGTGCCATGAGCTAACTCAGAGGCAACTACGTGTCTCCCATACAGACCTACTCTCTCACTGGTGCCATGAGCTAACTCAGAGGCAACCACATGTCTCCCGTACAGACCTACTCTCTCACTGGTGCCATGAGAGGCAACCACATGTCTCCCGTACAGACCTATGTACTATCTTACTGGTGCCATGAGCTAACACAGAGGCAACCACATGTCTCCTGTACAGACCTATTCTCTCACTGGTGCCATGAGCTAACTCAGAGGCAACCACATGTCTCCTGTACAGACATACTCTCTCACTGGTACCATGAGCTAACTCAGAGGCAACCACATGTCTCCCGTATGGCCTACTCTCTCACTGGTGCCATGAGCTAACTCAGAGGCAACCACATGTCTCCCGTACAGACCTACTCTCTCACTGGTGCCATGATCTAACTCAGAGGCAACCATATGTCTCCTGTACAGACCTACTCTCTCACTGGTGCCATGAGCTAACTCAGAGGCAACTACATGTCTCCCGTACAGACCTACTCTCTCACTGTTGCCATGAGCTAATTCAAAGGCAACCACATGTCTCCCGTACAGACCTACTCTCTCACTAGTGCCATGAGCTAACTCAGAGGCAACCACATGTCTCCCGTACAGACCTACTCTCTCACTGGTACCATGAGCTAACTCAGAGGCAACCACATGTCTCCTGTACAGACCTACTCTCTCACTGGTGCCATGAGCTAACTCAGAGGCAACCACATGTCTCCCGTACAGACCTACTCTCTCACTGGTGCCATGATCTAACTCAGAGGCAACCACATGTCTCCCGTACAGACCTACTCTCTCACTGGTCCATGAGCTAACTCAGAGGCAACCACATGTCTCCCGTACAGACCTACTCTCTCACTGGCGCCATGAGCTAACTCAGAGGCAACCACACGTCTCCCGTACAGACCTACTCTCTCACTGATGCCATGAGCTAACTAAGAGGAAACCACATGTCTCCCATCCAGACCTACTCTCTCACTGGTGCCATTAGCTAACTCAGAGACAATCACATGTCTCCTGTACAGACCTACTCTCTCACTGGTTCCATGAGCTAACTCAGAGGCAACCACATGTCTCCTGTACAGACCTACTCTCTCACTGGTGCCATGAGCTAACTCAGAGGCAACCTCGTGTCTCCTGTACAGACCTACTCTCTCAGTGGTGCCATGAGCTAACTCAGAGGCAACCACATGTCTCCCGTAAGGTCTACTCTCTCACTGGTGCCATGAGCTAACTCAGAGGCAACCACATGTCTCCCGTACAGACCTACTCTCTCACTGGTGCCATGAGCTAACTCAGAGGCAACCACATGTCTCCCGTACAGACCTACTCTCTCACTGGTGCCATGAGCTAACTCAGAGGCAACCACATGTCTCCCGTACAGACCTACTCTCTCACTGGTGCCATGAGCTAATTCAGAGGCAACCACATGTCTCACGTACAGACCTATGTACTCTCTCACTGGTGCCATGAGCTAACTCTGAGGCAACCACATGTCTCCCATACAGACCTACTCTCTCACTGGTGCCATGTGCTAACTCAGAGGCAACCACATGTCTCCCGTACAGACCTACTCTCTCACTGGTGCCATGAGCTAACTCAGAGGCAACCACATGTCTCACGTACAGACCTACTCTCTCACTAGTGCCATGAGCTAACTCAGAGGCAACCACATGTCTCCCGTACAGACCTCCTCTCTCACTGGTGCCATGAGCTAACTCAGAGGCAACCACATGTCTCCGGTACAGACCTACTCTCTCATTGGGCCATGAGCTAACTCAGAGGCAACCACATGTCTCCCATACAGACCTACTCTCTCACTGGTGCCATAATCTAACTCAGAAGCAACCACATGTCTCCTGTACAGACCTACTCTCTGACTGGTACCATGAGCTAACTCAGAGGCAACCACATGTCTCCCGTACAGACCTACTCTCCCACTGGCGCCATGAGCTAACTCAGAGGCAACCACATGTCTCCCGTACAGACCTACTCTCTCACTGGTGCCATGAGCTAACTAAGAGGCAACCACATGTCTCCCGTACAGACCTACTCTCTCACTGGTGCCATGAGCTAACTCAGAGGCAACCACATGTCTCCCGTACAGACCTATGTACTCTATCACTGGTGCCATGAGCTAACTCTGAGGCAACCACATGTCTCCCATACAGACCTACTCTCTCACTGTTGCCATGTGCTAACTCAGAGGCAACCACATGTCTCCCGTACAGACCTACTCTCTCAGTGGTGCCATGAGCTAACTCGGAGGCAACCACATGTCTCCCGTACAGACCTACTCTCTCACTGGTGCCATGAGCTAACTCAGAGGCAACCACATGTCTCCAGTACAGACCTACTCTCTCACTGGTGCCATGAGAGGCAACCACATGTCTCCCGTACAGACCTATGTACTCTCTCACTGGTGCCATGAGCTAACTCAGAGGCAACCACATGTCTTTCGTACAGACCTACTCTCTCACTGGTGCCATGAAATAACTCAGAGGCAACCACATGTCTCCCGTACAGACCTACTCTCTCACTGGTGCCATGAGCTAACTCAGAGGCAACCACATGTCTCCCGTACAGACCTACTCTCTCACTGGTGCCATGAGCTAACTCAGAGGCAACTACATGTCTCCCGTACAGACCTACTCTCTCACTGGTGCCATGATCTAACTCAGAGGCAACCACATGTCTCCCGTACAGACCTACTCTCTCACTGGTGCCATGAGCTAACTCAGAGGCAACCACATGTCTCCCGTACAGACCTACTCTCTCACTGGCGCCATGAGCTAACTCAGAGGCAACCACATGTCTCCCGTACAGACCTACTCTCTCACTGGTGCCATGAGCTAACTAAGAGGCAACCACATGTCTCCCGTACAGACCTACTCTCTCACTGCTGCCATTAGCTAACACAGAGACAATCACATGTCCCCTGTACAGACCTACTCTCTCACTGGTGCCATGAGCTAACTCAGAGGCAACCACATGTCTCCTGTACAGACCTACTCTCTCACTGGTGCCATGAGCTAACTCAGAGGCAACCACATGTCTCCTGTACAGACCTACTCTCTCACTGGTGCCATGAGCTAACTCAGAGACAACCACATGTCTCCCGTAAGGTCTACTCTCTCACTGGTGCCATGAGCTAACTCAGAGGCAACCACATGTCTCCCGTACAGACCTACTCTCTCACTGGTGCCATGAGCTAACTCAGAGGCAACCACATGTCTCCCGTACAGACCTACTCTCTCACTGGTGCCATGAGCTAACTCAGTGGCAACCACATGTCTCCCATACAGACCTACTCACTGGTGCCATGAGCTAACTCAGAGGCAACTACGTGTCTCCCATACAGACCTACTCTCTCACTGGTGCCATGAGCTAACTCAGAGGCAACCACATGTCTCCCGTACAGACCTACTCTCTCACTGGTGCCATGAGAGGCAACCACATGTCTCCCGTACAGACCTATGTACTATCTTACTGGTGCCATGAGCTAACACAGAGGCAACCACATGTCTCCTGTACAGACCTATTCTCTCACTGGTGCCATGAGCTAACTCAGAGGCAACCACATGTCTCCTGTACAGACCTACTCTCTCACTGGTACCATGAGCTAACTCAGAGGCAACCACATGTCTCCCGTATGGCCTACTCTCTCACTGGTGCCATGAGCTAACTCAGAGGCAACCACATGTCTCCCGTACAGACCTACTCTCTCACTGGCGCCATGAGCTAACTGAGAGGCAACCACATGTCTCCCGTACAGACCTACTCTCTCACTGGTGCCATGAGCTAACTAAGAGGCAACCACATGTCTCCCGTACAGACCTACTCTCTCACTGGTGCCATTAGCTAACTCAGAGACAATCACATGTCCCCTGTACAGACCTACTCTCTCACTGGTGCCATGAGCTAACTCAGAGGCAACCACATGTCTCCTGTACAGACCTACTCTATCACTGGTGCCATGAGCTAACTCAGAGGCAACCACATGTCTCCTGTACAGACCTACTCTCTCACTGGTGCCATGAGCTAACTCAGAGACAACCACATGTCTCCCGTAAGGTCTACTCTCTCACTGGTGCCATGAGCTAACTCAGAGGCAACCACATGTCTCCCGTACATACCTACTCTCTCACTGGTGCCATGAGCTAACTCAGAGGCAACCACATGTCTCCCGTACAGACCTACTCTCTCACTGGTGCCATGAGCTAACTCAGTGGCAACCACATGTCTCCCATACAGACCTACTCACTGGTGCCATGAGCTAACTCAGAGGCAACTACGTGTCTCCCATACAGACCTACTCTCTCACTGGTGCCATGAGCTAACTCAGAGGCAACCACATGTCTCCCGTACAGACCTACTCTCTCACTGGTGCCATGAGAGGCAACCACATGTCTCCCGTACAGACCTATGTACTATCTTACTGGTGCCATGAGCTAACACAGAGGCAACCACATGTCTCCTGTACAGACCTATTCTCTCACTGGTGCCATGAGCTAACTCAGAGGCAACCACATGTCTCCTGAACAGACATACTCTCTCACTGGTACCATGAGCTAACTCAGAGGCAACCACATGTCTCCTGTATGGCCTACTCTCTCACTGGTGCCATGAGCTAACTCAGAGGCAACCACATGTCTCCCGTACAGACCTACTCTCTCACTGGTGCCATGATCTAACTCAGAGGCAACCATATGTCTCCTGTACAGACCTACTCTCTCACTGGTGCCATGAGCTAACTCAGAGGCAACTACATGTCTCCCGTACAGACCTACTCTCTCACTGTTGCCATGAGCTAATTCAAAGGCAACCACATGTCTCCCGTACAGACCTACTCTCTCACTAGTGCCATGAGCTAACTCAGAGGCAACCACATGTCTCCCGTACAGACCTACTCTCTCATTGGTACCATGAGCTAACTCAGAGGCAACCACATGTCTCCTGTACAGACCTACTCTCTCACTGGTGCCATGAGCTAACTCAGAGGCAACCACATGTCTCCCGTACAGACCTACTCTCTCACTGGTGCCATGATCTAACTCAGAGGCAACCACATGTCTCCCGTACAGACCTACTCTCTCACTGATCCATGAGCTAACTCAGAGGCAACCACATGTCTCCCGTACAGACCTACTCTCTCACTGGCGCCATGAGCTAACTCAGAGGCAACCACACGTCTCCCGTACAGACCTACTCTCTCACTGATGCCATGAGCTAACTAAGAGGAAACCACATGTCTCCCGTCCAGACCTACTCTCTCACTGGTGCCATTAGCTAACTCAGAGACAATCACATGTCTCCTGTACAGACCTACTCTCTCACTGGTTCCATGAGCTAACTCAGAGGCAACCACATGTCTCCTGTACAGACCTACTCTCTCACTGGTGCCATGAGCTAACTCAGAGGCAACCACATGTCTCCTGTACAGACCTACTCTCTCAGTGGTGCCATGAGCTAACTCAGAGGCAACCACATGTCTCCCGTAAGGTCTACTCTCTCACTGGTGCCATGAGCTAACTCAGAGGCAACCACATGTCTCCCGTACAGACCTACTCTCTCACTGGTGCCATGAGCTAACTCAGAGGCAACCACATGTCTCCCGTACAGACCTACTCTCTCACTGGTGCCATGAGCTAACTCAGAGGCAACCACATGTCTCCCGTACAGACCTACTCTCTCACTGGTACCATGAGCTAATTCAGAGGCAACCACATGTCTCACGTACAGACCTATGTACTCTCTCACTGTTGCCATGAGCTAACTCTGAGGCAACCACATGTCTCCCATACAGACCTACTCTCTCACTGGTGCCATGTGCTAACTCAGAGGCAACCACATGTCTCCCGTACAGACCTACTCTCTCACTGGTGCCATGAGCTAACTCAGAGGCAACCACATGTCTCACGTACAGACCTACTCTCTCACTAGTGCCATGAGCTAACTCAGAGGCAACCACATGTCTCCCGTACAGACCTCCTCTCTCACTGGTGCCATGAGCTAACTCAGAGGCAACCACATGTCTCCGGTACAGACCTACTCTCTCATTGGGCCATGAGCTAACTCAGAGGCAACCACATGTCTCCCATACAGACCTACTCTCTCACTGGTGCCATAATCTAACTCAGAAGCAACCACATGTCTCCTGTACAGACCTACTCTCTGACTGGTACCATGAGCTAACTCAGAGGCAACCACATGTCTCCCGTACAGACCTACTCTCCCACTGGCGCCATGAGCTAACTCAGAGGCAACCACATGTCTCCCGTACAGACCTACTCTCTCACTGGTGCCATGAGCTAACTAAGAGGCAACCACATGTCTCCCGTACAGACCTACTCTCTCACTGGTGCCATGAGCTAACTCAGAGGCAACCACATGTCTCCCGTACAGACCTATGTACTCTATCACTGGTGCCATGAGCTAACTCTGAGGCAACCACATGTCTCCCATACAGACCTACTCTCTCACTGTTGCCATGTGCTAACTCAGAGGCAACCACATGTCTCCCGTACAGACCTACTCTCTCACTGGTGCCATGAGCTAACTCAGAGGCAACCACATGTCTCCCGTACAGACCTACTCTCTCACTAGTGCCATGAGCTAACTCAGAGGCAACCACATGTCTCCCGTACAGACCTACTCTCTCACTGGTGCCATGAGCTAACTCAGTGGCAACCACATGTCTCCTGTACAGACCTACTCTCTCACTGGTGCCATGAGCTAACTTAGAGGCAACCACATGTCTCCCATACAGATCTACTCTCTCACTGGTGCCATGATCTAACTCAGAGGCAACCACATGTGTCCCGTACAGATCTACTCTCTGACTAGTGGCATGAGCTAACTCAGAGGCAACCACATGTCTCCCATACAGACCTACTCTCTCACTGGCGCCATGAGCTAACTCAGAGGCAACCACATGTCTCCCGTACAGACCTACTCTCTCACTGGTACCATGAGCTAACTAAGAGGCAACCACATGTCTCCCGTACAGACCTACTCTCTCACTGGTGCCATTAGCTAACTCAGAGACAATCACATGTCTCCTGTACAGACCTACTCTCTCACTGGTACCATGAGCTAACTCAGAGGCATCCACATGTCTCCTGTACAGACCTACTCTCTCACTGGTGCCATGAGCTAACTCAGAGGCAACTACATGTCTCCTGTACAGACCTACTCTCTCACTGGTACCATGAGCTAACTCAGAGGCAACCACATGTCTCCCGTAAGGCCTACTCTCTCACTGGTGCCATGAGCTAACTCAGAGGCAACCACATGTCTCCCGTACTAACCTACTCTCTCACTGGTGCCATGAGCTAACTCAGAGGCAACCACATGTCTCCCGTACAGACCTACTCTCTCACTGGTGCCATGAGCTAACTAAGAGGCAACCACATGTCTCCCGTACAGACCTTCTCTCTCAATGGTGCCATGAGCTAACTCAGAGGCAACCACATGTCTCCCGTACAGACCTACTCTCTCACTGGTGCCATGCGCTAACTCAGAGGCAACCACATGTCTCCCGTACAGACCTATGTACTCTCTCACTGGTGCCATGAGCTAACTCAGAGACAACCACATGTCTCCCGTACAGACCTACTCTCTCACTAGTGCCATGTGCTAACTCAGAGGCAACCACATGTCTCCCGTACAGACCTACTCTCTCACTGGTGCCATGAGCTAATTCAAAGGCAACCACATGTCTCCCGTACAGACCTACTCTCTCACTAGTGCCATGAGCTAACTCAGAGGCAACCACATGTCTCCCGTACAGACCTACTCTCTCACTGGTGCCATGAGCTAACTCAGAGGCAACCACATGTCTCCTGTACAGACCTACTCTCTCACTGGTGCCATGAGCTAACTCAGAGGCAACCACATGTCTCCCGTACAGACCTACTCTCTCACTGGTGCCATGATCTAACTCAGAGGCAACCACATGTCTCCCGTACAGACCTACTCTCTCACTGGTCCATGAGCTAACTCAGAGGCAACCACATGTCTCCCGTACAGACCTACTCTCTCACTGGCGCCATGAGCTAACTCAGAGGCAACCACATGTCTCCCGTACAGACCTACTCTCTCACTGATGCCATGAGCTAACTAAGAGGCAACCACATGTCTCCCGTACAGACCTACTCTCTCACTGGTGCCATTAGCTAACTCAGAGACAATCACATGTCTCCTGTACAGACCTACTCTCTCACTGGTGCCATGAGCTAACTCAGAGGCAACCACATGTCTCCTGTACAGACATACTCTCTCACTGGTGCCATGAGCTAACTAAGAGGCAACCACATGTCTCCCGTACAGACCTACTCTCCCACTGGTGCCATGAGCTAACTCAGAGGCAACCACATGTCTCCCGTACAGACCTATGTACTCTATCACTGGTGCCATGAGCTAACTCTGAGGCAACCACATGTCTCCCATACAGACCTACTCTCTCACTGTTGCCATGTGCTAACTCAGAGGCAACCACATGTCTCCCGTACAGACCTACTCTCTCACTGGTGCCATGAGCTAACTCAGAGGCAACCACATGTCTCCCGTACAGACCTACTCTCTCACTAGTGCCATGAGCTAACTCAGAGGCAACCACATGTCTCCCGTACAGACCTACTCTCTCACTGGTGCCATGAGCTAACTCAGAGGCAACCACATGTCTCCTGTACAGACCTACTCTCTCACTGGTGCCATGAGCTAACTTAGAGGCAACCACATGTCTCCCATACAGATCTACTCTCTCACTGGTGCCATGATCTAACTCAGAGGCAACCACATGTGTCCCGTACAGATCTACTCTCTGACTAGTGGCATGAGCTAACTCAGAGGCAACCACATGTCTCCCGTACAGACCTACTCTCTCACTGGCGCCATGAGCTAACTCAGAGGCAACCACATGTCTCCCGTACAGACCTACTCTCTCACTGGTGCCATGAGCTAACTAAGAGGCAACCACATGTCTCCCGTACAGACCTACTCTCTCACTGGTGCCATTAGCTAACTCAGAGACAATCACATGTCTCCTGTACAGACCTACTCTCTCACTGGTACCATGAGCTAACTCAGAGGCATCCACATGTCTCCTGTACAGACCTACTCTCTCACTGGTGCCATGAGCTAACTCAGAGGCAACCATATGTCTCCTGTACAGACCTACTCTCTCACTGGTACCATGAGCTAACTCAGAGGCAACCACATGTCTCCCGTAAGGCCTACTCTCTCACTGGTGCCATGAGCTAACTCAGAGGCAACCACATGTCTCCCGTACTAACCTACTCTCTTACTGGTGCCATGAGCTAACTCAGAGACAACCACATGTCTCCCGTACAGACCTACTCTCTCACTGGTGCCATGAGCTAACTCAGAGGCAACCACATGTCTCCTGTACAGACCTACTCTCTCACTGGTGCCATGAGCTAACTCAGAGGCAACCACATGTCTCCCGTACAGACCTACTCTCTCACTGGTGCCATGATCTAACTCAGAGGCAACGACATGTCTCCCGTACTGACCTACTCTCTCACTGGTCCATGAGCTAACTCAGAGGCAACCACATGTCTCCCGTACAGACCTACTCTCTCACTGGCGCCATGAGCTAACTCAGAGGCAACCACATGTCTCCCGTACAGACCTACTCTCTCACTGATGCCATGAGCTAACTAAGAGGCAACCACATGTCTCCCGTACAGACCTACTCTCTCACTGGTACCATTAGCTAACTCAGAGACAATCACATGTCTCCTGTACAGACCTACTCTCTCACTGGTGCTATGAGCTAACTCAGAGGCAACCACATGTCTCCTGTACAGACATACTCTCTCACTGGTGCCATGAGCTAACTCAGAGGCAACCACATGTCTCCTGTACAGACCTACTCTCTCACTGGTGCCATGAGCTAACTCAGAGGCAACCACATGTCTCCCGTAAGGTCTACTCTCTCACTGGTGCCATGAGCTAACTCAGAGGCAACCACATGTCTCCCGTACAGACCTACTCTCTCACTGGTGCCATGAGCTAACTCAGAGGCAAACACATGTCACCCGTACAGACCTACTCTCTCACTGGTGCCATGAGCTAATTCAGAGGCAACCACATGTCTCCCGTACAGACCTATGTACTCTCTCACTGGTACCATGAGCTAACTCTGAGGCAACCACATGTCTCCCATACAGACCTACTCTCTCACTGGTGCCATGTGCTAACTCAGAGGCAACCACATGTCTCCCGTACAGACCTACTCTCTTACTGGTGCCATGAGCTAACTCAGAGGCAACCACATGTCTCACGTACAGACCTACTCTCTCACTAGTGCCATGAGCTAACTCAGAGGCAACCACATGTCTCCCGTACAGACCTACTCTCTCACTGGTGCCATGAGCTAACTCAAAGGCAACCACATGTCTCCTGTACAGACCTACTCTCTCACTAGTGCCATGAGCTAACTCAGAGGCAACCACATGTCTCCCATACAGTCCTACTCTCTCACTGGTGCCATAATCTAACTCAGAGGCAACCACATGTCTCCTGTACAGACCTACTCTCTGACTGGTACCATGAGCTAACTCAGAGGCAACCACATGTCTCCCGTACAGACCTACTCTCCCACTGGCGCCATGAGCTAACTCAGAGGCAACCACATGTCTCCCGTACAGACCTACTCTCTCACTGGTGCCATGAGCTAACTAAGAGGCAACCACATGTCTCCCGTACAGACCTACTCTCTCACTGGTGCCATGAGCTAACTCAGAGGCAACCACATGTCTCCCGTACAGACCTATGTACTCTATCACTGGTGCCATGAGCTAACTCTGAGGCAACCACATGTCTCCCATACAGACCTACTCTCTCACTGTTGCCATGTGCTAACTCCGAGGCAACCATATGTCTCCCGTACAGACCTACTCTCTCACTGGTGCCATGAGCTAACTCAGAGGCAACCACATGTCTCCCGTACAGACCTACTCTCTCACTAGTGCCATGAGCTAACTCAGAGGCAACCACATGTCTCCCGTACAGACCTACTCTCTCACTGGTGCCATGAGCTAACTTAGAGGCAACCACATGTCTCCCATACAGATCTACTCTCTCACTGGTGCCATGATCTAACTCAGAGGCAAACACATGTCTCCCGTACAGACCTACTCTCTGACTAGTGCCATGAGCTAACTCAGAGGCAACCACATGTCTCCCGTACAGACCTACTCTCTCACTGGCGCCATGAGCTAACTCAGAGGCAATCACATGTCTCCCGTACAGACCTACTCTCTCACTGGTGCCATGAGCTAACTAAGAGGCAACCACATGTCTCCCTTACAGACCTACTCTATCACTGGTGCCATTAGCTAACTCAGAGACAATCACATGTCTCCTGTACAGACCTACTCTCTCACTGGTACCATGAGCTAACTCAGAGGCATCCACATGTCTCCTGTACAGACCTACTCTCTCACTGGTGCCATGAGCTAACTCAGAGGCAACCACATGTCTCCTGTACAGACCTACTCTCTCACTGGTACCATGAGCTAACTCAGATGCAACCACATGTCTCCCGTACAGACCTACTCTCTTACTGGTGCCATGAGCTAACTCAGAGGCAACCACATGTCTCCCGTACAGACCTACTCTCTCACTGGTGCCATGAGCTAAGTCAGAGGAAACCACATGTCTACCGTACAGACCTACTCTCTCACTGGTGCCATGAGCTAACTCAGAGGCAACCACATGTCTCCCGTACAGACCTACTCTCTCACTGGTGCCATGAGCTAACTCAGAGGAAACCACATGTCTCCCATAGAGACCTACTCACTCACTGGTGCCATGAGCTAACTCAGAGGCAACAACATGTATCCCGTACAGACCTACTCTCTCACTGGTGCCATGAGCTAACTCAGAGGCAACCAAATGTCTCCCGAACAGACCTACTCTCTCACTGGTGCCATGAGCTAACTCAGAGGCAACCACATGTCTCCCGTACAGACCTACTCTCTCAATGGTGCCATGAGCTAATTCAGAGGCAACCACATGTCACCCGTACAGACCTACTCTCTCACTGGTGCCATGCGCTAACTCAGAGGCAACAACATGTCTCCCGTACAGACCTACTCTCTCCCTGGTGCCATGAGCTAACACAGAGGCAACCACATGTCTCCCGTACAGACCTACTCTCTCACTGGTGCCATGAGCTAACTCAGAGGCAACCACATGTCTCCCGTACAGACCTACTCTCTCACTGGTGCCATGAGCTAACTCAGAGGCAACCACATGTCTCCCGTACAGACCTACTCTCTCACTGGTGCCATGATCTAACTCAGAGGCAACAACATGTCTCCCGTACAGACTTACTCTCTCTCTGGTGCCATGAGCTAACTCAGAGGCAACCACATGTCTCCCGTACAGACCTACTCTCTCACTGGCGCCATGAGCTAACTCAGAGGCAACCACATGTCTCCCGTACAGACTTACTCTCTCATAGGTGACATGAGCTAACTAAGAGGCAACCACATGTCTCCCGTACAGACCTACTCTCTCACTGGGGCCATGATCTAACCCAGAGGCAACCACATGTCTCCCGTACAGACCTACTCTATCACTGGTGCCATGAGCTAACTCGGAGGCAACCACATGCCTCCCGTACAGACCTACTCTCCCACTGGTGCCATAAGCTAACTCAGAGGGAACCACATGTCTCCCGCACTGACCTACTCTCCCACTGGTGCCATGAGCTAACTCAGAGGCAACCACATGTCTCCCGTACAGACCTACTCTCCCACTGGTGCCATGAGCTAACTTAGAGACAACCACATGTCTCCCGTTCAGACCTACTCTCTCACTGGTGCCATGAGCTAACTCAGAGGCAACCACATGTCTCCCGTACAGACCTACTCTCTCAGTGGTGCCATGAGCTTACTCGGAGGCAACCACATGTCTCCTGTACAGACCTACTCTCTCACTGGTGCCATGAGCAAATTCAGAGGCAACCACATGTCTCCTGTACAGACCTGTACTCTCTCACTGATACCATGAGCTAACTCAGAGGCAACCACATGTCTCCCGTACAGACCTACTCACTGGTGCCATGAGCTAACTCAGAGGCAACTACGTGTCTCCTATACAGACCTACTCTCTCACTGGTGCCATGAGCTAACTCAGAGGCAACCACATGTCTCCCGTACAGACCTACTCTCTCACTGGTGCCATGAGAGGCAACCACATGTCTCCCGTACAGACCTATGTACTCTCTCACTGGTGCCATGAGCTAACTCAGAGGCAACCACATGTCTCCTGTACAGAACTACTCTCTCACTGGTGCCATGAGCTAACTCAGAGGCAACCACATGTCTCCTGTACAGACCTACTCTCTCACTGGTACCATGAGCTAACTCAGAGGCAACCACATGTCTCCCGTAAGGCCTACTCTCTCACTGGTGCCATGAGCTAACTCAGAGGCAACCACATGTCTCCCGTACAGACCTACTCTCTCACTGGTGCCATGAGCTAACTCAGAGGCAACCACATGTCTCCCGTACAGACCTACTCTCTCACTGGTGCCATGAGCTAACTAAGAGGAAACCACATGTCTCCCGTACAGACCTACTCTCTCACTGGTGCCATGAGCTACCTCAGAGGCAACCACATGTCTCCCGTACAGACCTTCTCTCTCACTGGTGCCATGAGCTAACTCAGAGGCAACCACATGTCTCCCGTACAGACCTACTCTCTCACTGGTGCCATGCGCTAACTCAGAGGCAACCACATGTCTCCCGTACAGACCTATGTACTCTCTCACTGGTGCCAAGAGCTAACTCAGAGGCAACCACATATCTTCCGTACAGACCTACTCTCTCACTGGTGCCATGTGCTAACTCAGAGGCAACCACATGTCTCCTGTACAGACCTACTCTCTCACTGGTGCCATGAGCTAATTCAGAGGCAACCACATGTCTCCCGTACAGACCTACTCTCTCACTAGTGCCATGAGCTAACTCAGAGGCAACCACATGGCTCCCGTACAGACCTACTCTCTCACTGGTGCCATGAGCTAACTCAGAGGCAACCACATGTCTCCCGTACAGACCTACTCTCTCACTGGTGCCATGATCTAACTCAGAGGCAACCACATGTCTCCCGTACAGACCTACTCTCTCACTGGTGCCATGAGCTAACTCAGATGCAACCACATGTCTCCCGTACAGACCTACTCTCTCACTGGCGCCATGAGCTAACTCAGAGGCAACCACATGTCTCCCGTACAGACCTACTCTCTCACTGGTGCCATGAGCTAACTAAGAGGTAACCACATGTCTCCCGTACAGACCTACTCTCTCAATGGTGACATTAGCTAACTCAGAGACAATCACATGTCTCCTGTACAGACCTACTCTCTCACTGGTGCCATGAGCTAACTCAGAGGCAACCACATGTCTCCTTTACAGACCTACTCTCTCACTGGTACCATGAGCTAACTCAGAGGCAACCACATGTCTCCCGTAAGGTCTACTCTCTCACTGGTGCCATGAGCTAACTCAGAGGCAACCACATTTCTTTCGTACAGACCTACTCTCTCACTGGTGCCATGAGCTAACTCAGAGGCAACCAGATGTCTCCCGTACAGACCTACTCTCTCACTGGTGCCATGAGCTAACTCAGAGGCAACCACATGCCTCCCGTACAGACCTATGTACTCTCTCACTGGTGCCATGAGCTAACTCTGAGGCAACAACATGTCTCCCATACAGACCTACTTTCTCACTGGTGCCATGTGCTAACTCAGAAGCAACCACATGTCTCCCGTACAGACTTACTCTCTCACTGGTGCCATGAACTAACTCAGAGGCAACCACATGTCTCCCGTACAGACCTACTCTCTCACTGGTGCCATGTGCTAACACAGAGGCAACCACATGTCTCCCGTACAGACCTACTCTCTCACTGGTGCCATGAGCTAACTCAGAGGCAACCACATGTCTCCCGTACAGACCTACTCTCTCACTAGTGCCATGAGCTAACTCAGAGGCAACCACATGTCTCCCGTACAGACCTACTCTCTCACTGGTGCCATGAGCTAACTCAGAGGCAACCACATGTCTCCTGTACAGACCTACTCTCTCACTGGTGCCATGAGCTAACTAAGAGGCAACCACATGTCTCTCATACAGACCTACTCTCTCACTGGTGCCATAATCTAACTCAGAGGCAACCACATGTCTCCCGTACAGACCTACTCTCTGACTGGTGCCATGAGCTAACTCAGAGGCAACCACATGTCTCCCGTACAGACCTACTCTCTCACTGGCGCCATGAGCTAACTCAGAGGCAACCACATGTCTCCCGTACAGACCTACTCTCTCACTGGTGCCATGAGCTAACTAAGAGGCAAACACATGTCTCCCGTACAGACCTACTCTCTCACTGGTGCCATTATCTAACTCAGAGACAATCACATGTCTCCTGTACAGACCTACTCTCTCACTGGTGCCATGAGCTAACTCAGATGCAACCACATGTCTCCTGTACAGACCTACTCTCTCACTGGTGCCATGAGCTAACTCAGAGGCAACTACATGTCTCCCGTACAGACCTACTCTCTCACTGGTGCCATGAGCTAACTCAGAGGCAACCACATGTCTCCCATACAGACCTACTCTCTCACTGGTGCCATGAGCTAACTCAGAGGGAACCACATGTCTCCCGCACAGACCTACTCTCCCACTGGTGCCATGAGCTAACTCAGAGGCAACCACATGTCTCCCGTACAGACCTACTCTCCCACTGGTGCCATGAGCTAACTTAGAGACAACCACATGTCTCCCGTTCAGACCTACTCTCTCACTGGTGCCATGAGCTAACTCAGAGGCAACCACATGTCTCCCATACAGACCTACTCTCTCAGTGGTGCCATGAGCTTACTCGGAGGCAACCACATGTCTCCTGTACAGACCGACACTCTCACTGGTGGCATGAGCAAATTCAGAGGCAATCACATGTCTCCTGTACAGACCTGTACTCTCTCACTGATACCATGAGCTAACTCAGAGGCAACCACATGTCTCCCGTACAGACCTACTCACTGGTGCCATGAGCTAACTCAGAGGCAACTACGTGTCTCCTATACAGACCTACTCTCTCACTGGTGCCATGAGCTAACTCAGAGGCAACCACATGTCTCCCGTACAGACCTACTCTCTCACTGGTGCCATGAGAGGCAACCACATGTCTCCCGTACAGACCTATGTACTCTCTCACTGGTGCCATGAGCTAACTCAGAGGCAACCACATGTCTCCTGTACAGAACTACTCTCTCACTGGTGCCATGAGCTAACTCAGAGGCAACCACATGTCTCCTGTACAGACCTACTCTCTCACTGGTACCATGAGCTAACTCAGAGGCAACCACATGTCTCCCGTAAGGCCTACTCTCTCACTGGTGCCATGAGCTAACTCAGAGGCAACCACATGTCTCCCGTACAGACCTACTCTCTCACTGGTGCCATGAGCTAACTCAGAGGCAACCACATGTCTCCCGTACAGACCTACTCTCTCACTGGTGCCATGAGCTAACTAAGAGGAAACCACATGTCTCCCGTACAGACCTACTCTCTAACTGGTGCCATGAGCTACCTCAGAGGCAACCACATGTCTCCCGTACAGACCTTCTCTCTCACTGGTGCCATGAGCTAACTCAGAGGCAACCACATGTCTCCCGTACAGACCTACTCTCTCACTGGTACCATGCGCTAACTCAGAGGCAACCACATGTCTCCCGTACAGACCTATGTACTCTCTCACTGGTGCCAAGAGCTAACTCAGAGGCAACCACATATCTCCCGTACAGACCTACTCTCTCACTGGTGCCATGTTCTAACTCAGAGGCAACCACATGTCTCCCGTACAGACCTACTCTCTCACTGGTGCCATGAGCTAATTCAGAGGCAACCACATGTCTCCCGTACAGACCTACTCTCTCACTAGTGCCATGAGCTAACTCAGAGGCAACCACATGGCTCCCGTACAGACCTACTCTCTCACTGGTGCCATGAGCTAACTAAGAGGCAAACACATGTCTCCCGTACAGACCTACTCTCTCACTGGTGCCATTATCTAACTCAGAGACAATCACATGTCTCCTGTACAGACCTACTCTCTCACTGGTGCCATGAGCTAACTCAGATGCAACCACATGTCTCCTGTACAGACCTACTCTCTCACTGGTACCATGAGCTAACTCAGAGGCAACCACATGTCTCCCGTAAGGTCTACTCTCTCACTGGTGCCATGAGCTAACTCAGAGGCAACCACATTTCTTTCGTACAGACCTACTCTCTCACTGGTGCCATGAGCTAACTCAGAGGCAACCACATGTCTCCCGTACATACCTACTCTCTCACTGGTGCTATGAGCTAACTCAGAGGCAACCACATGTCTCCCGTACAGACCTACTCTCTCACTGGTGCCATGAGCTAACTCAGAGGCAACCACATGCCTCCCGTACAGACCTATGTAGTCTCTCACTGGTGCCATGAGCTAACTCTGAGGCAACCACATGTCTCCCATACAGACCTACTCTCTCACTGGTGCCATGTGCTAACTCAGAGGCAACCACATATCTCCCGTACAGACTTACTCTCTTACTGGTGCCATGAACTAACTCAGAGGCAACCACATGTCTCCCGTACAGACCTACTCTCTCACTAGTGCCATGAGCTAACTCAGAGGCAACCACATGTCTCCCGTACAGACCTACTCTCTCACTGGTGCCATGTGCTAACACAGAGGCAACCACATGTCTCCCGTACAGACCTACTCTCTCACTGGTGCCATGAGCTAACTCAGAGGCAACCACATGTCTCCCGTACAGACCTACTCACTCACTAGTGCCATGAACTAACTCAGAGGCAACCACATGTCTCCCGTACAGACCTACTCTCTCACTGGTGCCATGAGCTAACTCAGAGGCAACCACATGTCTCCTGTACAGACCTACTCTCTCACTGGTGCCATGAGCTAACTAAGAGGCAACCACATGTCTCTCATACAGACCTAGTCTCTCACTGGTGCCATAATCTAACTCAGAGGCAACCACATGTCTCCCGTACAGACCTACTCTCTGACTGGTACCATGAGCTAACTCAGAGGCAACCACATGTCTCCCGTACAGACCTACTCTCTCACTGGCGCCATGAGCTAACTCAGAGGCAACCACATGTCTCCCGTACAGACCTACTCTCTCACTGGTGCCATGAGCTAACTAAGAGGCAAACACATGTCTCCCGTACAGACCTACTCTCTCACTGGTGCCATTATCTAACTCAGAGACAATCACATGTCTCCTGTACAGACCTACTCTCTCACTGGTGCCATGAGCTAACTCAGATGCAACCACATTTCTCCTGTACAGACCTACTCTCTCACTGGTGCCATGAGCTAACTCAGAGGCAACCACATGTCTCCTGTACAGACCTACTCTCTCACTGGTATCATGAGCTAACTCAGAGGCAACCACATGTCTCCCGTACAGACCTACTCTCTCACTGGTGCCATGAGCTAACTCAGAGGCAACCACATGTCTCCCGTACAGACCTACTCTCTCACTGGTGCCATGAGCTAACTCAGAGGCAACCACATGTCTCCCGTACAGACCTACTCTCTCACTGGTGCCATGAGCTAAGTCAGAGGCAACCACATGTCTCCCGTACAGACTAACTCTCTCACTGGTGCCATGAGCTAATCAGAGGCAACCACATGTCTCCCGTACAGACCTACTCTCTCACTGGTGCCATGAGCTAACTCAGAGGCAACTACATGTCTCCCGTACAGACCTACTCACTAACTGGTGCCATGCGTTAACTCAGAGGCAACCACATGTCTCCCGTACAGACATACTCTCTCACTGGTGCCATGAGCTAACTCAGAGGCAACCACATGTCTCCCTACAGACCTACTCGCTCACTGGTGCCATGAGCTAACTAAGAGGCAACCACATGTCTCCCGTACAGACCTACTCTCTCACTGGTGCCATGAGCTAACTCAGAGGCAACCACATGTCTCCCGTACAGACCTACTCTCTCACTGGTGCCATGCGCTAACTCAGAGGCAACCACATGTCTCCCGTACAGACCTACTCTCTCACTGGTGCCATGAGCTAATTCAGAGGCAACCACATGTCTCCCGTACAGACCTACTCTCTCACTGGTGCCATGAGCTAACTCAGAGGTAACCACATGTCTCCCGTACAGACCTACTCTCTCACTGGTGCCATGAGCTAACTCAGAGGCAACCACATGTCTCCTGTGCAGACCTACTCTCTCACTGTTGACATGATCTAACTCAGAGGCAACGACATGTCTCCCGTACAGACCTACTCTCTCACTGGTGCCATGAGCTAACTCAGAGGCAACCACATGTCTCCCGTACAGACCTACTCTCTCACTCACGCCATGAGCTAACTCAGAGGCAACCACATGTCTCCCGTACAGACTTACTCTCTCATAGGTGACATGAGCTAACTAAGAGGCAACCACATGTCTCCCGTACAGACCTACTCTCTCACTGGTGCCATGATCTAACTCAGAGGCAACCACATGTCTCCCATACAGACCTACTCTCTCACTGGTGCCATGAGCTAACTCAGAGGCAACCACATGCCTCCTGTACAGACCTACTCTCCCACTGGTGCCATAAGCTAACTCAGAGGCAACCACATGTCACCCGTACAGACCTACTCTCCCACTGGTGCCATGAGCTAACTTAGAGACAACCACATGTCTCCCGTTCAGACCTACTCTCTCACTGGTGCCATGAGCTAAGTCAGAGGCAACCACATTTCTCCCGTACAGACCTACTCTCTCACTGGTGCCATGAGCTAACTCAGAGGCAACCACGTGTCTCCCGTACATACCTACTCTCTCACTGGTGCTATGAGCTAACTCAGAGGCAACCAGATGTCTCCCGTACAGACCTACTCTCTCACTGGTGCCATGAGCTAACTCAGAGGCAACCACATGCCTCCCGTACAGACCTATGTACTCTCTCACTGGTGCCATGAGCTAACTCTGAGGCAACCACATGTCTCCCATACAGACCTACTCTCTCACTGGTGCCATGTGCTATATCAGAGGCAACCACATGTCTCCCGTACAGACTTACTCTCTCACTGGTGCCATGAACTAACTCAGAGGCAACCACATGTCTCCCGTACAGACCTACTCTCTCACTAGTGCCATGAGCTAACTCAGAGGCAACCACATGTCTCCCGTACAGACCTACTCTCTCACTGGTGCCATGTGCTAACACAGAGGCAACCACATGTCTCCCGTACAGACCTACTCTCTCACTGGTGCCATGAGCTAACTCAGAGGCAACCACATGTCTCCCGTACAGACCTACTCTCTCACTAGTGACATGAGCTAACTCAGAGGCAACCACATGTCTCCCGTACAGACCTACTCTCTTACTGGTGCCATGAGCTAACTCAGAGGCAACCAGATGTCTCCCGTACAGACCTACTCTCTCACTGGTGCCATGAGCTAACTCAGAGGCAACCACATGCCTCCCGTACAGACCTATGTACTCTCTCACTGGTGCCATGAGCTAACTCAGAGGCAACCACATGTCTCCCGTACAGACTTACTCTCTCATAGGTGACATGAGCTAACTAAGAGGCAACCACATGTCTCCCGTACAGACCTACTCTCTCACTGGTGCCATGATCTAACTCAGAGCAACCACATGTCTCCCGTACAGACCTACTATCTCACTGGTGCCATGAGCTATCTCAGAGGCAACCACATGCCTCCTGTACAGACCTACTCTCCCACTGGTGCCATAAGCTAACTCAGAGGCAACCACATGTCTCCCGTTCAGACCTACTCTCTCACTGGTGGCATGAGCTAAGTCAGAGGCAACCACATTTCTCCCGTACAGACCTACTCTCTCACTGGTGCCATGAGCTAACTCAGAGGCAACCAGATGTCTCCCGTACAGACCTACTCTCTCACTGGTGCCATGAGCTAACTCAGAGGCAACCACATGCCTCCCGTACAGACCTATGTACTCTCTCACTGGTGTCATGAGCTAACTCTGAGGCAACCACATGTCTCCCATACAGACCTACTCTCTCACTGGTGCCATGTGCTAACTCAGAGGCAACCACATGTCTCCCGTACAGACTTACTCTCTCACTGGTGCCATGAACTAACTCAGAGGCAACCACATGTCTCCCGTACAGACCTACTCTCTCACTAGTGCCATGAGCTAACTCAGAGGCAACCACATGTCTCCCGTACAGACCTACTCTCTTACTGGTGCCATGTGCTAACACAGAGGCAACCACATGTCTCCCGTACAGACCTACTCTCTCACTGGTGCCATGAGCTAACTCAGAGGCAACCACATGTCTCCCGTACAGACCTACTCTCTCACTAGTGCCATGAGCTAACTCAGAGGCAACCACATGTCTTCCGTACAGACCTACTCTCTCACTGGTGCCATGAGCTAACTCAGAGGCAACCAGATGTCTCCCGTACAGACCTACTCTCTCACTGGTGCCATGAGCTAACTCAGAGGCAACCACATGCCTCCCGTACAGACCTATGTACTCTCTCACTGGTGCCATGTGCTAACTCAGAGGCAACCACATGTCTCCCGTACAGACTTACTCTCTCACTGGTGCCATGAACTAACTCAGAGGCAACCACATGTCTCCCGTACAGACCTACTCTCTCACTAGTACCATGAGCTAACTCAGAGGCAACCACATGTCTCCCGTACAGACCTACTCTCTCACTGGTGCCATGTGCTAACACAGAGGCAACCACATGTCTCCCGTACAGACCTACTCTCTCACTGGTGCCATGAGCTAACACAGAGGCAACCACATGTCTCCCGTACAGACCTACTCTCTCACTAGTGCCATGAGCTAACTCAGAGGCAACCACATGTCTCCCGTACAGACCTACTCTCTCACTGGTGCCATGAGCTAACTCAGAGGCAACCACATGTCTCCTGTACAGACCTACTCTCTCACTGGTGCCATGAGCTAACTAAGAGGCAACAACATGTCTCTCATACAGACCTACTCTCTCACTGGTGCCATAATCTAACTCAGAGGCAACCACATGTCTCCTGTACAGACCTACTCTCTGACTGGTGCCATGAGCTAACTCAGAGGCAACCACATGTCTCCCGTACAGACCTACTCTCTCACTGGTGCCATGAGCTAACTCAGAGGCAACCACATGTCTCCCGTACAGACCTACTCTCTCACTGGTGCCATGAGCTAACTAAGAGGCAAACACGTGTCTCCCGTACAGACCTACTCTCTCACTGGTGCCATTAGCTAACTCAGAGACAATCACATGTCTCCTGTACAGACCTACTCTCTCACTGGTGCCATGAGCTAACTCAGATGCAACCACATGTCTCCTGTACAGACCTACTCTCTCACTGGTGCCATGAGCTAACTCAGAGGCAACCACATGTCTCCTGTACAGACCTACTCTCTCACTGGTACCATGAGCTAACTCAGAGGCAACCACATGTCTCCCGTACAGACCTACTCTCTCACTGGTGCCATGAGCTAACTCAGAGGCAACCACATGTCTCCCGTACAGACCTACTCTCTCACTGGTGCCATGAGCTAACTAAGAGGCAAACACATGTCTCCCGTACAGACCTACTCTCTCACTGGTGCCATTATCTAACTCAGAGACAATCACATGTCTCCTGTACAGACCTACTCTCTCACTGGTGCCATGAGCTAACTCAGATGCAACCACATGTCTCCTGTACAGACCTACTCTCTCACTGGTGCCATGAGCTAACTCAGAGGCAACTACATGTCTCCCGTACAGACCTACTCTCTCACTGGTGCCATGAGCTAACTCAGAGGCAACCACATGTCTCCCATACAGACCTACTCTCTCACTGGTGCCATGAGCTAACTCAGAGGGAACCACATGTCTCCCGCACAGACCTACTCTCCCACTGGTGCCATGAGCTAACTCAGAGGCAACCACATGTCTCCCGTACAGACCTACTCTCCCACTGGTGCCATGAGCTAACTTAGAGACAACCACATGTCTCCCGTTCAGACCTACTCTCTCACTGGTGCCATGAGCTAACTCAGAGGCAACCACATGTCTCCCGTACAGACCTACTCTCTCAGTGGTGCCATGAGCTTACTCGGAGGCAACCACATGTCTCCTGTACAGACCGACTCTCTCACTGGTGCCATGAGCAAATTCAGAGGCAATCACATGTCTCCTGTACAGACCTGTACTCTCTCACTGATACCATGAGCTAACTCAGAGGCAACCACATGTCTCCCGTACAGACCTACTCACTGGTGCCATGAGCTAACTCAGAGGCAACTACGTGTCTCCTATACAGACCTACTCTCTCACTGGTGCCATGAGCTAACTCAGAGGCAACCACATGTCTCCCGTACAGACCTACTCTCTCACTGGTGCCATGAGAGGCAACCACATGTCTCCCGTACAGACCTATGTACTCTCTCACTGGTGCCATGAGCTAACTCAGAGGCAACCACATGTCTCCTGTACAGAACTACTCTCTCACTGGTGCCATGAGCTAACTCAGAGGCAACCACATGTCACCTGTACAGACCTACTCTCTCACTGGTACCATGAGCTAACTCAGAGGCAACCACATGTCTCCCGTAAGGCCTACTCTCTCACTGGTGCCATGAGCTAACTCAGAGGCAACCACATGTCTCCCGTACAGACCTACTCTCTCACTGGTGCCATGAGCTAACTCAGAGGCAACCACATGTCTCCCGTACAGACCTACTCTCTCACTGGTGCCATGAGCTAACTAAGAGGAAACCACATGTCTCCCGTACAGACCTACTCTCTCACTGGTGCCATGAGCTACCTCAGAGGCAACCACATGTCTCCCGTACAGACCTTCTCTCTCACTGGTGCCATGAGCTAACTCAGAGGCAACCACATGTCTCCCGTACAGACCTACTCTCTCACTGGTACCATGCGCTAACTCAGAGGCAACCACATGTCTCCCGTACAGACCTATGTACTCTCTCACTGGTGCCAAGAGCTAACTCAGAGGCAACCACATATCTCCCGTACAGACCTACTCTCTCACTGGTGCCATGTTCTAACTCAGAGGCAACCACATGTCTCCCGTACAGACCTACTCTCTCACTGGTGCCATGAGCTAATTCAGAGGCAACCACATGTCTCCCGTACAGACCTACTCTCTCACTAGTGCCATGAGCTAACTCAGAGGCAACCACATGGCTCCCGTACAGACCTACTCTCTCACTGGTGCCATGAGCTAACTAAGAGGCAAACACATGTCTCCCGTACAGACCTACTCTCTCACTGGTGCCATTATCTAACTCAGAGACAATCACATGTCCCCTGTACAGACCTACTCTCTCACTGGTGCCATGAGCTAACTCAGATGCAACCACATGTCTCCTGTACAGACCTACTCTCTCACTGGTACCATGAGCTAACTCAGAGGCAACCACATGTCTCCCGTAAGGTCTACTCTCTCACTGGTGCCATGAGCTAACTCAGAGGCAACCACATTTCTTTCGTACAGACCTACTCTCTCACTGGTGCCATGAGCTAACTCAGAGGCAACCACATGTCTCCCGTACATACCTACTCTCTCACTGGTGCTATGAGCTAACTCAGAGGCAACCACATGTCTCCCGTACAGACCTACTCTCTCACTGGTGCCATGAGCTAACTCAGAGGCAACCACATGCCTCCCGTACAGACCTATGTAGTCTCTCACTGGTGCCATGAGCTAACTCTGAGGCAACCACATGTCTCCCATACAGACCTACTCTCTCACTGGTGCCATGTGCTAACTCAGAGGCAACCACATATCTCCCGTACAGACTTACTCTCTTACTGGTGCCATGAACTAACTCAGAGGCAACCACATGTCTCCCGTACAGACCTACTCTCTCACTAGTGCCATGAGCTAACTCAGAGGCAACCACATGTCTCCCGTACAGACCTACTCTCTCACTGGTGCCATGTGCTAACACAGAGGCAACCACATGTCTCCCGTACAGACCTACTCTCTCACTGGTGCCATGAGCTAACTCAGAGGCAACCACATGTCTCCCGTACAGACCTACTCACTCACTAGTGCCATGAACTAACTCAGAGGCAACCACATGTCTCCCGTACAGACCTACTCTCTCACTGGTGCCATGAGCTAACTCAGAGGCAACCACATGTCTCCTGTACAGACCTACTCTCTCACTGGTGCCATGAGCTAACTAAGAGGCAACCACATGTCTCTCATACAGACCTAGTCTCTCACTGGTGCCATAATCTAACTCAGAGGCAACCACATGTCTCCCGTACAGACCTACTCTCTGACTGGTACCATGAGCTAACTCAGAGGCAACCACATGTCTCCCGTACAGACCTACTCTCTCACTGGCGCCATGAGCTAACTCAGAGGCAACCACATGTCTCCCGTACAGACCTACTCTCTCACTGGTGCCATGAGCTAACTAAGAGGCAAACACATGTCTCCCGTACAGACCTACTCTCTCACTGGTGCCATTATCTAACTCAGAGACAATCACATGTCTCCTGTACAGACCTACTCTCTCACTGGTGCCATGAGCTAACTCAGATGCAACCACATTTCTCCTGTACAGACCTACTCTCTCACTGGTGCCATGAGCTAACTCAGAGGCAACCACATGTCTCCTGTACAGACCTACTCTCTCACTGGTATCATGAGCTAACTCAGAGGCAACCACATGTCTCCCGTACAGACCTACTCTCTCACTGGTGCCATGAGCTAACTCAGAGGCAACCACATGTCTCCCGTACAGACCTACTCTCTCACTGGTGCCATGAGCTAACTCAGAGGCAACCACATGTCTCCCGTACAGACCTACTCTCTCACTGGTGCCATGAGCTAAGTCAGAGGCAACCACATGTCTCCCGTACAGACTAACTCTCTCACTGGTGCCATGAGCTAATCAGAGGCAACCACATGTCTCCCGTACAGACCTACTCTCTCACTGGTGCCATGAGCTAACTCAGAGGCAACTACATGTCTCCCGTACAGACCTACTCACTAACTGGTGCCATGCGTTAACTCAGAGGCAACCACATGTCTCCCGTACAGACATACTCTCTCACTGGTGCCATGAGCTAACTCAGAGGCAACCACATGTCTCCCTACAGACCTACTCGCTCACTGGTGCCATGAGCTAACTAAGAGGCAACCACATGTCTCCCGTACAGACCTACTCTCTCACTGGTGCCATGAGCTAACTCAGAGGCAACCACATGTCTCCCGTACAGACCTACTCTCTCACTGGTGCCATGCGCTAACTCAGAGGCAACCACATGTCTCCCGTACAGACCTACTCTCTCACTGGTGCCATGAGCTAATTCAGAGGCAACCACATGTCTCCCGTACAGACCTACTCTCTCACTGGTGCCATGAGCTAACTCAGAGGTAACCACATGTCTCCCGTACAGACCTACTCTCTCACTGGTGCCATGAGCTAACTCAGAGGCAACCACATGTCTCCTGTGCAGACCTACTCTCTCACTGTTGACATGATCTAACTCAGAGGCAACGACATGTCTCCCGTACAGACCTACTCTCTCACTGGTGCCATGAGCTAACTCAGAGGCAACCACATGTCTCCCGTACAGACCTACTCTCTCACTCACGCCATGAGCTAACTCAGAGGCAACCACATGTCTCCCGTACAGACTTACTCTCTCATAGGTGACATGAGCTAACTAAGAGGCAACCACATGTCTCCCGTACAGACCTACTCTCTCACTGGTGCCATGATCTAACTCAGAGGCAACCACATGTCTCCCATACAGACCTACTCTCTCACTGGTGCCATGAGCTAACTCAGAGGCAACCACATGCCTCCTGTACAGACCTACTCTCCCACTGGTGCCATAAGCTAACTCAGAGGCAACCACATGTCACCCGTACAGACCTACTCTCCCACTGGTGCCATGAGCTAACTTAGAGACAACCACATGTCTCCCGTTCAGACCTACTCTCTCACTGGTGCCATGAGCTAAGTCAGAGGCAACCACATTTCTCCCGTGCAGACCTACTCTCTCACTGGTGCCATGAGCTAACTCAGAGGCAACCACGTGTCTCCCGTACATACCTACTCTCTCACTGGTGCTATGAGCTAACTCAGAGGCAACCAGATGTCTCCCGTACAGACCTACTCTCTCACTGGTGCCATGAGCTAACTCAGAGGCAACCACATGCCTCCCGTACAGACCTATGTACTCTCTCACTGGTGCCATGAGCTAACTCTGAGGCAACCACATGTCTCCCATACAGACCTACTCTCTCACTGGTGCCATGTGCTATATCAGAGGCAACCACATGTCTCCCGTACAGACTTACTCTCTCACTGGTGCCATGAACTAACTCAGAGGCAACCACATGTCTCCCGTACAGACCTACTCTCTCACTAGTGCCATGAGCTAACTCAGAGGCAACCACATGTCTCCCGTACAGACCTACTCTCTCACTGGTGCCATGTGCTAACACAGAGGCAACCACATGTCTCCCGTACAGACCTACTCTCTCACTGGTGCCATGAGCTAACTCAGAGGCAACCACATGTCTCCCGTACAGACCTACTCTCTCACTAGTGACATGAGCTAACTCAGAGGCAACCACATGTCTCCCGTACAGACCTACTCTCTTACTGGTGCCATGAGCTAACTCAGAGGCAACCAGATGTCTCCCGTACAGACCTACTCTCTCACTGGTGCCATGAGCTAATTCAGAGGCAACCACATGCCTCCCGTACAGACCTATGTACTCTCTCACTGGTGCCATGAGCTAACTCAGAGGCAACCACATGTCTCCCGTACAGACTTACTCTCTCATAGGTGACATGAGCTAACTAAGAGGCAACCACATGTCTCCCGTACAGACCTACTCTCTCACTGGTGCCATGATCTAACTCAGAGCAACCACATGTCTCCCGTACAGACCTACTATCTCACTGGTGCCATGAGCTATCTCAGAGGCAACCACATGCCTCCTGTACAGACCTACTCTCCCACTGGTGCCATAAGCTAACTCAGAGGCAACCACATGTCTCCCGTTCAGACCTACTCTCTCACTGGTGGCATGAGCTAAGTCAGAGGCAACCACATTTCTCCCGTACAGACCTACTCTCTCACTGGTGCCATGAGCTAACTCAGAGGCAACCAGATGTCTCCCGTACAGACCTACTCTCTCACTGGTGCCATGAGCTAACTCAGAGGCAACCACATGCCTCCCGTACAGACCTATGTACTCTCTCACTGGTGTCATGAGCTAACTCTGAGGCAACCACATGTCTCCCATACAGACCTACTCTCTCACTGGTGCCATGTGCTAACTCAGAGGCAACCACATGTCTCCCGTACAGACTTACTCTCTCACTGGTGCCATGAACTAACTCAGAGGCAACCACATGTCTCCCGTACAGACCTACTCTCTCACTAGTGCCATGAGCTAACTCAGAGGCAACCACATGTCTCCCGTACAGACCTACTCTCTTACTGGTGCCATGTGCTAACACAGAGGCAACCACATGTCTCCCGTACAGACCTACTCTCTCACTGGTGCCATGAGCTAACTCAGAGGCAACCACATGTCTCCCGTACAGACCTACTCTCTCACTAGTGCCATGAGCTAACTCAGAGGCAACCACATGTCTTCCGTACAGACCTACTCTCTCACTGGTGCCATGAGCTAACTCAGAGGCAACCAGATGTCTCCCGTACAGACCTACTCTCTCACTGGTGCCATGAGCTAACTCAGAGGCAACCACATGCCTCCCGTACAGACCTATGTACTCTCTCACTGGTGCCATGTGCTAACTCAGAGGCAACCACATGTCTCCCGTACAGACTTACTCTCTCACTGGTGCCATGAACTAACCCAGAGGCAACCACATGTCTCCCGTACAGACCTACTCTCTCACTAGTACCATGAGCTAACTCAGAGGCAACCACATGTCTCCCGTACAGACCTACTCTCTCACTGGTGCCATGTGCTAACACAGAGGCAACCACATGTCTCCCGTACAGACCTACTCTCTCACTGGTGCCATGAGCTAACACAGAGGCAACCACATGTCTCCCGTACAGACCTACTCTCTCACTAGTGCCATGAGCTAACTCAGAGGCAACCACATGTCTCCCGTACAGACCTACTCTCTCACTGGTGCCATGAGCTAACTCAGAGGCAACCACATGTCTCCTGTACAGACCTACTCTCTCACTGGTGCCATGAGCTAACTAAGAGGCAACAACATGTCTCTCATACAGACCTACTCTCTCACTGGTGCCATAATCTAACTCAGAGGCAACCACATGTCTCCTGTACAGACCTACTCTCTGACTGGTGCCATGAGCTAACTCAGAGGCAACCACATGTCTCCCGTACAGACCTACTCTCTCACTGGTGCCATGAGCTAACTCAGAGGCAACCACATGTCTCCCGTACAGACCTACTCTCTCACTGGTGCCATGAGCTAACTAAGAGGCAAACACGTGTCTCCCGTACAGACCTACTCTCTCACTGGTGCCATTAGCTAACTCAGAGACAATCACATGTCTCCTGTACAGACCTACTCTCTCACTGGTGCCATGAGCTAACTCAGATGCAACCACATGTCTCCTGTACAGACCTACTCTCTCACTGGTGCCATGAGCTAACTCAGAGGCAACCACATGTCTCCCGTACAGACCTACTCTCTCACTGGTACCATGAGCTAACTCAGAGGCAACCACATGTCTCCCGTACAGACCTACTCTCTCACTGGTGCCATGAGCTAACTCAGAGGCAACCACATGTCTCCCGTACAGACCTACTCTCTCACTGGTGCCATGAGCTAACTCAGAGGCAACCACATGTCTCCCGTACAGACCTACTCTCTCACTGGTGCCATGAGCTAAGTCAGAGGCAACCACATGTCTCCCGTACAGACTTACTCTCTCACTGGTGCCATGAGCTAATCAGAGGCAACCACATGTCTCCCGTACAGACCTACTCTCTCACTGGTGCCATGAGCTAACTCAGAGGCAACTACATGTCTCCCGTACAGACCTACTCACTCACTGGTGCCATGCGTTAACTCAGAGGCAACCACATGTCTCCCTACAGACCTACTCTCTCACTGGTGCCATGAGCTAACTCAGAGGCAACCACATGTCTCCCGTACAGACCTACTCGCTCACTGGTGCCATGAGCTAACTCAGAGGTAACCACATTTCTCCCGTACAGACCTACTCTCTCACTGGTGCCATGAGCTAACTCAGAGGCAACCACATGTCTCCCGTACAGACCTACTCTCTCACTGGTGCCATGCGCTAACTCAGAGGCAACCACATGTCTCCCGTACAGACCTACTCTCTCACTGGTGCCATGAGCTAATTCAGTGGCAACCACATGTCTCCCGTACAGACCTACTCTCTCACTGGTGCCATGAGCTAACTCAGAGGCAACCACATGTCTCCCGTACAGACCTACTCTCTCACTGGTGCCATGAGCTAACTCAGAAGCAACCACATGTCTCCCGTGCAGACCTACTCTCTCACTGTTGCCATGATCTAACTCAGAGGCAACGACATGTCTCCCGTACAGACCTACTCTCTCACTGGTGCCATGAGCTAACTCAGAGGTAACCACATGTCTCCCGTACAGACCTACTCTCTCACTCGCGCCATGAGCTAACTCAGATGCAACAACATGTCTCCCGTACAGACTTACTCTCCCATAGGTGACATGAGCTAACTAAGAGGCAACCACATGTCTCCCGTACAGACCTACTCTCTAACTGGTGCCATGATCTAACTCAGAGGCAACCACATGTCTCCCGTACAGACCTACTCTCTCACTGGTGCCATGAGCTAACTCAGAGGCAACCACATGCCTCCTGTACAGACCTACTCTCCCACTGGTGCCATAAGCTAACTCAGAGGCAACCACATGTCACCCGTACAGACCTACTCTCCCACAGGTGCCATGAGCTAACTTAGAGACAACCACATGTCTCCCGTTCAGACCTACTCTCTCACTGATGCCATGAGCTAACTCAGAGGCAACCACATGTCTCCCGTACAGACCTACTCTCTCACTGGTGCCATGAGTAAACTCAGAGGCAACCACATGTCTCCTGTACAGACCTAGTCTCTCACTGGTACCATGAGCTAACTCAGAGGCAACCACATCTCTCCCGTAAGGAATACTCTCTCACTGGTGCCATGAGATAACTCAGAGGCAACCACATTTCTCCCGTACAGACCTACTCTCTCACTGGTGCCATGAGCTAACTCAGAGGCAACCACGTGTCTCCCGTACATACCTACTCTCTCACTGGTGCTATGAGCTAACTCAGAGGCAACCAGATGTCTCCCGTACAGACCTACTCTCTCACTGGTGCCATGAGCTAACTCAGAGGCAACCACATGCCTCCCGTACAGACCTATGTACTCTCTCACTGGTGCCATGAGCTAACTCTGAGGCAACCACATGTCTCCCATACAGACCTACTCTCTCACTGGTGCCATGAGCTAACTCAGAGGCAACCACATGTCTCTCATACAGACCTACTCTCTCACTGGTGCCATAATCTAACTCAGAGGCAACCACATGTCTCCCGTACAGACCTACTCTCTGACTGGTGCCATGAGCTAACTCAGAGGCAACCACATGTCTCCCGTACAGACCTACTCTCTCACTGGTGCCATGAGCTAACTAAGAGGCAAACACATGTCTCCCGTACAGACCTACTCTCTCACTGGTGCCATTAGCTAACTCAGAGACAATCACATGTCTCCAGTACAGACCTACTCTCTCACTGGTGCCATGAGCTAACTCAGATGCAACCACATGTCTCCTGTACAGACCTACTCTCTCACTGGTGCCATGAGCTAACTCAGAGGCAACCACATGTCTCCCGTACAGACCTACTCGCTCACTGGTGTCATGAGCTAACTCAGAGGCAACCACATGTCTCCCGTAGAGACCTACTCTCTCACTGGTGCCATGAGCTAACTCAGAGGCAACCACATGTCTCCCGTACAGACCTACTCTCTCACTGGTGCCATGCGCTAACTCAGAGGCAACCACATGTCTCCCGTACAGACCTACTCTCTAACTGGTGCCATGATCTAACTCAGAGGCAACCACATGTCTCCCGTACAGACCTACTCTCTCACTGGTGCCATGAGCTAACTCAGAGGCAACCACATGCCTCCTGTACAGACCTACTCTCCCACTGGTGCCATAAGCTAACTCAGAGGCAACCACATGTCACCCGTACAGACCTACTCTCCCACTGGTGCCATGAGCTAACTTAGAGACAACCACATGTCTCCCGTTCAGACCTACTCTCTCACTGGTGCCATGAGCTAACTCAGAGGCAACCACATGTCTCCCGTACAGACCTACTCTCTCACTAGTGCCATGAGTAAACTCAGAGGCAACCACATGTCTCCTGTACAGACCTACTCTCTCACTGGTACCATGAGCTAACTCAGAGGCAACCACATGTCTCCCGTAAGGTAAACTCTCTCACTGGTGCCATGAGCTAACTCAGAGGCAACCACATTTCTCCCGTACAGACCTACTCTCTCACTGGTGCCATGAGCTAACTCAGAGGCAACCACGTGTCTCCCATACATACCTACTCTCTCACTGGTGCTATGAGCTAACTCAGAGGCAACCAGATGTCTCCCGTACAGACTTACTCTCTCACTGGTGCGATGAGCTAACTCAGAGGCAACCACATGCCTCCCGTACAGACCTATGTACTCTCTCACTGGTACCATGAGCTAACTCTGAGGCAACCACATGTCTCCCATACAGACCTACTCTCTCACTGGTGCCATGTGCTAACTCAGAGGCAACCACATGTCTCCCGTACAGACCTACTCTCTCACTGGTGCCATGAACTAACTCACAGGCAACCACATGTCTCCCGTACAGACCTACTCTCTCACTAGTGCCATGAGCTAACTCAGAGGCAACCACATGTCTCCCGTAGAGATCTACTCTCTCACTGGTGCCATGTGCTAACACAGAGGCAACCACATGACTCCCGTACAGACCTACTCTCTCACTGGTGCCATGAGCTAACTCAGAGGCAACCACATCTCTCCTGTACAGACCAACTCTCTCACTGGTGCCATGAGCTAACTAAGAGGCAACAACATGTCTCTCATACAGACCTACTCTCTCACTGGTGCCATAATCTAACTCAGAGGCAACCACATGTCTCCCGTACAGACCTACTCTCTGACTGGTGCCATGAGCTAACTCAGAGGCAACCACATGTCTCCCGTACAGACCTACTCTCTCACTGGTGCCATGAGCTAACTAAGAGGCAAACACATGTCTCCCGTACAGACCTACTCTCTCACTGGTGCCATTAGCTAACTCAGAGACAATCACATGTCTCCTGTACAGACCTACTCTCTCACTGGTGCCATGAGCTAACTCAGATGCAACCACATGTCTCCTGTACAGACCTACTCTCTCACTGGTGCCATGAGCTAACTCAGAGGCAACCACATGTCTCCCGTACAGACCTACTCGCTCACTAGTGCCATGAGCTAACTCAGAGGCAACCACATGTCTCCCGTACAGACCTACTCTCTCACTGGTGCCATGAGCTAACTCAGAGGCAACCACATGTCTCCCGTACAGACCTACTCTCTCACTGGTGCCATGAGCTAACTCAGAGGCAACCACATGTCTCCCGTACAGATCTACTCTCTCACTGGTGCCATGAGCTAACTCAGAGGCAACCACATGACTCCCGTACAGACCTACTCTCTCACTGGTGCCATGAGCTAACTCAGAGGCAACCACATGTCTCCCGTACAGACCTACTCTCTCACTAGTGCCATGAGCTAACTCAGAGGCAACCACATGTCTCCCGTACAGACCTACTCTCTCACTGGTTCCATGAGCTAACTCAGAGGCAACCACATCTCTCCTGTACAGACCAACTCTCTCACTCGTGCCATGAGCTAACTAAGAGGCAACAACATGTCTCTCATACAGACCTACTCTCTCACTGGTGCCATAATCTAACTCAGAGGCAACCACATGTCTCCCGTACAGACCTACTCTCTGACTGGTGCCATGAGCTAACTCAGAGGCAACCACATGTCTCCCGTACAGACCTACTCTCTCACTGGTGCCATGAGCTAACTAAGAGGCAAACACATGTCTCCCGTACAGACCTTCTCTCTCACTGGTGCCATTAGCTAACTCAGAGACAATCACATGTCTCCTGTACAGACCTACTCTCTCACTGGTGCCATGAGTAAACTCAGAGGCAACCACATGTCTCCTGTACAGACCTACTCTCTCACTGGTACCATGAGCTAACTCAGAGGCAACCACATGTCTCCCGTAAGGTATACTCTCTCACTCGTACCATGAGCTAACTCAGAGGCAACCACATTTCTCCCGTACAGACCTACTCTCTCACTGGTGCCATGAGCTAACTCAGAGGCAACCACATGTCTCCCGTACATACCTACTCTCTCACTGGTGCTATGAGCTAACTCAGAGGCAACCAGATGTCTCCCGTACAGACTTACTCTCTCACTGGTGCCATGAGCTAACTCAGAGGCAACCACATGCCTCCCGTACAGACCTATGTACTCTCTCACTGGTGCCATGAGCTAACTCTGAGGCAACCACATGTCTCCCATACAGACCTACTCTCTCATTGGTGCCATGTGCTAACTCAGAGGCAACCACATGTCTCCCGTACAGACCTACTCTCTCACTGGTGCCATGAACTAACTCACAGGCAACCACATGTCTCCCGTACAGACCTACTCTCTCACTAGTGCCATGAGCTAACTCAGAGGCAACCACATGTCTCCCGTAGAGATCTACTCTCTCACTGGTGCCATGTGCTAACACAGAGGCAACCACATGACTCCCGTACAGACCTACTCTCTCACTGGTTCCATGAGCTAACTCAGAGGCAACCACATCTCTCCTGTACAGACCAACTCTCTCACTGGTGCCATGAGCTAACTAAGAGGCAACAACATGTCTCTCATACAGACCTACTCTCTCACTGGTGCCATAATCTAACTCAGAGGCAACCACATGTCTGCCGTACAGACCTACTCTCTGACTGGTGCCATGAGCTAACTCAGAGGCAACCACATGTCTCCCGTACAGACCTACTCTCTCACTGGTGCCATGAGCTAACTAAGAGGCAAACACATGTCTCCCGTACAGACCTACTCTCTCACTGGTGCCATTAGCTAACTCAGAGACAATCACATGTCTCCTGTACAGACCTACTCTCTCACTGGTGCCATGAGCTAACTCAGATGCAACCACATGTCTCCTGTACAGACCTACTCTCTCACTGGTGCCATGAGCTAACTCAGAGGCAACCACATGTCTCCCGTACAGACCTACTCGCTCACTGGTACCATGAGCTAACTCAGAGGCAACCACATGTCTCCCGTACAGACCTACTCTCTCACTGGTGCCATGAGCTAACTCAGAGGCAACCACATGTCTCCCGTACAGACCTACTCTCTCACTGGTGCCATGAGCTAACTCAGAGGCAACCACATGTCTCCCGTACAGACCTACTCTCTCACTGGTGCCATGAGCTAACTCAGAGGCAACCACATGACTCCCGTACAGACCTACTCTCTCACTGGTGCCATGAGCTAACTCAGAGGCAACCACATGTCTCCCGTACAGACCTACTCTCTCACTAGTGCCATGAGCTAACTCAGAGGCAACCACATGTCTCCTGTACAGACCAACTCTCTCACTCGTGCCATGAGCTAACTAAGAGGCAACAACATGTCTCTCATACAGACCTACTCTCTCACTGGTGCCATAATCTAACTCAGAGGCAACCACATGTCTCCCGTACAGACCTACTCTCTGACTGGTGCCATGAGCTAACTCAAAGGCAACCACATGTCTCCCGTACAGACCTACTCTCTCACTGGTGCCATGAGCTAACTAAGAGGCAAACACATGTCTCCCGTACAGACCTTCTCTCTCACTGGTGCCATTAGCTAACTCAGAGACAATCACATGTCTCCTGTACAGACCTACTCTCTCACTGGTGCCATGAGCTAACTCAGATGCAACCACATGTCTCCTGTACAGACCTACTCTCTCACTGGTGCCATGAGCTAACTCAGAGGCAACCACATGTCTCCCGTACAGACCTACTCGCTCACTGGTGCCATGAGCTAACTCAGAGGCAACCACATGTCTCCCGTACAGACCTACTCTCTCACTGGTGCCATGAGCTAACTCAGAGGCAACCACATGTCTCCCGTACAGACATACTCTCTCACTGGTGCCATGAGCTAACTCAGAGGCAACCACATGTCTCCCGTACAGACCTACTCTCTCACTGGTGCCATGAGCTAACTCAGAGGCAACCACATGTCTCCCGTGCAGACCTACTCTCTCACTGTTGCCATGATCTAACTCAGAGGCAACGACATGTCTCCCGTACAGACCTACTCTCTCACTGGTGCCATGAGCTAACTCAGAGGCAACCACATGTCTCCCGTACAGACCTACTCTCTCACTCGCGCCATGAGCTAACTCAGAGGCAACCACATGTCTCCCGTACAGACTTACTCTCTCATAGGTGACATGAGCTAACTAAGAGGCAACCACATGTCTCCCGTACAGACCTACTCTCTCACTGGTGCCATGATCTAACTCAGAGGCAACCACATGTCTCCCGTACAGACCTACTCTCTCACTGGTGCCATGAGCTAACTCAGAGGCAACCACATGCCTCCTGTACAGACCTACTCTCCCACTGGTGCCATAAGCTAACTCAGAGGCAACCACATGTCACCCGTACAGACCTACTTTCCCACTGGTGCCATGAGCTAACTTAGAGACAACCACATGTCTCCCGTTCAGACCTACTCTCTCACTGGTGCCATGAGCTAACTCAGAGGCAACCACATGTCTCCCGTACAGGTCTACTCTCTCACTGGTGCCATGAGTAAACTCAGAGGCAACCACATGTCTCCTGTACAGACCTACTCTCTCACTGGTACCATGAGCTAACTCAGAGGCAACCATATGTCTCCCGTAAGGTATACTCTCTCACTGGTGCCATGAGCTAACTCAGAGGCAACCACATTTCTCCCGTACAGACCTACTCTCTCACTGGTGCCATGAGATAACTCAGAGGCAACCACATTTCTCCCGTACAGACCTACTCTCTCACTGGTGCCATGAGATAACTCAGAGGCAACCACGTGTCTCCCGTACATACCTACTCTCTCACTGGTGCTATGAGCTAACTCAGAGGCAACCAGATGTCTCCCGTACAGACCTACTCTCTCACTGGTGCCGTGAGCTAACTCAGAGGCAACAACATGCCTCCCGTACAGACCTATGTACTCTCTCACTGGTGCCATGAGCTAACTCTGAGGCAACCACATGTCTCCCATACAGACCTACTCTCTCACTGGTGCCATGTGCTAACTCAGAGGCAACCACATGACTCCCGTACAGACCTACTCTCTCACTGGTGCCATGAACTAACTCAGAGGCAACCACATGTCTCCCGTACAGACCTACTCTCTCACTGGTGCCATGAACTAACTCAGAGGCAACCACATGTCTCCCGTACAGACCTACTCTCTCACTAGTGCCATGAGCTAACTCAGAGGCAACCACATGTCTCCCGTACAGATCTACTCTCTCACTGGTGCCATGTGCTAACACAGAGGCAACCACATGACTCCCGTACAGACCTACTCTCTCACTGGTGCCATGAGCTAACTCAGAGGCAACCACATGTCTCCCGTACAGACCTACTCTCTCACTAGTGCCATGAGCTAACTCAGAGGCAACCACATGTCTCCCGTACAGACCTACTCTCTCACTGGTTCCATGAGCTAACTCAGAAGCAACCACATCTCTCCTGTAGAGACCTACTCTCTCACTGGTGCCATGAGCTAACTAAGAGGCAACCACATGTCTCTCATACAGACCTACTCTCTCACTGGTGCCATAATCTAACTCAGAGGCAACCACATGTCTCCCGTACAGACCTACTCTCTGACTGGTGCCATGAGCTAACTCAGAGGCAACCACATGTCTCCCGTACAGACCTACTCTCTCACTGGTGCCATGAGCTAACTAAGAGGCAAACACATGTCTCCCGTACAGACCTACTCTCTCACTGGTGCCATGAGCTAACTCAGATGCAACCACATGTCTCCTGTACAGACCTACTCTCTCACTGGTGCCATGAGCTAACTCAGAGGCAACCACATGTCTCCTGTACAGACCTACTCTCTCACTGGTAACATGAGCTAACTCAGAGGCAACCACATGTCTCCCGTACAGACCTACTCTCTCACTGGTGCCATGAGCTAACTCAGAGGCAACCACATGTCTCCCGTACAGACCTATTCTCTCACTGGTGCCATGAGCTAACTCAGAGGCAACCACATGTCTCCAGTACAGACCTACTCTCTCAATTGTGCCATGAGCTAAGTCAGAGGCAACCACATGTCTCCCATACAGACCTACTCTCTCACTGGTGCCATGAGCTAAGTCAGAGGCAACCACATGTCTCCCGTACAGACTTACTCTCTCACTGGTGCCATGAGCTAATCAGAGGCAACCACATGTCTCCCGTACAGACCTACACTCTCACTGGTGCCATGAGCTAACTCAGAGGCAACTACATGTCTCCCGTACAGACCTACTCACTCACTGGTGCCATGCGTTAACTCAGAGGCAACCACATGTCTCCCGTACAGAACTACTCTCTCACTGGTGCCATGAGCTAACTCAGAGGCAACCACATGTCTCCAGTACAGACCTACTCGCTCACTGGTGCCATGAGCTAACTCAGAGGCAACCACATGTCTCCCATACAGACCTACTCTCTCACTGGTGCCATGAGCTAACTCAGAGGCAACCACATGTCTCCCGTACAGACCTACTCTCTCACTGGTGCCATGCGCTAACTCAGAGGCAACCACATGTCTCCCGTACAGACCTACTCTCTCACTGGTGCCATGAGCTAACTCAGAGGCAACCACATGTCTCCCGTACAGACCTACTCTCTCACTGGTGCCATGAGCTAACTCAGAGGCAACCACATGTCTCCCGTGCAGACCTACTCTCTCACTGTTGCCATGATCTAACTCAGAGGCAACGACATGTCACCCGTACAGACCTACTCTCTCACTGGTGCCATGAGCTAACTCAGAGGCAACCACATGTCTCCCGTACAGACCTACTCTCTCACTCGCGCCATGAGCTAACTCAGAGGCAACCACATGTCTCCCGTACAGACTTACTCTCTCATAGGTGACATGAGCTAACTAAGAGGCAACCACATGTCTCCCGTACAGATCTACTCTCTCACTGGTGCCATGATCTAACTCAGAGGCAACCACATGTCTCCCGTACAGACCTACTCTCTCACTGGTGCCATGAGCTAACTCAGAGGCAACCACATGCCTCCCGTATAGACCTACTCTCCCACTGGTGCCATAAGCTAACTCAGAGGCAACCACATGTGTCCCGTACAGACCTACTCTCCCACTGGTGCCATGAGCTAACTCAGAGGCAACCACATGACACCCGTACAGACCTACTCTCCCACTGGTGCCATGAGCTAACTTAGAGACAACCACATGTCTCCCGTTCAGACCTACTCTCTCACTGGTGCCATGAGCTAACTCAGAGGCAATCACATGTCTCCCGTACAGACCTACTCTCTCACTGGTGCCATGAGTAAACTCAGAGGCAACCACATGTCTCCTGTACAGACCTACTCTCTCACTGGTACCATGAGCTAACTCAGAGGCAACTACATGTCTCCCGTAAGGTCTACTCTCTCACTGGTGCCATGATCTAACTCAGAGGCAACCACATTTCTCCCGTACAGACCTACTCTCTCACTGGTACCATGAGCTAACTCAGAAGCAACCACGTGTCTCCCGTACATACCTACTCTCTCACTGGTGCTATGAGCTAACTCAGAGGCAACCAGATGTCTCCCGTACAGACCTACTCTCTCACTGGTGCCATGAGCTAACTCAGAGGCAACCACATGCCTCCCGTACAGACCTATGTACTCTCTCACTGGTGCCATGAGCTAACTCTGAGGCAACCACATGTCTCCCATACAGACCTACTCTCTCACTGGTGCCATGTGCTAACTCAGAGGCAACCACATGTCTCCCGTACAGACCTACTCTCTCACTGGTGCCATGAACTAACTCAGAGGCAACCACATGTCTCCCGTACAGACCTACTCTCTCACTAGTGCCATGAGCTAACTCAGAGGCAACCACATGTTTCCCGTACAGACCTACTCTCTAACTGGTGCCATGTGCTAACACAGAGGCAACCACATGACTCCCGTACAGACCTACTCTCTCACTGGTGCCATGAGCTAACTCAGAGGCAACCACATGTCTCCCGTACAGACCTACTCTCTCACTAGTGCCATGAGCTAACTCAGAGGCAACCACATGTCTCCCGTACAGACCTACTCTCTCACTGGTGCCATGAGCTAACTCAGAGGCAACCACATGTCTCCTGTACAGACCTACACTCTCACTGGTGCCATGAGCTAACTAAGAGGCAACCACATGTCTCTCATACAGACCTACTCTCTCACTGGTGCCATAATCTAACTCAGAGGCAACCACATGTCTACCGTACAGACCTACTCTCTGACTGGTGCCATGAGCTAACTCAGAGGCAACCACATGTCTCCCGTACAAACCTACTCTCTCACTGGCGCCATGAGCTAACTCAGAGGCAACCACATGTCTCCCGTACAGACCTACTCTCTCACTGGTGCCATGAGCTAACTAAGAGGCAAACACATGTCTCCCGTACAGACCTACTCTCTCACAGGTGCCATTAGCTAACTCAGAGACAATCACATGTCTCCTGTACAGACCTACTCTCTCACTGGTGCCATGAGCTAACTCAGATGCAACCACATGTCTCCTGTACAGACCTACTATCTCACTGGTGCCATGAGCTAACTCAGAGGCAACCACATGTCTCCCGTACAGACCTACTCTCTCACTGGTGCCATGAGCTAACTCAGAGGCAACCACATGTCTCCCGTACAGACCTACTCTCTCACTGGTGCCATGAGCTAACTCAGAGGCAACCACATGTCTCCCGTACAGACCTACTCTCTCACTGGTGCATTGAGCTAAGTCAGAGGCAACCACATGTCTCCCGTACAGACTTACTCTCTCATGGTGCCATGAGCTAATCAGAGGCAACCACATGTCTCCCGTACAGACCTACTCTCTCACTGGTGCCATGCGTTAACTCAGAGGCAACCACATGTCTCCCGTACAGACCTACTCTCTCACTGGTGCCATGAGCTAACTCAGAGGCAACCACATGTCTCCCGTACAGACCTACTCGCTCACTGGTGCCATGAGCTAACTCAGAGGCAACCACATGTCTCCCGTACAGACCTACTCTCTCACTGGTGCCATGAGCTAACTCAGAGGCAACCACATGTCTCCCGTACAGACCTACTCTCTCACTGGTGCCATGCGCTAACTCAGAGGCAACCACATGTCTCCCGTACAGACCTACTCTCTCACTGGTGCCATGAGCTAATTCAGAGGCAACCACATGTCTCCCGTACAGACCTACTCTCTCACTGGTGCCATGAGCTAACTCAGAGGCAACCACATGTCTCCCGTACAGACCTACTCTCTCACTGGTGCCATGAGCTAACTCAGAGGCAACCACATGTCTCCCGTGCAGACCTACTCTCTCACTGTTGCCATGATCTAACTCAGAGGCAACGACATGTCTCCCGTACAGACCTACTCTCTCACTGGTGCCATGAGCTAACTCAGAGGCAACTACATGTCTCCCATAAGGTCTACTCTCTCACTGGTGCCATGATCTAACTCAGAGGCAACCACATTTCTCCCGTACACACCTACTCTCTCACTGGTACCATGAGCTAACTCAGAAGCAACCACGTGTCTCCCGTACATACCTACTCTCTCACTGGTGCTATGAGCTAACTCAGAGGCAACCAGATGTCTCCCGTACAGACCTACTCTCTCACTGGTGCCATGAGCTAACTCAGAGGCAACCACATGCCTCCCGTACAGACCTATGTACTCTCTCACTGGTGCCATGAGCTAACTCTGAGGCAACCACATGTCTCCCATACAGACCTACTCTCTCACTGGTGCCATGTGCTAACTCAGAGGCAACCACATGTCTCCCGTACAGACCTACTCTCTCACTGGTGCCATGAACTAACTCAGAGGCAACCACATGTCTCCCGTACAGACCTACTCTCTCACTAGTGCCATGAGCTAACTCAGAGGCAACCACATGTTTCCCGTACAGACCTACTCTCTAACTGGTGCCATGTGCTAACACAGAGGCAACCACATGACTCCCGTACAGACCTACTCTCTCACTGGTGCCATGAGCTAACTCAGAGGCAACCACATGTCTCCCGTACAGACCTACTCTCTCACTAGTGCCATGAGCTAACTCAGAGGCAACCACATGTCTCCCGTACAGACCTACTCTCTCACTGGTGCCATGAGCTAACTCAGAGGCAACCACATGTCTCCTGTACAGACCTACACTCTCACTGGTGCCATGAGCTAACTAAGAGGCAACCACATGTCTCTCATACAGACCTACTTTCTCACTGGTGCCATAATCTAACTCAGAGGCAACCACATGTCTACCGTACAGACCTACTCTCTGACTGGTGCCATGAGCTAACTCAGAGGCAACCACATGTCTCCCGTACAGACCTACTCTCTCACTGGCGCCATGAGCTAACTCAGAGGCAACCACATGTCTCCCGTACAGACCTACTCTCTCACTGGTGCCATGAGCTAACTAAGAGGCAAACACATGTCTCCCGTACAGACCTACTCTCTCACAGGTGCCATTAGCTAACTCAGAGACAATCACATGTCTCCTGTACAGACCTACTCTCTCACTGGTGCCATGAGCTAACTCAGATGCAACCACATGTCTCCTGTACAGACCTACTATCTCACTGGTGCCATGAGCTAACTCAGAGGCAACCACATGTCTCCTGTACAGACCTACTCTCTCACTGGTACCATGAGCTAACTCAGAGGCAACCAGATGTCTCCCGTACAGACCTACTCTCTCACTGGTGCCATGAGCTAACTCAGAGGCAACCACATGCCTCCCGTACAGACCTATGTACTCTCTCACTGGTGCCATGAGCTAACTCTGAGGCAACCACATGTCTCCCATACAGACCTACTCTCTCACTGGTGCCATGTGCTAACTCAGAGGCAACCACATGTCTCCCGTACAGACCTACTCTCTCACTGGTGCCATGAACTAACTCAGAGGCAACCACATGTCTCCCGTACAGACCTACTCTCTCACTAGTGCCATGAGCTAACTCAGAGGCAACCACATGTTTCCCGTACAGACCTACTCTCTAACTGGTGCCATGTGCTAACACAGAGGCAACCACATGACTCCCGTACAGACCTACTCTCTCACTGGTGCCATGAGCTAACTCAGAGGCAACCACATGTCTCCCGTACAGACCTACTCTCTCACTAGTGCCATGAGCTAACTCAGAGGCAACCACATGTCTCCCGTACAGACCTACTCTCTCACTGGTGCCATGAGCTAACTCAGAGGCAACCACATGTCCTCTGTACAGACCTACACTCTCACTGGTGCCATGAGCTAACTAAGAGGCAACCACATGTCTCTCATACAGACCTACTTTCTCACTGGTGCCATAATCTAACTCAGAGGCAACCACATGTCTACCGTACAGACCTACTCTCTGACTGGTGCCATGAGCTAACTCAGAGGCAACCACATGTCTCCCGTACAGACCTACTCTCTCACTGGCGCCATGAGCTAACTCAGAGGCAACCACATGTCTCCCGTACAGACCTACTCTCTCACTGGTGCCATGAGCTAACTAAGAGGCAAACACATGTCTCCCGTACAGACCTACTCTCTCACAGGTGCCATGAGCTAACACAGATGCAACCACATGTCTCCTGTACAGACCTACTATCTCACTGGTGCCATGAGCTAACTCAGAGGCAACCACATGTCTCCTGTACAGACCTACTCTCTCACTGGTACCATGAGCTAACTCAGAGGCAACCACATGTCTCCCGTACAGACCTACTCTCTCACTGGTGCCATGAGCTAACTCAGAGGCAACCACATGTCTCCCGTACAGACCTACTCTCTCACTGGTGCCATGAGCTAACTCAGAGGCAACCACATGTCTCCCGTACAGACCTACTCTCTCACTGGTGCATTGAGCTAAGTCAGAGGCAACCACATGTCTCCCGTACAGACCTACTCTCTCACTGGTGCCATGAGCTAACTCAGAGGCAACTACATGTCTCCCGTACAGACCTACTCACTCACTGGTGCCATGCGTTAACTCAGAGGCAACCACATGTCTCCCGTACAGACCTACTCTCTCACTGGTGCCATGAGCTAACTCAGAGGCAACCACATGTCTCCCGTACAGACCTACTCGCTCACTGGTGCCATGAGCTAACTCAGAGGCAACCACATGTCTCCCGTACAGACCTACTCTCTCACTGGTGCCATGAGCTAACTCAGAGGCAACCACATGTCTCCCGTACAGACCTACTCTCTCACTGGTGCCATGCGCTAACTCAGAGGCAACCACATGTCTCCCGTACAGACCTACTCTCTCACTGGTGCCATGAGCTAATTCAGAGGCAACCACATGTCTCCCGAACAGACCTACTCTCTCATTGGTGCCATGAGCTAACTCAGAGGCAACCACATGTCTCCCGTACAGACCTACTCTCTCACTGGTGCCATGAGCTAACTCAGAGGCAACCACATGTCTCCCGTGCAGACCTACTCTCTCACTGTTGCCATGATCTAACTCAGAGGCAACGACATGTCTCCCGTACAGACCTACTATCTCACTGGTGCCATGAGCTAACTCAGAGGCAACCACATGTCTCCCGTACAGACCTACTCTCTCACTCGCGCCATGAGCTAACTCAGAGGCAACCACATGTCTCCCGTACAGACTTACTCTCTCATAGGTGACATGAGCTAACTAAGAGGCAACCACATGTCTCCCGTACAGACCTACTCTCTCACTGGTGCCATGATCTAACTCAGAGGCAACCACATATCTCCCGTACAGACCTACTCTCTCACTGGTGCCATGATCTAACTCAGAGGCAACCACATGTCTCCCGTACAGACCTACTTTCTCACTGGTGTCATGAGCTAACTCAGAGGCAACCACATGCCTCCCGTACAGACCTACTCTCCCACTGGTGCCATAAGCTAACTCAGAGGCAACCACATGTCTCCCGTACATACCTACTCTCCCACTGGTGCCATGAGCTAACTCAGAGGCAACCACATGTCACCCATACAGACCTACTCTCCCACTGGTGCCATGAGCTAACTTAGAGACAACCACATGTCTCCCGTTCAGACCTACTCTCTCACTGGTGCCATGAGCTAACTCAGAGGCAACCACATGTCTCCCGTACAGACCTACTCTCTCATTGGTGCCATGAGCTAACTCGGAGGCAACCACATGTCTCCCGTACAGACCTACTCTCTCACTGATGCCATGAGCTAACTCAGAGGCAACAACATGTCTCCTGTACAGACCTACTCTCTCACTGGTGCCATGAGCAAATTCAGAGGCAACCACATGTCTCCTGTACAGACCTGTACTCTCTCACTGATACCATGAGCTAACTCAGAGGCAACCACATGTCTCCCATACAGACCTACTCACTGGTGCCATGAGCTAACTCAGAGGCAACTACGTGTCTCCCAAACAGACCTACTCTCTCACTGGTGCCATGAGCTAACTCAGAGGCAACCACATGTCTCCCGTACAGACCTACTCTCTCACTGGTGCCATGAGAGGCACCACATGTCTCCCGTACAGACCTATGTACTCTCTCACTGGTGCCATGAGCTAACTCAGAGGCAACCACATGTCTCCTGTACAGACCTACTCTCTCACTGGTGCCATGAGCTAACTCAGAGGCAACCACATGTCTCCTGTACAGACCTACTCTCTCACTGGTACCATGAGCTAACTCAGAGGCAACCACATGTCTTCTGTAAGGCCTACTCTCTCACTGGTGCCATGAGCTAACTCAGAGGCAACCACATGTCTCCCGTACAGACCTACTCTCTCACTGGTGCCATGAGCTAACTCAGAGGCAACCACATGTCTCCCGTACAGACCTACTCTCTCACTGGTGCCATGAGCTAACTAAGAGGCAACCACATGTCTCCCGTACAGACCTACTCTCTCACTGGTGCCATGAGCTACCTCAGAGGCAGCCACATGTCTCCCGTACAGACCTTCTCTCTCACTGGTGCCATGAGCAAACTCAGAGTCAACCACATGTCTCCTGTAGAGACCTACTCTCTCACTGGTGCCATGCGCTAACTCAGAGGCAACCACATGTCTCCCGTACAGACCTATGTACTCTCTCACTGGTGCCATGAGCTAACTCAGAGGCAACCACATGTCTCCCGTACAGACCTACTCTCTCACTGGTGCCATGTGCTAACTCAGAGGCAACCACATGTCTCCCGTACAGACCTACTCTCTCACTGGTGCCATGAGCTAATTCAGAGGCAACCACATGTCTCCCGTACAGACCTACTCTTTCACTAGTGCCATGAGCTGACTCAGAGGCAACCGCATGTCTCCCGTACAGACCTACTCTCTCACTGGTGCCATGAGCTAACTCAGAGGCAACCACATGTCTCCTGTACAGACCTACTCTCTCACTGGTGCCATGAGCTAACTCAGAGGCAACCACAAGTCTCCCGTACAGACCTACTCTCTCACTGGTGCCATGATCTAACTCAGAGGCAACCACATGTCTCCCGTACAGACCTACTCTCTCACTGGTGCCATGAGCTAACTCAGAGGCAACCACATGTCTCCCGTACAGACTTACTCTCTCACTGGCGCCATGAACTAACTCAGAGGCAACCACATGTCTCCCGTACAGACCTACACTCTCACTGGTGCCATGAGCTAACTAAGAGGCAACCACATGTCTCCCGTACAGACCTACTCTCTCATTGGTGCCATTAGCTAACTCAGAGACAATCACATGTCTCCTGTACAGACCTACTCTCTCACTGGTGCCATGAGCTAACTCAGACGCAACCACATGTCTCCTGTACAGATCTACTCTCTCACTGGTGCCATGAGCTAATTCAGAGGCAACCACATGTCTCCTGTACAGACCTACTCTCTCACTGGAACCATGAGCTAACTCAGAGGCAACCACATGTCTCCCGTAAGGTCTACTCTCTCACTGGTGCCATGAGCTAACTCAGAGTCAACCACATGTCTCCCGTACAGACCTACTCTCTCACTGGTGCCATGAGCTAACTCAGAGGCAACCACATGTCTCCCGTACAGACCTACTCTCTCACTGGTGCCATGAGCTAACTCAGAGGCAACCACATGTCTCCCGTACAGACCTACTCTCTCACTGGTGCCATGAGCTAACTCAGAGGCAACCACATGTCTCCCGTACAGACCTATGTACTCTCTCACTGGTGCCATGAGCTAACTCTGAGGCAACCACATGTCTCCCATACAGACCTACTCTCTCACTGGTGCCATGAGCTAACTCAGAGGCAACCACATGTCTCCCGTACAGACCTACTCTCTCACTAGTGCCATGAGCTAACTCAGAGGCAACCACATGTCTCCCGTACAGACCTACTCTCTCACTGGTGCCATGAGCTAACTCAGAGGCAACCACATGTCTCATGTACAGACCTACTCTCTCACTGGTGCCATGAGATAACTCAGAGGCAACCACATGTCTCCCATACAGACCTACTCTCTCACTGGTGCCATGATCTAACTCAGAGGCAACCACATGTCTCCCGTACAGACCTACTCTCTGACTGGTGCCATGAGCTAACTCAGAGGCAACCACATGTCTCCCGTACAGATCTACTCTCTCACTGGCGCCATGAGCTAACTCAGAGGCAACCACATGTCTCCCGTACAGACCTACTCTCTCACTGGTGCCATGAGCTAACTAAGAGGCAACCACATGTCTCCCGTACAGACCTACTCTCTCACTGGTGCCATTAGTTAACTCAGAGACAATCACATGTCTCCTATACAGACCTACTCTCTCACTGGTACCATGAGCTAACTCAGAGGCAACCACATGTCTCCTGTACAGACCTACTCTCTCACTGGTGCCATGAGCTAACTCAGAGGCAACCACATGTCTCCTGTACAGACCTACTCTCTCACTGGTACCATGAGCTAACTCAGAGGCAACCACATGTCTCCCGTACAGACCTACTCTCTCACTGGTGCCATGAGCTAACTCAGAGGCAACCACATGTCTCCCGTACAGACCTACTCTCTCACTGGTGCCATGAGCTAACTCAGAGGCAACCACATGTCTCCTGTACAGACCTACTACTCTCTCACTGGTGCCATGAGCTAACTCAGAAGCAACCACATGTCTCCTCTACAGACCTACTCTCTCACTGGTGCCATGAGCTAACATAGAGGCAACAACATGTCTCCTGTACGGACCTACTCTCTCACTGGTGCCATGAGCAAATTCAGAGGCAACCACATGTCTCCTGTACAGACCTGTACTCTCTCACTGATACCATGAGCTAACTCAGAGGCAACCACATGTCTCCCGTACAGACCTACTCACTGGTGCCATGAGCTAACTCAGAGGCAACTACGCGTCTCCCATACAGACCTACTCTCTCACTGGTGCCATGAGCTAACTCAGAGGCAACCACATATCTCCCGTACAGACCTACTCTCTCACTGGTGCCATGAGAGGCAACCACATGTCTCCCGTACAGACCTATGTACTCTCTCACTGGTGCCATGAGCTAACTCAGAGGCAACCACATGTCTCCTGTACAGACCTACTCTCTCACTGGTGCCATGAGCTATCTCAGAGGCAACCACATGTCTCCTGTACAGACCTACTCTCTCACTGGTACCATGAGCTAACTCAGAGGCAACCACATGTCTCCCGTAAGGCCTACTCTCTCACTGGGGCCATGAGCTAACTCAGAGGCAACCACATGTCTCCCGTACAGACCTACTCTCTCACTGGTGCCATGAGCTAACTCAGAGGCAACCACATGTCTCCCGTACAGACCTACTCTCTCACTGGTGCCATGAGCTAACTCAGAGGCAACCACATGTCTCCCGTACAGACCTACTCTCTCACTGGTACCATGAGCTAACTCAGAGGCAACCACATGTCTCCCGTACAGACCTACTCTCTCACTGGTGCCATGAGCTAACTCAGAGGCAACCACATGTCTCCTGTACAGACCTACTCTCTCACTGGAACCATGAGCTAACTCAGAGGCAACCACATGTCTCCCGTAAGGTCTACTCTCTCACTGGTGCCATGAGCTAACTCAGAGTCAACCACATGTCTCCCATACAGACCTACTCTCTCACTGGTGCCATGAGCTAACTCAGATGCAACCACATGTCTCCCGTACAGACCTACTCTCTCACTGGTGCCATGAGCTAACTCAGAGGCAACCACATGTCTCCCGTACAGACCTACTCTCTCACTGGTGCCATGAGCTAACTCAGAGGCAACCACATGTCTCCCGTACAGACCTATGTACTCTCTCACTGGTGCCATAAGCTAACTCTGAGGCAACCACATGTCTCCCATACAGACCTACTCTCTCACTGGTGCCATGTGCTAACTCAGAGGCAACCACATGTCTCCCGTACAGACCTACTCTCTCACTGGTGCCATGAGCTAACTCAGAGGCAACCACATGTCTCCCGTACAGACCTACTCTCTCACTAGTGACATGAGCTAACTCAGAGGCAACCACATGTCTCCCGTACAGACCTACTCTCTCACTGGTGCCATGAGCTAACTCAGAGGCAACCACATGTCTCATGTACAGACCTACTCTCTCACTGGTGCCATGAGCTAACTCAGAGGCAACCACATGTCTCCCATACAGACCTACTCTCTCACTGGTGCCATGATCTAACTGAGAGGCAACCACATGTCTCCCGTACAGACCTACTCTCTGACTGGTGCCATGAGCTAACTCAGAGGCAACTACGTGTCTCCCATACAGACCTACTCTCTCACTGGTGCCATGAGCTAACTCAGAGGCAACCACATGTCTCCCATACAGACCTACTCTCTCACTGGTGCCATGAGAGGCAACCACATGTCTCCCGTACAGACCTATGTACTCTCTCACTGGTGCCATGAGCTAACTCAGAGGCAACCACATGTCTCCTGTACAGACCTACTCTCTCACTGGTGCCATGAGCTAACTCAGAGGCAACCACATGTCTCCTGTACAGACCTACTCTCTCACTGGTACCATGAGCTAACTCAGAGGCAACCACATGTCTCCCGTAAGGCCTACTCTCCCACTGGTGCCATGAGCTAACTCAGAGGCAACCACATGTCTCCCGTACAGACCTACTCTCTCACTGGTGCCATGAGCTAACTCAGAGGCAACCACATGTCTCCCGTACAGACCTACTCTCTCACTGGTGCCATGAGCTAACTAAGAGGCAACCACATGTCTCCCGTACAGACCTACTCTCTCACTGGTGCCATGAGCTAACTAAGAGGCAACCACATGTCTCCCGTACAGACCTACTCTCTAACTGGTGCCATTAGCTAACTCAGAGACAATCACATGTCTCCTATACAGATCTACTCTCTCACTGGTGCCATGAGCTAACTCAGAGGCAACCACATGTCTCCTGTACAGACCTACTCTCTCACTGGTGCCATGAGCTAACTCAGAGGCAACCACATGTCTCCTGTACAGACCTACTCTCTCACTGGTACCATGAGCTAACTCAGAGGCAACTACATGTCTCCCGTACAGACCTACTCTCTCACTGGTGCCATGAGCTAACTCAGAGGCAACCACATGTCTCCCGTACAGACCTACTCTCTCACTGGTGCCATGAGCTAACTCAGAGGCAACCACATGTCTCCTGTACAGACCTACTCTCTCACTGGTGCCATGAGCTAACTCAGAGGCAACCACATGTCTCCTGTACAGACCTACTCTCTCACTGGTGCCATGAGCTAACTTAGAGGCAACAACATGTCTCCTGTACAGACCTACTCTCTCACTGGTGCCATGAGCAAATTCAGAGGCAACCACATGTCTCCTGTACAGACCTGTACTCTCTCACTGATACCATGAGCTAACTCAGAGGCAACCACATGTCTCCCGTACAGACCTACTCACTGGTGCCATGAGCTAACTCAGAGGCAATTACGTGTCTCCCATACAGACCTACTCTCTCACTGGTGCCATGAGCTAACTCAGAGGCAACCACATGTCTCCCGTACAGACCTACTCTCTCACTGGTGCCATGAGAGGCAACCACATGTCTCCCGTACAGATCTATGTACTCTCTCACTGGTGCCATGAGCTAACTCAAAGGCAACCACATGTCTCCTGTACAGACCTACTCTCTCACTGATGCCATGAGCTAACTCAGAGGCAACCACATGTCTCCTGTACAGACCTACTCTCTCACTGGTACCATGAGCTAACTCAGAGGCAACCACATGTCTCCCGTAAGGCCTACTCTCTCACTGGTGCCATGAGCTAACTCAGAGGCAACCACATGTCTCCCGTACAGACCTACTCTCTCACTGTTGCCATGAGCTAACTCAGAGGCAACCACATGTCTCCCGTACAGACCTACTCTCTCACTGGTGCCATGAGCTAACTAAGAGGCAACCACATGTCTCCCGTACAGACCTACTCTCTCACTGGTGCCATAAGCTACCTCAGAGGCAACCACATGTCTCCCGTACAGACCTTCTCTCTCAATGGTGCCATGAGCTAACTCAGAGGCAACCACATGTCTCCCGTACAGACCTACTCTCTCACTGGTGCCATGCGCTAACACAGAGGCAACCACATGTCTCCCGTACAGACCTATGTACTCTCTCACTGGTGCCATGAGCTAACTCAGAAGCAACCACATGTCTCCCGTACAGACCTACTCTCTCACTGGTGCCATGAGCTAACTCAGAGGCAACTACGTGTCTCCCATACAGACCTACTCTCTCACTGGTGCCATGAGCTAACTCAGAGGCAACCACATGTCTCCCGTACAGACCTACTCTCTCACTGGTGCCATGAGAGGCAACCACATGTCTCCCGTACAGACCTATGTACTCTCTCACTGGTGCCATGAGCTAACTCAGAGGCAACCACATGTCTCCTGTACAGACCTACTCTCTCACTGGTGTCATGAGCTAACTCAGAGGCAACCACATGTCTCCAGTACAGACCTACTCTCTCACTGGTACCATGAGCTAACTCAGAGGCAACCACATGTCTCCCGTAAGGCCTACTCTCTCACTGGTGCCATGAGCTAACTTAGAGGCAACCACATGTCTCCCGTACAGACCTACTCTCTCACTGGTGCCATGAGCTAACTCAGAGGCAACCACATGTCTCCCATACAGACCTACTCTCTCACTGGTGCCATGAGCTAACTCAGAGGCAACCACATGTCTCCCGTACAGACCTATGTACTCTCTCACTGGTGCCATGAGCTAACTCAGAGGCAACCACATGTCTCCTGTACAGACCTACTCTCTCACTGGTGCCATGAGCTAACTCAGAGGCAACCACATGTCTCCAGTACAGACCTACTCTCTCACTGGTACCATGAGCTAACTCAGAGTCAACCACATGTCTCCCGTACAGACCTACTCTCTCACTGGTGCCATGAGCTAACTCAGAGGCAACCACATTCTCCCGTACAGACCTACTCTCTCACTGGTGCCATGAGCTAACTCAGAGGCAACCACATGTCTCCCGTACAGACCTACTCTCTCACTGGTGCCATGAGCTAACTCAGAGGCAACCACATGTCTCCCGTACAGACCTATGTACTCTCTCACTGGTGCCATGAGCTAACTCTGAGGCAACCACATGTCTCCCATACAGACCTACTCTCTCACTGGTGCCATGTGCTAACTCAGAGGCAACCACATGTCTCCCGTACAGACCTACTCTCTCACTGGTGCCATGAGCTAACTCAGAGGCAACCACATGTCTCCCGTACAGACCTACTCTCTCACTAGTGCTATGAGCTAACTCAGAGGCAACCACATGTCTCCCGTACAGACCTACTCTCTCACTGGTGCCATGAGCTAACTCAGAGGCAACCACATGTCTCATGTACAGACCTACTCTCTCACTGGTGCCATGAGCTAACTCAGAGGCAACCACATGTCTCCCATACAGACCTACTCTCTCACTGGTGCCATGATCTAACTCAGAGGCAACCACATGTCTCCCGTACAGACCTACTCTCTGACTGGTGCCATTAGCTAACTCAGAGGCAACCACATGTCTCCCGTACAGACCTACTCTCTCACTGGCGCCATGAGCTAACTCAGAGGCAACCACATGTCTCCTGTACAGACCTACTCTCTCACTGGTGCCATGAGCTAACTAAGAGGCAACCACATGTCTCCCGTACAGACCTACTCTCTCACTGGTGCCATTAGCTAACTCAGAGACAATCACATGTCTCCTATACAGACCTACTCTCTCACTGGTGCCATGAGCTAACTCAGAGGCAACCACATGTCTCCTGTACAGACCTACTCTCTCACTGGTGCCATGAGCTAACTCAGAGGCAACCACATGTCTCCTGTACAGACCTACTCTCTCACTGGTACCATGAGCTGACTCAGAGGCAACCACATGTCTCCCGTACAGACCTACTCTCTCACTGGTGCCATGAGCTAACTCAGAGGCAACCACATGTCTCCCGTACAGACCTACTCTCTCACTGGTGCCATGAGCTAACTCAGAGGCAACCACATGTCTCCTGTACAGACCTACTCTCTCACTGGTGCCATGAGCTAACTCAGAGGCAACCACATGTCTCCTGTACAGACCTACTCTCTCACTGGTGCCATGAGCTAACTTAGAGGCAACAACATGTCTCCTGTACAGACCTACTCTCTCACTGGTGCCATGAGCAAATTCAGAGGCAACCACATGTCTCCTGTACAGACCTGTACTCTCTCACTGATACCATGAGCTAACTCAGAGGCAACCACATGTCTCCCGTACAGACCTACTCACTGGTGCCATGAGCTAACTCAGAGGCAACTACGTGTCTCCCATACAGACCTACTCTCTCACTGGTGCCATGAGCTAACTCAGAGGCAACCACATGTCTCCCGTACAGACCTACTCTCTCACTGGTGCCATGAGAGGCAACCACATGCCTCCCATACAGACCTATGTACTCTCTCACTGGTGCCATGAGCTAACTCAGAGGCAACCACAAGTCTCCTGTACAGACCTACTCTCTCACTGGTGCCATGAGCTAACTCAGAGGCAACCACATGTCTCCTGTACAGACCTACTCTCTCACTGGTACCATGAGCTAACTCAGAGGCAACCACATGTCTCCCGTAAGGCCTACTCTCTCACTGGTGCCATGAGCTAACTCAGAGGCAACCACATGTCTCCCGTAGAGACCTACTCTCTCACTGGTGCCATGAGCTAACTCAGAGGCAACCACATGTCTCCCGTACAGACCTACTCTCTCACTGGTGCCATGAGCTAACTAAGAGGCAACCACATGTCTCCCGTACAGACCTACTCTCTCACTGGTGCCATGAGCTACCTCAGAGGCAACCACATGTCTCCCGTACAGACCTTCTCTCTCAATGGTGCCATGAGCTAACTCAGAGGCAACCACATGTCTCCCGTACAGACCTACTCTCTCACTGGTGCCATGCGCTAACTCAGAGGCAACCACATGTCTCCCGTACAGACCTATGTACTCTCTCACTGGTGCCATGAGCTAACTCAGAGGCAACCACATGTCTCCCATACAGACCTACTCTCTCACTGGTGCCATGAGCTAACTCAGAGGCAACTACATGTCTCCTGTACAGACCTACTCTCTCACTGGAACCATGAGCTAACTCAGAGGCAACCACATGTCTCCCGTAAGGTCTACTCTCTCACTGGTGCCATGAGCTAACTCAGAGTCAACCACATGTCTCCCGTACAGACCTACTCTCTCACTGGTGCCATGAGCTAACTCAGAGGCAACCACATTCTCCCGTACAGACCTACTCTCTCACTGGTGCCATGAGCTAACTCAGAGGCAACCACATGTCTCCCGTACAGACCTACTCTCTCACTGGTGCCATGAGCTAACTCAGAGGCAACCACATGTCTCCCGTACAGACCTATGTACTCTCTCACTGGTGCCATGAGCTAACTCTGAGGCAACCACATGTCTCCCATACAGACCTACTCTCTCACTGGTGCCATGTGCTAACTCAGAGGCAACCACATGTCTCCCGTACAGACCTACTCTCTCACTGGTGCCATGAGCTAACTCAGAGGCAACCACATGTCTCCCGTACAGACCTACTCTCTCACTAGTGCTATGAGCTAACTCAGAGGCAACCACATGTCTCCCGTACAGACCTACTCTCTCACTGGTGCCATGAGCTAACTCAGAGGCAACCACATGTCTCATGTACAGACCTACTCTCTCACTGGTGCCATGAGCTAACTCAGAGGCAACCACATGTCTCCCGTACAGACCTATGTACTCTCTCACTGGTGCCATGAGCTAACTCAGAAGCAACCACATGTCTCCCGTACAGACCTACTCTCTCACTGGTGCCATGAGCTAACTCAGAGGCAACTACGTGTCTCCCATACAGACCTACTCTCTCACTGGTGCCATGAGCTAACTCAGAGGCAACCACATGTCTCCCGTACAGACCTACTCTCTCACTGGTGCCATGAGAGGCAACCACATGTCTCCCGTACAGACCTATGTACTCTCTCACTGGTGCCATGAGCTAACTCAGAGGCAACCACATGTCTCCTGTACAGACCTACTCTCTCACTGGTGCCATGAGCTAACTCAGAGGCAACCACATGTCTCCAGTACAGACCTACTCTCTCACTGGTACCATGAGCTAACTCAGAGGCAACCACATGTCTCCCGTAAGGCCTACTCTCTCACTGGTGCCATGAGCTAACTTAGAGGCAACCACATGTCTCCCGTACAGACCTACTCTCTCACTGGTGCCATGAGCTAACTCAGAGGCAACCACATGTCTCCCATACAGACCTACTCTCTCACTGGTGCCATGAGCTAACTCAGAGGCAACCACATGTCTCCCATACAGACCTACTCTCTCACTGGTGCCATGAGCTAACTCAGAGGCAACTACATGTCTCCTGTACAGACCTACTCTCTCACTGGAACCATGAGCTAACTCAGAGGCAACCACATGTCTCCCGTAAGGTCTACTCTCTCACTGGTGCCATGAGCTAACTCAGAGTCAACCACATGTCTCCCGTACAGACCTACTCTCTCACTGGTGCCATGAGCTAACTCAGAGGCAACCACATTCTCCCGTACAGACCTACTCTCTCACTGGTGCCATGAGCTAACTCAGAGGCAACCACATGTCTCCCGTACAGACCTACTCTCTCACTGGTGCCATGAGCTAACTCAGAGGCAACCACATGTCTCCCGTACAGACCTATGTACTCTCTCACTGGTGCCATGAGCTAACTCTGAGGCAACCACATGTCTCCCATACAGACCTACTCTCTCACTGGTGCCATGTGCTAACTCAGAGGCAACCACATGTCTCCCGTACAGACCTACTCTCTCACTGGTGCCATGAGCTAACTCAGAGGCAACCACATGTCTCCCGTACAGACCTACTCTCTCACTAGTGCTATGAGCTAACTCAGAGGCAACCACATGTCTCCCGTACAGACCTACTCTCTCACTGGTGCCATGAGCTAACTCAGAGGCAACCACATGTCTCATGTACAGACCTACTCTCTCACTGGTGCCATGAGCTAACTCAGAGGCAACCACATGTCTCCCATACAGACCTACTCTCTCACTGGTGCCATGATCTAACTCAGAGGCAACCACATGTCTCCCGTACAGACCTACTCTCTGACTGGTGCCATTAGCTAACTCAGAGGCAACCACATGTCTCCCGTACAGACCTACTCTCTCACTGGCGCCATGAGCTAACTCAGAGGCAACCACATGTCTCCTGTACAGACCTACTCTCTCACTGGTGCCATGAGCTAACTAAGAGGCAACCACATGTCTCCCGTACAGACCTACTCTCTCACTGGTGCCATTAGCTAACTCAGAGACAATCACATGTCTCCTATACAGACCTACTCTCTCACTGGTGCCATGAGCTAACTCAGAGGCAACCACATGTCTCCTGTACAGACCTACTCTCTCACTGGTGCCATGAGCTAACTCAGAGGCAACCACATGTCTCCTGTACAGACCTACTCTCTCACTGGTACCATGAGCTAACTCAGAGGCAACCACATGTCTCCCGTACAGACCTACTCTCTCACTGGTGCCATGAGCTAACTCAGAGGCAACCACATGTCTCCCGTACAGACCTACTCTCTCACTGGTGCCATGAGCTAACTCAGAGGCAACCACATGTCTCCTGTACAGACCTACTCTCTCACTGGTGCCATGAGCTAACTCAGAGGCAACCACATGTCTCCTGTACAGACCTACTCTCTCACTGGTGCCATGAGCTAACTTAGAGGCAACAACATGTCTCCTGTACAGACCTACTCTCTCACTGGTGCCATGAGCAAATTCAGAGGCAACCACATGTCTCCTGTACAGACCTGTACTCTCTCACTGATACCATGAGCTAACTCAGAGGCAACCACATGTCTCCCGTACAGACCTACTCACTGGTGCCATGAGCTAACTCAGAGGCAACTACGTGTCTCCCATACAGACCTACTCTCTCACTGGTGCCATGAGCTAACTCAGAGGCAACCACATGTCTCCCGTACAGACCTACTCTCTCACTGGTGCCATGAGAGGCAACCACATGCCTCCCATACAGACCTATGTACTCTCTCACTGGTGCCATGAGCTAATTCAGAGGCAACCACAAGTCTCCTGTACAGACCTACTCTCTCACTGGTGCCATGAGCTAACTCAGAGGCAACCACATGTCTCCTGTACAGACCTACTCTCTCACTGGTACCATGAGCTAACTCAGAGGCAACCACATGTCTCCCGTAAGGCCTACTCTCTCACTGGTGCCATGAGCTAACTCAGAGGCAACCACATGTCTCCCGTAGAGACCTACTCTCTCACTGGTGCCATGAGCTAACTCAGAGGCAACCACATGTCTCCCGTACAGACCTACTCTCTCACTGGTGCCATGAGCTAACTAAGAGGCAACCACATGTCTCCCGTACAGACCTACTCTCTCACTGGTGCCATGAGCTACCTCAGAGGCAACCACATGTCTCCCGTACAGACCTTCTCTCTCAATGGTGCCATGAGCTAACTCAGAGGCAACCACATGTCTCCCGTACAGACCTACTCTCTCACTGGTGCCATGCGCTAACTCAGAGGCAACCACATGTCTCCCGTACAGACCTATGTACTCTCTCACTGGTGCCATGAGCTAACTCAGAGGCAACCACATGTCTCCCATACAGACCTACTCTCTCACTGGTGCCATGAGCTAACTCAGAGGCAACTACATGTCTCCTGTACAGACCTACTCTCTCACTGGAACCATGAGCTAACTCAGAGGCAACCACATGTCTCCCGTAAGGTCTACTCTCTCACTGGTGCCATGAGCTAACTCAGAGTCAACCACATGTCTCCCGTACAGACCTACTCTCTCACTGGTGCCATGAGCTAACTCAGAGGCAACCACATTCTCCCGTACAGACCTACTCTCTCACTGGTGCCATGAGCTAACTCAGAGGCAACCACATGTCTCCCGTACAGACCTACTCTCTCACTGGTGCCATGAGCTAACTCAGAGGCAACCACATGTCTCCCGTACAGACCTATGTACTCTCTCACTGGTGCCATGAGCTAACTCTGAGGCAACCACATGTCTCCCATACAGACCTACTCTCTCACTGGTGCCATGTGCTAACTCAGAGGCAACCACATGTCTCCCGTACAGACCTACTCTCTCACTGGTGCCATGAGCTAACTCAGAGGCAACCACATGTCTCCCGTACAGACCTACTCTCTCACTAGTGCTATGAGCTAACTCAGAGGCAACCACATGTCTCCCGTACAGACCTACTCTCTCACTGGTGCCATGAGCTAACTCAGAGGCAACCACATGTCTCATGTACAGACCTACTCTCTCACTGGTGCCATGAGCTAACTCAGAGGCAACCACATGTCTCCCATACAGACCTACTCTCTCACTGGTGCCATGATCTAACTCAGAGGCAACCACATGTCTCCCGTACAGACCTACTCTCTGACTGGTGCCATTAGCTAACTCAGAGGCAACCACATGTCTCCCGTACAGACCTACTCTCTCACTGGCGCCATGAGCTAACTCAGAGGCAACCACATGTCTCCTGTACAGACCTACTCTCTCACTGGTGCCATGAGCTAACTAAGAGGCAACCACATGTCTCCCGTACAGACCTACTCTCTCACTGGTGCCATTAGCTAACTCAGAGACAATCACATGTCTCCTATACAGACCTACTCTCTCACTGGTGCCATGAGCTAACTCAGAGGCAACCACATGTCTCCTGTACAGACCTACTCTCTCACTGGTGCCATGAGCTAACTCAGAGGCAACCACATGTCTCCTGTACAGACCTACTCTCTCACTGGTACCATGAGCTAACTCAGAGGCAACCACATGTCTCCCGTACAGACCTACTCTCTCACTGGTGCCATGAGCTAACTCAGAGGCAACCACATGTCTCCCGTACAGACCTACTCTCTCACTGGTGCCATGAGCTAACTCAGAGGCAACCACATGTCTCCTGTACAGACCTACTCTCTCACTGGTGCCATGAGCTAACTCAGAGGCAACCACATGTCTCCTGTACAGACCTACTCTCTCACTGGTGCCATGAGCTAACTTAGAGGCAACAACATGTCTCCTGTACAGACCTACTCTCTCACTGGTGCCATGAGCAAATTCAGAGGCAACCACATGTCTCCTGTACTGACCTGTACTCTCTCACTGATACCATGAGCTAACTCAGAGGCAACCACATGTCTCCCGTACAGACCTACTCACTGGTGCCATGAGCTAACTCAGAGGCAACTACGTGTCTCCCATACAGACCTACTCTCTCACTGGTGCCATGAGCTAACTCAGAGGCAACCACATGTCTCCCGTACAGACCTACTCTCTCACTGGTGCCATGAGAGGCAACCACATGTCTCCCGTACAGACCTATGTACTCTCTCACTGGTGCCATGAGCTAACTCAGAGGCAACCACAAGTCTCCTGTACAGACCTACTCTCTCACTGGTGCCATGAGCTAACTCAGAGGCAACCACATGTCTCCTGTACAGACCTACTCTCTCACTGGTACCATGAGCTAACTCAGAGGCAACCACATGTCTCCCGTAAGACCTACTATCTCACTGGTGCCATGAGCTAACTCAGAGGCAACCACATGTCTCCCGTAGAGACCTACTCTCTCACTGGTGCCATGAGCTAACTCAGAGGCAACCACATGTCTCCCGTACAGACCTACTCTCTCACTGGTGCCATGAGCTAACTAAGAGGCAACCACATGTCTCCCGTACAGACCTACTCTCTCACTGGTGCCATGAGCTACCTCAGAGGCAACCACATGTCTCCCGTACAGACCTACTCTCTCACTGGTGCCATGAGCTAACTCAGAGGCAACCACATGTCTCCTGTACAGACCTACTCTCTCACTGGTGCCATGAGCTAACTCAGAGGCAACCACATGTCTCCCGTACAGACCTATGTACTCTCTCACTGGTGCCATGAGCTAACTCAGAGGCAACAACATGTCTCCTGTACAGACCTACTCTCTCACTGGTGCCATGAGCAAATTCAGAGGCAACCACATGTCTCCTGTACAGACCTGTACTCTCTCACTGATACCATGAGCTAACTCAGAGGCAACCACATGTCTCCCGTACAGACCTACTCACTGGTGCCATGAGCTAACTCAGAGGCAACTACGTGTCTCCCATACAGACCTACTCTCTCACTGGTGCCATGAGCTAACTCAGAGGCAACCACATGTCTCCCGTACAGACCTACTCTCTCACTGGTGCCATGAGAGGCAACCACATGCCTCCCATACAGACCTATGTACTCTCTCACTGGTGCCATGAGCTAATTCAGAGGCAACCACAAGTCTCCTGTACAGACCTACTCTCTCACTGGTGCCATGAGCTAACTCAGAGGCAACCACATGTCTCCTGTACAGACCTACTCTCTCACTGGTACCATGAGCTAACTCAGAGGCAACCACATGTCTCCCGTAAGGCCTACTCTCTCACTGGTGCCATGAGCTAACTCAGAGGCAACCACATGTCTCCCGTAGAGACCTACTCTCTCACTGGTGCCATGAGCTAACTCAGAGGCAACCACATGTCTCCCGTACAGACCTACTCTCTCACTGGTGCCATGAGCTAACTAAGAGGCAACCACATGTCTCCCGTACAGACCTACTCTCTCACTGGTGCCATGAGCTACCTCAGAGGCAACCACATGTCTCCCGTACAGACCTTCTCTCTCAATGGTGCCATGAGCTAACTCAGAGGCAACCACATGTCTCCCGTACAGACCTACTCTCTCACTGGTGCCATGCGCTAACTCAGAGGCAACCACATGTCTCCCGTACAGACCTATGTACTCTCTCACTGGTGCCATGAGCTAACTCAGAGGCAACCACATGTCTCCCATACAGACCTACTCTCTCACTGGTGCCATGAGCTAACTCAGAGGCAACTACATGTCTCCTGTACAGACCTACTCTCTCACTGGAACCATGAGCTAACTCAGAGGCAACCACATGTCTCCCGTAAGGTCTACTCTCTCACTGGTGCCATGAGCTAACTCAGAGTCAACCACATGTCTCCCGTACAGACCTACTCTCTCACTGGTGCCATGAGCTAACTCAGAGGCAACCACATTCTCCCGTACAGACCTACTCTCTCACTGGTGCCATGAGCTAACTCAGAGGCAACCACATGTCTCCCGTACAGACCTACTCTCTCACTGGTGCCATGAGCTAACTCAGAGGCAACCACATGTCTCCCGTACAGACCTATGTACTCTCTCACTGGTGCCATGAGCTAACTCTGAGGCAACCACATGTCTCCCATACAGACCTACTCTCTCACTGGTGCCATGTGCTAACTCAGAGGCAACCACATGTCTCCCGTACAGACCTACTCTCTCACTGGTGCCATGAGCTAACTCAGAGGCAACCACATGTCTCCCGTACAGACCTACTCTCTCACTAGTGCTATGAGCTAACTCAGAGGCAACCACATGTCTCCCGTACAGACCTACTCTCTCACTGGTGCCATGAGCTAACTCAGAGGCAACCACATGTCTCATGTACAGACCTACTCTCTCACTGGTGCCATGAGCTAACTCAGAGGCAACCACATGTCTCCCATACAGACCTACTCTCTCACTGGTGCCATGATCTAACTCAGAGGCAACCACATGTCTCCCGTACAGACCTACTCTCTGACTGGTGCCATTAGCTAACTCAGAGGCAACCACATGTCTCCCGTACAGACCTACTCTCTCACTGGCGCCATGAGCTAACTCAGAGGCAACCACATGTCTCCTGTACAGACCTACTCTCTCACTGGTGCCATGAGCTAACTAAGAGGCAACCACATGTCTCCCGTACAGACCTACTCTCTCACTGGTGCCATTAGCTAACTCAGAGACAATCACATGTCTCCTATACAGACCTACTCTCTCACTGGTGCCATGAGCTAACTCAGAGGCAACCACATGTCTCCTGTACAGACCTACTCTCTCACTGGTGCCATGAGCTAACTCAGAGGCAACCACATGTCTCCTGTACAGACCTACTCTCTCACTGGTACCATGAGCTAACTCAGAGGCAACCACATGTCTCCCGTACAGACCTACTCTCTCACTGGTGCCATGAGCTAACTCAGAGGCAACCACATGTCTCCCGTACAGACCTACTCTCTCACTGGTGCCATGAGCTAACTCAGAGGCAACCACATGTCTCCTGTACAGACCTACTCTCTCACTGGTGCCATGAGCTAACTCAGAGGCAACCACATGTCTCCTGTACAGACCTACTCTCTCACTGGTGCCATGAGCTAACTTAGAGGCAACAACATGTCTCCTGTACAGACCTACTCTCTCACTGGTGCCATGAGCAAATTCAGAGGCAACCACATGTCTCCTGTACTGACCTGTACTCTCTCACTGATACCATGAGCTAACTCAGAGGCAACCACATGTCTCCCGTACAGACCTACTCACTGGTGCCATGAGCTAACTCAGAGGCAACTACGTGTCTCCCATACAGACCTACTCTCTCACTGGTGCCATGAGCTAACTCAGAGGCAACCACATGTCTCCCGTACAGACCTACTCTCTCACTGGTGCCATGAGAGGCAACCACATGTCTCCCGTACAGACCTATGTACTCTCTCACTGGTGCCATGAGCTAACTCAGAGGCAACCACAAGTCTCCTGTACAGACCTACTCTCTCACTGGTGCCATGAGCTAACTCAGAGGCAACCACATGTCTCCTGTACAGACCTACTCTCTCACTGGTACCATGAGCTAACTCAGAGGCAACCACATGTCTCCCGTAAGACCTACTATCTCACTGGTGCCATGAGCTAACTCAGAGGCAACCACATGTCTCCCGTAGAGACCTACTCTCTCACTGGTGCCATGAGCTAACTCAGAGGCAACCACATGTCTCCCGTACAGACCTACTCTCTCACTGGTGCCATGAGCTAACTAAGAGGCAACCACATGTCTCCCGTACAGACCTACTCTCTCACTGGTGCCATGAGCTACCTCAGAGGCAACCACATGTCTCCCGTACAGACCTTCTCTCTCAATGGTGCCATGAGCTAACTCAGAGGCAACCACATGTCTCCCGTACAGACCTACTCTCTCACTGGTGCCATGCGCTAACTCAGAGGCAACCACATGTCTCCCGTACAGACCTATGTACTCTCTTACTGGTGCCATGAGCTAACTCAGAGGCAACCACATGTCTCCCGTACAGACCTACTCTCTCACTGGTGCCATGTGCTAACTCAGAGGCAACCACATGTCTCCCGTACAGAACTACTCTCTCACTGGTGCCATGAGCTAATTCAGAGGCAACCACATGTCTCCCGTACAGACCTACTCTCTCACTAGTGCCATGAGCTAACTCAGAGGCAACCACATGTCTCCCGTACAGACCTACTCTCTCACTGGTGCCATGAGCTAAATCAGAGGCAACCACATGTCTCCTGTACAGACCTACTCTCTCACTGGTGCCATGAGCTAAATCAGAGGCAACCACATGTCTCCTGTACAGACCTACTCTCTCACTGGTGCCATGAGCTAACTCAGAGGCAACCACATGTCTCCTGTACAGACCTACTCTCTCACTGGAACCATGAGCTAACTCAGAGGCAACCACATGTCTCCCGTAAGGTCTACTCTCTCACTGGTGCCATGAGCTAACTCAGAGTCAACCACATGTCTCCCGTACAGACCTACTCTCTCACTGGTGCCATGAGCTAACTCAGAGGCAACCACATGTCTCCCGTACAGACCTACTCTCTCACTGGTGCCATGAGCTAACTCAGAGGCAACCACATGTCTCCCGTACAGACCTACTCTCTCACTGGTGCCATGAGCTAACTCAGAGGCAACCACATGTCTCCCGTACAGACCTACTCTCTCACTGGTGAACCACATGTCTCATGTACAGACCTACTCTCTGACTGGTGCCATGAGCTAACTCAGAGGCAACCACATGTCTCCCGTACAGACCTACTCTCTCACTGGCGCCATGAGCTAACTCAGAGGCAACCACATGTCTCCCGTACAGACCTACTCTCTCACTGGTGCCATGAGCTAACTAAGAGGCAACCACATGTCTCCCGTACAGACCTACTCTCTCACTGGTGCCATTAGCTAACTCAGAGACAATCACATGTCTCCTATACAGATCTACTCTCTCACTGGTGCCATGAGCTAACTCATAAGCAACCACATGTCTCCTGTACAGACCTACTCTCTCACTGGTGCCATGAGCTAACTCAGAGGCAACCACATGTCTCCTGTACAGACCTACTCTCTCACTGGTACCATGAGATAACTCAGAGGCAACCACATGTCTCCCGTACAGACCTACTCTCTCACTGGTGCCATGAGCTAACTCAGAGGCAACCACATGTCTCCCGTACAGACCTACTCTCTCACTGGTGCCATGAGCTAACTCAGAGGCAACCACATGTCTCCTGTACAGACCTACTCTCTCACTGGTGCCATGAGCTAACTCAGAGGCAACCACATGTCTCCTGTACAGACCTACTCTCTCACTGGTGCCATGAGCTAACTTAGAGGCAACAACATGTCTCCTGTACAGACCTACTCTCTCACTGGTGCCATGAGCAAATTCAGAGGCAACCACATGCCTCCCATACAGACCTACTCACTGGTGCCATGAGCTAACTCAGAGGCAACTACGTGTCTCCCATACAGACCTACTCTCTCACTGGTGCCATGAGCTAACTCAGAGGCAACCACATGTCTCCCGTACAGACCTACTCTCTCACTGGTGCCATGAGAGGCAACCACATGTCTCCCGTACAGACCTATGTACTCTCTCACTGGTGCCATGAGCTAACTCAGAGGCTACCACATGTCTCCTGTACAGACCAACTCTCTCACTGGTGCCATGAGCTAACTCAGAGGCAACCACATGTCTCCTGTACAGACCTACTCTCTCACTGGTACCATGAGCTAACTCAGAGGCAACCACATGTCTCCCGTAAGGCCTACTCTCTCACTGGTGCCATGAGCTAACTAAGAGGCAACCACATGTCTCCCGTACAGACCTACTCTCTCACTGGTGCCATTAGCTAACTCAGAGACAATCACATGTCTCCTATACAGATCTACTCTCTCACTGGTGCCATGAGCTAACTCATAGGCAACCACATGTCTCCTGTACAGACCTACTCTCTCACTGGTGCCATGAGCTAACTCAGAGGCAACCACATGTCTCCTGTACAGACCTACTCTCTCACTGGTACCATGAGCTAACTCAGAAGCAACCACATGTCTCCCGTACAGACCTACTCTCTCACTGGTGCCATGAGCTAACTCAGAGGCAACCACATGTCTCCCGTAGAGACCTACTCTCTCACTGGTGCCATGAGCTAACTCAGAGGCAACCACATGTCTCCTGTACAGACCTACTCTCTCACTGGTGCCATGAGCTAACTCAGAGGCAACCACATGTCTCCTGTACAGACCTACTCTCTCACTGGTGCCATGAGCTAACTTAGAGACAACAACATGTCTCCTGTACAGACCTACTCTCTCACTGGTGCCACGAGCAAATTCAGAGGCAACCACATGCCTCCCATACAGACCTACTCACTGGTGCCATGAGCTAACTCAGAGGCAACTACGTGTCTCCCATACAGACCTACTCTCTCACTGGTGCCATGAGCTAACTCAGAGGCAACCACATGTCTCCCGTACAGACCTACTCTCTCACTGGTGCCATGAGAGGCAACCACATGTCTCCCGTACAGACCTATGTACTCTCTCACTGGTGCCATGAGCTAACTCAGAGGCTACCACATGTCTCCTGTACAGACCAACTCTCTCACTGGTGCCATGAGCTAACTCAGAGGCAACCACATGTCTCCTGTACAGACCTACTCTCTCACTGGTACCATGAGCTAACTCAGAGGCAACCACATGTCTCCCGTAAGGCCTACTCTCTCACTGGTGCCATGAGCTAACTCAGAGGCAACCACATGTCTCCCGTACAGACCTACTCTCTCACTGGTGCCATGAGCTAACTCAGAGGCAACCACATGTCTCCCGTACAGACCTACTCTCTCACTGGTGCCATGAGCTAACTAAGAGGCAACCACATGTCTCCCGTACAGACCTACTCTCTCACTGGTGCCATGAGCTACCTCAGAGGCAACCACATGTCTCCCGTACAGACCTTCTCTCTCAATGGTGCCATGAGCTAACTCAGAGGCAACCACATGTCTCCCATACAGACCTACTCTCTCACTGGTGCCATGCGCTAACTCAGAGGCAACCACATGTCTCCCGTACAGACCTATGTACTCTCTCACTGGTGCCATGAGCTAACTCAGAGGCAACGAGATGTCTCCCGTACAGACCTACTCTCTCACTGTTGCTATATGCTAACTCAGAGGCAACCACATGTCTCCCGTACAGACCTGCTCTCTCACTGGTGCCATGAGCTAATTCAGAGGCAACCACATGTCTCCCGTACAGACCTACTCTCTCACTAGTGCCATGAGCTAACTCAGAGGCAACCACATGTCTCCCGTACAGACCTACTCTCTCACTGGTGCCATGAGTTAACTCAGAGGCAACCACATGTCTCCTGTACAGACCTACTCTCTCACTGGTGCCATGAGCTAACTCAGAGGCAACCTCATGTCTCCCGTACAGACCTACTCTCTCACTGGTGCCATGATCTAACTCAGAGGCAACCACATGTCTCCCGTACAGACCTACTCTCTCACTGGTGCCATGAGCTAACTCAGAGGCAACCACATGTCTCCCGTACAGACCTACTCTCTCACTCGCGCCATGAACTAACTCAGAGGCAACCACATGTCTCCCGTACAGACCTACTCTCTCACTGGTGCCATGAGCTAACTAAGAGGCAACCACATGTCTCCCGTACAGACCTACTCTCTCACTGGTGCCATTAGCTAACTCAGAGACAATCACATGTCTCCTGTACAGACCTACTCTCTCACTGGTGCCATGAGCTAACTCAGAGGCAACCACATGTCTCCCGTAAGGTCTACTCTCTCACTGGTACCATGAGCTAACTCAGAGTCAACCACACGTCTCCCGTACAGACCTACTCTCTCACTGGTGCCATGAGCTAACTCAGAGGCAACCACATGTCTCCCATACAGACCTACTCTCTCACTGGTGCCATGAGCTAACTCAGAGGCAACCACATGTCTCCCGTACAGACCTACTCTCTCACTGGTGCCATGAGCTAACTCAGAGGCACCCACATGTCTCCCGTACAGACCTATGTACTCTCTCACTGGTGCCATGAGCTAACTCTGAGGCAACCACATGTCTCCCATACAGACGTACTCTCTCACTGGTGCCATGTGCTAACTCAGAGGCAACTACATGTCTCCCGTACAGACCTACTCTCTCACTGGTGCCATGAGCTAACTCAGAGGCAACCACATGTCTCCCGTACAGACCTACTCTCTCACTAGTGCCATGAGCTAACTCAGAGGCAACCACATGTCTCCCGTACAGACCTACTCTCTCACTGGTGCCATGAGCTAACTCAGAGGCAACCACATGTCTCATGTACAGACCTACTCTCTCACTGGTGCCATGAGCTAACTCAGAGGCAACCACATGTCTCCCATACAGACCTACTCTCTCACTGGTGCCATGATCTAACTCAGAGGCAACCACATGTCTCCCGTACAGACCTACCCTCTGACTGGTGCCATGAGCTAACTCAGAGGCAACCACATGTCTCCCGTACAGACCTACTCTCTCACTGGCGCCATGAGCTAACTCAGAGGCAACCACATGTCTCACGTACAGACCTACTCTCTCACTGGTGCCATGAGCTAACTAAGAGGCAACCACATGTCTCCCGTACAGACCTACTCTCTCACTGGTGCCATTAGCTAACTCAGAGACAATCACATGTCTCCTATACAGACCTACTCTCTCACTGGTGCCATGAGCTAACTCAGAGGCAACCACATGTCTCCTGTACAGACCTACTCTCTCACTGGTGCCATGAGCTAACTCAGAGGCAACCACATGTCTCCTGTACAGACCTACTCTCTCACTGGTACCATGAGCTAACTCAGAGGCAACCACATGTCTCCCGTACAGACCTACTCTCTCACTGGTGCCATGAGCTAACTCAGAGGCAACCACATGTCTCCCGTACAGACCTACTCTCTCACTGGTGCCATGAGCTAACTCAGAGGCAACCACATGTCTCCTGTACAGACCTACTCTCTCAATGGTGCCATGAGCTAACTTAGAGGCAACCACATGTCTCCTGTACAGACCTACTCTCTCACTGGTACCATGAGCTAACTCAGAGGCAACCACATGTCTCCCGTAAGGTCTACTCTCTCACTGGTGCCATGAGCTAACTCAGAGGCAACCACATGTCTCCCGTACAGACCTACTCTCTCACTGGTGCCATGAGCTAACTCAGAGGCAACCACATGTCTCCCGTACAGACCTACTCTCTCACTGGTGCCATGAGCTAACACAGAGGCAACCACATGTCTCCCGTACAGACCTACTCTCTCACTGGTGCCATGAGCTAACTCAGAGGCAACCACATGTCTCTCGTACAGACCTATTCTCTCACTGATGCCATGAGCTAACTCAGAGGCAACCACATGTCTCCCGTACAGACCTATGTACTCTCTCACTGGTGCCATGAGCTAACTCTGAGGCAACCACATGCCTCCCATAGAGACCTACTCTCTCACTGGTGCCATGTGCTAACTCAGAGGCAACCACATGTCTCCCGTACAGACCTACTCTCTCACTGGTGCCATGAGCTAACTCAGAGGCAACCACATGTCTCCCGTACAGACCTACTCTCTCACTAGTGCCATGAGCTAACCCAGAGGCAACCACATGTCTCCCGTACAGACCTACTCTCTCACTGGTGCCATGAGCTAACTCAGAGGCAACCACATGTCTCCTGTACAGACCTACTCTCTCACTGGTGCCATGAGCTATCTCAGAGGCAACCACATGTCTCCCATACAGACCTACTCTCTGACTGGTGCCATGAGCTAACTCAGAGGCAACCACATGTCTCCCATACAGACCTACTCTCTCACTGGTGCCATGCGCTAACTCAGAGGCAACCACATGTCTCCCGTACAGACCTATGTACTCTCTCACTGGTGCCATGAGCTAACTCAGAGGCAACGACATGTCTCCCGTACAGACCTACTCTCTCACTGTTGCCATGTGCTAACTCAGAGGCAACCACATGTCTCCCGTACAGACCTACTCTCTCACTGGTGCCATGAGCTAATTCAGAGGCAACCACATGTCTCCCGTACAGACCTACTCTCTCACTAGTGCCATGAGCTAACTCAGATGCAACCACATGTCTCCCGTACAGACCTACTCTCTCACTGGTGCCATGAGCTAACTCAGAGGCAACCACATGTCTCCTGTACAGACCTACTCTCTCACTGGTGCCATGAGCTAACTCAGAGGCAACCACATGTCTCCCGTACAGACCTACTCTCTCACTGGTGCCATGATCTAACTCAGAGGCAACCACATGTCTCCCGTACAGACCTACTCTCTCACTGGTGCCATGAGCTAACTCAGAGGCAACCACATGTCTCCCGTACAGACCTACTCTCTCACTCGCGCCATGAACTAACTCAGAGGCAACCACATGTCTCCCGTACAGACCTACTCTCTCACTGGTGCCATGAGCTAACTAAGAGGCAACCACATGTCTCCCGTACAGACCTACTCTCTCACTGGTGCCATTAGCTAACTCAGAGACAATCACATGTCTCCTGTACAGACCTACTCTCTCACTGGTGCCATGAGCTAACTCAGAGGCAACCACATGTCTCCCGTAAGGTCTACTCTCTCACTGGTACCATGAGCTAACTCAGAATCAACCACACGTCTCCCATACAGACCTACTCTCTCACTGGTGCCATGAGCTAACTCAGAGGCAACCACATGTCTCCCATACAGACCTACACTCTCACTGGTGCCATGAGCTAACTCAGAGGCAACCACATGTCTCCCGTACAGACCTACTCTCTCACTGGTGCCATGAGCTAATTCAGAGGCACCCACATGTCTCCCGTACAGACCTATGTACTCTCTCACTGGTGCCATGAGCTAACTCTGAGGCAACCACATGTCTCCCATACAGACCTACTCTCTCACTGGTGCCATGTGCTAACTCAGAGGCAACTACATGTCTCCCGTACAGACCTACTCTCCCACTGGTGCCATGAGCTAACTCAGAGGCAACCACATGTCTCCCGTACAGACCTACTCTCTCACTAGTGCCATGAGCTAACTCAGAGGCAACCACATGTCTCCCGTACAGACCTACTCTCTCACTGGTGCCATGAGCTAACTCAGAGGCAACCACATGTCTCATGTACAGACCTACTCTCTCACTGGTGCCATGAGCTAACTCAGAGGCAACCACATGTCTCCCATACAGACCTACTCTCTCACTGGTGCCATGATCTAACTCAGAGGCAACCACATGTCTCCCGTACAGACCTACCCTCTGACTGGTGCCATGAGCTAACTCAGAGGCAACCACATGTCTCCCGTACAGACCTACTCTCTCACTGGCGCCATGAGCTAACTCAGAGGCAACCACATGTCTCCCGTACAGACCTACTCTCTCACTGGTGCCATGAGCTAACTAAGAGGCAACCACATGTCTCCCGTACAGACCTACTCTCTCACTGGTGCCATTAGCTAACTCAGAGACAATCACATGTCTCCTATACAGACCTACTCTCTCACTGGTGCCATGAGCTAACTCAGAGGCAACCACATGTCTCCTGTACAGACCTACTCTCTCACTGGTGCCATGAGCTAACTCAGAGGCAACCACATGTCTCCTGTACATACCTACTCTCTCACTGGTACCATGAGCTAACTCAGAGGCAACCACATGTCTCCCGTACAGACCTACTCTCTCACTGGTGCCATGAGCTAACTCAGAGGCAACCACATGTCTCCCGTACAGACCTACTCTCTCACTGGTGCCATGAGCTAACTCAGAGGCAACCACATGTCTCCTGTACAGACCTACTCTCTCACTGGTGCCATGAGCTAACTTAGAGGCAACCACATGTCTCCTGTACCGACCTACTCTCTCACTGGTACCATGAGCTAACTCAGAGGCAACCACATGTCTCCCGTAAGGTCTACTCTCTCACTGGTGCCATGAGCTAACTCAGAGGCAACCACATGTCTCCCGTACAGAACTACTCTCTCACTGGTGCCATGAGCTAACTCAGAGGCAACCACATGTCTCCCGTACAGACCTACTCTCTCACTGGTGCCATGAGCTAACTCAGAAGCAACCACATGTCTCCCGTACAGACCTACTCTCTCACTGGTGCCATGAGCTAACTCAGAGGCAACCACATGTCTCCCGTACAGACCTATTCTCTCACTGATGCCATGAGCTAACTCAGAGGCAACCACATGTCTCCCGTACAGACCTATGTACTCTCTCACTGGTGCCATGAGCTAACTCTGAGGCAACCACATGCCTCCCATAGAGACCTACTCTCTCACTGGTGCCATGTGCTAACTCAGAGGCAACCACATGTCTCCCGTACAGACCTACTCTCTCACTGGTGCCATGAGCTAACTCAGAGGCAACCACATGTCTCCCGTACAGACCTACTCTCTCACTAGTGCCATGAGCTAACCCAGAGGCAACCACATGTTTCCCGTACAGACCTACTCTCTTACTGGTGCCATGAGCTAACTCAGAGGCAACCACATGTCTCCTGTACAGACCTACTCTCTCACTGGTGCCATGAGCTATCTCAGAGGCAACCACAAGTCTCCCATACAGACCTACTCTCTGACTGGTGCCATGAGCTAACTCAGAGGCAACCACATGTCTCCCGTACAGACCTACTCTCTCACTGGCGCCATGAGCTAACTCAGAGGCAACCACATGTCTCCCGTACAGACCTACTCTCTCACTGGTGCCATGAGCTAACTCAGAGGCAACCACATGTCTCCCGTACAGACCTACTCTCTCACTGGTGCCATGAGCTAACTCAGAGGCAACCACATGTCTCCCGTACAGACCTATGTACTCTCTCACTGGTGCCATGAGCTAACTCTGAGGCAACCACATGTCTCCCATACAGACCTACTCTCTCACTGGTGCCATGTGCTAACTCAGAGGCAAACACATGTCTCCCGTACAGACCTACTCTCTCACTGGTGCCATGAGCTAACTCAGAGGCAACCACATGTCTCCCGTACAGACCTACTCTCTAACTAGTGCCATGAGCTAACTCAGAGGCAACCACATGTCTCCCGTACAGACCTACTCTCTCACTGGTGCCATGAGCTAACTCAGAGGCAACCACATGTCTCCTGTACAGACCTACTCTCTCACTGGTGCCATGAGCTAACTCAGAGGCAACCACATGTCTCCCATACAGACCTACTCTCTCACTGGTGCCATGATCTAACTCAGAGGCAACCACATGTCTCCCGTACAGACCTACTCTCTGACTGGTGCCTTGAGCTAACTCAGAGGCAACCACATGTCTCCCGTACAGACCTACTCTCTCACTGGCGCCATGAGCTAACTCAGAGGCAACCACATGTCTCCCGTACAGACCTACACTCTCACTGGTGCCATGAGCTAACTAAGAGGCAACCACATGTCTCCCGTACAGATCTACTCTCTCACTGGTGCCATGAGCTAACTCAGAGGCAACCACATGTCTCCCGTACAGATCTACTCTCTCACTGGTGCCATGAGCTAACTAAGAGGCAACCACATGTCTCCCGTACAGACCTACTCTCTCACTGGTGCCATTAGCTAACACAGAGACAATCACATGTCTCCTATACAGACCTACTCTCTCACTGGTGCCATGAGCTAACTCAGAGGCAACCACATGTCTCCTGTACAGACCTACTCTCTCACTGGTGCCATGAGCTAACTCAGAGGCAACCACATGTCTCCTGTACAGACCTACTCTCTCACTGGTACCATGAGCTAACTCAGAGGCAACCACATGTCTCCCGTACAGACCTACTCTCTCACTGGTGCCATGAGCTAACTCAGAGGCAACCACATGTCTCCTGTACAGACCTACTCTCTCACTGGTGCCATGAGCTAACTCAGAGGCAACCACATGTCTCCTGTACAGACCTACTCTCTCACTGGTGCCATGAGCTAACTTAGAGGCAACCACATGTCTCCTGTACAGACCTACTCTCTCACTGGTGCCATGAGCTAACTCAGAGGCAACAACATGTCTCCCGTACAGACCTACTCTCTCACTGGTGCCATGAGCTAACTCAGAGGCAACCACATGTCTCCCTAACAGACCTACTCTCTCACTGGTGCCATGAGCTAACTCAGAGGCAACCACATGTCTCCCATACAGACCTACTCTCTCACTGGTGCCATGAGCTAACTCAGAGGCAACCACATGTCTCCCGTACAGACCTACTCTCTCACTGATGCCATGAGCTAACTCAGAGGCAACCACATGTCTCCCGTACAGACCTATGTACTCTCTCACTGGTGCCATGTGCTAACTCTGAGGCAACCACATGCCTCCCATAGATACCTACTCTCTCACTGGTGCCATGTGCTAACTCAGAGGCAACCACATGTGTACCGTACAGACCTACTCTCTCACTGGTGCCATGAGCTAACTCAGAGGCAACCACATGTCTCCCGTACAGACCTACTCTCTCACTAGTGCCATGAGCTAACTCAGAGGCAACCAAATGTATCCTGTACAGACCTACTCTCTCACTGGTACCATGAGCTATCTCAGAGGCAACCACATGTCTCCCATACAGACCTACTCTTTCACTGGTGCCATGAGCTAACTCAGAGGCAACCACATGTCTCCCGTACAGACCTACTCTCTGACTGGTGCCATGAGCTAACTCATAGGCAACCACATGTCTCCCGTACAGACCTACTCTCTCACTGGCGCCATGAGCTAACTCAGAGGCAACCACATGTCTCCCGTACAGACCTACTCTCTCACTGGTGCCATGAGCTAACTAAGAGGCAACAACATGTCTCCCGTACAGACCTACTCTCTCACTGGTGCCATTAGCTAACTCAGAGACAATCACATTCTCCTGTACAGACCTACTCTCTCACTGGTGCCATGAGTTAACTCAGAGGCAACCACATGTCTCCTGTACAGACCTACTCTCTCACTGGTGCCATGAGCTAACTCAGAGGCAACCACATGTCTCCTGTACAGACCTACTCTCTCACTGGTGCCATGAGCTAACTCAGAGGCAACCACATGTCTCCCGTACAGACCTACTCTCTCACTGGTACCATGAGCTAACTCAGAGGCAACCACATGTCTCCCGTACAGACCTACTCTCTCACTGGTGCCATGAGCTAACTCAGAGGCAACCACATGTCTCCCATACAGACATACTCTCTCACTGGTGCCATGAGCTAACTCAAAGGCAACCACATGTCACCCGAACAGACCTACTCTCTCACTGGTGCCATGAGCTAAGTCAGAGGCAACCACATGTCTCCCGTACAGACCTACTCTCTCACTGGTGCCATGAGCTAACTCAGAGGCAACCACATGTCTCCCGTACAGACCTACTCTCTCACTGGAGCCATGAGCTAATTCAGAGGCAACCACATGTCTCCCGTACAGACCTACTCTCTCACTAGTGCCATGAGCTAACTCAGAGGCAACCACATGTCTCCCGTACAGACCTACTCTCTCACTGGTGCCATGAGCTAACTCAGAGGCAACCACATGTCTCCTGTACAGACCTACTCTCTCACTGGTGCCATGAGCTAACTCAGAGGCAACCACATGTCTCCCGTACAGACCTACTCTCTCACTGGTGCCATGATCTAACTCAGAGGCAACCACATGTCTCCCGTACAGACCTACTCTCTCACTGGTGCCATGAGCTAACTCAGAGGCAACCACATGTCTCCCGTACAGACCTACTCTCTCACTGGCGCCATGAGCTAACTCAGAGGCAACCACATGTCTCCCGTACAGACCTACTCTCTCACTGGTGCCATGAGCTAACTAAGAGGCAACCACATGTCTCCCGTACAAACCTACTATCTCACTGGTGCCATTAGCTAACTCAGAGACAATCACATGTCTCCTGTACAGACCTACTCTCTCACTGGTGCCATGAGCTAACTCAGAGGCAACCACATGTCTCCTGTACAGACCTACTCTCTCACTGGTGCCATGAGCTAACTCAGAGGCAACCACATGTCTCCTGTACAGACCTACTCTCTCACTGGTACCATGAGCTAACTCAGAGGCAACCACATGTCTCCCGTAAGGTCTACTCTCTCACTGGTGCCATGAACTAACTCAGAGGCAACCACATGTCTCCCGTACAGACCTACTCTCTCACTGGTGCCATGAGCTAACTCAGAGGCAACCACATGTCTCCCGTACAGACCTACTCTCTCACTGGTGCCATGAGCTAACTCAGAGGCAACCACATGTCTCCCGTACAGACCTATGTACTCTCTCACTGGTGCCATGAGCTAACTCTGAGGCAAACACATGTCTCCCGTACAGACCTATGTACTCTCTCACTGGTGCCATGAGCTAACTCTGAGTCAACCACATGTCTCCCATACAGACCTACTCTATCACTGGTGCCATGTGCTAACTCAGAGGCAACCACATGTCTCCCATACAGACCTACTCTCTCACTGGTGCCATGAGCTAACTCAGAGGCAACCACATGTCTCCCGTACAGACCTACTCTCTCACTAGTGCCATGAGCTAACACAGAGGCAACCACATGTCTCCCGTACAGACCTACTCTCTCACTGGTGCCATGAGCTAACTCAGAGGCAACCACATGTCTCCTGTACAGACCTACTCTCTCACTGGTGCCATGAGCTAACCCAGAGGCAACCACATGTCTCCCATACAGACCTACTCTCTCACTGGTGCCATGATCTAACTCAGAGGCAACCACATGTCTCCCGTACAGACCTATTCTCTGACTGGTGCCATGAGCTAACTCAGAGGCAACCACATGTCTCCCGTACAGACCTACTCTCTCACTGTCGCCATGAGCTAACTCAGAGGCAACCACATGTCTCCCGTACAGACCTACTTCTCACTGGTGCCATGAGCTAACTAAGAGGCAACCTCATGTCTCGCGTACAGACCTACTCTCTCACTGGTGCCATGAGCTAACTCAGAGGCAACCACATGTCTCCCGTACAGACCTACTCTCTCACTGGCGCCATGAGCTAACTCAGAGGCAACCACATTTCTCCCGTACAGACCTACTCTCTCACTGGTGCCATGAGCTAACTAAGAGGCAACCACATGTCTCCCGTACAAACCTACTCTCTCACTGGTGCCATTAGCTAACTCAGAGACAATCACATTTCTCCTGTACAGACCTACTCTCTCACTGGTGCCATGAGCTAACTCAGAGGCAACCACATGTCTCCTGTACAGACCTACTCTCTCACTGGTGCCATGAGCTAACTCAGAGGCAACCACATGTCTCCTGTACAGACCTACTCTCTCACTGGTACCATGAGCTAACTCATAGGCAACCACATGTCTCCCGTAAGGTCTACTCTCTTACTGGTGCCATGAGCTAACTCAGAGGCAACCACATGTCTCCCGTACAGACCTACTCTCTCACTGGTGCCATGAGCTAACTCAGAGGCAACCACATGTCTCCCGTACAGACCTACTCTCTCACTGGTGCCATGAGCTAACTCAGAGGCAACCACATGTCTCCCGTACAGACCTACTCTCTCACTGGTGCCATGTGCTAACTCAGAGGCAACCACATGTCTCCCGTACAGACCTACTCTCTCACTGGTGCCATGAGCTAACTCAGAGGCAACCACATGTCTCCCGTACAGACCTACTCTCTCACTGGCGCCATGAGCTAACTCAGAGGCAACCACATGTCTCCCGTACAGACCTACTCTCTCACTGGTGCCATGAGCTAACTCAGAGGCAACCACATGTCTCCCGTACAGACCTACTCTCTCACTGGCGCCATGAGCTAACTCAGAGGCAACCACATGTCTCCCGTACAGACCTACTCTCTCACTGGTGCCATGAGCTAACTAAGAGGCAACCACATGTTTCCCGTACAAACCTACTCTCTCACTGGTGCCATTAGCTAACTCAGAGACAATCGCATGTCTCCTGTACAGACCTACTCTCTCACTGGTGCCATGAGCTAACTCAGAGGCAACCACATGTCTCCTGTACAGACCTACTCTCTCACTGGTGCCATGAGCTAACTCAGAGGCAACCACATGTCTCCTGTACAGACCTACTCTCTCACTGGTACCATGAGCTAACTCAGAGGCAGCCACATGTCTCCCGTAAGGTCTACTCTCTCACTGGTGCCATGAGCTAACTCAGAGGCAACCACATGTCTCCCGTACAGACCTACTCTCTCACTGGTGCCATGAGCTAACTCAGAGGCAACCACATGTCTCCCATACAGACCTACTCTCTCACTGGTGCCATGAGCTAACTCAGAGGCAACCACATGTCTCCCGTACAGACCTACTCTCTCACTGGTACCATGAGCTAACTCAGAGGCAACCACATGTCTCCCGTACAGACCTATGTACTCTCTCACTGGTGCCATGAGCTAACTCTGAGGCAACCACATGTCTCCCATACAGACCTACTCTCTCACTGGTGCCATGTGCTAATTCAGAGGCAACCACATGTCTCCCGTACAGACCTACTCTCTCACTGGTGCCATGAGCTAACTCAGAGGCAACTACATGTCTCCCGTACAGACCTACTCTCTCACTGGTGCCATGAGCTAACTCAGAGGCAACCACATGTCTCCCGTACAGACCTACTCTCTCACTGGTGCCATGATCTAACTCAGAGGCAACCACATGTCTCCTGTACAGACCTACTCTCTCACTGGTGCCATGATCTAACTCAGAGGCAACCACATGTCTCCCATACAGACCTACTCTCTCACTGGTGCCATGATCTAACTCAGAGGCAACTACAGGTCTCCCGTTCAGAACTACTCTCTGACTGGTGCCATGAGCTAACTCAGAGGCAACCACATGTCTCCCATACAGACCTACTCTCTCACTGGCGCCATGAGCTAACTCAGAGGCAACCACATGTCTCCCGTACAGACCTACTCTCTCACTGGTGCCATGAGCTAACTAAGAGGCAACCACATGTCTCCCGTACAGACCTACTCTCTCACTGGTGCCATGAGCTAACTCAGAGGCAACCACATGTCTCCCGTACAGACCTACTCTCTCACTGGCGCCATGAGCTAACTCAGAGGCAACCACATGTCTCCCGTACAGACCTACTCTCTCACTGGTGCCATGAGCTAACTAAGAGGCAACCACATGTCTCCCGTACAAACCTACTCTCTCACTGGTGCCATTAGCTAACTCAGAGACAATCACATTTCTCCTGTACAGACCTACTCCCTCACTGGTGCCATGAGCTAACTCAGAGGCAACCACATGTCTCCTGTACAGACCTAATCTCTCACTGGTGCCATGAGCTAACTCAGAGGCAACCACATGTCTCCTGTACAGACCTACTCTCTCACTGGTGCCATGAGCTAACTCAGAGGCAACCACATGTCTCCCGAACAGACCTACTCTCTCACTGGTGCCATGAGCTAACTCAGAGGCAACCACATGTCTCCCGTACAGACCTACTCTCTCACTGGTGCCATGAGCTAACTCAGAGGCAACCACATGTCTCCCGTACAGACCTACTCTCTCACTGGTGCCATGAGCTAACTCAGAGGCAACCACATGTCTCCCGTACAGACCTATGTACTCTCTCACTGGTTCCATGAGCTAACTCTGAGGCAACCACATGTCTCCCGTACAGACCTACTCTCTCACTGATGCCATGAGCTAACTCAGAGGCAACCACATGTCTCCCGTACAGACCTATGTACTCTCTCACTGGTGCCATGAGCTAACTCTGAGGCAACCACATGCCTCCCATAGATACCTACTCTCTCACTGGTGCCATGTGCTAACTCAGAGGCAACCACATGTCTCCCGTACAGACCTACTCTCTCACTGGTGCCATGAGCTAACTCAGAGGCAACCACATGTCTCCCGTACAGACCTACTCTCTCACTAGTGCCATGAGCTAACTCAGAGGCAACCACATGTCTCCTGTACAGACCTACTCTCTCACTGGTGCCATGAGCTATCTCAGAGGCAACCACATGTCTCCCATACAGACCTACTCTTTCACTGGTGCCATGAGCTAACTCAGAGGCAACCACATGTCTCCCGTACAGACCTACTCTCTGACTGGTGCCATGAGCTAACTCAGAGGCAACCACATGTCTCCCGTACAGACCTACTCTCTCACTGGCGCCATGAGCTAACTCAGAGGCAACCACATGTCTCCCGTACAGACCTACTCTCTCACTGGTGCCATGAGCTAACTAAGAGGCAACCACATGTCTCCCGTACAGACCTACTCTCTCACTGGTGCCATTAGCTAACTCAGAGACAATCACATTCTCCTGTACAGACCTACTCTCTCACTGGTGCCATGAGTTAACTCAGAGGCAACCACATGTCTCCTGTACAGACCTACTCTCTCACTGGTGCCATGAGCTAACTCAGAGGCAACCACAAGTCTCCTGTACAGACCTACTCTCTCACTGGTGCCATGAGCTAACTCAGAGGCAACCACATGTCTCCTGTACAGACCTACTCTCTCACTGGTACCATGAGCTAACTCAGAGGCAACCACATGTCTCCCGTACAGACCTACTCTCTCACTGGTGCCATGAGCTAACTCAGAGGCAACCACATGTCTCCCATACAGACATACTCTCTCACTGGTGCCATGAGCTAACTCAAAGGCAACCACATGTCACCCGTACAGACCTACTCTCTCACTGGTGCCATGAGCTAAGTCAGAGGCAACCACATGTCTCCCGTACAGACCTACTCTCTCACTGGTGCCATGAGCTAACTCAGAGGCAACCACATGTCTCCCGTACATACCTACTCTCTCACTGGTGACATGAGCTTACTCAGAGGCAACCACATGTCTCCCGTACAGACCTACTCTCTCACTAGTGCCATGAGCTAACTCAGAGGCAACCACATGTCTCCCGTACAGACCTACTCTCTCACTGGTGCCATGAGCTAACTCAGAGGCAATCACATGTCTCCCGTACAGACCTACTCTCTCACTGGTGCCATGAGCTAACTCAGAGGCAACCACATGTCTCCCGTACAGACCTACTCTCTCACTGGTGCCATGATCTAACTCAGAGGCAACCACATGTCTCCCGTACAGACCTACTCTCTCACTGGTGCCATGAGCTAACTCAGAGGCAACCACATGTCTCCCGTACAGACCTACTCTCTCACTGGCGCCATGAGCTAACTCAGAGGCAACCACATGTCTCCCGTACAGACCTACTCTCTCACTGGTGCCATGAGCTAACTAAGAGGCAACCACATTCTCCCGTACAAACCTACTATCTCACTGGTGCCATTAGCTAACTCAGAGACAATCACATGTCTCCTGTACAGACCTACTCTCTCACTGGTGCCATGAGCTAACTCAGAGGCAACCACATGTCTCCTGTACAGACCTACTCTCTCACTGGTGCCATGAGCTAACTCAGAGGCAACCACATGTCTCCTGTACAGACCTACTCTCTCACTGGTACCATGAGCTAACTCAGAGGCAACCACATGTCTCCCGTAAGGTCTACTCTCTCACTGGTGCCATGAGCTAACTCAGAGGCAACCACATGTCTCCCGTACAGACCTACTCTCTCACTGGTGCCATGAGCTAACTCAGAGGCAACCACATGTCTCCCGTACAGACCTACTCTCTCACTGGTGCCATGAGCTAACTCAGAGGCAACCACATGTCTCCCGTACAGACCTATGTACTCTCTCACTGGTGCCATGAGCTAACTCTGAGGCAACCACATGTCTCCCATACAGACCTACTCTCTCACTGGTGCCATGTGCTAACTCAGAGGCAACCACATGTCTCCCGTACAGACCTACTCTCTCACTGGTGCCATGAGCTAACTCAGAGGCAACCACATGTCTCCCGTACAGACCTACTCTCTCACTAGTACCATGAGCTAACTCAGAGGCAACCACATGTCTCCCGTACAGACTACTCTCTCACTGGTGCCATGAGCTAACTCAGAGGCAACCACATGTCTCCTGTACAGACCTACTCTCTCACTGGTGCCATGAGCTAACCAAGAGGCAACCACATGTCTCCCATACAGACCTACTCTCTCACTGGTGCCATGATCTAACTCAGAGGCAACCACATGTCTCCCGTACAGACCTATTCTCTGACTGGTGCCATGAGCTAACTCAGAGGCAACCACATGTCTCCCGTACAGGCCTACTCTCTCACTGGCGCCATGAGCTAACTCAGAGGCAACCACATGTCTCCCGTACAGACCTACTCTCTCACTGGTGCTATGAGCTAACTAAGAGGCAACCACATGTCTCCCGTACAGACCTACTCTCTCACTGGTGCCATGAGCTAACTCAGAGGCAACCACATGTCTCCCGTACAGACCTACTCTCTCACTTGCGCCATGAGCTAACTCAGAGTCAACCACATGTCTCCCGTACAGACCTACTCTCTCACTGGTGCCATGAGCTAACTAAGAGGCAACCACATGTCTCCCGTACAAACCTACTCTCTCACTGGTGCCATTAGCTAACTCAGAGACAATCACATTTCTCCTGTACAGACCTACTCTCTCACTGGTGCCATGAGCTAACTCAGAGGCAACCACATGTCTCCTGTACAGACCTACTCTCTTACTGGTGCCATGAGCTAACTCAGAGGCAACCACATGTCTCCCGTACAGACCTACTCTCTCACTGGTGCCATGAGCTAACTCAGAGGCAACCACATGTCTCCCGTACAGACCTACTCTCTCACTGGTGCCATGAGCTAACTCAGAGGCAACCACATGTCTCCCGTACAGACCTACTCTCTCACTGGTGCCATGAGCTAACTCAGAGGCAACCACATGTCTCCCGTACAGACCTATGTACTCTCTCACTGGTGCCATGAGCTAACTCTGAGGCAACCACATGTATCCCATACAGACCTACTCTCTCACTGGTGCCATGTGCTAACTCAGAGGCAACCACATGTCTCCCGTACAGACCTTCTCTCTCACTGGTGCCATGAGCTAACTCAGAGGCAACCACATGTCTCCCGTACAGACCTACTCTCTCACTGGCGCCATGAGCTAACTCAGAGGCAACCACATGTCTCCCGTACAGACCTACTCTCTCACTGGTGCCATGAGCTAACTAAGAGGCAACCACATGTCTCCCGTACAAACCTACTCTCTCACTGGTGCCATTAGCTAACTCAGAGACAACCACATGTCTCCCGTACAGACCTACTCTCTCACTGGTGCCATGAGCTAACTCAGAGTCAACCACATGTCTCCCGTACAGACCTACTCTCTCACTGGTGCCATGAGCTAACTCAGAGGCAACCACATGTCTCCCGTACAGACCTACTCTCTCACTGGTGCCATGAGCTAACTCAGAGGCAACCACATGTCTCCCGTACAGACCTATGTACTCTCTCACTGGTGCCATGAGCTAACTCTGAGGCAACCACATGTCTCCCATACAGACCTACTCTCTCACTGGTGCCATGAGCTAACTAAGAGGCAACCACATGTCTCCCGTACAAACCTACTCTCTCACTGGTGCCATTAGCTAACTCAGAGACAATCACATGTCTCCTGTACAGACCTACTCTCTCACTGGTGCCATGAGCTAACTCAGAGGCAACCACATGTCTCCTGTACAGACCTACTCTCTCACTGGTGCCATGAGCTAACTCAGAGGCAACCACATGTCTCCTGTACAGACCTACTCTCTCACTGGTACCATGAGCTAACTCAGAGGCAACCACATGTCTCCCGTAAGGTCTACTCTCTCACTGGTGCCATGAGCTAACTCAGAGGCAACCACATGTCTCCTTACAGACCTACTCTCTCACTGATGCCATGAGCTAACTCAGAGGCAACCACATGTCTCCCGTACAGACCTACTCTCTCACTGGTGCCATGAGCTAACTCAGAAGCAACCACATGTCTCCCGTACAGACCTACTCTCTCACTGGTGCCATGAGCTAACTCAGAGGCAACCACATGTCTCCCGTACAGACCTATGTACTCTCTCACTGGTGCCATGAGCTAACTCTGAGGCAACCACATGTCTCCCATACAGACCTACTCTCTCACTGGTGCCATGTGCTAACTCAGAGGCAACCACATGTCTCCCGTACAGACCTACTCTCTCACTGGTGCCATGAGCTAACTCAGAGGCAACCACATGTCTCCCGTACAGACCTACTCTCTCACTAGTGCCATGAGCTAACTCAGAGGCAACCACATGTCTCCCGTACAGACCTACTCTCTCACTGGTGCCATGATCTAACTCAGAGGCAACCACATGTCTCCCATACAGACCTACTCTCTCACTGGTGCCATGATCTAACTCAGAGGCAACCACATCTCTCCCGTACAGACCTACTCTCTGACTGGTGCCATGAGCTAACTCAGAGGCAACCACATGTCTCCCGTACAGACCTACTTTCTCACTGGCGCCATGAGCTAACTCAGAGGCAACCACATGTCTCCCGTACAGACCTACTCTCTCACTGGTGCCATGAGCTAACTAAGAGGCAACCACATGTCTCCCATACAGACCTACTCTCTCACTGGTGCCATGAGCTAACTCAGAGGCAACCACATGTCTCCCGTACAGACCTACTCTCTCACTGGCGCCATGAGCTAACTCAGAGGCAACCACATGTCTCCCGTACAGACCTACTCTCTCACTGGTGCCATGAGCTAACTAAGAGGCAACCACATGTCTCCCGTACAAACCTACTCTCTCACTGGTGCCATTAGCTAACTCAGAGACAATCACATTTCTCCTGTACAGACCTACTCTCTCACTGGTGCCATGAGCTAACTCAGAGGCAACCACATGTCTCCCGTACAGACCTACTCTCTCACTGGTGCCATGAGCTAACTCAGAGGCAACCACATGTCTCCCGTACAGACCTACTCTCTCACTGGTGCCATGAGCTAACTCAGAGGCAACCACATGTCTCCCGTACAGACCTACTCTCTCACTGGTGCCATGAGCTAACTCAGAGGCAACCACATGTCTCCCGTACAGACCTACTCTCTCACTGGTGCCATGAGCTAACTCAGAGGCAACCACATGTCTCCCGTACAGACCTACTCTCTCACTGGTGCCATGAGCTAACTCAGAGGCAACCACATGTCTCCCGTACAGACCTATGTACTCTCTCACTGGTGCCATGAGCTAACTCTGAGGCAACCACATGTATCCCATACAGACCTACTCTCTCACTGGTGCCATGTGCTAACTCAGAGGCAACCACATGTCTCCCGTACAGACCTTCTCTCTCACTGGTGCCATGAGCTAACTCAGAGGCAACCACATGTCTCCCGTACAGACCTACTCTCTCACTGGCGCCATGAGCTAACTCAGAGGCAACCACATGTCTCCCGTACAGACCTACTCTCTCACTGGTGCCATGAGCTAACTAAGAGGCAACCACATGTCTCCCGTACAAACCTACTCTCTCACTGGTGCCATTAGCTAACTCAGAGACAACCACATGTCTCCCGTACAGACCTACTCTCTCACTGGTGCCATGAGCTAACTCAGAGTCAACCACATGTCTCCCGTACAGACCTACTCTCTCACTGGTGCCATGAGCTAACTCAGAGGCAACCACATGTCTCCCGTACAGACCTACTCTCTCACTGGTGCCATGAGCTAACTCAGAGGCAACCACATGTCTCCCGTACAGACCTATGTACTCTCTCACTGGTGCCATGAGCTAACTCTGAGGCAACCACATGTCTCCCATACAGACCTACTCTCTCACTGGTGCCATGTGCTAACTCAGAGGCAACCACATGTCTCCCGTACAGACCTTCTCTCTCACTGGTGCCATGAGCTAACTCAGAGGCAACCACATGTCTCCCGTACAGACCTACTCTCTCACTGGCGCCATGAGCTAACTCAGAGGCAACCACATGTCTCCCGTACAGACCTACTCTCTCACTGGTGCCATGAGCTAACTAAGAGGCAACCACATGTCTCCCGTACAAACCTACTCTCTCACTGGTGCCATTAGCTAACTCAGAGACAATCACATGTCTCCTGTACAGACCTACTCTCTCACTGGTGCCATGAGCTAACTCAGAGGCAACCACATGTCTCCTGTACAGACCTACTCTCTCACTGGTGCCATGAGCTAACTCAGAGGCAACCACATGTCTCCTGTACAGACCTACTCTCTCACTGGTACCATGAGCTAACTCAGAGGCAACCACATGTCTCCCGTAAGGTCTACTCTCTCACTGGTGCCATGAGCTAACTCAGAGGCAACCACATGTCTCCTTACAGACCTACTCTCTCACTGATGCCATGAGCTAACTCAGAGGCAACCACATGTCTCCCGTACAGACCTACTCTCTCACTGGTGCCATGAGCTAACTCAGAAGCAACCACATGTCTCCCGTACAGACCTACTCTCTCACTGGTGCCATGAGCTAACTCAGAGGCAACCACATGTCTCCCGTACAGACCTATGTACTCTCTCACTGGTGCCATGAGCTAACTCTGAGGCAACCACATGTCTCCCATACAGACCTACTCTCTCACTGGTGCCATGTGCTAACTCAGAGGCAACCACATGTCTCCCGTACAGACCTACTCTCTCACTGGTGCCATGAGCTAACTCAGAGGCAACCACATGTCTCCCGTACAGACCTACTCTCTCACTAGTGCCATGAGCTAACTCAGAGGCAACCACATGTCTCCCGTACAGACCTACTCTCTCACTGGTGCCATGAGCTAACTCAGAGGCAACCACATGTCTCCTGTACAGACCTACTCTCTCACTGGTGCCATGATCTAACTCAGAGGCAACCACATGTCTCCCATACAGACCTACTCTCTCACTGGTGCCATGATCTAACTCAGAGGCAACCACATGTCTCCCGTACAGACCTACTCTCTGACTGGTGCCATGAGCTAACTCAGAGGCAACCACATGTCTCCCGTACAGACCTACTTTCTCACTGGCGCCATGAGCTAACTCAGAGGCAACCACATGTCTCCCGTACAGACCTACTCTCTCACTGGTGCCATGAGCTAACTAAGAGGCAACCACATGTCTCCCATACAGACCTACTCTCTCACTGGTGCCATGAGCTAACTCAGAGGCAACCACATGTCTCCCGTACAGACCTACTCTCTCACTGGCGCCATGAGCTAACTCAGAGGCAACCACATGTCTCCCGTACAGACCTACTCTCTCACTGGTGCCATGAGCTAACTAAGAGGCAACCACATGTCTCCCGTACAAACCTACTCTCTCACTGGTGCCATTAGCTAACTCAGAGACAATCACATTTCTCCTGTACAGACCTACTCTCTCACTGGTGCCATGAGCTAACTCAGAGGCAACCACATGTCTCCCGTACAGACCTACTCTCTCACTGGTGCCATGAGCTAACTCAGAGGCAACCACATGTCTCCCGTACAGACCTACTCTCTCACTGGTGCCATGAGCTAACTCAGAGGCAACCACATGTCTCCCGTACAGACCTACTCTCTCACTGGTGCCATGAGCTAACTCAGAGGCAACCACATGTCTCCCGTACAGACCTATGTACTCTCTCACTGGTGCCATGAGCTAACTCTGAGGCAACCACATGTATCCCATACAGACCTACTCTCTCACTGGTGCCATGTGCTAACTCAGAGGCAACCACATGTCTCCCGTACAGACCTTCTCTCTCACTGGTGCCATGAGCTAACTCAGAGGCAACCACATGTCTCCCGTACAGACCTACTCTCTCACTGGCGCCATGAGCTAACTCAGAGGCAACCACATGTCTCCCGTACAGACCTACTCTCTCACTGGTGCCATGAGCTAACTAAGAGGCAACCACATGTCTCCCGTACAAACCTACTCTCTCACTGGTGCCATTAGCTAACTCAGAGACAACCACATGTCTCCCGTACAGACCTACTCTCTCACTGGTGCCATGAGCTAACTCAGAGTCAACCACATGTCTCCCGTACAGACCTACTCTCTCACTGGTGCCATGAGCTAACTCAGAGGCAACCACATGTCTCCCGTACAGACCTACTCTCTCACTGGTGCCATGAGCTAACTCAGAGGCAACCACATGTCTCCCGTACAGACCTATGTACTCTCTCACTGGTGCCATGAGCTAACTCTGAGGCAACCACATGTCTCCCATACAGACCTACTCTCTCACTGGTGCCATGTGCTAACTCAGAGGCAACCACATGTCTCCCGTACAGACCTTCTCTCTCACTGGTGCCATGAGCTAACTCAGAGGCAACCACATGTCTCCCGTACAGACCTACTCTCTCACTGGCGCCATGAGCTAACTCAGAGGCAACCACATGTCTCCCGTACAGACCTACTCTCTCACTGGTGCCATGAGCTAACTAAGAGGCAACCACATGTCTCCCGTACAAACCTACTCTCTCACTGGTGCCATTAGCTAACTCAGAGACAATCACATGTCTCCTGTACAGACCTACTCTCTCACTGGTGCCATGAGCTAACTCAGAGGCAACCACATGTCTCCTGTACAGACCTACTCTCTCACTGGTGCCATGAGCTAACTCAGAGGCAACCACATGTCTCCTGTACAGACCTACTCTCTCACTGGTACCATGAGCTAACTCAGAGGCAACCACATGTCTCCCGTAAGGTCTACTCTCTCACTGGTGCCATGAGCTAACTCAGAGGCAACCACATGTCTCCTTACAGACCTACTCTCTCACTGATGCCATGAGCTAACTCAGAGGCAACCACATGTCTCCCGTACAGACCTACTCTCTCACTGGTGCCATGAGCTAACTCAGAAGCAACCACATGTCTCCCGTACAGACCTACTCTCTCACTGGTGCCATGAGCTAACTCAGAGGCAACCACATGTCTCCCGTACAGACCTATGTACTCTCTCACTGGTGCCATGAGCTAACTCTGAGGCAACCACATGTCTCCCATACAGACCTACTCTCTCACTGGTGCCATGTGCTAACTCAGAGGCAACCACATGTCTCCCGTACAGACCTACTCTCTCACTGGTGCCATGAGCTAACTCAGAGGCAACCACATGTCTCCCGTACAGACCTACTCTCTCACTAGTGCCATGAGCTAACTCAGAGGCAACCACATGTCTCCCGTACAGACCTACTCTCTCACTGGTGCCATGAGCTAACTCAGAGGCAACCACATGTCTCCTGTACAGACCTACTCTCTCACTGGTGCCATGATCTAACTCAGAGGCAACCACATGTCTCCCATACAGACCTACTCTCTCACTGGTGCCATGATCTAACTCAGAGGCAACCACATGTCTCCCGTACAGACCTACTCTCTGACTGGTGCCATGAGCTAACTCAGAGGCAACCACATGTCTCCCGTACAGACCTACTTTCTCACTGGCGCCATGAGCTAACTCAGAGGCAACCACATGTCTCCCGTACAGACCTACTCTCTCACTGGTGCCATGAGCTAACTAAGAGGCAACCACATGTCTCCCATACAGACCTACTCTCTCACTGGTGCCATGAGCTAACTCAGAGGCAACCACATGTCTCCCGTACAGACCTACTCTCTCACTGGCGCCATGAGCTAACTCAGAGGCAACCACATGTCTCCCGTACAGACCTACTCTCTCACTGGTGCCATGAGCTAACTAAGAGGCAACCACATGTCTCCCGTACAAACCTACTCTCTCACTGGTGCCATTAGCTAACTCAGAGACAATCACATTTCTCCTGTACAGACCTACTCTCTCACTGGTGCCATGAGCTAACTCAGAGGCAACCACATGTCTCCCGTACAGACCTACTCTCTCACTGGTGCCATGAGCTAACTCAGAGGCAACCACATGTCTCCCGTACAGACCTACTCTCTCACTGGTGCCATGAGCTAACTCAGAGGCAACCACATGTCTCCCGTACAGACCTACTCTCTCACTGGTGCCATGAGCTAACTCAGAGGCAACCACATGTCTCCCGTACAGACCTATGTACTCTCTCACTGGTGCCATGAGCTAACTCTGAGGCAACCACATGTATCCCATACAGACCTACTCTCTCACTGGTGCCATGTGCTAACTCAGAGGCAACCACATGTCTCCCGTACAGACCTTCTCTCTCACTGGTGCCATGAGCTAACTCAGAGGCAACCACATGTCTCCCGTACAGACCTACTCTCTCACTGGCGCCATGAGCTAACTCAGAGGCAACCACATGTCTCCCGTACAGACCTACTCTCTCACTGGTGCCATGAGCTAACTAAGAGGCAACCACATGTCTCCCATACAAACCTACTCTCTCACTGGTGCCATTAGCTAACTCAGAGACAACCACATGTCTCCCGTACAGACCTACTCTCTCACTGGTGCCATGAGCTAACTCAGAGTCAACCACATGTCTCCCGTACAGACCTACTCTCTCACTGGTGCCATGAGCTAACTCAGAGGCAACCACATGTCTCCCGTACAGACCTACTCTCTCACTGGTGCCATGAGCTAACTCAGAGGCAACCACATGTCTCCCGTACAGACCTATGTACTCTCTCACTGGTGCCATGAGCTAACTCTGAGGCAACCACATGTCTCCCATACAGACCTACTCTCTCACTGGTGCCATGTGCTAACTCAGAAGCAACCACATGTCTCCCGTACAGACCTTCTCTCTCACTGGTGCCATGAGCTAACTCAGAGGCAACCACATGTCTCCCGTACAGACCTACTCTCTCACTGGCGCCATGAGCTAACTCAGAGGCAACCACATGTCTCCCGTACAGACCTACTCTCTCACTGGTGCCATGAGCTAACTAAGAGGCAACCACATGTCTCCCGTACAAACCTACTCTCTCACTGGTGCCATTAGCTAACTCAGAGACAATCACATGTCTCCTGTACAGACCTACTCTCTCACTGGTGCCATGAGCTAACTCAGAGGCAACCACATGTCTCCTGTACAGACCTACTCTCTCACTGGTGCCATGAGCTAACTCAGAGGCAACCACATGTCTCCTGTACAGACCTACTCTCTCACTGGTACCATGAGCTAACTCAGAGGCAACCACATGTCTCCCGTAAGGTCTACTCTCTCACTGGTGCCATGAGCTAACTCAGAGGCAACCACATGTCTCCTTACAGACCTACTCTCTCACTGATGCCATGAGCTAACTCAGAGGCAACCACATGTCTCCCGTACAGACCTACTCTCTCACTGGTGCCATGAGCTAACTCAGAAGCAACCACATGTCTCCCGTACAGACCTACTCTCTCACTGGTGCCATGAGCTAACTCAGAGGCAACCACATGTCTCCCGTACAGACCTATGTACTCTCTCACTGGTGCCATGAGCTAACTCTGAGGCAACCACATGTCTCCCATACAGACCTACTCTCTCACTGGTGCCATGTGCTAACTCAGAGGCAACCACATGTCTCCCGTACAGACCTACTCTCTCACTGGTGCCATGAGCTAACTCAGAGGCAACCACATGTCTCCCGTACAGACCTACTCTCTCACTAGTGCCATGAGCTAACTCAGAGGCAACCACATGTCTCCCGTACAGACCTACTCTCTCACTGGTGCCATGAGCTAACTCAGAGGCAACCACATGTCTCCTGTACAGACCTACTCTCTCACTGGTGCCATGATCTAACTCAGAGGCAACCACATGTCTCCCATACAGACCTACTCTCTCACTGGTGCCATGATCTAACTCAGAGGCAACCACATGTCTCCCGTACAGACCTACTCTCTGACTGGTGCCATGAGCTAACTCAGAGGCAACCACATGTCTCCCGTACAGACCTACTTTCTCACTGGCGCCATGAGCTAACTCAGAGGCAACCACATGTCTCCCGTACAGACCTACTCTCTCACTGGTGCCATGAGCTAACTAAGAGGCAACCACATGTCTCCCATACAGACCTACTCTCTCACTGGTGCCATGAGCTAACTCAGAGGCAACCACATGTCTCCCGTACAGACCTACTCTCTCACTGGCGCCATGAGCTAACTCAGAGGCAACCACATGTCTCCCGTACAGACCTACTCTCTCACTGGTGCCATGAGCTAACTAAGAGGCAACCACATGTCTCCCGTACAAACCTACTCTCTCACTGGTGCCATTAGCTAACTCAGAGACAATCACATTTCTCCTGTACAGACCTACTCTCTCACTGGTGCCATGAGCTAACTCAGAGGCAACCACATGTCTCCTGTACAGACCTACTCTCTCACTGGTGCCATGAGCTAACTCAGAGGCAACCACATGTCTCCTGTATAGACCTACACTCTCACTGGTAACATGCGCTAACTCAGCGGCAACCACATGTCACCCGTAAGGTCTACTCTCTCACTGGTGCCATGAGCTAACTCAGAGGCAACCACATGTCTCCCGAACAGACCTACTCTCTCACTGGTGCCATGAGCTAACTCAGAGGCAACCACATGTCTCCCATACAGACCTACTCTCTCACTGGTGCCATGAGCTAACTCAGAGGCAACCACATGTCTCCCGTACAGACCTACTCTCTCACTGGTGCCATGAGCTAACTCAGAGGCAACCACATGTCTCCCGTACAGACCTATGTACTCTCTCACTGGTGCCATGAGCTAACTCTGAGGCAACCACATGTCTCCCATACAGACCTACTCTCTCACTGGTGCCATGTGCTAACTCAGAGGCAACCACATGTCTCCCGTACAGACCTACTCTCTCACTGGTGCCATGAGCTAACTCAGAGGCAACCACATGTCTCCCGTACAGACCTACTCTCTCACTAGTGCCATGAGCTAACTCAGAGGCAACCACATGTCTCCCGTACAGACCTACTCTCTCACTGGTGCCATGAGCTAACTCAGAGGCAACCACATGTCTCCTGTACAGACCTACTCTTCACTGGTGCCATGAGCTAACTCAGAAGCAACCACATGTCTCCCATACAGACCTACTCTCTCACTGGTGCCATGATCTAACTCAGAGGCAACCACATGTCTCCCGTACAGACCTACTCTCTGACTGGTGCCATGAGCTAACTCAGAGGCAACCACATGTCTCCCGTACAGACCTACTCTCTCACTGGCGCCATGAGCTAACTCAGAGGCAACCACATGTCTCCCGTAGAGACCTACTCTCTCACTGGTGCCATTAGCTAACTCAGAGACAATCACATGTCTCTTGTACAGACCTACTCTCTCACTGGTGCCATGAGCTAACTCAGAGGCAACCACATGTCTCCTGTACAGACCTACTCTCTCACTGGTACCATGAGCTAACTCAGAGGCAACCACATGTCTCCCGTAAGGTCTACTCTCTCACTGGTGCCATGAGCTAACTCAGAGGCAACCACATGTCTCCCGTACAGACCTACTCTCTCACTGGTGCCATGAGCTAACTCAGAGGCAACCACATGTCTCCCGTACAGACCTACTCTCTCACTGGTGCCATGAGCTTACTCAGAGGCAACCACATGTCTCCCGTACAGACCTACTCTCTCACTGGTGCCATGAGCTAACTCAGAGGCAACCACATGTCTCCCGTACAGACCTATGTACTCTCTCACTGGTGCCATGAGCTAACTCTGAGGCAACTACATGTCTCCCATACAGACCTATTCTCTCACTGGTGCCATGTGCTAACTCAGAGGCAACCACATGTCTCCCGTACAGACCTTCTCTCTCACTGGTGCCATGAGCTAACTCAGAGGCAACCACATGTCTCCCGTACAGACCTACTCTCTCACTGGCGCCATGAGCTAACTCAGAGGCAACCACATGTCTCCCGTACAGACCTACTCTCTCACTGGTGCCATGAGCTAACTCAGAGGCAACCACATGTCTCCCGTACAGACCTATGTACTCTCTCACTGGTGCCATGAGCTAACTCTGAGGCAACCACATGTCTCCCATACAGACCTACTCTCTCACTGGTGCCATGTGCTAACTCAGAGGCAACCACATGTCTCCCGTACAGACCTACTCTCTCACTGGTGCCATGAGATAACTCAGAGGCAACCACATGTCTCCCGTACAGACCTACTCTCTCACTGGTGCCATGAGCTAACTCAGAGGCAACCACATGTCTCCCGTACAGACCTATGTACTCTCTCACTGGTGCCATGAGCTAACTCTGAGGCAACCACATGTCTCCCATACAGACCTACTCTCTCACTGGTGCCATGTGCTAACTCAGAGGCAACCACATGTCTCCCGTACAGACCTACTCTCTCACTGGTGCCATGTGCTAACTCAGAGGCAACCACATGTCTCCCGTACAGACCTACTCTCTCACTGGTGCCATGAGCTAACTCAGAGGCAACCACATGTCTCCCGTACAGACCTACTCTCTCACTAGTGCCATGAGCTAACTCAGAGGCAACCACATGTCTCCCGTACAGACCTACTCTCTCACTGGTGCCATGAGCTAACTCAGAGGCAACCACATGTCTCCTGTACAGACCTACTCTTCACTGGTGCCATGAGCTAACTCAGAAGCAACCACATGTCTCCCATACAGACCTACTCTCTCACTGGTGCCATGATCTAACTCAGAGGCAACCACATGTCTCCCGTACAGACCTACTCTCTGACTGGTGCCATGAGCTAACTCAGAGGCAACCACATGTCTCCCGTACAGACCTACTCTCTCACTGGCGCCATGAGCTAACTCAGAGGCAACCACATGTCTCCCGTACAGACCTACTCCCTCACTGGTGCCATGAGCTAACTAAGAGGCAACCACATGTCTCCCGTACAGACCTACTCTCTCACTGGTGCCATTAGCTAACTCAGAGACAATCACATGTCTCCTGTACAGACCTACTCTCTCACTGGTGCCATGAGCTAACTCAGAGGCAACCACATGTCTCTTGTACAGACCTACTCTCTCACTGGTGCCATGAGCTAACTCAGAGGCAACCACATGTCTCCTGTACAGACCTACTCTCTCACTGGTACCATGAGCTAACTCAGAGGCAACCACATGTCTCCCGTAAGGTCTACTCTCTCACTGGTGCCATGAGCTAACTCAGAGGCAACCACATGTCTCCCGTACAGACCTACACTCTCACTGGTGCCATGAGCTAACTCAGAGGCAACCACATGTCTCCCGTACAGACCTACTCTCTCACTGGTGCCATGAGCTTACTCAGAGGCAACCACATGTCTCCCGTACAGACCTACTCTCTCACTGGTGCCATGAGCTAACTCAGAGGCAACCACATGTCTCCCGTACAGACCTATGTACTCTGTCACTGGTGCCATGAGCTAACTCTGAGGCAACCACATGTCTCCCATACAGACCTACTCTCTCACTGGTGCCATGTGCTAACTCAGAGGCAACCACATGTCTCCCGTACAGACCTTCTCTCTCACTGGTGCCATGAGCTAACTCAGAGGCAACCACATGTCTCCCGTACAGACCTACTCTCTCACTGGCGCCATGAGCTAACTCAGAGGCAACCACATGTCTCCCATACAGACCTACTCTCTCATTGGTGCCATGAGCTAACTAAGAGGCAACCACATGTCTCCCGTACAAACCTATTCTCTCACTGGTGCCATTAGCTAACTCAGAGACAATCACATGTCTCCTGTACAGACCTACTCCCTCACTGGTGCCATGAGTTAACTCAGAGGCAACCACATGTCTCCTGTACAGACCTACTCTCTCACTGGTGCCATGAGCTAACTCAGAGGCAACCACATGTCTCCTGTACAGACCTACTCTCTCACTGGTACCATGAGCTAACTCAGAGGCAACCACATGTCTCCCGTAAGGTCTACTCTCTCACCTGTGCCATGAGCTAACTCAGAGGCAAACACATGTCTCCCGTACAGACCTACTCTCTCACTGGTGCCATGAGCTAACTCAGAGGCAACCACATGTCTCCCGTACAGACCTACTCTCTCACTGGTGCCATGAGCTAACTCAGAGGCAACCACATGTCTCCCGTACAGACCTACTCTCTCACTGGTGCCATGAGCTAACTCAGAGGCAACCACATGTCTCCCGTACAGACCTATGTACTCTCTCACTGGTGCCATGAGCTAACTCTGAGGCAACCACATGTCTCCCATACAGACCTACTCTCTCATTGGTGCCATGTGCTAACTCAGAGGCAACCACATGTCTCCCGTACAGACCTACTCTCTCACTGGTGCCATGAGCTAACTCAGAGGCAACCACATGTCTCCCGTATAGACCTACTCTCTCACTAGTGCCATGAGCTAACTCAGAGGCAACCACATGTCTCCCGTACAGACCTACTCTCTCACTGGTGCCATGAGCTAACTCAGAGGCAACCACATGTCTCCTGTACAGACCTACTCTTCACTGGTGCCATGAGCTAACTCAGAGGCAACCACATGTCTCCCATACAGACCTACTCTCTCACTGGTGCCATGATCTAACTCAGAGGCAACCACATGTCTCCCGTACAGACCTACTCTCTGACTGGTGCCATGAGCTAACTCAGAGGCAACCACATGTCTCCCGTACAGACCTACTCTCTCACTGGTGCCATTAGCTAACTCAGAGACAATCACATGTCTCCTGTACAGACCTAATCTCTCACTGGTGCCATGAGCTAACTCAGAGGCAACCACATGTCTCCTGTACAGACCTACTCTCTCACTGTTGCCATGAGCTAACTCAGAGGCAACCACATGTCTCCTGTACAGACCTACTCTCTCACTGGTACCATGAGCTAACTCAGAGGCAACCACATGTCTCCCGTAAGGTCTACTCTCTCACTGGTGCCATGAGCTAACTCAGAGGCAACCACATGTCTCCCGTACAGACCTACTCTCTCACTGGTGCCATGAGCTAACTCAGAGGCAACCACATGTCTCCCGTACAGACCTACTCTCTCACTGGTGCCATGAGCTAACTCAGAGGCAACCACTTGTCTCCCGTACAGACCTACTCTCTCACTGGTGCCATGAGCTAACTCAGAGGCAACCACATGTCTCCCGTACAGACCTATGTACTCTCTCACTGGTGCCATGAGCTAACTCTGAGGCAACCACATGTCTCCCATACAGACCTACTCTCTCACTGGTGCCATGTGCTAACTCAGAGGCAATCACATTTCTCCTGTACAGACCTACTCTCTCACTGGTGCCATGAGCTAACTCAGAGGCAACCACATGTCTCCTGTACAGACCTACTCTCTCACTGGTGCCATGAGCTAACTCAGAGGCAACCACATGTCTCCTGTACAGACCTACTCTCTCACTGGTACCATGAGCTAACTCAGAGGCAACCACATGTCACCCGTAAGGTCTACTCTCTCACTGGTGCCATGAGCTAACTCAGAGGCAACCACATGTCTCCCGAACAGACCTACTCTCTCACTGGTGCCATGAGCTAACTCAGAGGCAACCACATGTCTCCCGTACAGACCTACTCTCTCACTGGTGCCATGAGCTAACTCAGAGGCAACCACATGTCTCCTGTACAGACCTACTCTCTCACTGGTGCCATGAGCTAACCCAGAGGCAACCACATGTCTCCCGTACAGACCTATGTACTCTCTCACTGGTGCCATGAGCTAACTCTGAGGCAACCACATGTCTCCCATACAGACCTACTCTCTCACTGGTGCCATGTGCTAACTCAGAGGCAACCACATGTCTCCCGTACAGACCTACTCTCTCACTGGTGCCATGAGCTAACTCAGAGGCAACCACATGTCTCCCGTACAGACCTACTCTCTCACTAGTGCCATGAGCTAACTCAGAGGCAACCACATGTCTCCCGTACAGACCTACTCTTCACTGGTGCCATGAGCTAACTCAGAGGCAACCAGATGTCTCCCATACAGACCTACTCTCTCACTGGTGCCATGATCTAACTCAGAGGCAACCACATGTCTCCCGTACAGACCTACTCTCTGACTGGTGCCATGACCTAACTCAGAGGCAACCACATGTCTCCCGTACAGACCTACTCTCTCACTGGCGCCATGAGCTAACTCAGAGGCAACCACATGTCTCCCGTACAGACCTACTCTCTCACTGGTACCATGAGCTAACTAAGAGGCAACCACATGTCTCCCGTACAGATCTACTCTCTCACTGGTGCCATTAGCTAACTCAGAGACAATCACATGTCTCCTGTACAGACCTACTCTCTCACTGGTGCCATGAGCTAACTCAGAGGCAACCACATGTCTCCTGTACAGACCTACTCTCTCACTGGTGCCATGAGCTAACTCAGAGGCAACCACATGTCTCCTGTACAGACCTACTCTCTCACTGGTACCATGAGCTAACTCAGAGGCAACCACATGTCTCCCGTAAGGTCTACTCTCTCACTGGTGCCATGAGCTAACTCAGAGGCAACCACATGTCTCCCGTACAGACCTACTCTCTCACTGGTGCCATGAGCTAACTCAGAGGCAACCACATGTCTCCCGTACAGACCTACTCTCTCACTGGTGCCATGAGCTAACTCAGAGGCAACCACATGTCTCCCGTACAGACCTACTCTCTCACTGGTGCCATGAGCTAACTCAGAGGCAACCACATGTCTCCCGTACAGACCTATGTACTCTCTCACTGGTGCCATGAGCTAACTCTGAGGCAACCACATGTCTCCCATACAGACCTACTCTCTCACTGGTGCCATGTGCTAACTCAGAGGCAACCACATGTCTCCCGTACAGACCTTCTCTCTCACTGGTACCATGAGCTAACTCAGAGGCAACCACATGTCTCCCGTACAGACCTACTCTCTCACTGGTGCCATGAGCTAACTCAGAGGCAACCACTTGTCTCCCGTACAGACCTACTCTCTCACTGGTGCCATGAGCTAACTCAGAGGCAACCACATGTCTCCCGTACAGACCTATGTACTCTCTCACTGGTGCCATGAGCTAACTCTGAGGCAACCACATGTCTCCCATACAGACCTACTCTCTCACTGGTGCCATGTGCTAACTCAGAGGCAATCACATTTCTCCTGTACAGACCTACTCTCTCACTGGTGCCATGAGCTAACTCAGAGGCAACCACATGTCTCCTGTACAGACCTACTCTCTCACTGGTGCCATGAGCTAACTCAGAGGCAACCACATGTCTCCTGTACAGACCTACTCTCTCACTGGTACCATGAGCTAACTCAGAGGCAACCACATGTCACCCGTAAGGTCTACTCTCTCACTGGTGCCATGAGCTAACTCAGAGGCAACCACATGTCTCCCGAACAGACCTACTCTCTCACTGGTGCCATGAGCTAACTCAGAGGCAACCACATGTCTCCCGTACAGACCTACTCTCTCACTGGTGCCATGAGCTAACTCAGAGGCAACCACATGTCTCCCGTACAGACCTACTCTCTCACTGGTGCCATGAGCTAACCCAGAGGCAACCACATGTCTCCCGTACAGACCTATGTACTCTCTCACTGGTGCCATGAGCTAACTCTGAGGCAACCACATGTCTCCCATACAGACCTACTCTCTCACTGGTGCCATGTGCTAACTCAGAGGCAACCACATGTCTCCCGTACAGACCTACTCTCTCACTGGTGCCATGAGCTAACTCAGAGGCAACCACATGTCTCCCGTACAGACCTACTCTCTCACTAGTGCCATGAGCTAACTCAGAGGCAACCACATGTCTCCCGTACAGACCTACTCTCTCACTGGTGCCATGAGCTAACTCAGAGGCAACCACATGTCTCCTGTACAGACCTACTCTTCACTGGTGCCATGAGCTAACTCAGAGGCAACCAGATGTCTCCCATACAGACCTACTCTCTCACTGGTGCCATGATCTAACTCAGAGGCAACCACATGTCTCCCGTACAGACCTACTCTCTGACTGGTGCCATGAGCTAACTCAGAGGCAACCACATGTCTCCCGTACAGACCTACTCTCTCACTGGCGCCATGAGCTAACTCAGAGGCAACCACATGTCTCCCGTACAGACCTACTCTCTCACTGGTACCATGAGCTAACTAAGAGGCAACCACATGTCTCCCGTACAGATCTACTCTCTCACTGGTGCCATTAGCTAACTCAGAGACAATCACATGTCTCCTGTACAGACCTACTCTCTCACTGGTGCCATGAGCTAACTCAGAGGCAACCACATGTCTCCTGTACAGACCTACTCTCTCACTGGTGCCATGAGCTAACTCAGAGGCAACCACATGTCTCCTGTACAGACCTACTCTCTCACTGGTACCATGAGCTAACTCAGAGGCAACCACATGTCTCCCGTAAGGTCTACTCTCTCACTGGTGCCATGAGCTAACTCAGAGGCAACCACATGTCTCCCGTACAGACCTACTCTCTCACTGGTGCTATGAGCTAACTCAGAGGCAACCACATGTCTCCCGTACAGACCTACTCTCTCACTGGTGCCATGAGCTAACTCAGAGGCAACCACATGTCTCCCGTACAGACCTACTCTCTCACTGGTGCCATGAGCTAACTCAGAGGCAACCACATGTCTCCCGTACAGACCTATGTACTCTCTCACTGGTGCCATGAGCTTACTCTGAGGCAACCACATGTCTCCCATACAGACCTACTCTCTCACTGGTACCATGAGCTAACTCAGAGGCAACCACATGTCTCCCGTACAGACCTACTCTCTCACTGGCGCCTTGAGCTAACTCAGAGGCAACCACATGTCTCCCGTACAGACCTACTCTCTCACTGGTGCCATGAGCTAACTAAGAGGCAACCACATGTCTCCCGTACAGACCTACTCTCTCACTGGTGCCATTAGCTAACTCAGAGACAATCACATGTCTCCTGTACAGACCTACTCTCTCACTGGTGCCATGAGTTAACTCAGAGGCAACCACATGTCTCCTGTACAGATCTACTCTCTCACTGGTGCCATGAGCTAACTCAGAGGCAACCACATGTCTCCTGTACAGACCTACTCTCTCACTGGTGCCATGATCTAACTCAGAGGCAACCACATGTCTCCCGTACAGACCTACTCTCTGACTGGTGCCATGAGCTAACTCAGAGGCAACCACATGTCTCCCGTACAGACCTACTCTCTCACTGGCGCCATGAGCTAACTCAGAGGCAACCACATGTCTCCCGTACAGACCTACTCTCTCACTGGTGCCATGAGCTATCTAAGAGGCAACCACATGTCTCCCGTACAGACCTACTCTCTCACTGGTGCCATTAGCTAACTCAGAGACAATCACATGTCTCCTGTACAGACCTACTCTATCACTGGTGCCATGAGCTAACTCAGAGGCAACCACATGTCTCCTGTACAGACCTACTCTCTCACTGGTGCCATGAGCTAACTCAGAGGCAACCACATGTCTCATGTACAGACCTACTCTCTCACTGGTACCATGAGCTAACTCAGAGGCAACCACATGTCTCCCGTAAGGTCTACTCTCTCACTGGTGCCATGAGCTAACTCAGAGGCAACCACATGTCTCCCGTACAGACCTACTCTCTCACTGGTGCCATGAGCTAACTCAGAGGCAACCACATGTCTCCCGTACAGACCTATGTACTCTCTCACTGGTGCCATGAGCTAACTCTGAGGCAACCACATGTCTCCCGTACAGACCTTCTCTCTCACTGGTGCCATGAGCTAACTCAGAGGCAACCACATGTCTCCCGTACAGACCTACTCTCTCACTGGCGCCATGAGCTAACTCAGAGGCAACCACATGTCTCCCGTACAGACCTACTCTCTAACTGGTGCCATGAGCTAACTAAGAGGCAACCACATGTCTCCCGTACAAACCTACGCTCTCACTGGTGCCATTAGCTAACTCAGAGACAATCACATGTCTCCTGTACAGACCTACTCTCTCACTGGTGCCATGAGCTAACTCAGAGGCAACCACATGTCTCCTGTACAGACCTACTCTCTCACTGGTGCCATGAGCTAACTCAGAGGCAACCACATGTCTCCTGTACAAACCTACTCTCTCACTGGTACCATGAGCTAACTCAGAGGCAACCACATGTCTCCCGTAAGGTCTACTCTCTCACCTGTGCCATGAGCTAACTCAGAGGCAACCACATGTCTCCCGTACAGACCTACTCTCTCACTGGTGCCATGAGCTAACTCAGAGGCAACCACATGTCTCCCGTACAGACCTACTCTCTCACTGGTGCCATGAGCTAACTCAGAGGCAACCACATGTCTCCCGTACAGACCTACTCTCTCACTGGTGCCATGAGCTAACTCAGAGGCAACCACATGTCTCCCGTACAGACCTATGTACTCTCTCACTGGTGCCATGAGCTAACTCTGAGGCAACCACATGTCTCCCATACAGACCTACTCTCTCACTGGTTCCATGAGCTAACTCAGAGGCAATCACATGTCTCCCGTACAGACCTATGTACTCTCTCACTGGTGCCATGAGCTAACTCTGAGGCAACCACATGTCTCCCATACAGACCTACTCTCTCACTGGTGCCATGTGCTAACTCAGAGGCAATCACATGTCTCCCGTACAGACCTACTCTCTCACTGGTGCCATGATCTAACTCAGAGGCAACCACATGTCTCCCGTACAGACCTACTCTCTCACTAGTGCCATGAGCTAACTCAGAGGCAACCACATGTCTCCCGTACAGACCTACTCTCTCACTGGTGCCATGAGCTAACTCAGAGGCAACCACATGTCTCCTGTACAGACCTACTCTTCACTGGTGCCATGAGCTATCTCAGAGGCAACCACATGTCTCCCATACAGACCTACTCTCTCACTGGTGCCATGATCTAACTCAGAGGCAACCACATGTCTCCCGTACAGACCTACTCTCTGACTGGTGCCATGAGCTAACTCAGAGGCAACCACATGTCTCCCGTACAGACCTACTCTCTCACTGGCGCCATGAGCTAACTCAGAGGCAACCACATGTCTCCCGTACAGACCTACTCTCCCACTGGTACCATGAGCTAACTAAGAGGCAACCACATGTCTTCCGTACAGATCTACTCTCTCACTGGTGCCATTAGCTAACTCAGAGACAATCACATGTCTCCTGTACAGACCTACTCTCTCACTGGTGCCATGAGCTAACTCAGAGGCAACCACATGTCTCCTGTACAGACCTACTCTCTCACTGGTGCCATGAGCTAACTCAGAGGCAACCACATGTCTCCTGTACAGACCTACTCTCTCACTGGTACCATGAGCTAACTCAGAGGCAACCACATGTCTCCCGTAAGGTCTACTCTCTCACTGGTGCCATGAGCTAACTCAGAGGCAACCACATGTCTCCCGTACAGACCTACTCTCTCACTGGTGCCATGAGCTAACTCAGAGGCAACCACATGTCTCCCGTACAGACCTACTCTCTCACTGGTGCCATGAGCTAACTCAGAGGCAACCACATGTCTCCCGTACAGACCTACTCTCTCACTGGTGCCATGAGCTAACTCAGAGGCAACCACATGTCTCCCGTACAGACCTATGTACTCTCTCACTGGTGCCATGAGCTAACTCTGAGGCAACCACATGTCTCCCATACAGACCTACTCTCTCACTGGTGCCATGTGCTAACTCAGAGGCAACCACATGTCTCCCGTACAGACCTTCTCTCTCACTGGTGCCATGAGCTAACTCAGAGGCAACCACATGTCTCCCGTACAGACCTACTCTCTCACTGGCGCCATGAGCTAACTCAGAGGCAACCACATGTCTCCCGTACAGACCTACTCTCTCACTGGTGCCATGAGCTAACTAAGAGGCAACCACATGTCTCCCGTACAGACCTACTCTCTCACTGGTGCCATTAGCTAACTCAGAGACAATCACATGTCTCCTGTACAGACCTACTCTCTCACTGGTGCCATGAGTTAACTCAGAGGCAACCACATGTCTCCTGTACAGACCTACTCTCTCACTGGTGCCATGAGCTAACTCAGAGGCAACCACATGTCTCCTGTACAGACCTACTCTCTCACTGGTGCCATGATCTAACTCAGAGGCAACCACATGTCTCCCGTACAGACCTACTCTCTGACTGGTGCCATGAGCTAACTCAGAGGCAACCACATGTCTCCCGTACAGACCTACTCTCTCACTGGCGCCATGAGCTAACTCAGAGGCAACCACATGTCTCCCGTACAGACCTACTCTCTCACTGGTGCCATGAGCTAACTAAGAGGCAACCACATGTCTCCCGTACAGACCTACTCTCTCACTGGTGCCATTAGCTAACTCAGAGACAATCACATGTCTCCTGTACAGACCTACTCTATCACTGGTGCCATGAGCTAACTCAGAGGCAACCACATGTCTCTTGTACAGACCTACTCTCTCACTGGTGCCATGAGCTAACTCAGAGGCAACCACATGTCTCATGTACAGACCTACTCTCTCACTGGTACCATGAGCTAACTCAGAGGCAACCACATGTCTCCCGTAAGGTCTACTCTCTCACTGGTGCCATGAGCTAACTCAGAGGCAACCACATGTCTCCCGTACAGACCTACTCTCTCACTGGTGCCATGAGCTAACTCAGAGGCAACCACATGTCGCCCGTACAGACCTACTCTCTCACTGGTGCCATGAGCTAACTCAGAGGCAACCACATGTCTCCCGTACAGACCTACTCTCTCACTGGTGCCATGAACTAACTCAGAGGCAACCACATGTCTCCCGGACAGACCTATGTACTCTCTCACTGGTGCCATGAGCTAACTCTGAGGCAACCACATGTCTCCCATACAGACCTACTCTCTCACTGGTGCCATGTGCTAACTCAGAGGCAACCACATGTCTCCCGTACAGACCTTCTCTCTCACTGGTGCCATGAGCTAACTCAGAGGCAACCACATGTCTCCCGTACAGACCTACTCTCTCACTGGCGCCATGAGCTAACTCAGAGGCAACCACATGTCTCCCGTACAGACCTACTCTCTCACTGGTGCCATGAGCTAACTAAGAGGCAACCACATGTCTCCCGTACAAACCTACGCTCTCACTGGTGCCATTAGCTAACTCAGAGACAACCACATGTCTCCTGTACAGACCTACTCTCTCACTGGTGCCATGAGCTAACTCAGAGGCAACCACATGTCTCCTGTACAGACCTATTCTCTCACTGGTGCCATGAGCTAACTCAGAGGCAACCACATGTCTCCTGTACAAACCTACTCCATCACTGGTACCATGAGCTAACTCAGAGGCAACCACATGTCTCCCGTAAGGTCTACTCTCTCACCTGTGCCATGAGCTAACTCAGAGGCAACCACATGTCTCCCGTACAGACCTACTCTCTCACTGGTGCCATGAGCTAACTCAGAGGCAACCACATGTCTCCCGTACAGACCTACTCTCTCACTGGTGCCATGAGCTAACTCAGAGGCAACCACATGTCTCCCGTACAGACCTACTCTCTCACTGGTGCCATGAGCTAACTCAGAGGCAACCACATGTCTCCCGTACAGACCTATGTACTCTCTCACTGGTGCCATGAGCTAACTCTGAGGCAACCATATGTCTCCCATACAGACCTACTCTCTCACTGGTGCCATGAGCTAACTCAGAGGCAATCACATGTCTCCCGTACAGACCTATGTACTCTCTCACTGGTGCCATGAGCTAACTCTGAGGCAACCACATGTCTCCCATACAGACCTACTCTCTCACTGGTGCCATGTGCTAACTCAGAGGCAATCACATGTCTCCCGTACAGACCTACTCTCTCACTGGTGCCATGATCTAACTCAGAGGCAACCACATGTCTCCCGTACAGACCTACTCTCTCACTAGTGCCATGAGCTAACTCAGAGGCAACCACATGTCTCCCGTACAGACCTACTCTCTCACTGGTGCCATGAGCTAACTCAGAGGCAACCACATGTCTCCTGTACAGACCTACTCTCTCACTGGTGCCATGAGCTAACTCAGAGGCAACCACATGTCTCCTGTACAGACCTACTCTCTCACTGGTGCCATGAGCTAACTCAGAGGCAACCACATGTCTCCTGTACAGACCTACTCTCTCACTGGTACCATGAGCTAACTCAGAGGCAACCACATGTCTCCCGTACAGACCTACTCTCTCACTGGTGCCATGAGCTAACTCAGAGGCAACCAAATGTCTCCCGTACAGACCTACTCTCTCACTGGTGCCATGAGCTAACTCAGAGGCAACCACATGTCTCCCATACAGACCTACTCTCTCACTGGTGCCATGATCTAACTCAGAGGCAACCACATGTTTCCCGTACAGACCTACTCTCTGACTGGTGCCATGAGCTAACTCAGAGGCAACCACATGTCTCCCGTACAGACCTACTCTCTCACTGGCGCCATGAGCTAACTCAGAGGCAACCACATGTCTCCCGTACAGACCTACTCTCTCACTGGTGCCATGAGCTAACTAAGAGGCAACCACATGTCTCCCGTACAGACCTACACTCTCACTGGTGCCATTAGCTAACTCAGAGACAATCACATGTCTCCTATACAGACCTACTCTCTCACTGGTGCCATGAGCTAACTCAGAGGCAACCACGTGTCTCCTGTACAGACCTACTCTCTCACTGATGCCATGAGCTAACTCAGAGGCAACCACATGTCTCCTGTACAGACCTACTCTCTCACTGGTACCATGAGCTAACTCAGAGGCAACCACATGTCTCCCGTACAGACCTACTCTCTCACTGGTGCCATGAGCTAACTCAGAGGCAACCACATGTCTCCCATACAGACCTACTCTCTCACTGGTGCCATGAGCTAACTCAGAGGCAACCACATGTCTCCCGTACAGACCTACTCTCTCACTGGTGCCATGAGCTAACTCAGAGGCAACCATATGTCTCCTGTACAGACCTACTCTCTCACTGGTGCCATGAGCTAACTTAGAGGCAACCACATGTCTCCTGTACAGACCTACTCTCTCACTGGTACCATGAGCTAACTCAGAGGCAACCACATGTCTCCCGTAAGGTCTACTCTCTCACTGGTGCCATGAGCTAACTCAGAGGCAATCACATGTTGCCCGTACAGACCTACTCTCTCACTGGTGCCATGAGCTAACTCAGAGGCAACCACATGTCTCCCGTACAGACCTACTCTCTCACTGGTGCCATGAGCTAACTCAGAGGCAACCACATGTCTCCCGTACAGACCTACTCTCTCACTGGTGCCATGAGCTAACTCAGAGGCAACCACATGTCTCCCGTACAGACCTACTCTCTCACTGATGCCATGAGCTAACTCAGAGGCAACCACATGTCTCCCGTACAGACCTATGTACTCTCTCACTGGTGCCATGAGCTAACTCTGAGGCAACAACATGCCTCCCATAGAGACCTACTCTCTCACTGGTGCCATGTGCTAACTCAGAGGCAACCACATGTCTCCCGTACAGACCTACTCTCTCACTGGTGCCATGAGCTAACTCAGAGGCAACCACATGTCTCCCGTACAGACCTACTCTCTCACTAGTGCCATGAGCTAACTCAGAGGCAACCACATGTCTCCCGTACAGACCTACTCTCTCACTGGTGCCATGAGCTAACTCAGAGGCAACCACATGTCTCCTGTACAGACCTACTCTCTCATTGGTGCCATGAGCTATCTCAGAGGCAACCACATGTCTCCCATACAGACCTACTCTCTCACTGGTGCCATGAGCTTACTCAGAGGCAACCACATGTCTCCCGTACAGACCTACTCTCTGACTGGTGCCATGAGCTAACTCAGAGGCAACCACATGTCTCCCGTACAGACCTACTCTCTCACTGGCGCCATGAGCTAAATCAGAGGCAACCACATGTCTCCCGTACAGACCTACTCTCTCACTGGTGCCATGAGCTAACTAAGAGGCAACCACATGTCTCCCGTACAGACCTACTCTCTCACTGGTGCCTTTAGCTAACTCAGAGACAATCACATGTCTCCTGAACAGACCTACTCTCTCACTGGTGCCATGAGCTAACTCAGAGGCAACCACATGTCTCCTGTACAGACCTACTCTCTCACTGGTGCCATGAGCTAACTCAGAGGCAACCACATGTCTCCTGTACAGACCTACTCTCTCACTGGTGCCATGAGCTAACTCAGAGGCAACCACATGTCTCCCGTACAGACCTACTCTCTCACTGGTCCCATGAGCTAACTCAGAGGCAACCATATGTCTTCCGTACAGACCTACTCTCTCACTGGTGCCATGAGCTAACTCAGAGGCAACCACATGTCTCCCGTACAGACATACTCTCTCACTGGTGCCATGAGCTAACTCAAAGGCAACCACATGTCACCCGTACAGACCTACTCTCTCACTGGTGCCATGAGCTAAGTCAGAGGCAACCACATGTCTCCCGTACAGACCTACTCTCTCACTGGTGCCATGAGCTAACTCAGAGGCAACCACATGTCTCCCATACAGACCTACTCTCTCACTGGTGCCATGATCTAACTCAGAGGCAACCACATGTCTCCCGTACAGACCTACTCTCTGACTGGTGCCATGAGCTAACTCAGAGGCAACCACATGTCTCCTGTACAGACCTATGTACTCTCTCACTGGTGCCATGAGCTAACTCTGAGGCAACCACATGCCTCCCATAGAGACCTACTCTCTCACTGGTGCCATGTGCTAACTCAGAGGCAACCACATGTCTCCCGTACAGACCTACTCTCTCACTGGTGCCATGAGCTAACTCAGAGGCAACCACAAGTCTCCCGTACAGACCTACTCTCTCACTAGTGCCATGAGCTAACTCAGAGGCAACCACATGTCTCCCGTACAGACCTACTCTCTCACTGGTGCCATGAGCTAACTCAGAGGCAACCACATGTCTCCTGTACAGACCTACTACTCTCTCACTGGTGCCATGAGCTGTCTCAGAGGCAACCACATGTCTCCCATACAGACCTACTCTCTCACTGGTGCCATAAGCTAACTCAGAGGCAACCACATGTCTCCCATACAGACCTACTCTCTGACTGGTGCCATGAGCTAACTCAGAGGCAACCACATGTCTCCCGTACAGACCTACTCTCTCACTGGCGCCATGAGCTAACTCAGAGGCAACCATATGTCTCCCGTACAGACCTACTCTCTCACTGGTGCCATGAGCTAACTAAGAGGCAACCACATGTCTCCCATACAGACCTACTCTCTCACTGGTGCCATTAGCTAACTCAGAGACAATCACATGTCTCCTTTACAGACCTACTCTCTCACTGGTGCCATGAGCTAACTCAGAGGCAACCACATGTCTCCTGTACAGACCTACTCTCTCACTGGTGCCATGAGCTAACTCAGAGGCAACCACATGTCTCCTGTACAGACCTACTCTCTCACTGGTGCCATGAGCTAACTCAGAGGCAACCACATGTCTCCTGTACAGACCTACTCTCTCACTGGTACCATGAGCTAACTCAGAGGCAACCACATGTCTCCCGTACAGACCTACTCTCTCACTGGTGCCATGAGCTAACTCAGAGGCAACCACATGTCTCCCGTACAGACCTACTCTCTCACTGGTGCCATGAGCTAACTCAAAGGCAACCACATGTCACCCGTACAGACCTACTCTCTCACTGGTGCCATGAGCTAAGTCAGAGGCAACCACATGTCTCCCGTACAGACCCACTCTCTCACTGGTGCCATGAGCTAACTCAGAGGCAACCACATGTCTCCCATACAGACCTACTCTCTCACTGGTGCCATGATCTAACTCAGAGGCAACCACATGTCTCCCGTACAGACCTACTCTCTTACTGGTGCCATGAGCTAACTCAGAGGCAACCACATGTCTCCCGTACAGACCTACTCTCTCACTGGCGCCATGAGCTAACTCTGAGGCAACCACATGTCTCCCGTACAGACCTACTCTCTCACTGGTGCCATGAGCTAACTCAGAGGCAACCACATGTCTCCCGTACAGACCTACTCTCTCACTGGTGCCATTAGCTAACTCAGAGACAATCACATGTCTCCTGTACAGACCTACTCTCTCACTGGTGCCATGAGCTAAATCAGAGGCAACCACATGTCTCCTGTACAGACCTACTCTCTCACTGGTGCCATGAGCTAACTCAGAGGCAACCACATGTCTCCCGTAAGGTCTACTCCCTCACTGGTGCCATGAGCTAACTCAGAGGCAAACACATGTCTCCCGTACAGACCTACTCTCTCACTGGTGCCATGAGCTAACTCATAGGCAACCACATGTCTCACGTACAGACCTACTCTCTCAATGGTGCCATGAGCTAACTCAGAGGCAACCACATGTCTCCCGTACAGACCTACTCTCTCACTGATGCCATGAGCTAACTCAGAAGCAACCACATGTCTCCCGTACAGACCTACTCTCTCACTGATGCCATGAGCTAACTCAGAGGCAACCACATGTCTCCCGTACAGACCTATGTACTCTCTCACTCGTTCCATGAGCTAACTCTGAGGCAACCACATGCCTCCCATAGAGACCTACTCTCTCACTGGTGCCATGTGCTAACTCAGAGGCAACCACATGTCTCCCGTACAGACCTACTCTCTCACTGGTGCCATGAGCTAATTCAGAGGCAACCACATGTCTCCCGTACAGACCTACTCTCTCACTGGTGCCATGAGCTAACTCAGAGGCAACCACATGTCTCCTGTACAGACCTACTCTCTCACTGGTGCCATGAGCTATCTCAGAGGCAACCACATGTCTCCCATACAGACCTACTCTCTCACTGGTGCCATGAGCTAACTCAGAGGCAACCACATGTCTCCCGTACAGACCTACTCTCTGACTGGTGCCATGAGCTAACTCAGAGGCAACCACATGTCTCCCGTACAGACCTACTCTCTCACTGGCGCCATGAGCTAACTCAGAGGCAACCACATGTCTCCCGTACAGACCTACTCTCTCACTGGTGACATGAGCTAACTAAGAGGCAACCACATGTCTCCCGTACAGACCTACTCTCTCACTGGTGCCATTAGCTAACTCAGAGACAATCACATGTCTCCTGTACAGACCTACTCTCTCACTGGTGCCATGAGCTAACTCAGAGGCAACCACATGTCTCCTGTACAGACCTACTCTCTCACTGGTGCCATGAGCTAACTCAGAGGCAACCACATGTCTCCTGTACAGACCTACTCTCTCACTGGTGCCACGAGCTAACTCAGAGGCAACCACATGTCTCCTGTACAGACCTACTCTCTCACTGGTACCATGAGCTAACTCAGAGGCAACCACATGTCTCCTGTACAGACCTACTCTCTCACTGGTACCATGAGCTAACTCAGAGGCAACCACATGTCTCCCGTACAGACCTACTCTCTCACTGGTGCCATGAGCTAACTCAGAGGCAACCACCAGTCTCCCGTACAGACATACTCTCTCACTGGTGCCATGAGCTAACTCAAAGGAAACCACATGTCACCCGTACAGACCTACTCTCTCACTGGTGCCATGAGCTAAGTCAGAGGCAACCACATGTCTCCCGTACAGACCTACTCTCTCACTGGTGCCATGAGCTAACTCAGAGGCAACCACATGTCTCCCGTACAGACCTACTCTCTCACTGGTGCCATGATCTAATTCAGAGGCAACCACATGTCTCCCGTACAGACCTACTCTCTGACTGGTGCCATGAGCTAACTCAGAGGCAACCACATGTCTCCCGTACAGACCTATGTACTCTCTCACTGGTGCCATGAGCTAACTCTGAGGCAACCACATGCCTCCCATAGAGACCTACTCTCTCACTGGTGCCATGTGCTAACTCAGAGGCAACCACATGTCTCCCGTACAGACCTACTCTCTCACTGGTGCCATGAGATAACTCAGAGGCAACCACATGTCTCCCGTACAGACCTACTCTCTCACTGGTGCCATGAGCTAACTCAGAGGCAACCACATGTCTCCCGTACAGACCTACTCTCTCACTGGTGCCATGAGCTAACTCAGAGGCAACCACATGTCTCCTGTACAGACCTACTCTCTCACTGGTGCCATGAGCTATCTCAGAGGCAACCACATGTCTCCCATACAGACCTACTCTCTCACTGGTGCCATGAGCTAACTCAGAGGCAACAACATGTCTCCCGTACAGACCTACTCTCTGACTGGTGCCATGAGCTAACTCTGAGGCAACCACATGTCTCCCGTACAGACCTACTCTCTCACTGGCGCCATGAGCTAACTCAGAGGCAACCACATGTCTCCCGTACAGACCTACTCTCTCACTGGTGCCATGAGCTAACTAAGAGGCAACCACATGTCTCCCGTACAGACCTACTCTCTCACTGGTGCCATTAGCTAACTCAGAGACAATCACATGTCTCCTGTACAGACCTACTCTCTCACTGGTGCCATGAGCTAACTCAGAGGCAACCACATGTCTCCTGTACAGACCTACTCTCTCACTGGTGCCATGAGCTAACTCAGAGGCAACCACATGTCTCCTGTACAGACCTACTCTCTCACTGGTACCATGAGCTAACTCAGAGGCAACCACATGTCTCCTGTACAGACCTACTCTCTCACTGGTACCATGAGCTAACTCAGAGGCAACCACATGTCTCCCGTACAGACCTACTCTCTCACTGGTGCCATGAGCTAACTCAGAGGCAACCACATGTCTCCCGTACAGACCTACTCTCTCACTGGTGCCATGAGCTAACTCAAAGGCAACCACATGTCACCCGTACAGACCTACTCTCTCACTGGTGCCATGAGCTAAGTCAGAGGCAACCACATGTCTCCCGTACAGACCCACTCTCTCACTGGTGCCATGAGCTAACTCAGAGGCAACCACATGTCTCCCATACAGACCTACTCTCTCACTGGTGCCATGATCTAACTCAGAGGCAACCACATGTCTCCCGTACAGACCTACTCTCTCACTGGTGCCATGAGCTAACTCAGAGGCAACCACATGTCTCCCGTACAGACCTACTCTCTCACTGGTGCCATGAGCTAACTCAAAGGCAACCACATGTCACCCGTACAGACCTACTCTCTCACTGGTGCCATGAGCTAAGTCAGAGGCAACCACATGTCTCCCGTACAGACCCACTCTCTCACTGGTGCCATGAGCTAACTCAGAGGCAACCACATGTCTCCCATACAGACCTACTCTCTCACTGGTGCCATGATCTAACTCAGAGGCAACCACATGTCTCCCGTACAGACCTACTCTCTTACTGGTGCCATGAGCTAACTCAGAGGCAACCACATGTCTCCCGTACAGACCTACTCTCTCACTGGCGCCATGAGCTAACTCTGAGGCAACCACATGTCTCCCGTACAGACCTACTCTCTCACTGGTGCCATGAGCTAACTCAGAGGCAACCACATGTCTCCCGTACAGACCTACTCTCTCACTGGTGCCATTAGCTAACTCAGAGACAATCACATGTCTCCTGTACAGACCTACTCTCTCACTGGTGCCATGAGCTAAATCAGAGGCAACCACATGTCTCCTGTACAGACCTACTCTCTCACTGGTGCCATGAGCTAACTCAGAGGCAACCACATGTCTCCCGTAAGGTCTACTCCCTCACTGGTGCCATGAGCTAACTCAGAGGCAAACACATGTCTCCCGTACAGACCTACTCTCTCACTGGTGCCATGAGCTAACTCATAGGCAACCACATGTCTCACGTACAGACCTACTCTCTCAATGGTGCCATGAGCTAACTCAGAGGCAACCACATGTCTCCCGTACAGACCTACTCTCTCACTGATGCCATGAGCTAACTCAGAAGCAACCACATGTCTCCCGTACAGACCTACTCTCTCACTGATGCCATGAGCTAACTCAGAGGCAACCACATGTCTCCCGTACAGACCTATGTACTCTCTCACTCGTTCCATGAGCTAACTCTGAGGCAACCACATGCCTCCCATAGAGACCTACTCTCTCACTGGTGCCATGTGCTAACTCAGAGGCAACCACATGTCTCCCGTACAGACCTACTCTCTCACTGGTGCCATGAGCTAATTCAGAGGCAACCACATGTCTCCCGTACAGACCTACTCTCTCACTGGTGCCATGAGCTAACTCAGAGGCAACCACATGTCTCCTGTACAGACCTACTCTCTCACTGGTGCCATGAGCTATCTCAGAGGCAACCACATGTCTCCCATACAGACCTACTCTCTCACTGGTGCCATGAGCTAACTCAGAGGCAACCACATGTCTCCCGTACAGACCTACTCTCTGACTGGTGCCATGAGCTAACTCAGAGGCAACCACATGTCTCCCGTACAGACCTACTCTCTCACTGGCGCCATGAGCTAACTCAGAGGCAACCACATGTCTCCCGTACAGACCTACTCTCTCACTGGTGACATGAGCTAACTAAGAGGCAACCACATGTCTCCCGTACAGACCTACTCTCTCACTGGTGCCATTAGCTAACTCAGAGACAATCACATGTCTCCTGTACAGACCTACTCTCTCACTGGTGCCATGAGCTAACTCAGAGGCAACCACATGTCTCCTGTACAGACCTACTCTCTCACTGGTGCCATGAGCTAACTCAGAGGCAACCACATGTCTCCTGTACAGACCTACTCTCTCACTGGTGCCACGAGCTAACTCAGAGGCAACCACATGTCTCCTGTACAGACCTACTCTCTCACTGGTACCATGAGCTAACTCAGAGGCAACCACATGTCTCCTGTACAGACCTACTCTCTCACTGGTACCATGAGCTAACTCAGAGGCAACCACATGTCTCCCGTACAGACCTACTCTCTCACTGGTGCCATGAGCTAACTCAGAGGCAACCACCAGTCTCCCGTACAGACATACTCTCTCACTGGTGCCATGAGCTAACTCAAAGGAAACCACATGTCACCCGTACAGACCTACTCTCTCACTGGTGCCATGAGCTAAGTCAGAGGCAACCACATGTCTCCCGTACAGACCTACTCTCTCACTGGTGCCATGAGCTAACTCAGAGGCAACCACATGTCTCCCGTACAGACCTACTCTCTCACTGGTGCCATGATCTAATTCAGAGGCAACCACATGTCTCCCGTACAGACCTACTCTCTGACTGGTGCCATGAGCTAACTCAGAGGCAACCACATGTCTCCCGTACAGACCTATGTACTCTCTCACTGGTGCCATGAGCTAACTCTGAGGCAACCACATGCCTCCCATAGAGACCTACTCTCTCACTGGTGCCATGTGCTAACTCAGAGGCAACCACATGTCTCCCGTACAGACCTACTCTCTCACTGGTGCCATGAGATAACTCAGAGGCAACCACATGTCTCCCGTACAGACCTACTCTCTCACTGGTGCCATGAGCTAACTCAGAGGCAACCACATGTCTCCCGTACAGACCTACTCTCTCACTGGTGCCATGAGCTAACTCAGAGGCAACCACATGTCTCCTGTACAGACCTACTCTCTCACTGGTGCCATGAGCTATCTCAGAGGCAACCACATGTCTCCCATACAGACCTACTCTCTCACTGGTGCCATGAGCTAACTCAGAGGCAACAACATGTCTCCCGTACAGACCTACTCTCTGACTGGTGCCATGAGCTAACTCTGAGGCAACCACATGTCTCCCGTACAGACCTACTCTCTCACTGGCGCCATGAGCTAACTCAGAGGCAACCACATGTCTCCCGTACAGACCTACTCTCTCACTGGTGCCATGAGCTAACTAAGAGGCAACCACATGTCTCCCGTACAGACCTACTCTCTCACTGGTGCCATTAGCTAACTCAGAGACAATCACATGTCTCCTGTACAGACCTACTCTCTCACTGGTGCCATGAGCTAACTCAGAGGCAACCACATGTCTCCTGTACAGACCTACTCTCTCACTGGTGCCATGAGCTAACTCAGAGGCAACCACATGTCTCCTGTACAGACCTACTCTCTCACTGGTACCATGAGCTAACTCAGAGGCAACCACATGTCTCCTGTACAGACCTACTCTCTCACTGGTACCATGAGCTAACTCAGAGGCAACCACATGTCTCCCGTACAGACCTACTCTCTCACTGGTGCCATGAGCTAACTCAGAGGCAACCACATGTCTCCAGTACAGACATACTCTCTCACTGGTGCCATGAGCTAACTCAAAGGCAACCACATGTCACCCGTACAGACCTACTCTCTCACTGGTGCCATGAGCTAAGTCAGAGGCAACCACATGTCTCCCGTACAGACCTACTCTCTCACTGGTGCCATGAGCTAACTCAGAGGCAACCACATGTCTCCCATACATACCTACTCTCTCACTGGTGCCATGATCTAACTCAGAGGCAACCACATGTCTCCCGTACAGACCTACTCTCTGACTGGTGCCATGAGCTAACTCAGAGGCAACCACATGTCTCCCATACAGACCTACTCTCTCACTGGTGCCATGAGCTAACTCAGAGGCAACCACATGTCTCCCGTACAGACCTACTCTCTCACTGATGCCATGAGCTAACTCAGAGGCAACCACATGTCTCCCGTACAGACCTACTCTCTCACTGGTGCCATTAGCTAACTCAGAGGCAACCACATGTCTCCCATACAGACCTACTCTCTCACTGGTGCCATTAGCTAACTCAGAGACAATCACATGTCTCCTGTACAGACCTACTCTCTCACTGGTGCCATGAACTAACTCAGAGGCAACCACATGTCTCCTGTACAGACCTACTCTCTCACTGGTGCCATGAGCTAACTCAGAGACAATCACATGTCTCCTGTACAGACCTACTCTCTCACTGGTGCCATGAGCTAACTCAGAGGCAACCACATGTCTCCTGTATGGACCTACTCTCTCACTGGTACCATGAGCTAACTCAGAGGCAACCACATGTCTCCCGTACAGACCTACTCTCTCACTGGTGCCATGTGCTAATTCAGAGGCAACCAAATGTCTCCCGTACAGACCTACTCTCTCACTGGTGCCATGAGCTAACTCAGAGACAACCACATGTCTCCTGTACAGACCTACTCTCTCACTGGTGCCATGAGCTAAATCAGAGGCAACCACATGTCTCCTGTACAGACCTACTCTCTCACTGGTGCCATTAGCTAACTCAGAGGCAACCACATGTCTCCTGTACAGACCTACTCTCTCACTGGTACCATGAGCTAACTCAGAGGCAACCACATGTCTCCCGTAAGGTCTACTCTCTCACTGGTGCCATGAGCTAACTCAGAGGCAACCACATGTCTCCCGTACAGACCTACTCTCTCACTGGTGCCATGAGCTAACTCATAGGCAACCACATGTCTCCCGTACAGACCTACTCTCTCACTGGTGACATGAGCTAACTAAGAGGCAACCACATGTCTCCCGTACAGACCTACTCTCTCACTGGTGCCATTAGCTAACTCAGAGACAATCACATGTCTCCTCTACAGACCTACTCTCTCACTGGTGCCATGAGCTAACTCAGAGGCAACCACATGTCTCCTGTACAGACCTACTCTCTCACTGGTGCCATGAGCTAACTCAGAGGCAACCACATGTCTCCTGTACAGACCTACTCTCTCACTGGTGCCATGAGCTAACTCAGAGGCAACCACATGTCTCCTGTACAGACCTACTCTCTCACTGGTGCCATGAGCTAACTCAGAGGCAACCACATGTCTCCTGTACAGACCTACTCTCTCACTGGTGCCATGAGCTATCTCAGAGGCAACCACATGTCTCCCATACAGACCTACTCTCTCACTGGTGCCATGAGCTAACTCAGAGGCAACCACATGTCTCCCGTACAGACCTACTCTCTGACTGGTGCCATGAGCTAACTCAGAGGCAACCACATGTCTCCCGTACAGACCTACTCTCTCACTGGCGCCATGAGCTAACTCAGAGGCAACCACATGTCTCCCGTACAGACCTACTCTCTCACTGGTGACATGAGCTAACTAAGAGGCAACCACATGTCTCCCGTACAGACCTACTCTCTCACTGGTGCCATTAGCTAACTCAGAGACAATCACATGTCTCCTGTACAGACCTACTCTCTCACTGGTGCCATGAGCTAATTCAGAGGCAACCACATGTCTCCTGTACAGACCTACTCTCTCACTGGTGCCATGAGCTAACTCAGAGGCAACCACATGTCTCCTGTACAGACCTACTCTCTCACTGGTGCCACGAGCTAACTCAGAGGCAACCACATGTCTCCTGTACAGACCTACTCTCTCACTGGTACCATGAGCTAACTCAGAGGCAACCACATGTCTCCTGTACAGACCTACTCTCTCACTGGTACCATGAGCTAACTCAGAGGCAACCACATGTCTCCCGTACAGACCTACTCTCTCACTGGTGCCATGAGCTAACTCAGAGGCAACCACCAGTCTCCCGTACAGACATACTCTCTCACTGGTGCCATGAGCTAACTCAAAGGAAACCACATGTCACCCATACAGACCTACTCTCTCACTGGTGCCATGAGCTAAGTCAGAGGCAACCACATGTCTCCCTTACAGACCTACTCTCTCACTGGTGCCATGAGCTAACTCAGAGGCAACCACATGTCTCCCGTACAGACCTACTCTCTCACTGGTGCCATGATCTAATTCAGAGGCAACCATATGTCTCCCGTACAGACCTACTCTCTGACTGGTGCCATGAGCTAACTCAGAGGCAACCACATGTCTCCCGTACAGACCTATGTACTCTCTCACTGGTGCCATGAGCTAACTCTGAGGCAACCACATGCCTCCCATAGAGACCTACTCTCTCACTGGTGCCATGTGCTAACTCAGAGGCAACCACATGTCTCCCGTACAGACCTACTCTCTCACTGGTGCCATGAGCTAACTCAGTGGCAACCACATGTCTCCCGTACAGACCTACTCTCTCACTGGTGCCATGAGCTAACTCAGAGGCAACCACATGTCTCCCGTACAGACCTACTCTCTCACTGGTGCCATGAGCTAACTCAGAGGCAACCACATGTCTCCTGTACAGACCTACTCTCTCACTGGTGCCATGAGCTATCTCAGAGGCAACCACATGTCTCCCATACAGACCTACACTCTCACTGGTGCCATGAGCTAACTCAGAGGCAACAACATGTCTCCCGTACAGACCTACTCTCTGACTGGTGCCATGAGCTAACTCAGAGGCAACCACATGTCTCCCGTACAGACCTACTCTCTCACTGGCGCCATGAGCTAACTCAGAGGCAACCACATGTCTCCCGTACAGACCTACTCTCTCACTGGTGCCATGAGCTAACTAAGAGGCAACCACATGTCTCCCGTACAGACCTACTCTCTCACTGGTGCCATTAGCTAACTCAGAGACAATCACATGTCTCCTGTACAGACCTACTCTCTCACTGGTGCCATGAGCTAACTCAGAGGCAACCACATGTCTCCTGTACAGACCTACTCTCTCACTGGTGCCATGAGCTAACTCAGAGGCAACCACATGTCTCCTGTACAGACCTACTCTCTCACTGGTACCATGAGCTAACTCAGAGGCAACCACATGTCTCCTGTACAGACCTACTCTCTCACTGGTACCATGAGCTAACTCAGAGGCAACCACATGTCTCCCGTACAGACCTACTCTCTCACTGGTGCCATGAGCTAACTCAGAGGCAACCACATGTCTCCAGTACAGACATACTCTCTCACTGGTGCCATGAGCTAACTCAAAGGCAACCACATGTCACCCGTACAGACCTACTCTCTCACTGGTGCCATGAGCTAAGTCAGAGGCAACCACATGTCTCCCGTACAGACCTACTCTCTCACTGGTGCCATGAGCTAACTCAGAGGCAACCACATGTCTCCCATACATACCTACTCTCTCACTGGTGCCATGATCTAACTCAGAGGCAACCACATGTCTCCCGTACAGACCTACTCTCTGACTGGTGCCATGAGCTAACTCAGAGGCAACCACATGTCTCCCATACAGACCTACTCTCTCACTGGTGCCATGAGCTAACTCAGAGGCAACCACATGTCTCCCGTACAGACCTACTCTCTCACTGATGCCATGAGCTAACTCAGAGGCAACCACATGTCTCCCGTACAGACCTACTCTCTCACTGGTGCCATTAGCTAACTCAGAGGCAACCACATGTCTCCCGTACAGACCTACTCTCTCACTGGTGCCATTAGCTAACTCAGAGACAATCACATGTCTCCTGTACAGACCTACTCTCTCACTGGTGCCATGAACTAACTCAGAGGCAACCACATGTCTCCTGTACAGACCTACTCTCTCACTGGTGCCATGAGCTAACTCAGAGACAATCACATGTCTCCTGTACAGACCTACTCTCTCACTGGTGCCATGAGCTAACTCAGAGGCAACCACATGTCTCCTGTATGGACCTACTCTCTCACTGGTACCATGAGCTAACTCAGAGGCAACCACATGTCTCCCGTACAGACCTACTCTCTCACTGGTGCCATGTGCTAATTCAGAGGCAACCAAATGTCTCCCGTACAGACCTACTCTCTCACTGGTGCCATGAGCTAACTCAGAGACAACCACATGTCTCCTGTACAGACCTACTCTCTCACTGGTGCCATGAGCTAAATCAGAGGCAACCACATGTCTCCTGTACAGACCTACTCTCTCACTGGTGCCATTAGCTAACTCAGAGGCAACCACATGTCTCCTGTACAGACCTACTCTCTCACTGGTACCATGAGCTAACTCAGAGGCAACCACATGTCTCCCGTAAGGTCTACTCTCTCACTGGTGCCATGAGCTAACTCAGAGGCAACCACATGTCTCCCATACAGACCTACTCTCTCACTGGTGCCATGAGCTAACTCATAGGCAACCACATGTCTCCCGTACAGACCTACTCTCTCACTGGTGACATGAGCTAACTAAGAGGCAACCACATGTCTCCCGTACAGACCTACTCTCTCACTGGTGCCATTAGCTAACTCAGAGACAATCACATGTCTCCTCTACAGACCTACTCTCTCACTGGTGCCATGAGCTAACTCAGAGGCAACCACATGTCTCCTGTACAGACCTACTCTCTCACTGGTGCCATGAGCTAACTCAGAGGCAACCACATGTCTCCTGTACAGACCTACTCTCTCACTGGTGCCATGAGCTAACTCAGAGGCAACCACATGTCTCCTGTACAGACCTACTCTCTCACTGGTGCCATGAGCTAACTCAGAGGCAACCACATGTCTCCTGTACAGACCTACTCTCTCACTGGTGCCATGAGCTAACTCAGAGGCAACCACATGTCTCCCGTACAGACCTACTCTCTCACTGGTGCCATGAGCTAACTCAGAGGCAACCACATGTCTCCCGTACAGACATACTCTCTCACTGGTGCCATGAGCTAACTCAAAGGAAACCACATGTCACCCGTACAGACCTACTCTCTCACTGGTGCCATGAGCTAAGTCAGAGGCAACCACATGTCTCCCGTACAGACCTACTCTCTCACTGGTGCCATGAGCTAACTCAGAGGCAACCACATGTCTCCCATACAGACCTACTCTCTCACTGGTGCCATGATCTAACTCAGAGGCAACCACATGTCTCCCGTACAGACCTACTCTCTGACTGGTGCCATGAGCTAACTCAGAGGCAACCACATGTCTCCCGTACAGACCTATGTACTCTCTCACTGATGCCATGAGCTAACTCTGAGGCAACCACATGCCTCCCATAGAGACCTACTCTCTCACTGGTGCCATGTGCTAACTCAGAGGCAACCACATGTCTCCCATACAGACCTACTCTCTCACTGGCGCCATGAGCTAACTCAGAGGCAACCACATGTCTCCCGTACAGACCTACTCTCTCACTGGTGACATGAGCTAACTAAGAGGCAACCACATGTCTCCCGTACAGACCTACTCTCTCACTGGTGCCATTAGCTAACTCAGAGACAATCACATGTCTCCTCTACAGACCTACTCTCTCACTGGTGCCATGAGCTAACTCAGAGGCAACCACATGTCTCCTGTACAGACCTACTCTCTCACTGGTGCCATGAGCTAACTCAGAGGCAACCACATGTCTCCTGTACAGACCTACTCTCTCACTGGTGCCATGAGCTAACTCAGAGGCAACCACATGTCTCCTGTACAGACCTACTCTCTCACTGGTGCCATGAGCTAACTCAGAGGCAACCACATGTCTCCTGTACAGACCTACTCTCTCACTGGTACCATGAGCTAACTCAGAGGCAACCACATGTCTCCCGTACAGACCTACTCTCTCACTGGTGCCATGAGCTAACTCAGAGGCAACCACATGTCTCCCGTACAGACATACTCTCTCACTGGTGCCATGAGCTAACTCAAAGGAAACCACATGTCACCCGTACAGACCTACTCTCTCACTGGTGCCATGAGCTAAGTCAGAGGCAACCACATGTCTCCCGTACAGACCTACTCTCTCACTGGTGCCATGAGCTAACTCAGAGGCAACCACATGTCTCCCATACAGACCTACTCTCTCACTGGTGCCATGATCTAACTCAGAGGCAACCACATGTCTCCCGTACAGACCTACTCTCTGACTGGTGCCATGAGCTAACTCAGAGGCAACCACATGTCTCCCGTACAGATCTATGTACTCTCTCACTGATGCCATGAGCTAACTCTGAGGCAACCACATGCCTCCCATAGAGACCTACTCTCTCACTGGTGCCATGTGCTAACTCAGAGGCAACCACATGTCTCCCATACAGACTTACTCTCTCACTGGCGCCATGAGCTAACTCAGAGGCAACCACATGTCTCCCGTACAGACCTACTCTCTCACTGGTGCCATTAGCTAACTCAGAGGCAACCACATGTCTCCCGTACAGACCTACTCTCTCACTGGTGCCATTAGCTAACTCAGAGACAATCACATGTCTCCTGTACAGACCTACTCTCTCACTGGTGCCATGAGCTAACTCAGAGGCAACCACATGTCTCCTGTACAGACCTACTCTCTCACTGGTGCCATGAGATAACTCAGAGGCAACCACATGTCTCCTGTACAGACCTACTCTCTCACTGGTACCATGAGCTAACTCAGAGGCAACCACATGTCTCCCGTACAGACCTACTCTCTCACTGGTGCCATGAGCTAATTCAGAGGCAACCAAATGTCTCCCGTACAGACCTACTCTCTCACTGGTGCCATGAGCTAACTCAGAGACAACCACATGTCTCCTGTACAGACCTACTCTCTCACTGGTGCCATGAGCTAACTCAGAGGCAACCACATGTCTCCTGTACAGACCTACTCTCTCACTGGTGCCATGAGATAACTCAGAGGCAACCACATGTCTCCTGTACAGACCTACTCTCTCACTGGTACCATGAGCTAACTCAGAGGCAACCACATGTCTCCCGTACAGACCTACTCTCTCACTGGTGCCATGAGCTAATTCAGAGGCAACCAAATGTCTCCCGTACAGACCTACTCTCTCACTGGTGCCATGAGCTAACTCAGAGACAACCACATGTCTCCTGTACAGACCTACTCTCTCACTGGTGCCATGAGCTAAATCAGAGGCAACCACATGTCTCCTGTACAGACCTACTCTCTCACTGGTGCCATTAGCTAACTCAGAGGCAACCACATGTCTCCTGTACAGACCTACTCTCTCACTGGTACCATGAGCTAACTCAGAGGCAACCACATGTCTCCCGTAAGGTCTACTCTCTCACTGGTGCCATGAGCTAACTCAGAGGCAACCACATGTCTCCCGTACAGACCTACTCTCTCACTGGTGCCATGAGCTAACTCATAGGCAACCACATGTCTCCCGTACAGACCTACTCTCTCACTGGTGACATGAGCTAACTAAGAGGCAACCACATGTCTCCCGTACAGACCTACTCTCTCACTGGTGCCATTAGCTAACTCAGAGACAATCACATGTCTCCTGTACAGACCTACTCTCTCACTGGTGCCATGAGCTAACTCAGAGGCAACCACATGTCTCCTGTACAGACCTACTCTCTCACTGGTGCCATGAGCTAACTCAGAGGCAACCACATGTCTCCTGTACAGACCTACTCTCTCACTGGTGCCATGAGCTAACTCAGAGGCAACCACATGTCTCCTGTACAGACCTACTCTCTCACTGGTGCCATGAGCTAACTCAGAGGCAACCACATGTCTCCTGTACAGACCTACTCTCTCACTGGTACCATGAGCTAACTCAGAGGCAACCACATGTCTCCCGTACAGACCTACTCTCTCACTGGTGCCATGAGCTAACTCAGAGGCAACCACATGTCTCCCGTACAGACATACTCTCTCACTGGTGCCATGAGCTAACTCAAAGGAAACCACATGTCACCCGTACAGACCTACTCTCTCACTGGTGCCATGAGCTAAGTCAGAGGCAACCACATGTCTCCCGTACAGACCTACTCTCTCACTGGTGCCATGAGCTAACTCAGAGGCAACCACATGTCTCCCATACAGACCTACTCTCTCACTGGTGCCATGATCTAATTCAGAGGCAACCACATGTCTCCCGTACAGACCTACTCTCTGACTGGTGCCATGAGCTAACTCAGAGGCAACCACATGTCTCCCTTACAGACCTATGTACTCTCTCACTTGTGCCATGAGCTAACTCTGAGGCAACCACATGCCTCCCATAGAGACCTACTCTCTCACTGGTGCCATGTGCTAACTCAGAGGCAACCATATGCCTCCCGTACAGACTTACTCTCTCACAGGTGCCATGAGCTAACTCAGAGGCAACCACATGTCTCCCGTACAGACCTACTCTCTCACTAGTGCCATGTGCTAACTCAGAGGCAACCACATGTCTCCCGTACAGACCTACTCTCTCACTGGTGCCATGAGCTAACTCAGAGGCAACCACATGTCTCCTGTACAGACCTACTCTCTCACTGGTGCCATGAGCTATCTCAGAGGCAACCACATGTCTCCCATACAGACCTACTCTCTCACTGGTGCCATGAGCTAACTCAGAGGCAACCACATGTCTCCCGTACAGACCTACTCTCTGACTGGTGCCATGAGCTAAGTCAGAGGCAACCACATGTCTCCCGTAGAGACCTACTCTCTCACTGGCGCCATGAGCTAACTCAGAGGCAACCACATGTCTCCCGTACAGACCTACTCTCTCACTGGTGCCATGAGCTAACTAAGAGGCAACCACATTTCTCCCATACAGACCTACTCTCTCACTGGTGCCATTAGCTAACTCAGAGACAATCACATGTCTCCTGTACAGACCTACTCTCTCACTGGTGCCATGAGCTAACTCAGAGGCAACCACATGTCTCCTGTACAGACCTACTCTCTCACTGGTGCCATGAGCTAACTCAGAGGCAATCACATGTCTCCTGTACAGACCTACTCTCTCACTGGTACCATGAGCTAACTCAGAGGCAACCACATGTCTCCTGTACAGACCTACTCTCTCACTGGTCCCATGAGCTAACTCAGAGGCAACCACATGTCTCCCGTACAGACCTACTCTCTCACTGGTGCCATGAGCTAACTCAGAGGCAACCACATGTCTCCCGTACAGACATACTCTCTCACTGGTGCCATGAGCTAACTCAAAGGCAACCACATGTCACCCGTACAGACCTACTCTCTCACTGGTGCCATGAGCTAAGTCAGAGGCAACCACATGTCTCCCGTACAGACCTACTCTCTCACTGGTGCCATGAGCTAACTCAGAGGCAACCACATGTCTCCCATACAGACCTACTCTCTCACTGGTGCCATGATCTAACTCAGAGGCAACCACATGTCTCCCGTACAGACCTACTCTCTGACTGGTGCCATGAGCTAACTCAGAGGCAACCACATGTCTCCCGTACAGACCTACTCTCTCACTGGCGCCATGAGCTAACTCAGAGGCAACCACATGTCTCCCGTACAGACCTACTCTCTCACTGGTGCCATTAGCTAACTCAGAGGCAACCACATGTCTCCCGTACAGACCTACTCTCTCACTGGTGCCATTAGCTAAATCAGAGACAATCACATGTCTCCTGTACAGACCTACTCTCTCACTGGTGCCATGAGCTAACTCAGAGGCAACCACATGTCTCCTGTACAGACCTACTCTCTCACTGGTGCCATGAGCTAACTCAGAGACAATCACATGTCTCCTGTACAGACCTACTCTCTCACTGGTGCCATGAGCTAACTCAGAGGCAACCACATGTCTCCTGTACAGACCTACTCTCTCACTGGTGCCATGAGCTAATTCAGAGGCAACCACATGTCTCCAGTACAGACCTACTCTCTCACTGGTACCATGAGCTAACTCAGAGGCAACCACATGTCTCCCGTACAGACCTACTCTCTCACTGGTGCCATGAGCTAATTCAGAGGTAACCAAATGTCTCCCGTACAGACCTACTCTCTCACTGGTGCCATGAGCTAACTCAGAGACAACCACATGTCTCCTGTACAGACCTACTCTCTCACTGGTGCCATGAGCTAAATCAGAGGCAACCCCATGTCTCCTATACAGACCTACTCTCTCACTGGTGCCATGAGCTAACTCAGAGGCAACCAGATGTCTCCTGTACAGACCTACTCTCTCACTGGTGCCATGAGCTAACACAGAGGCAACCACATGTCTCTCGTACAGACCTACTCTCTCACTGATGCCATGAGCTAACTCAGAGGCAACCACATGTCTCCCGTACAGACCTACTCTCTCACTGGTGCCATGAGCTAACTCAGAGGCAACCACATGTCTCCCGTACAGACCTACTCTCTCACTGGTGCCATTAGCTAACTCAGAGACAATCACATGTCTCCTGTACAGACCTACTCTCTCACTGGTGCCATGAGCTAACTCAGAGGCAACCACATGTCTCCCGTACAGACCTACTCTCTCACTGGTGCCATGAGCTAACTCAGAGGCAAACACATGTCTCCCGTACAGACCTACTCTCTCACTGGTGCCATGAGCTAACTCAGAGGCAACCACATGTCACCCGTACAGACCTACTCTCTCACTGGTGCCATAAGCTAAGTCAGAGGCATCCACATGTCTCCCGTACAGACCTACTCTCTCACTGGTGCCATGAGCTAACTCAGAGGCAACCACATGTCTCCCGTACAGACCTACTCTCTCACTGGTGCCATGAGCTAATTCAGAGGCAACCACATGTCTCCCGTACAGACCTACTCACTCACTGGTACCAAGCGCTAACTCAGAGGCAACCACATGTCTCCCGTACAGACCTACTCTCTCACTGGTGCCATGAGCTAACTCAGAGGCAACCACATGTCTCCCGTACAGACCTACTCTCTCACTGGTGCCATGAGCTAACTCACAGGAAACCACATGTCTCCCGTACAGACCTATTCTCTCACTGGTGCCATGAGCTAACTCAGAGGCAACTACATGTCTCCCGTACAGACCTACTCTCTCACTGGTGCCATGAGCTAACTCAGAGGCAACCACATGTCTCCCGTACAGACCTATGTACTCTCTCACTAGTGCCATGAGCTAACTCTGAGGCAACCACATGTCTCCCATACAGACCTACTCTCTCTTGGTGCCATGTGCTAACTCAGAGGCAACCACATGTCTCACGTACAGACCTACTCTCTCACTGGTGCCATGAGCTAACTCAGAGGCAACCACATGTATCCCGTACAGACCTACTCTCTCACTAGTGCCATGAGCTAACTCAGAGGCAACCACATGTCTCCCGTACAGACCTACTCTCTCACTGGTGCCATGAGCTAACTCAGAGGCAACCACATGTCTCCTGTACAGACCTACTCTCTCACTGGTGCTATGAGCTAACTCAGAGGCAACCACATGTCTCCCATACAGACCTACTCTCTCACTGGTGCCATGATCTAACTCAGAGGCAACCACATGTCTCCCATACAGACCTACTCTCTGACTGGTGCCATGAGCAACTCAGAGGCAACCACATGTCTCCCGTACAGACCTACTCTCTCACTGGCGCCATGAGCTAACTCAGAGGCAACCACATGTCTCCCGTACAGACCTACTCTCTCACTGGTGCCATGAGCTAACTAAGAGGCAACCAGATGTCTCCCGTACAGACCTACACACTCACTGGTGCCATTAGCTAACTCAGAGACAATCACATGTCTCCTGTACTGACCTACTCTCTCACTGGTGCCATGAGCTAACTCAGAGGCAACCAAATGTCTCCTGTAAAGACCTACTCTCTCACTGGTACCATGAGCTAACTCAGAGGCAACCACATGTCTCCCGTACAGACCTACTCTCTCACTGGTGCCATGAGCTAACTCAGAGGCAACCACATGTCTCCCGTACAGACCTACTCTCTCACTGGTGCCATGAGCTAACTCAGAGGCAACCACATGTCTCCCGTACAGACCTACTCTCTCACTGGTGCCATGAGCTAAGTCAGAGGCAACCACATGTCTCCCGTACAGACCTACTCTCCCACTGGTGCCATGAGCTAACTCAGAGGCAACCACATGTCTCCCGTACAGACCTACTCTCTCACTGGTGCCATGAGCTAACTCAGAGGCAACCACATGTCTCCCGTACAGACCTACTCACTCACTGGTGCCATGCGCTAACTCAGAGGCAACCACATGTCTTCCGTACAGACCTACTCTCTCACTGGTGCTATGAGCTAACTCAGAGGCAACCACATGTCTTCCGTACAGACCTACTCTCTCACTGGTGCCATGAGCTAACTAAGAGGCAACCACATGTCTCCCGTACAGACCTACTCTCTCACTGTTGCCATGAGCTAACTCAGAGGCAACCACATGTCTCCCGTACAGACCCACTCTCTCACTGGTGCCATGAGCTAACTCAGAGGCAACCACATGTCTCCCGTACAGACCTACTCTCTCACTGGTGCCATGCGCTAACTCAGAGGCAACCACATGTCTCCCGTACAGACCTACTCTCTCACTGGTGCCATGAGCTAACTCAGAGGCAACCACATGTCTCCCGTACAGACCTACTCTCTCACTGGTGCCATGAGCTAACTCAGAGGCAACCACATGTCTCCCGTACAGACCTACTCTCTCACTTGTGCCATGAGCTAACTCAGAGGCAACCACATGTCTCCCGTACAGACCTACTCTCTCACTGGTGCCATGATCTAACTCAGAGGCAACGACATGTCTCCCGTACAGACCTACTCTCTCACTGGTGCCATGAGCTAACTCAGAGGCAACCACATGTCTCCCGTACAGACCTACTCTCTCAGTGGCGCCATGAGCTAACTCAGAGGCAACCACATGTCTCCCATACAGACTTACTCTCTCATAGGTGACATGAGCTAACTAAGAGGCAACCACATGTCTCCCGTACAGACCTACTCTCTCACTGGTGCCATTAGCTAACTCAGAGACAATCACATGTATCCTGTACAGATGTACTCTCTCACTGGTGCCATGAGCTAACTCAGAGGCAACCACATGTCTCCCTCCCGCACAGACCTACTCTCCCACTGGTGCCATGAGCTAACTCAGAGGCAACCATATGTCTGCCATACAGACCTACTCTCACACTGGTGCCATGAGATAACTCAGAGACAACCACATGTCTCCCGTTCAGACCTACTCTCTCACTGGTGCCATGAGCTAACTCAGAGGCAACTACATGTCTCCCGTACAGACCTACTCTCTCACTGGTGCCATGAGCTAACTCAGAGGCAACCACATGTCTCCCATACAGATCTACTCTCTCACTGGTGCCATGAGCTAACTCAGAGGCAACCACATGTCTCCTATACAGATCTACTCTCTCACTGGTGCCATGAGCTAACTCAGAGGCAACCACATGTCTCCCGTACAGACCTACTCTCTCAGTGGCGCCATGAGCTAACTCAGAGGCAACCACATGTCTCCCATACAGACTTACTCTCTCATAGGTGACATGAGCTAACTAAGAGGCAACCACATGTCTCCCGTACAGACCTACTCTCTCACTGGCGCCATTAGCTAACTCAGAGACAATCACATGTATCCTGTACAGATGTACTCTCTCACTGGTGCCATGAGCTAACTCAGAGGCAACCACATGTCTCCCGGACAGACCTACTCTCCCACTGGTGCCATGAGCTAACTCAGAGGCATACATATGTCTGCCATACAGACCTACTCTCCAACTGGTGCCATGAGATAACTCAGAGACAACCACATGTCTCCCGTACAGACCTACTCTCTCACTGGTGCCATGAGCTAACTCAGAGGCAACCACATGTCTCCCATACAGACCTACTCTCTCACTGGTGCCATGAGCTAACTCAGAGGCAACCACATGTCTCCTATACAGATCTACTCTCTCACTGGTGCCATGAGCTAACTCAGAGGCAACCACATGTCTCCTGTACAGACCTAGTCACTGGTGCCATGAACTAACTCAGAGGCAACCACGTGTCTCCCATACAGACATACTCTCTCACTGATGCCATGAGCTAACTCAGAGGCAACCACATGTCTCCCATACAGACCTACTCTCCCACTGGTGCCATGAGCTAACTCAGAGACAATCACATGTCTCCTGTACAGACATACTCTCTCACTGGTGCCATGAGCTAACTCAGAGGCAACCACATGTCTCCTGTACAGACATACTCTCTCACTGGTGCCATGAGCTAACTCAGAGGCAACCACATGTCTCCTGTACAGACCTACTCTCTCACTGGTACCATGAGCTAACTCAGAGGCAACCACATGTCTCCCGTAAGGTCTACTCTCTCACTGATGCCATGAGCTAACTCAGAGGCAACCACATGTCTCCCGTACAGACCTACTCTCTCACTGGTGCCATGAGCTAACTCAGAGGCAACCACATGTCTCCCGTACAGACCTACTCTCTCACAGGTGCCATGAGCTAACTCAGAGGCAACCACATGTCTCCCGTACAGACCTACTCTCTCACTGGTGCCATGAGCTAACTCAGAGGCAACCACATGTCTCCCGTACAGACCTACTCTCTCACTGGTGCCATGAGCTAACCCAGAGGCAACCACATGTCTCCCGTACAGACCTACTCTCTCACTGGTGCCATGCGCTAACTCAGAGGCAACCACATGTCTCCCGTACAGATCTACTCTCTCACTGGTGCCATGAGCTAACTCAGAGGCAACCACATGTCTCCCGTATAGACCTACTCTCTCACTGGTGCCATGAGCTAACTCAGAGGCAACCACATGTCTCCCGTACAGACCTACTCTCTCACTGGTGCCATGAGCTAACTCAGAGGCAACCACATGTCTCCCGTACAGACCTACTCTCTCACTGGTGCCATGAGCTAACTCAGAGGCAACCACATGTCTCCCGTACAGACCTACTCTCTCACTGGTGCCATGAGCAAACTCAGAGGCAACGACATGTCTACCGTACAGACCTACTCTCTCACTGGTGCCATGAGCTAACTCAGAGGCAACCAGATGTCTCCCGTACAGACCTACTCTCTCACTGGTGCCATGCGCTAACTCAGAGGCAACAACATGTCTCCCGTACAGACCTACTCTCTCACTGGTGCCATGAGCTAACTCAGAGGCAACCACATGTCTCCCGTACAGACCTACTCTCTCACTGGTGCCATGAGCTAACTCAGAGGCAACCACATGTCTCCCGTACAGATCTACTCTCTCACTGGTGCCATGAGCTAACTCAGAGGCAACCACATGTCTCCCATACAGACCTACTCTCTCACTGGTGCCATGAGCTAACTCAGAGGCAACCACATGTCTCCCGTACAGACCTACTCTCTCACTGGTGCCATGATCTAACTCAGAGGCAACGACATGTCTCCCGTACAGACCTACTCTCTCACTGGTGCCATGAGCTAACTCAGAGGCAACCACATGTCTCCCGTACAGACCTACTCTCTCACTGGTGCCATGAGCTAACTCAGAGGCAACCACATGTCTTCCGTACAGACTTACTCTCTCACTGGTGACATGAGCTAACTAAGAGGCAACCACATGTCTCCCGTACAGACCTACTCTCTCACTGGTGCCATTAGCTAACTCAGAGCCAATCACATGTCTCCTGTACAGAGCTACTCTCTCACTGGTGCCATGAGCTAACTCAGAGGCAACCACATGTCTCCCGTACAGACCTACTCTCCCACTGGTGCCATGAGCTAACTCAGAGGCTACCACATGTCTGCCATACAGACCTACTCTCCCACTGGTGCCATGAGCTAACTCAGAGACAACCACATGGCTCCCGTTCAGACCTACTCTCTCACTGGTGCCATGAGCTAACTCAGAGGCAACCACATGTCTCCCGTACAGACCTACTCTCTCACTGGTGCCATGAGCTAACTCAGAGGCAACCACATGTCTCCCATACAGACCTACTCTCTCACTGGTGCCATTAGCTAACTCAGAGGCAACAACATGTCTCCTGTACAGATCTACTCTCTCACTGGTGCCATGAGCTAACTCAGAGGCAACCACATGTCTCCCGTACAGACCTACTCTCTCACTGGTGCCATGAGCTAACTCAGAGGCAACCACATGCCTCCCGTACAGACCTACTCCCTCACTGGTGCCATGAGCTAACTCAGAAGCAACTACATGTCTCCCGCACAGATCTACTCTCCCACTGGTGCCATGAGCTAACTCAGAGGCAACCACATGTCTCCCGTACAGACCTACTCTCCCACTGGTGCCATGAGCTAACTTAGAGACAACCACATGTCTCCCGTTCAGACCAACTCTCTCACTGTTGCCATGAGCTAACTCAGAGGCAACCACATGTCTCCCGTACAGACCTACTCTCTCAGTGGTGCCATGAGCTAACTCAGAGGCAACTACATGTCTTCCGTACAGACCTACTCTCTCACTGGTGCCATGAGCTAACTCAGAGGCAACCACATGTCTCCTGTACAGACCTACTCTCTCACTGGTGCCATGAGCAAATTCAGAGGCAACCACATGTCTCCTGTACAAACCTGTACCCTCTCACTGATACCATGAGATAACTCAGAGGCAACCACATGTCTCCCGTACAGACCTACTCACTGGTGCCATGATCTAACTCAGAGGCAACTACGTGTCTCCCATACAGACCTACTCTCTCACTGGTGCCATGAGCTAACTCAGAGGCAACCACATGTCTCCCGTACAGACCTACTCTCTCACTGGTGCCATGAGCTAACTCAGAGGCAACCACATGTCTCCCATACAGACCTACTCTCTCACTGGTGCCATGAGCTAACTCAGAGGCAACCACATGTCTACTGTACAGACCTAGTCACTGGTGCCATGAACTAACTCAGAGGCAACCATGTGTCTCCCATACAGACCTACTCTCTCACTGGTGCCATGAGCTAACTCAGAGGCAACCACATGTCTCCTGTACAGACTTACTCTCTCACTGGTGCCATGAGCTAACTCAGAGGCAACCACGTGCCTCCCGTACAGACCTACTCTCTCACTGGTGCCATGAGCTAACTCAGAAGCAACTACATGTCTCCCGCACAGACCTACTCTCCCACTGGTGCCATGAGCTAACTCAGAGGCAACCACATGTCTCCCGTACAGACCTACTCTCCCACTGGTGCCATGAGCTAACTTAGAGACAACCACATGTCTCCCGTTCAGACCTACTCTCTCACTGGTGCCATGAGCAAATTCAGAGGCAACCACATGTCTCCTGTACAGACCTGTACTCTCTCACTGATACCATGAGCTAACTCAGAGGCAACCACATGTCTCCCGTACAGACCTACTCACTGGTGCCATGAACTAACTCAGAGGCAACTACGTGTCTCCCATACAGACCTACTATCTCACTTGTGCCATGAGCTAACTCAGAGGCAACCACATGTCTCCCGTACAGACCTACTCTCTCACTGGTGCCATGAGAGGCAACCACATGTCTCCCGTACAGACCTACTCTCTCACTGGTGCCATGAGAGGCAACCACATGTCTCCCGTACAGACTTATGTACTCTCTCACTGGTGCCATGAGCTAACTCAGAGGCAACCACATGTCTCCTGTACAGACCTACTCTCTCACTGGTGCCATGAGCTAACTCAGAGGCAACCACATGTCTCCTGTACAGACCTACTCTCTCACTGGTACCATGAGCTAACTCAGAGGCAACCACATGTCTCCCGTAAGGCCTACTCTCTCACTGGTGCCATGAGCTAACTCAGAGGCAACCACATGTCTCCCGTACAGACCTACTCTGTCACTGGTGCCATGAGCTAACTCAGTGGCAACCACATGTCTCCCGTACAGACCTACTCTCTCACTGGTGCCATGAGCTAACTAAGAGGCAACCACATGTCTCCCGTACAGACTTACTCTCTCACTGGTGACATGAGCTAACTAAGAGGCAACCACATGTCTCCCGTACAGACCTACTCTCTCACTGGTGCCATTAGCTAACTCAGAGCCAATCACATGTCTCCTGTACAGACCTACTCTCTCACTGGTGCCATGAGCTAACTCAGAGGCAACCACATGTCTCCCGCACAGACCTACTCTCCAACTGGTGCCGTGAGCTAACTCAGAGGCAACCACATGTCTGCCATACAGACCTACTCTCCCACTGGTGCTGTGAGCTAACTCAGAGACAACCACATGTCTCCCATTCAGACCTACTCTCTCACTGGTGCCATGAGCTAACTCAGAGACAACCACATGTCTCCCATTCAGACCTACTCTCTCACTGGTGCCATGAGCTAACTCAGAGGCAACCACATGTCTCCCGTACAGACCTACTCTCTCACTGGTGCCATGAGCTAACTCAGAGGCAACCACATGTCTTCCATACAGACCTACTCTCTCACTGGTGCCATGAGCTAACTCAGAGGCAACCACATGTCTCCTGTACAGACCTAGTCACTGGTGCCATGAACTAACTCAGAGGCAACCACGTGTCTCCCATACAGACCTACTCTCTCACTGGTGCCATGAGCTAACTCAGAGGCAACCACATGTCTCCCGTACAGACCTACTCTCTCACTGGTGCCATGAGCTAACTCAGAGGCAACCACATACCTCCCGTACAGACCTACTCTCTCACTGGTGCCATGAGCTAACTCAGAAGCAACTACATGTCTCCCGCACAGACCTACTCTCCCACTGGTGCCATGAGCTAACTCAGTGGCAACCACATGTCTCCCGTACAGACCTACTCTCCCACTGGTGCCATGAGCTAACTTAGAGACAACCACATTTCTCCCGTTCAGACCAACTCTCTCACTGTTGCCATGAGCTAACTCACAGGCAACCACATGTCCCCATACAGACCTACTCTCTCAGTGGTGCCATGAGCTAACTCAGAGGCAACCACATGTCTTCTGTACAGACCTACTCTCTCACTGGTGCCATGAGCTAACTCAGAGGCAACCACATGTCTCCTGTACAGACCTACTCTCTCACTGGTGCCATGAGCAAATTCAGAGGCAACCACATGTCTCCTGTACAGACCTGTACTCTCTCACTGATACCATGAGCTAACTCAGAGGCAACCACATGTCTCCCATACAGACCTACTCACTGGTGCCATGAGCTAACTCAGAGGCAACTACGTGTCTCTCATACAGACCTACTCTCTCACTGGTGCCATGAGCTAACTCAGAGGCAACCACATGTCTCCCGTACAGACCGACTCTCTCACTGGTGCCATGAGCTAACTCAGAGGCAACCACATGTCTCCCATACAGACCTACTCTCTCACTGGTGCCATGAGCTAACTCTGAGGCAACCACATGTCTCCTGTACAGATCTACTCTCTCACTGGTGCCATGAGCTAACTCAGAGGCAACCACATGTCTCCTGTACAGACCTAGTCACTGGTGCCATGAACTAACTCAGAGGCAACCACGTGTCTCCCATACAGACCTACTCTCTCACTGGTGCCATGAGCTAACTCAGAGGCAACCACATGTCTCCCGTACAGACCTACTCTCTCACTGGTGCCATGAGCTAACTCAGAGGCAACCACATGCCTCCCGTACAGACCTACTCTCTCACTGGTGCCTTGAGCTAACTCAGAAGCAACTACATGTCTCCCGCACAGACCTACTCTCCCACTGATGCCATGAGCTAACTCAGAGGCAACCACATGTCTCCCGTACAGACCTACTCTCCCACTGGTGCCATGAGCTAACTTAGAGACAACCACATGTCTCCCGTTCAGACCAACTCTCTCACTGTTGCCATGAGCTAACTCAGAGGCAACCACATGTCTCCCGTACAGACCTACTCTCTCAGTGGTGCCATGAGCTAACTCAGAGGCAATCACATGTCTTCCGTACAGACCTACTCTATCACTGGTGCCATGAGCTAACTCAGAGGCAACCACATGTCTCCTGTACAGACCTACTCTCTCACTGGTGCCATGAGCAAATTCAGAGGCAACCACATGTCTCCTGTACAGACCTGTACTCTCTCACTGATACCATGAGCTAACTCAGAGGCAACCACATGTCTCCCATACAGACCTACTCACTGGTGCCATGAACTAACTCAGAGGCAACTACGTGTCTCCCATACAGACCTACTATCTCACTGTTGCCATGAGCTAACTCAGAGGCAACCACATGTCTCATATACAGACCTACTCTCTCACTGGTGCCATGACAGGCAACCACATGTCTCCCGTACAGACCTATGTACTCTCTCACTGGTGCCATGAGCTAACTCAGAGGCAACCAAATGTCTCCTGTACAGACCTACTCTCTCACTGGTACCATGAGCTAACTCAGAGGCAACCACATGTCTCCCGTAAGGCGTACTCTCTCACTGGTGCCATGAACTAACTCAGAGGCAACCACATGTCTCCCGTACAGACCTACTCTCTCACTGGTGCCATGAGCTAACTCAGAGGCAACCACATGTCTCCCGTACAGACCTACTCTCTTACTGGTGCCATGAGCTAACTCAGAGGCAACCACATGTCTTCCATACAGACCTACTCTCTCACTGGTGCCATGAGCTAACTCAGAGGCAACCACATGTCTCCTGTACAGACCTAGTCACTGGTGCCATGAACTAACTCAGAGGCAACCACGTGTCTCCCATACAGACCTACTCTCTCACTGGTGCCATGAGCTAACTCAGAGGCAACCACATGTCTCCCGTACAGACCTACTCTCTCACTGGTGCCATGAGCTAACTCAGAGGCAACCACATACCTCCCGTACAGACCTACTCTCTCACTGGTGCCATGAGCTAACTCAGAAGCAACTACATGTCTCCCGCACAGACCTACTCTCCCACTGGTGCCATGAGCTAACTCAGTGGCAACCACATGTCTCCCGTACAGACCTACTCTCCCACTGGTGCCATGAGCTAACTTAGAGACAACCACATTTCTCCCGTTCAGACCAACTCTCTCACTGTTGCCATGAGCTAACTCACAGGCAACCACATGTCCCCATACAGACCTACTCTCTCAGTGGTGCCATGAGCTAACTCAGAGGCAACCACATGTCTTCTGTACAGACCTACTCTCTCACTGGTGCCATGAGCTAACTCAGAGGCAACCACATGTCTCCTGTACAGACCTACTCTCTCACTGGTGCCATGAGCAAATTCAGAGGCAACCACATGTCTCCTGTACAGACCTGTACTCTCTCACTGATACCATGAGCTAACTCAGAGGCAACCACATGTCTCCCATACAGACCTACTCACTGGTGCCATGAGCTAACTCAGAGGCAACTACGTGTCTCTCATACAGACCTACTCTCTCACTGGTGCCATGAGCTAACTCAGAGGCAACCACATGTCTCCCGTACAGACCGACTCTCTCACTGGTGCCATGAGCTAACTCAGAGGCAACCACATGTCTCCCATACAGACCTACTCTCTCACTGGTGCCATGAGCTAACTCAGAGGCAACCACATGTCTCCTGTACAGATCTACTCTCTCACTGGTGCCATGAGCTAACTCAGAGGCAACCACATGTCTCCTGTACAGACCTAGTCACTGGTGCCATGAACTAACTCAGAGGCAACCACGTGTCTCCCATACAGACCTACTCTCTCACTGGTGCCATGAGCTAACTCAGAGGCAACCACATGTCTCCCGTACAGACATACTCTCTCACTGGTGCCATGAGCTAACTCAGAGGCAACCACATGCCTCCCGTACAGACCTACTCTCTCACTGGTGCCTTGAGCTAACTCAGAAGCAACTACATGTCTCCCGCACAGACCTACTCTCCCACTGATGCCATGAGCTAACTCAGAGGCAACCACATGTCTCCCGTACAGACCTACTCTCCCACTGGTGCCATGAGCTAACTTAGAGACAACCACATGTCTCCCGTTCAGACCAACTCTCTCACTGTTGCCATGAGCTAACTCAGAGGCAACCACATGTCTCCCGTACAGACCTACTCTCTCAGTGGTGCCATGAGCTAACTCAGAGGCAATCACATGTCTTCCGTACAGACCTACTCTATCACTGGTGCCATGAGCTAACTCAGAGGCAACCACATGTCTCCTGTACAGACCTACTCTCTCACTGGTGCCATGAGCAAATTCAGAGGCAACCACATGTCTCCTGTACAGACCTGTACTCTCTCACTGATACCATGAGCTAACTCAGAGGCAACCACATGTCTCCCATACAGACCTACTCACTGGTGCCATGAACTAACTCAGAGGCAACTACGTGTCTCCCATACAGACCTACTATCTCACTGGTGCCATGAGCTAACTCAGAGGCAACCACATGTCTCATATACAGACCTACTCTCTCACTGGTGCCATGACAGGCAACCACATGTCTCCCGTACAGACCTATGTACTCTCTCACTGGTGCCATGAGCTAACTCAGAGGCAACCAAATGTCTCCTGTACAGACCTACTCTCTCACTGGTACCATGAGCTAACTCAGAGGCAACCACATGTCTCCCGTAAGGCGTACTCTCTCACTGGTGCCATGAACTAACTCAGAGGCAACCACATGTCTCCCGTACAGACCTACTCTCTCACTGGTGCCATGAGCTAACTCAGAGGCAACCACATGTCTCCCGTACAGACCTACTCTCTTACTGGTGCCATGAGCTAACTAAGAGGCAACCACATGTCTCCCGTACAGACCTACTCTCTCACTGGTGCCATGAGCTACCTCAGAGGCAACCACATGTCTCCCGTACAGACCTACTCTCTCACTGGTGCCATGAGCTAACTCAGAGGCAACCACATGTCTCCCGTACAGACCTACTCTCTCACTGGTGCCATGCGCTAACTCAGAGGCAACCACATGTCTCCCGTACAGACATATGTACTCTCTCACTGGTGCCATGAGCTAACTCAGAGGCAACCACATGTCTCCCGTACAGACCTACTCTCTCACTGGTGCCATGTGCTAACTCAGAGGCAACCACATGTCTCCCGTACAGACCTACTCTCTCACTGGTGCCATGAGCTAACTCAGAGGTAACCACATGTCTCCCGTACAGACCTACTCTCTCACTAGTGCCATGAGCTAACTCAGAAGCAACCACATGTCTCCCGTACAGACCTACTCTCTCACTGGTGCCATGAGCTAACTCAGAGGCAACCACATGTCTCCCATACAGACCTACTCTCTCACTGGTGCCATGATCTAACTCAGAGGCAACCACATGTCTCCCGTACAGACCTACTCTCTCACTGGTGCCATGAGCTAACTCAGAGGCAACCACATGTCTCCCGTACATACCTACACTCTCACTGGCACCATGAGCTAACTCAGAGGCAACCACATGTCTCCCGTACAGACCTACTTTCTCACTGGTGCCATGAGCTAACTAAGAGGCAACCACATGTCTCCCGTACAGACCTACTCTCTCACTGGTGCCATTAGCTAACTCAGAGACAATCACATGTCTCCCGTACAGACCTACTCTCTCACTGGTGCCATGATCTAACTCAGAGGCAACCACATGTCTCCCGTACAGACCTACTCTCTCACTGGTGCCATGAGCTAACTCAGAGGCAACCACATGTCTCCCATACAGACCTACTCTCTCACTGGTGCCATGAGCTAACTCAGAGGCAACCACATGTCTCCTGTACAGATCTACTCTCTCACTGGTGCCATGAGCTAACTCAGAGGCAACCACATGTCTCTTGTACAGACCTAGTCACTGGTGCCATGAACTAACTCAGAGGCAACCACGTGTCTCCCATACAGACCTACTCTCTCACTGGTGCCATGAGCTAACTCAGAGGCAACCACATGTCTCCCGTACAGACCTACTCTCTCACTGGTGCCATGAGCTAACTCTGAGGCAACCACATGCCTCCCGTACAGACCTAGTCACTGGTGCCATGAACTAACTCAGATGCAACCACGTGTCTCCCATACAGACCTACTCTCTCACTGGTGCAATGAGCTAACTCAGAGGCAACCACATGTCTCCCGTACAGACCTACTCTCTCACTGGTGCCATGAGCTAACTCAGAGGCAACCACATGCCTCCCGTACAGACCTACTCTCTCACTGGTGCCATGAGCTAACTCAGAAGCAACTACATGTCTCCCGCACAGACCTACTCTCTCACTGGTGACATGAGCTAACTCAGAGGCAACCACATGTCTCCCATACAGACCTACTATCTCACTGGTGCCATGATCTAACTCAGAGGCAACCACATGTCTCCCGTACAGACCTACTCTCTCACTGGTGCCATGAGCTAACTCAGAGGCAACCACATGTCTCCTGTACAGACCTACACTCTCACTGGCGCCATGAGCTAACTCAGAGGCAACCACATGTCTCCCGTACAGACCTACTTTCTCACTGGTGCCATGAGCTAACTAAGAGGCAACCACATGTCTCCCATACAGACCTACTCTCTCACTGGTGCCATTAGCTAACTCAGAGACAATCACATGTCTCCTGTACAGACCTACTCTCTCACTGGTGCCATGAGCTAACTCAGAGGCAACCACATGTCTCCCGCACAGACCTACTCTCCCACTGGTGCCATGAGCTAACTCAGAGTCAACCACATGTCTCCCATACAGACATACTCTCCCACTGGTGCCATGAGCTATGTAACTCAGAGACATTCACATGTCTCCCGTTCAGACCTACTCTCTCACTGGTGCCATGAGCTAACTCAGAGGCAACCACATGTCTCCCGTACAGACCTACTCTCTCACTGGTGCCATGATCTAACTCAGAGGCAACGACATGTCTTCGGTACAGACCTACTCTCTCACTGGTGCCATGAGCTAACTCAGAGGCAACCACATGTCTCCCGTACAGACTTACTCTCTCACTGGTGCCATGAGCTAACTCAGAGGCAACCACATGTCTCCCGTACAGACCTACTCTCTCACTGGTGCCATGCGCTAACTCAGAGGCAACCACATGTCTCCCGTACAGACCTACTCTCTCACTGGTGCCATGAGCTAACTCAGAGGCAACCACATGTCTCCCATACAGACCTACTCTCTCACTGGTGCCATGAGCTAACTCAGAGGCAACCACATGTCTCCTGTACAGATCTACTCTCTCACTGGTGCCATGAGCTAACTCAGAGGCAACCACATGTCTCTTGTACAGACCTAGTCACTGGTGCCATGAACTAACTCAGAGGCAACCACGTGTCTCCCATACAGACCTACTCTCTCACTGGTGCCATGAGCTAACTCAGAGGCAACCACATGTCTCCCGTACAGACCTACTCTCTCACTGGTGCCATGAGCTAACTCAGAGGCAACCACATGCCTCCCGTACAGACCTACTCTCTCACTGGTGCCATGAGCTAACTCAGAAGCAACTACATGTCTCCCGCACAGACCTACTCTCCCACTGGTGCCATGAGCTAACTCTGAGGCAACCACATGTCTCCCGTACAGACGTACTCTCCCACTGGTGCCATGAGCTAACTTAGAGACAACCACATGTCTCCCGTTCAGACCAACTCTCTCACTGTTGCCATGAGCTAACTCAGAGGCAACCACATGTCTCCCGTACAGACCTACTCTCTCAGTGGTGCCATGATCTAACTCAGAGGCAACGACATGTCTCCCGTACAGACCTACTCTCTCACTGGTGCCATGAGCTAACTCAGAGGCAACCACATGTCTCCCGTACAGACCTACTCTCTTACTGGTGCCATGAGCTAACTCAGAGGCAACCACATGTCTCCCGTACAGACCTACTCTCTCACTGGTGCCATGCGCTAACTCAGAGGCAACCACATGACTCCCGTACAGACCTACTCTCTCACTGGTGCCATGAGCTAACTCAGAGGCAACCACATGTCTCCCATACAGACCTACTCTCTCACTGGTGCCATGAGCTAACTCAGAGGCAACCACATGTCTCCTGTACAGATCTACTCTCTCACTGGTGCCATGAGCTAACTCAGAGGCAACCACATGTCTCTTGTACAAACCTAGTCACTGGTGCCATGAACTAACTCAGAGGCAACCACATGTCTCCCATACAGACCTACTCTCTCACTGGTGCCATGAGCTAACTCAGAGGCAACCACATGTCTCCCGTACAGACCTACTCTCTCACTGGTGCCATGCGCTAACTCAGAGGCAACCACATGTCTCCCGTACAGACCTACTCTCTCACTGGTGCCATGAGCTAAATCAGAGGCAACCACATGTCTCCCGTACAGACCTACTCTCTCACTGGTGCCACGAGCTAACTCAGAGGCAACCACATGTCTGCTGTACAGACCTACTCTCTCACTGATGCCACGAGCTAACTCAGAGGCAACCACATGTCTCCAGTACAGACCTACTCTCTCATTGGTGCCATGAGCTAACTAAGAGGCAACCACATGTCTCCAGTACAGACCTACTCTCTCACTGGTGCCATGAGCTAACTCAGAGGCAACCACATGTCTCCAGTACAGACCTACTCTCTCACTGGTGCCATGAGCTAACTCAGAGGCAACCACATGTCTCCTGTACAGACCTACTCTCTCACTGGTGCCATGAGCTAACTCAGAGGCAACCACATGTCTCCCGTACAGACCTACTCTCTCACTGGTGCCATGAGCTAACTCACAGGAAACCACATGTCTCCCGTACAGACCTATTCTCTCACTGGTGCCATGAGCTAACTCAGAGGCAACTACATGTCTCCCGTACAGACCTACTCTCTCACTGGTGCCATGAGCTAACTCAGAGGCAACCACATGTCTCCCGTACAGACCTATGTACTCTCTCACTAGTGCCATGAGCTAACTCTGAGGCAACCACATGTCTCCCATACAGACCTACTCTCTCTTGGTGCCATGTGCTAACTCAGAGGCAACCACATGTCTCACGTACAGACCTACTCTCTCACTGGTGCCATGAGCTAACTCAGAGGCAACCACATGTATCCCGTACAGACCTACTCTCTCACTAGTGCCATGAGCTAACTCAGAGGCAACCACATGTCTCCCGTACAGACCTACTCTCTCACTGGTGCCATGAGCTAACTCAGAGGCAACCACATGTCTCCTGTACAGACCTACTCTCTCACTGGTGCTATGAGCTAACTCAGAGGCAACCACATGTCTCCCATACAGACCTACTCTCTCACTGGTGCCATGATCTAACTCAGAGGCAACCACATGTCTCCCATACAGACCTACTCTCTGACTGGTGCCATGAGCAACTCAGAGGCAACCACATGTCTCCCGTACAGACCTACTCTCTCACTGGCGCCATGAGCTAACTCAGAGGCAACCACATGTCTCCCGTACAGACCTACTCTCTCACTGGTGCCATGAGCTAACTAAGAGGCAACCAGATGTCTCCCGTACAGACCTACACACTCACTGGTGCCATTAGCTAACTCAGAGACAATCACATGTCTCCTGTACTGACCTACTCTCTCACTGGTGCCATGAGCTAACTCAGAGGCAACCAAATGTCTCCTGTAAAGACCTACTCTCTCACTGGTACCATGAGCTAACTCAGAGGCAACCACATGTCTCCCGTACAGACCTACTCTCTCACTGGTGCCATGAGCTAACTCAGAGGCAACCACATGTCTCCCGTACAGACCTACTCTCTCACTGGTGCCATGAGCTAACTCAGAGGCAACCACATGTCTCCCGTACAGACCTACTCTCTCACTGGTACCATGAGCTAAGTCAGAGGCAACCACATGTCTCCCGTACAGACCTACTCTCCCACTGGTGCCATGAGCTAACTCAGAGGCAACCACATGTCTCCCGTACAGACCTACTCTCTCACTGGTGCCATGAGCTAACTCAGAGGCAACCACATGTCTCCCGTACAGACCTACTCACTCACTGGTGCCATGCGCTAACTCAGAGGCAACCACATGTCTTCCGTACAGACCTACTCTCTCACTGGTGCTATGAGCTAACTCAGAGGCAACCACATGTCTTCCGTACAGACCTACTCTCTCACTGGTGCCATGAGCTAACTAAGAGGCAACCACATGTCTCCCGTACAGACCTACTCTCTCACTGTTGCCATGAGCTAACTCAGAGGCAACCACATGTCTCCCGTACAGACCCACTCTCTCACTGGTGCCATGAGCTAACTCAGAGGCAACCACATGTCTCCCGTACAGACCTACTCTCTCACTGGTGCCATGCGCTAACTCAGAGGCAACCACATGTCTCCCGTACAGACCTACTCTCTCACTGGTGCCATGAGCTAACTCAGAGGCAACCACATGTCTCCCGTACAGACCTACTCTCTCACTGGTGCCATGAGCTAACTCAGAGGCAACCACATGTCTCCCGTACAGACCTACTCTCTCACTTGTGCCATGAGCTAACTCAGAGGCAACCACATGTCTCCCGTACAGACCTACTCTCTCACTGGTGCCATGATCTAACTCAGAGGCAACGACATGTCTCCCGTACAGACCTACTCTCTCACTGGTGCCATGAGCTAACTCAGAGGCAACCACATGTCTCCCGTACAGACCTACTCTCTCAGTGGCGCCATGAGCTAACTCAGAGGCAACCACATGTCTCCCATACAGACTTACTCTCTCATAGGTGACATGAGCTAACTAAGAGGCAACCACATGTCTCCCGTACAGACCTACTCTCTCACTGGTGCCATTAGCTAACTCAGAGACAATCACATGTATCCTGTACAGATGTACTCTCTCACTGGTGCCATGAGCTAACTCAGAGGCAACCACATGTCTCCCTCCCGCACAGACCTACTCTCCCACTGGTGCCATGAGCTAACTCAGAGGCAACCATATGTCTGCCATACAGACCTACTCTCACACTGGTGCCATGAGATAACTCAGAGACAACCACATGTCTCCCGTTCAGACCTACTCTCTCACTGGTGCCATGAGCTAACTCAGAGGCAACTACATGTCTCCCGTACAGACCTACTCTCTCACTGGTGCCATGAGCTAACTCAGAGGCAACCACATGTCTCCCATACAGATCTACTCTCTCACTGGTGCCATGAGCTAACTCAGAGGCAACCACATGTCTCCTATACAGATCTACTCTCTCACTGGTGCCATGAGCTAACTCAGAGGCAACCACATGTCTCCCGTACAGACCTACTCTCTCAGTGGCGCCATGAGCTAACTCAGAGGCAACCACATGTCTCCCATACAGACTTACTCTCTCATAGGTGACATGAGCTAACTAAGAGGCAACCACATGTCTCCCGTACAGACCTACTCTCTCACTGGCGCCATTAGCTAACTCAGAGACAATCACATGTATCCTGTACAGATGTACTCTCTCACTGGTGCCATGAGCTAACTCAGAGGCAACCACATGTCTCCCGGACAGACCTACTCTCCCACTGGTGCCATGAGCTAACTCAGAGGCATACATATGTCTGCCATACAGACCTACTCTCCAACTGGTGCCATGAGATAACTCAGAGACAACCACATGTCTCCCGTACAGACCTACTCTCTCACTGGTGCCATGAGCTAACTCAGAGGCAACCACATGTCTCCCATACAGACCTACTCTCTCACTGGTGCCATGAGCTAACTCAGAGGCAACCACATGTCTCCTATACAGATCTACTCTCTCACTGGTGCCATGAGCTAACTCAGAGGCAACCACATGTCTCCTGTACAGACCTAGTCACTGGTGCCATGAACTAACTCAGAGGCAACCACGTGTCTCCCATACAGACATACTCTCTCACTGATGCCATGAGCTAACTCAGAGGCAACCACATGTCTCCCATACAGACCTACTCTCCCACTGGTGCCATGAGCTAACTCAGAGACAATCACATGTCTCCTGTACAGACATACTCTCTCACTGGTGCCATGAGCTAACTCAGAGGCAACCACATGTCTCCTGTACAGACATACTCTCTCACTGGTGCCATGAGCTAACTCAGAGGCAACCACATGTCTCCTGTACAGACCTACTCTCTCACTGGTACCATGAGCTAACTCAGAGGCAACCACATGTCTCCCGTAAGGTCTACTCTCTCACTGATGCCATGAGCTAACTCAGAGGCAACCACATGTCTCCCGTACAGACCTACTCTCTCACTGGTGCCATGAGCTAACTCAGAGGCAACCACATGTCTCCCGTACAGACCTACTCTCTCACAGGTGCCATGAGCTAACTCAGAGGCAACCACATGTCTCCCGTACAGACCTACTCTCTCACTGGTGCCATGAGCTAACTCAGAGGCAACCACATGTCTCCCGTACAGACCTACTCTCTCACTGGTGCCATGAGCTAACCCAGAGGCAACCACATGTCTCCCGTACAGACCTACTCTCTCACTGGTGCCATGCGCTAACTCAGAGGCAACCACATGTCTCCCGTACAGATCTACTCTCTCACTGGTGCCATGAGCTAACTCAGAGGCAACCACATGTCTCCCGTATAGACCTACTCTCTCACTGGTGCCATGAGCTAACTCAGAGGCAACCACATGTCTCCCGTACAGACCTACTCTCTCACTGGTGCCATGAGCTAACTCAGAGGCAACCACATGTCTCCCGTACAGACCTACTCTCTCACTGGTGCCATGAGCTAACTCAGAGGCAACCACATGTCTCCCGTACAGACCTACTCTCTCACTGGTGCCATGAGCAAACTCAGAGGCAACGACATGTCTCCCGTACAGACCTACTCTCTCACTGGTGCCATGAGCTAACTCAGAGGCAACCAGATGTCTCCCGTACAGACCTACTCTCTCACTGGTGCCATGCGCTAACTCAGAGGCAACAACATGTCTCCCGTACAGACCTACTCTCTCACTGGTGCCATGAGCTAACTCAGAGGCAACCACATGTCTCCCGTACAGACCTACTCTCTCACTGGTGCCATGAGCTAACTCAGAGGCAACCACATGTCTCCCGTACAGATCTACTCTCTCACTGGTGCCATGAGCTAACTCAGAGGCAACCACATGTCTCCCATACAGACCTACTCTCTCACTGGTGCCATGAGCTAACTCAGAGGCAACCACATGTCTCCCGTACAGACCTACTCTCTCACTGGTGCCATGATCTAACTCAGAGGCAACGACATGTCTCCCGTACAGACCTACTCTCTCACTGGTGCCATGAGCTAACTCAGAGGCAACCACATGTCTCCCGTACAGACCTACTCTCTCACTGGTGCCATGAGCTAACTCAGAGGCAACCACATGTCTTCCGTACAGACTTACTCTCTCACTGGTGACATGAGCTAACTAAGAGGCAACCACATGTCTCCCGTACAGACCTACTCTCTCACTGGTGCCATTAGCTAACTCAGAGCCAATCACATGTCTCCTGTACAGAGCTACTCTCTCACTGGTGCCATGAGCTAACTCAGAGGCAACCACATGTCTCCCGTACAGACCTACTCTCCCACTGGTGCCATGAGCTAACTCAGAGGCTACCACATGTCTGCCATACAGACCTACTCTCCCACTGGTGCCATGAGCTAACTCAGAGACAACCACATGGCTCCCGTTCAGACCTACTCTCTCACTGGTGCCAAGAGCTAATTCAGAGGCAACCATATGTCTCCGGTACAGACCTACTCTCTCACTGGTGCCATGAGCTAACTCAGAGGCAACCACATGTCTCCAGTACAGACCTACTCTCTCACTGGTGCCAATGAGCTAACTCAGAGGCAACCACATGTCTCCAGTACAGACCTACTCTCTCGCTGGTGCCATGAGCTAACTCAGAGGCAACCACATGTCTGCCATACAGACCTACTCTCCCACTGGTGCCATGAGCTAACTCAGAGGCAACCACATGTCTCCCGTACAGACCTACTCTCTCACTGGTGCCAAGAGCTAATTCAGAGGCAACCATATGTCTCCGGTACAGACCTACTCTCTCACTGGTGCCATGAGCTAACTCAGAGGCAACCACATGTCTCCAGTACAGACCTACTCTCTCACTGGTGCCAATGAGCTAACTCAGAGGCAACCACATGTCTCCAGTACAGACCTACTCTCTCGCTGGTGCCATGAGCTAACTCAGAGGCAACCACATGTCTCCCGTACAGACCTACTCTCTCACTGGTACCATGAGCTAACTCAGAGGCAACCACATGTCTCCCGTACAGACCTACTCTCTCACTGTTGCCATGAGCTAACTGAGAGGCAACCTACATGTCTCCTGTACAGACCTACTCTCTCACTGGTGCCATGCGCTAACTCAGAGGCAACCACATGTCTCCCGTACAGACCTACTCTCTCACTGGTGCCATGAGCTAACTCAGAGGCAACCACATGTCTCCCATACAGACCTACTCTCTCACTGGTGCCATGAGCTAACTCAGAGGCAACCACATGTCTCCCGTACAGACCTACTCTCTCACTGGTGCCATGAGCTAACTCAGAGGCAACCACATGTCTCCCGTACATACCTACTCTCTCACTGGTGCCATGAGCTAACTCAGATGCAACCACATGTCTCCTGTACATACCTACTCTCTCACTGGTGCCATGAGCTAACTCAGAGGCAACCACATGTCTCCCGTACAGACCTACTCTCTCACTGGTGCCATGAGCTAACTCAGAGGCAACCACATGTATCCCATACAGACCTACTCTCTCACTGGTGCCATGAGCTAACTCAGAGGCAACCACATGTCTCCCGTACAGACCTACTCTCTCACTGGTGCCATGCGCTAACTCAGAGGCAACCACATGTCTCCCGTACAGATCTACTCTCTCACTGGTGCCATGAGCTAACTCAGAGGCAACCACATGTCTCCTGTACAGACCTACTCTCTCACTGGTGCCATGAGCAAACTCAGAGGCAACCACATGTCTCCTGTACAGACCTACTCTCTCACTGATACCATGAGCTAACTCAGAGGCAACCGCATGTCACCCGTACAGACCTACTCACTGGTGCCATGAGCTAACTCAGAGGCAACCACGTGTCTCCCATACAGACCTACTCTCTCACTGGTGCCATGAGCTAACTCAGAAGCAACCACATGTCTCCCGTACAGACCTACTCTCTCACTGGTGCCATGAGAGGCAACCACATGTCACCCGTACAGACCTACTCTCTCACTGGTACCATGAGCTAACTCAGAGGCAACCACATGTCTCCTGTACAGACCTACTCTCTCACTGATACCATGAGCTAACTCAGAGGCAACCACATGTCACCCATACAGACCTACTCACTGTTGCCATGAGCTAACTCAGAGGCAACCACGTGTCTCCCATACAGACCTACTCTCTCACTGGTGCCATGAGCTAACTCAGAAGCAACCACATGTCTCCCGTACAGACTTACTCTCTCACTGGTGCCATGAGAGGCAACCACATGTCTCCCGTACAGACCTACTCTATCACTGGTGCCATGAGCTAACTCAGAGGCAACCACATGTCTCCTGTACAGACCTACTCTCTCACTGGTGCCATGAGCTTACTCAGAGGCAACCACATGTCTCCTGTACAGACCTACTCTCTCACTGGTACCATGAGCTAACTCAGAAGTAACTACATGTCTCCCGTAAGGCCTACTCTCTTACTGGTGCCATGAGCTAACTCAGAGGCAACCACATGTCTCCAGTACAGACCTACTCTCTCACTGGTGCCACGAGCTAACTCAGAGGAAACCACATGTCTCCCGTACAGACCTACTCTCTCACTGGTGCCATGAGTTAACTCAGAGGCAACCACATGTCTCCCGTACAGACCTACTCTCTCACTGGTGCCATGAGCTAACTCAGAGGCAACCACATGTCTCCCGTACAGACCTACTCTCTCACTGGTGCCATGAGCTAACTCAGAGGCAACCACATGTCTCCCGTACAGACCTACTCTCTCACTGGTGCCATGAGCTAACTCAGAGGCAACCACATGTCTCCCGTACAGACCTACTCTCTCACTGGTGCCATGAGCTAACTCAGAGGCAACCACATGTCTCCCGTACAGACCTACTCTCTCACTGGTACCACGAGCTAACTCAGAGGCAACCACATGTCTCCCGTACAGACCTACTCTCTCACTGGTCCCACGAGCTTACTCAGAGGCAACCACATGTCTCCTGTACAGACCTACTCTCTCACTGGTACCATGAGCTAACTCAGAGGTAACCACATGTCTCCCGTAAGGCCTACTCTCTCACTGGTGCCATGAGCTAACTCAGAGGCAACCACATGTCTGCTGTACAGACTTACTCTCTCACTGGTGCCACAAGCTAACTCAGAGGAAACCACAAGTCTCCCGTACAGACCTACTCTCTCACTGGTGCCATGAGTTAACTCAGAGGCAACCACATGTCTCCCGTACAGACCTACTCTCTCACTGGTGCCATGAGCTAACTCAGAGGCAACCACATGTCTCCCATACAGACCTACTCTCTCACTGGTGCCATGAGCTAACTCAGAGGCAACCACATGTCTCCCGTACAGACCTACTCTCTCACTGGTGCCATGAGCTAACTTAGAGGCAACCACATGTCTACCGTACAGACCTACTCTCTCACTGGTGCCATGCGCTAACTCAGAGGCAACCACATGTCTCCCATACAGACCTACTCTCTCACTGGTGCCATGAGCTAACTCAGAGGCAACCACATGTCTCCCGTACAGACCTACTCTCTCACTGGTGCCACGAGCTAACTCAGAGGCAATCACATGTCTCCCGTACAGACCTATTCTCTCACTGGTGCCATGAGCTAACTCAGAGGCAACCACATGTCTCCCGTACAGACCTACTCTCTCACTGGTGCCATGAGCTAACTCAGAGGCAACCATATGTCTCCGGTACAGAACTACTCTCTCATTGGTGCCATGAGCTAACTCAGAGGCAACAACATGTCTCCAGTACAGACCTACTCTCTCATTGGTGCCATGAGCTAACTCAGAGGCAACCACATGTTTCCAGTACATACCTACTCTCTCACTGGTGCCATGAGGTAACTCAGAGGCAATGTCATGTCTCCCGTACAGACCTACTCTATCACTGGTGCCATGCACTAACTCAGAGGCAACCACATGTCTCCCATACAGACCTACTCTCTCACTGGTGCCATGCGCTAACTCAGAGGCAACCACATGTCTCCCATACAGACCTACTCTCTCACTGGTGCCATGAGCTAACTCAGAGGCAACCACATGTCTCCCGTACAGACCTACTCTCTCACTGGTGCCATGAGCTAACTCAGAGGCAACCACATGTCTCCCGTACAGACCTACTCTCTCACTGTTGCCATGAGCTAACTGAGAGGCAACCACATGTCTCCTGTACAGACCTACTCTCTCAATGGTGCCATGCGCTAACTCAGAGGCAACCACATGTCTCCCGTACAGACCTACTCTCTCACTGGTGCCATGAGCTAACTCAGAGGCAACCACATGTCTCCCGTACAGACCTACTCTCTCACTGGTGCCATGAACTAACTCAGAGGCAACCACATGTCTCCCGTACAGACCTACTCTCTCACTGGTGCCTTGAGCTAACTCAGAGGCAACCACATGTCTCCCGTACATACATACTCTCTCACTGGTGCCATGAGCTAACTCAGATGCAACCACATGTCTCCCGTACATACCTACTCTCTCACTGGTGCCATGAGCTAACTCAGAGGCAACCACATGTCTCCCGTACAGACCTACTCTCTCACTGGTGCCATGAGCTAACTCAGAGGCAACCACATGTCTCCCATACAGACCTACTCTCTCACTGGTGCCATGAGCTAACTCAGAGGCAACCACATGTCTCCCGTACAGACCTACTCTCTCACTGGTGCCATGCGCTAACTCAGAGGCAACCATATGTCTCCCGTACAGACCTACTCTCTCACTGGTGCCATGAGCTAACTCAGAGGCAACCACATGTCTCCTGTACAGACCTACTCTCTCACTGGTGCCATGAGCAAACTCAGAGGCAACCACATGTCTCCTGTACAGACCTACTCTCTCACTGATACCATGAGCTAACTCAGAGGCAATCGCATGTCACCCGTACAGACCTACTCACTGGTGCCATGAGCTAACTCAGAGGCAACCACGTGTCTCCCATACAGACCTACTCTCTCACTGGTGCCATGAGCTAACTCAGAAGCAACCACATGTCTCCCGTACAGACCTACTCTCTCACTGGTGCCATGAGAGGCAACCACATGTCACCCGTACAGACCTACTCTCTCACTGGTGCCATAAGCTAACTCAGAGGCAACCACATGTCTCCTGTACAGACCTACTCTCTCACTGATACCATGAGCTAACTCAGAGGCAACCACATGTCACCCATACAGACCTACTCACTGTTGCCATGAGCTAACTCAGAGGCAACCACGTGTCTCCCATACAGACCTACTCTCTCACTGGTGCCATGAGCTAACTCAGAAGCAACCACATGTCTCCCGTACAGACTTACTCTCTCACTGGTGCCATGAGAGGCAACCACATGTCTCCCGTACAGACCTACTCTACCACTGGTGACATGAGCTAACTCAGAGGCAACCACATGTCTCCTGTACAGACCTACTCTCTCACTGGTGCCATGAGCTTACTCAGAGGCAACCACATGTCTCCTGTACAGACCTACTCTCTCACTGGTACCATGAGCTAACTCAGTAGTAACTACATGTCTCCCGTAAGGCCTACTCTCTTACTGGTGCCATGAGCTAACTCAGAGGCAACCACATGTCTGCTGTACAGACCTACTCTCTCACTGGTGCCACGAGCTAACTCAGAGGAAACCACATGTCTCCTGTACAGACCTACTCTCTCACTGGTGCCATGAGTTAACTCAGAGGCAACCACATGTCTCCCGTACAGACCTACTCTCTCACTGGTGCCATGAGCTAACTCAGAGGCAACCACATGTCTCCCGTACAGACCTACTCTCTCACTGGTGCCATGAGCTAACTCAGAGGCAACCACATGTCTCCCGTACAGACCTACTCTCTCACTGGTGCCATGAGCTAACTCAGAGGCAACCACATGTCTACCGTACAGACCTACTCTCTCACTGGTGCCATGCGCTAACTCAGAGGCAACCAGATGTCTCCCGTACAGACCTACTCTCTCACTGGTGCCATGAGCTAACTCAGAGGCAACCACATGTCTACCGTACAGACCTACTCTCTCACTGGTGCCATGCGCTAACTCAGAGGCAACCACATGTCTCCCGTACAGACCTACTCTCTCACTGGTGCCATGAGCTAACTCAGAGGCAAGCACATGTCTCCCGTACAGACCTACTCTCTCACTGGTACCACGAGCTAACTCAGAGGCAACCACATGTCTCCCGTACAGACCTACTCTCTCACTGGTCCCACGAGCTTACTCAGAGGCAACCACATGTCTCCTGTACAGACCTACTCTCTCACTGGTACCATGAGCTAACTCAGAGGTAACCACATGTCTCCCGTAAGGCCTACTCTCTCACTGGTGCCATGAGCTAACTCAGAGGCAACCACATGTCTGCTGTACAGACCTACTCTCTCACTGGTGCCACGAGCTAACTCAGAGGAAACCACATGTCTCCCGTACAGACCTACTCTCTCACTGGTGCCATGAGTTAACTCAGAGGCAACCACATGTCTCCCGTACAGACCTACTCTCTCACTGGTGCCACGAGCTAACTCAGAGGCAACCACATGTCTCCCGTACAGACCTACTCTCTCACTGGTGCCATGAGCTAACTCAGAGGCAACCACATGTCTCCCTACAGACCTACTCTCTCACTGGTGCCATGAGCTAACTCAGAGGCAACCACATGTCTACCGTACAGACCTACTCTCTCACTGGTGCCATGCGCTAACTCAGAGGCAACCACATGTCTCCGATACAGACCTACTCTCTCACTGGTGCCATGAGCTAACTCAGAGGCAACCACATGTCTCCCGTACAGACCTACTCTCTCACTGGTGCCACGAGCTAACTCAGAGGCAATCACATGTCTCCCGTACAGACCTACTCTCTCACTGGTGCCATGAGCTAACTCAGAGGCAACCACATGTCTCCCGTACAGACCTACTCTCTCACTGGTGCCATGAACTAACTCAGAGGCAACCATATGTCTCCGGTACAGACCTACTCTCTCATTGGTGCCATGAGCTAACTCAGAGGCAACCACATGTCTCCAGTACATACCTACTCTCTCACTGGTGCCATGAGGTAACTCAGAGGCAATGTCATGTCTCCCGTACAGACCTACTCTATCACTGGTGCCATGAGCTAACTCAGAGGCAACCACATGTCTCCCATACAGACCTACTCTCTCACTGGTGCCATGCGCTAACTCAGAGGCAACCACATGTCTCCCATACAGACCTACTCTCTCACTGGTGCCATGAGCTAACTCAGAGGCAACCACATGTCTCCCGTACAGACCTACTCTCTCACTGGTGCCATGAGCTAACTCAGAGGCAACCACATGTCTCCCGTACAGACCTACTCTCTCACTGGTGCCATGAGCTAACTCAGAGGCAACCACATGTCTCCCGTACAGACCTACTCTCTCAGTGGTGCCATGAGCTAACTCAGAGGCAACCACATGTCTCCCGTACAGACCTACTCTCTCACTGGTGCCATGAGCTAACTCAGAGGCAACCATATGTCTCCGGTACAGACCTACTCTCTCACTGGTGCCATGAGCTAACTCAGAGGCAACCACATGTCTCCAGTACAGACCTACTCTCTCATTGGTGCCATGAGCTAACTCAGAGGCAACCACATGTCTCCAGTACAGACCTACTCTCTCATTGGTGCCATGAGCTAACTCAGAGGCAACCACATGTCTCCGGTACTGATCTACTTTTCACTGGTGCCATGAGCTAACTCAGAGGCAACCACATGTCTCCCGTACAGACCTACTCTCTCACTGGTGCCATGAGCTAACTCAGAGGCAACCACATGTCTCCCGTACAGACCTACTCTCTCACTGGTGCCATGAGCTAACTCAGAGGCAACCACATGTCTCCCATACAGACCTACTCTCTCACTGGTGCCATGAGCTAACTCAGACGCAACCACATGTCTCCCATACAGACCTACTCTCTCACTGGTGCCATGAGCTAACTCAGAGGCAACCACATGTCTCCCATACAGACCTACTCTCTCACTGGTGCCATGAGCTAACTCAGAGGCAACCACATGTCTCCCGTACAGACCTACTCTCTCACTGGTGCCATGAGCTAACTCAGAGGCAACCATATGTCTCCCGTACAGACCTACTCTCTCACTGGTGCCATGAGGTAACTCAGAGGCAATGACATGTCTCCCATACAGACCTACTATCTCACTGGTGCCATGAGCTAACTCAGAGGCAACCACATGCCTCCCATACAGACCTACTCTCTCACTGGTGCCATGCGCTAACTCAGAGGCAACCACATGTCTCCCATACAGACCTACTCTCTCACTGGTGCCATGAGCTAACTCAGAGGCAACCACATGTCTCCCGTACAGACCTACTCTCTCACTGGTGCCATGAGCTAACTCAGAGGCAACCACATGTCTCCCGTACAGACCTACTCTCTCACTGGTGCCATGAGATAACTCAGAGGCAACCAAATGTCTCCCGTACAGACCTACTCTCTCAGTGGTGCCATGAGCTAACTCAGAGGCAACCACATGTCTCCCGTACAGACCTACTCTCTCACTGGTGCCATGAGCTAACTCAGAGGCAACCGTATGTCTCCAGTACAGACCTACTCTCTCATTGGTGCCATGAGCTAACTCAGAGGCAACCACATGTCTCCCCTACTCTCTCACTGGTGCCATGCGCTAACTCAGAGGCAACCACATGTCTCCCGTACAGACATACTCTCTCACTGGTGCCATGAGCTAACTCAGAGGCAACCACATGTCTCCCGTACAGACCTACTCTCTCACTGGTGCCACGAGCTAACTCAGAGGCAACCACATGTCTCCCATACAGACCTACTCTCTCACTGGTGCCATGAGCTAACTCAGAGGCAACCACATGTCTCCCGTACAGACCTACTCTCTCACTGGTGCCATGAGCTAACTCAGAGGCAACCATATGTCTCCGGTACAGACCTACTCTCTCACTGGTGCCATGAGCTAACTCAGAGGCAACCACATGTCTCCAGTACAGACCTACTCTCTCACTGGTGCCATGAGCTAACTCAGAGGCAACCACATGTCTCCCGTACAGACCTACTCTCTCACTGGTGCCATGAGCTAACTCAGAGGCAACCACATGTCTCCCGTACAGACCTATTCTCTCAGTGGTGCCATGAGCTAACTCAGAGGCAACCACATGTCTCCCGTACAGACCTACTCTCTCACTGGTGCCATGAGCTAACTCAGAGGCAACCATATGTCTCCGGTACAGACCTACTCTCTCACTGGTGCCATGAGCTAACTCAGTGGCAACCACATGTCTCCAGTACAGACCTACTCTCTCATTGGTGCCATGAGCTAACTCAGAGGCAACCACATGTCTCCAGTACAGACCTACTCTCTCACTGGTGCCATGAGCTAACTCAGAGGCAATCACATGTCTCCGGTACAGACCTACTTCTCACTGGTGCCATGAGCTAACTAAGAGGCAACCACATGTCTGCCGTACAGACCTACTCTCTCACTGGTGCCACGAGCTAACTCAGAGGCAACCACATGTCTCCCGTACAGACCTACTCTCTCACTGGTGCCATGAGCTAACTCAGAGGCAACCACATGTCTCCCATACAGACCTACTCTCTCACTAGTGCCATGAGCTAACTCAGACGCAACCACATGTCTCCCATACAGACCTACTCTCTCACTGGTGCCATGAGCTAACTCAGAGGCAACCACATGTCTCCCATACAGACCTACTCTCTCACTGGTGCCATGAGCTAACTCAGAGGCAACCACATGTCTCCCATACAGACCTACTCTCTCACTGGTGCCATGAGCTAACTCAGAGGCAACCATATGTCTCCCGTACAGACCTACTCTCTCACTGGATCCATGAGCTAACTCAGAGGCAACCACATGCCTCCCATACAGACATACCCTCTCACTGGTGCCATGCGCTAACTCAGAGGCAACCACATGTCTCCCATACAGACTTACTCTCTCACTGGTGCCATGAGCTAACTCAGAGGCAACCACATGTCTCCCGTACAGACCTACTCTCTCACTGGTGCCATGAGCTAACTCAGAGGCAACCACATGTCTCCCGTACAGACCTATTCTCTCACTGGTGCCATGAGATAACTCAGAGGCAACCACATGTCTCCTGTACAGACCTACTCTCTCAGTGGTGCCATGAGCTAACTCAGAGGCAACCACATGTCTCCCGTACAGACCTACTCTCTCACTGGTGCCATGAGCTAACTCAGAGGCAACCGTATGTCTCCGGTACAGACCTACTCTCTCACTGGTGCCATGAGCTAACTCAGAGGCAACTACATGTCTCCAGTACAGACCTACTCTCTCATTGGTGCCATGAGCCAACTCAGAGGCAACCACATTTCTCCCCTACTCTCTCACTGGTGCCATGCGCTAACTCAGAGGCAACCACATGTCTCCCGTACAGACATACTCTCTCACTGGTGCCATGAGCTAACTCAGAGGCAACCACATGTCTCCCGTACAGACCTACTCTCTCACTGGTGCCACGAGCTAACTCAGAGGCAACCACATGTCTCCCATACAGACCTACTCTCTCACTGGTGCCATGAGCTAACTCAGAGGCAACCACATGTCTCCCGTACAGACCTACTCTCTCACTGGTGCCATGAGCTAACTCAGAGGCAACCATATGTCTCCGGTACAGACCTACTCTCTCACTGGTACCATGAGCTAACTCAGAGGCAACCACATGTCTCCATGTCTCCGGTACAGACCTACTCTCTCACTGGTGCCATGAGCTAACTCAGAGGCAACCACATGTCTCCAGTACAGACCTACTCTCTCACTGGTGCCATGAGCTAACTCAGAGGCAACCACATGTCTCCAGTACAGACCTACTCTCTCACTGGTGCCATGAGCTAACTCAGAGGCAACCACATGTCTCCAGTACAGACCTACTCTCTCACTGGTGCCATCAGGTAACTCAGAGGCAATGACATGTCTCCCGTACAGACCTACTCTCTCACTGGTGCCATGAGCTAACTCAGAGGCAACCACATGTCTCCCATACAGACCTACTCTCTTACTGGTGCCATGAGCTAACTCAGAGGCAACCACATGTCTCCCATACAGACCCACTCTCTCACTGGTGCCATGAGCTAACTCAGAGGCAACCACATGTCTACCGTACAGACCTACTCTCTCACTGGTGCCATGCGCTAACTCAGAGGCAACCACATGTCTCCCATACAGACCTACTCTCTCACTGGTGCCATGAGCTAACTCAGAGGCAACCACATGTCTCCCGTACAGACCTACTCTCTCACTGGTGCCATGAGCTAACTCAGAGGCAACCACATGTCTCCCGTACAGACCTATTCTCTCACTGGTGCCATGAGATAACTCAGAGGCAACCACATGTCTCCTGTACAGACCTACTCTCTCAGTGGTGCCATGAGCTAACTCAGAGGCAACCACATGTCTCCCGTACAGACCTACTCTCTCACTGGTGCCATGAGCTAACTCAGAGGCAACCGTATGTCTCCGGTACAGACCTACTCTCTCACTGGTGCCATGAGCTAACTCAGAGGCAACTACATGTCTCCAGTACAGACCTACTCTCTCATTGGTGCCATGAGCCAACTCAGAGGCAACCACATTTCTCCCCTACTCTCTCACTGGTGCCATGCGCTAACTCAGAGGCAACCACATGTCTCCCGTACAGACATACTCTCTCACTGGTGCCATGAGCTAACTCAGAGGCAACCACATGTCTCCCGTACAGACCTACTCTCTCACTGGTGCCACGAGCTAACTCAGAGGCAACCACATGTCTCCCATACAGACCTACTCTCTCACTGGTGCCATGAGCTAACTCAGAGGCAACCACATGTCTCCCGTACAGACCTACTCTCTCACTGGTGCCATGAGCTAACTCAGAGGCAACCATATGTCTCCGGTACAGACCTACTCTCTCACTGGTACCATGAGCTAACTCAGAGGCAACCACATGTCTCCATGTCTCCGGTACAGACCTACTCTCTCACTGGTGCCATGAGCTAACTCAGAGGCAACCACATGTCTCCAGTACAGACCTACTCTCTCACTGGTGCCATGAGCTAACTCAGAGGCAACCACATGTCTCCAGTACAGACCTACTCTCTCACTGGTGCCATGAGCTAACTCAGAGGCAACCACATGTCTCCAGTACAGACCTACTCTCTCACTGGTGCCATCAGGTAACTCAGAGGCAATGACATGTCTCCCGTACAGACCTACTCTCTCACTGGTGCCATGAGCTAACTCAGAGGCAACCACATGTCTCCCATACAGACCTACTCTCTTACTGGTGCCATGAGCTAACTCAGAGGCAACCACATGTCTCCCATACAGACCTACTCTCTCACTGGTGCCATGAGCTAACTCAGAGGCAACCACATGTCTACCGTACAGACCTACTCTCTCACTGGTGCCATGCGCTAACTCAGAGGCAACCACATGTCTCCCATACAGACCTACTCTCTCACTGGTGCCATGAGCTAACTCAGAGGCAACCACATGTCTCCCGTACAGACCTACTCTCTCACTGGTGCCACGAGCTAACTCAGAGGCAATCACATGTCTCCCGTACAGACCTACTCTCTCACTGGTGCCATGAGCTAACTCAGAGGCAACCACATGTCTCCCGTACAGACCTACTCTCTCACTGGTGCCATGAGCTAACTAAGAGGCAACCATATGTCTCCGGTACAGACCTACTCTCTCATTGGTGCCATGAGCTAACTCAGAGGCAACCACATGTCTCCCGTACAGACCTACTTCTCACTGGTGCCATGAGCTAACTCAGAGGCAACCACATGTCTCCCGTACAGACCTACTCTCTCACTGGTGCCACGAGCTAACTCAGAGGCAATCACATGTCTCCAGTACAGACCTACTCTCTCATTGGTGCCATGAGCCAACTCAGAGGCAACCACATTTCTCCCGTACAGACCTACTCTCTCACTGGTGCCACGAGCTAACTCAGAGGCAATCACATGTCTCCCGTACAGACCTACTCTCTCACTGGTGCCATGAGCTAACTCAGAGGCAACCACATGTCTCCCGTACAGACCTACTCTCTCACTGGTGCCATGAGCTAACTCAGAGGCAACCATATGTCTCCGGTACAGACCTACTCTCTCATTGGTGCCATGAGCTAACTCAGAGGCAACCACATGTCTCCAGTACATACCTACTCTCTCACTGGTGCCATGAGGTAACTCAGAGGCAATGTCATGTCTCCCGTACAGACCTACTCTATCACTGGTGCCATGAGCTAACTCAGAGGCAACCACATGTCTCCCATACAGACCTACTCTCTCACTGGTGCCATGCGCTAACTCAGAGGCAACCACATGTCTCCCATACAGACCTACTCTCTCACTGGTGCCATGAGCTAACTCAGAGGCAACCACATGTCTCCCGTACAGACCTACTCTCTCACTGGTGCCATGAGCTAACTCAGAGGCAACCACATGTCTCCCGTACAGACCTACTCTCTCACTGGTGCCATGAGCTAACTCAGAGGCAACCACATGTCTCCCGTACAGACCTACTCTCTCAGTGGTGCCATGAGCTAACTCAGAGGCAACCACATGTCTCCCGTACAGACCTACTCTCTCACTGGTGCCATGAGCTAACTCAGAGGCAACCATATGTCTCCGGTACAGACCTACTCTCTCACTGGTGCCATGAGCTAACTCAGAGGCAACCACATGTCTCCAGTACAGACCTACTCTCTCATTGGTGCCATGAGCTAACTCAGAGACAACCACATGTCTCCAGTACAGACCTACTCTCTCATTGGTGCCATGAGCTAACTCAGAGGCAACCACATGTCTCCGGTACTGACCTACTTTTCACTGGTGCCATGAGCTAACTCAGAGGCAACCACATGTCTCCCGTACAGACCTACTCTCTCACTGGTGCCATGAGCTAACTCAGAGGCAACCACATGTCTCCCGTACAGACCTACTCTCTCACTGGTGCCATGAGCTAACTCAGAGGCAACCACATGTCTCCCATACAGACCTACTCTCTCACTGGTGCCATGAGCTAACTCAGACGCAACCACATGTCTCCCATACAGACCTACTCTCTCACTGGTGCCATGAGCTAACTCAGAGGCAACCACATGTCTCCCATACAGACCTACTCTCTCACTGGTGCCATGAGCTAACTCAGAGGCAACCACATGTCTCCCGTACAGACCTACTCTCTCACTGGTGCCATGAGCTAACTCAGAGGCAACCATATGTCTCCCGTACAGACCTACTCTCTCACTGGTGCCATGAGGTAACTCAGAGGCAATGACATGTCTCCCATACAGACCTACTATCTCACTGGTGCCATGAGCTAACTCAGAGGCAACCACATGCCTCCCATACAGACCTACTCTCTCACTGGTGCCATGCGCTAACTCAGAGGCAACCACATGTCTCCCATACAGACCTACTCTCTCACTGGTGCCATGAGCTAACTCAGAGGCAACCACATGTCTCCCGTACAGACCTACTCTCTCACTGGTGCCATGAGCTAACTCAGAGGCAACCACATGTCTCCCGTACAGACCTACTCTCTCACTGGTGCCATGAGATAACTCAGAGGCAACCAAATGTCTCCCGTACAGACCTACTCTCTCAGTGGTGCCATGAGCTAACTCAGAGGAAACCACATGTCTCCCGTACAGACCTACTCTCTCACTGGTGCCATGAGCTAACTCAGAGGCAACCGTATGTCTCCAGTACAGACCTACTCTCTCATTGGTGCCATGAGCTAACTCAGAGGCAACCACATGTCTCCCCTACTCTCTCACTGGTGCCATGCGCTAACTCAGAGGCAACCACATGTCTCCCGTACAGACATACTCTCTCACTGGTGCCATGAGCTAACTCAGAGGCAACCACATGTCTCCCGTACAGACCTACTCTCTCACTGGTGCCACGAGCTAACTCATAGGCAACCACATGTCTCCCATACAGACCTACTCTCTCACTGGTGCCATGAGCTAACTCAGAGGCAACCACATGTCTCCCGTACAGACCTACTCTCTCACTGGTGCCATGAGCTAACTCAGAGGCAACCATATGTCTCCGGTACAGACCTACTCTCTCACTGGTGCCATGAGCTAACTCAGAGGCAACCACATGTCTCCAGTACAGACCTACTCTCTCACTGGTGCCATGAGCTAACTCAGAGGCAACCACATGTCTCCCGTACAGACCTACTCTCTCACTGGTGCCATGAGCTAACTCAGAGGCAACCACATGTCTCCCGTACAGACCTATTCTCTCAGTGGTGCCATGAGCTAACTCAGAGGCAACCACATGTCTCCCGTACAGACCTACTCTCTCACTGGTGCCATGAGCTAACTCAGAGGCAACCATATGTCTCCGGTACAGACCTACTCTCTCACTGGTGCCATGAGCTAACTCAGAGGCAACCACATGTCTCCAGTACAGACCTACTCTCTCATTGGTGCCATGAGCTAACTCAGAGGCAACCACATGTCTCCAGTACAGACCTACTCTCTCACTGGTGCCATGAGCTAACTCAGAGGCAATCACATGTCTCCGGTACAGACCTACTTCTCACTGGTGCCATGAGCTAACTCAGAGGCAACCACATGTCTGCCGTACAGACCTACTCTCTCACTGGTGCCACGAGCTAACTCAGAGGCAACCACATGTCTCCCGTACAGACCTACTCTCTCACTGGTGCCATGAGCTAACTCAGAGGCAACCACATGTCTCCCATACAGACCTACTCTCTCACTGGTGCCATGAGCTAACTCAGACGCAACCACATGTCTCCCATACAGACCTACTCTCTCACTGGTGCCATGAGCTAACTCAGAGGCAACCACATGTCTCCCATACAGACCTACTCTCTCACTGGTGCCATGAGCTAACTCAGAGGCAACCACATGTCTCCCATACAGACCTACTCTCTCACTGGTGCCATGAGCTAACTCAGAGGCAACCATATGTCTCCCGTACAGACCTACTCTCTCACTGGATCCATGAGCTAACTCAGAGGCAACCACATGCCTCCCATACAGACATACCCTCTCACTGGTGCCATGCGCTAACTCAGAGGCAACCACATGTCTCCCATACAGACTTACTCTCTCACTGGTGCCATGAGCTAACTCAGAGGCAACCACATGTCTCCCGTACAGACCTACTCTCTCACTGGTGCCATGAGCTAACTCAGAGGCAACCACATGTCTCCCGTACAGACCTATTCTCTCACTGGTGCCATGAGATAACTCAGAGGCAACCACATGTCTCCTGTACAGACCTACTCTCTCAGTGGTGCCATGAGCTAACTCAGAGGCAACCACATGTCTCCCGTACAGACCTACTCTCTCACTGGTGCCATGAGCTAACTCAGAGGCAACCGTATGTCTCCGGTACAGACCTACTCTCTCACTGGTGCCATGAGCTAACTCAGAGGCAACTACATGTCTCCAGTACAGACCTACTCTCTCATTGGTGCCATGAGCCAACTCAGAGGCAACCACATTTCTCCCCTACTCTCTCACTGGTGCCATGCGCTAACTCAGAGGCAACCACATGTCTCCCGTACAGACATACTCTCTCACTGGTGCCATGAGCTAACTCAGAGGCAACCACATGTCTCCCGTACAGACCTACTCTCTCACTGGTGCCACGAGCTAACTCAGAGGCAACCACATGTCTCCCATACAGACCTACTCTCTCACTGGTGCCATGAGCTAACTCAGAGGCAACCACATGTCTCCCGTACAGACCTACTCTCTCACTGGTGCCATGAGCTAACTCAGAGGCAACCATATGTCTCCGGTACAGACCTACTCTCTCACTGGTACCATGAGCTAACTCAGAGGCAACCACATGTCTCCATGTCTCCGGTACAGACCTACTCTCTCACTGGTGCCATGAGCTAACTCAGAGGCAACCACATGTCTCCAGTACAGACCTACTCTCTCACTGGTGCCATGAGCTAACTCAGAGGCAACCACATGTCTCCAGTACAGACCTACTCTCTCACTGGTGCCATGAGCTAACTCAGAGGCAACCACATGTCTCCAGTACAGACCTACTCTCTCACTGGTGCCATCAGGTAACTCAGAGGCAATGACATGTCTCCCGTACAGACCTACTCTCTCACTGGTGCCATGAGCTAACTCAGAGGCAACCACATGTCTCCCATACAGACCTACTCTCTCACTGGTGCCATGAGCTAACTCAGAGGCAACCACATGTCTACCGTACAGACCTACTCTCTCACTGGTGCCATGCGCTAACTCAGAGGCAACCACATGTCTCCCATACAGACCTACTCTCTCACTGGTGCCATGAGCTAACTCAGAGGCAACCACATGTCTCCCGTACAGACCTACTCTCTCACTGGTGCCACGAGCTAACTCAGAGGCAATCACATGTCTCCCGTACAGACCTACTCTCTCACTGGTGCCATGAGCTAACTCAGAGGCAACCACATGTCTCCCGTACAGACCTACTCTCTCACTGGTGCCATGAGCTAACTAAGAGGCAACCATATGTCTCCGGTACAGACCTACTCTCTCATTGGTGCCATGAGCTAACTCAGAGGCAACCATATGTCTCCAGTACAGACCTACTCTCTCACTGGTGCCATGAGCTAACTCAGAGGCAACCACATGTCTCCAGTACATACCTACTCCCTCACTGGTACCATGAGGTAACTCAGAGGCAATGTCATGTCTCCCGTACAGACCTACTCTATCACTGGTGCCATGAGCTAACTCAGAGGCAACCACATGTCTCCCATACAGACCTACTCTCTCACTGGTGCCATGCGCTAACTCAGAGGCAACCACATGTCTCCCATACAGACCTACTCTCTCACTGGTGCCATGAGCTAACTCAGAGGCAACCACATGTCTCCCGTACAGACCTACTCTCTCACTGGTGCCATGAGCTAACTCAGAGGCAATCACATGTCTCCCGTACAGACCTACTCTCTCACTGGTGCCATGAGCTAACTCAGAGGCAACCACATGTCTCCCGTACAGACCTACTCTCTCAGTGGTGCCATGAGCTAACTCAGAGGCAACCACATGTCTCCCGTACAGACCTACTCTCTCAGTGGTGCCATGAGTTAACTCAGAGACAACCATATGTCTCCGGTACAGACCTACTCTCTCACTGGTGCCATGAGCTAACTCAGAGGCAACCACATGTCTCCAGTACAGACCTACTCTCTCATTGGTGCCATGAGCTAACTCAGAGGCAACCACATGTCTCCAGTACAGACCTACTCTATCACTGGTGCCATGAGCTAACTCAGAGGCAACCACATGTCTCCGGTACAGACCTACTTCTCACTGGTGCCATGAGCTAACTCAGAGGCAACCACATGTCTCCCGTACAGACCTACTTCTCACTGGTGCCATGAGCTAACTCAGAGGCAACCACATGTCTCCCGTACAGACCTACTCTCTCACTGGTGCCACGAGCTAACTCAGAGGCAATCACATGTCTCCCGTACAGACCTACTCTCTCACTGGTGCCATGAGCTAACTCAGAGGCAACCACATGTCTCCCATACAGACCTACTCTCTCACTGGTGCCATGAGCTAACTCAGACGCAACCACATGTCTCCCGTACAGACCTACTCTCTCACTGGTGCCATGAGCTAACTCAGAGGCAACCACATGTCTCCCATACAGACCTACTCTCTCACTGGTGCCATGAGCTAACTCAGAGGCAACCACATGTCTCCCGTACAGACCTACTCTCTCACTGGTGCCATGAGCTAACTCAGAGGCAACCATAAGTCTCCCGTACAGACCTACTCTCTCACTGGTGCCATGAGGTAACTCAGACGCAATGACATGTCTCCCGTACAGACCTACTCTCTCACTGGTGCCATGAGCTAACTCAGAGGCAACCACATGTCTCCCATACAGACCTACTCTCTCACTGGTGCCATGCGCTAACTCAGAGGCAACCACATGTCTCCCATACAGACCTACTCTCTCACTGGTGCCATGAGCTAACTCAGAGGCAACCACATGTCTCCCGTACAGACCTACTCTCTCACTGGTGCCATGAGCTAACTCAGAGGCAACCACATGTCTCCCGTACAGACCTACTCTCTCACTGGTGCCATGAGATAAATCAGAGGCAACCACATGTCTCCTGTACAGACCTACTCTCTCAGTGGTGCCATGAGCTAACTCAGATGCAACCACATGTCTCCCGTACAGACCTACTCTCTCACTGGTGCCATGAGCTAACTCAGAGGCAACCGTATGTCTCCGGTACAGAACTACTCTCTCACTGGTGCCATGAGCTAACTCAGAGGCAACCACATGTCTCCAGTACAGACCTACTCTCTCATTGGTGCCATGTGCTAACTCAGAGGCAACCACATGTCTCCCGTACAGACCTACTCTCTCACTGGTGCCATGCGCTAACTCAGAGGCAACCACATGTCTCCCGTACAGACATACTCTCTCACTGGTGCCATGAGCTAACTCAGAGGCAACCACATGTCTCCCGTTCAGACCTACTCTCTCACTGGTGCCACGAGCTAACTCAGAGGCAACCACATGTCTCCCGTACAGACCTACTCTCTCACTGGTGCCATGAGCTAACTCAGAGGCAACCACATGTCTCCCATACAGACCTACTCTCTCACTGGTGCCATGAGCTAACTCAGACGCAACCACATGTCTCCCGTACAGACCTACTCTCTCACTGGTGCCATGAGCTAACTCAGAGGCAACCACATGTCTCCCATACAGACCTACTCTCTCACTGGTGCCATGAGCTAACTCAGAGGCAACCACATGTCTCCCGTACAGACCTACTCTCTCACTGGTGCCATGAGCTAACTCAGAGGCAACCATAAGTCTCCCGTACAGACCTACTCTCTCACTGGTGCCATGAGGTAACTCAGACGCAATGACATGTCTCCCGTACAGACCTACTCTCTCACTGGTGCCATGAGCTAACTCAGAGGCAACCACATGTCTCCCATACAGACCTACTCTCTCACTGGTGCCATGCGCTAACTCAGAGGCAACCACATGTCTCCCATACAGACCTACTCTCTCACTGGTGCCATGAGCTAACTCAGAGGCAACCACATGTCTCCCGTACAGACCTACTCTCTCACTGGTGCCATGAGCTAACTCAGAGGCAACCACATGTCTCCCGTACAGACCTACTCTCTCACTGGTGCCATGAGATAAATCAGAGGCAACCACATGTCTCCTGTACAGACCTACTCTCTCAGTGGTGCCATGAGCTAACTCAGATGCAACCACATGTCTCCCGTACAGACCTACTCTCTCACTGGTGCCATGAGCTAACTCAGAGGCAACCGTATGTCTCCGGTACAGAACTACTCTCTCACTGGTGCCATGAGCTAACTCAGAGGCAACCACATGTCTCCAGTACAGACCTACTCTCTCATTGGTGCCATGAGCTAACTCAGAGGCAACCACATGTCTCCCGTACAGACCTACTCTCTCACTGGTGCCATGCGCTAACTCAGAGGCAACCACATGTCTCCCGTACAGACATACTCTCTCACTGGTGCCATGAGCTAACTCAGAGGCAACCACATGTCTCCCGTTCAGACCTACTCTCTCACTGGTGCCACGAGCTAACTCAGAGGCAACCATATGTCTCCCGTACAGACCTACTCTCTCACTGGTGCCATGAGCTAACTCAGAGGCAACCACATGTCTCCCGTACAGACCTACTCTCTCACTGGTGCCATGAGCTAACTCAGAGGCAACGATATGTCTCCGGTACAGACCTACTCTCTCACTGGTGCCATGAGCTAACTCAGAGGCAACCACATGTCTCCAGTACGGACCTACTCTCTCACTGGTGCCATGAACTAACTCAGAGGCAACCACATGTCTCCAGTACAGACCTACTCTCTCACTGGTGCCATGAGGTAACTCAGAGGCAAAGACATGTCTCCCGTACAGACCTACTCTCTCACTGGTGCCATGAGCTAACTCAGAGGCAACCACATGTCTCCCATACAGACCTACTCTCTCACTGGTGCCATGGGCTAACTCAGAGGCAACCACATGTCTCCCATACAGACCTACTCTCTCACTGGTGCCATGAGCTAACTCAGAGGCAACCACATGTCTCCCGTACAGACCTACTCTCTCACTGGTACCATGAGCTAACTCAGAGGCAACCACATGTCTCTCGTACAGACCTACTCTCTCACTGGTGCCACGAGCTAACTCAGAGGCAACCACATGTCTCCCGTACAGACCTACTCTCTCACTGGTGCCATGAGCTAACTCAGAGGCAACCACATGTCTCCCGTACAGACCTACTCTCTCACTGGTGCCATGCGCTATCTCAGAGGCAACCACATGTCTCCCGTACAGACATACTCTCTCACTGGTGCCATGAGCTAACTCAGAGGCAACCATATGTCTCCTGTACAGACCTATTCTCTCACTGGTGCCATGAGGTAACTCAGAGGCAATGCCATGTCACCCGTACAGACCTACTCTCTCACTGGTGCCATGAGCTAACTCAGAGGCAACCACATCTCTCCCATACAGACCTACTCTCTCACTGGTGCCATGCGCTAACTCAGAGGCAACCACATGTCTCCAATACAGACCTACTCTCTCACTGGTGCCATGAGCTAACTCAGAGGCAACCACATGTCTCCCGTACAGACCTACTCTCTCACCGGTGCCATGAGCTAATTAGAGGCAACCACATGTCTCCCGTACAGACCTACTCTCTCACTGGTGCCATGAGCTAACTCAGAGGCAACCACATGTCTCCTGTACAGACCTACTCTCTCAGTGGTGCCATGAGCTAACTCAGAGGCAACCACATGTCTCCCGTACAGACCTACTCTCTCACTGGTGCCATGAGCTAACTCAGAGGCAAACATATGTCTCCGGTACAGACCTACTCTCTCACTGGTGCCATGAGCTAACTCAGAGGCAACCACATGTCTCCCGTACAGACCTACTCTCTCACCGGTGCCATGAGCTAACTCAGAGGCAACCACATGTCTCCCGTACAGACCTACTCTCTCACTGGTGCCATGAGCTAACTCAGAGTCAACCACATGTCTCCCGTACAGACCTACTCTCTCAGTGGTGCCATGAGCTAACTCAGAGGCAACCACATGTCTCCCGTACAGACCTACTCTCTCACTGGTGCCATGAGCTAACTCAGAGGCAACCATATGTCTCCGGTACAGACCTACTCTCTCACTGGTGCTGTGAGCTAACTCAGAGGCAACCACATGTCTCCAGTACAGACCTACTCTCTCATTGATGCCATGAGCTAACTCAGAGGCAACCACATGTCTCCAGTACAGACCTACTCTCTCACTGGTGCCATGAGCTAATTCAGAGGCAACCACATGTCTCCGGTACAGACCTACTTCTCACTGGTGCCATGAGCTAACTCAGAGGCAACCACATGTCTCCCGTACAGACCTACTCTCTCACTGGTGCCACGAGCGAACTCAGAGGCAACCACATGTCTCCCGTACAGACCTACTCTCTCACTGGTGCCATGAGAGGCAACCACATGTCACCCGTACAGACCTACTCTCTCACTGGTGCCATGAGCTAACTCAGAGGCAAACACATGTCTCCTGTACAGACCTACTCTCTCACTGATACCATGAGCTAACTCAGAGGCAACCACATGTCACCCATACAGACCTACTCACTGTTGCCATGAGCTAACTCAGAGGCAACCACGTGTCTCCCATACAGACCTACTCTCTCACTGGTGCCATGAGCTAACTCAGAAGCAACCACATGTCTCCCGTACAGACCTACTCTCTCACTGGTGCCATGAGAGGCAACCACATGTCTCCCGTACAGACCTACTCTATCACTGGTGCCATGAGCTAACTCAGAGGCAACCACATGTCTCCTGTACAGACCTACTCTCTCACTGGTGCCATGAGCTTACTCAGAGGCAACCACATGTCTCCTGTACAGACCTACTCTCTCACTGGTACCATGAGCTAACTCAGAGGTAACTACATGTCTCCGGTAAGGCCTACTCTCTCACTGGTGCCATGAGCTAACTCAGAGGCAACCACATGTCTGCTGTACAGACCTACACTCTCACTGGTGCCATGAGCTAACTCAGAGGAAACCACATGTCTCCGGTACAGACCTACTCTCTCACTGGTGCCATGAGCTAACTCAGAGGCAACCACATGTCTCCCGTACAGACCTACTCTCTCACCGGTGCCATGAGCTAACTCAGAGGCAACCACATGTCTCCCGTACAGACCTACTCTCTCACTGGTGCCATGAGCTAACTCAGAGTCAACCACATGTCTCCCGTACAGACCTACTCTCTCAGTGGTGCCATGAGCTAACTCAGAGGCAACCACATGTCTCCCGTACAGACCTACTCTCTCACTGGTGCCATGAGCTAACTCAGAGGCAACCATATGTCTCCTGTACAGACCTACTCTCTCACTGGTGCCATGAGCTAACTCAGAGGCAACCACATGTCTCCAGTACAGACCTACTCTCTCATTGATGCCATGAGCTAACTCAGAGGCAACCACATGTCTCCAGTACAGACCTACTCTCTCACTGGTGCCATGAGCTAACTCAGAGGCAACCACATGTCTCCGGTACAGACCTACTTCTCACTGGTGCCATGAGCTAACTCAGAGGCAACCACATGTCTCCCGTACAGACCTACTCTCTCACTGGTGCCACGAGCGAACTCAGAGGCAACCACATGTCTCCCGTACAGACCTACTCTCTCACTGGTGCCATGAGAGGCAACCACATGTCACCCGTACAGACCTACTCTCTCACTGGTGCCATGAGCTAACTCAGAGGCAAACACATGTCTCCTGTACAGACCTACTCTCTCACTGATACCATGAGCTAACTCAGAGGCAACCACATGTCACCCATACAGACCTACTCACTGTTGCCATGAGCTAACTCAGAGGCAACGACGTGTCTCCCATACAGACCTACTCTCTCACTGGTGCCATGAGCTAACTCAGAAGCAACCACATGTCTCCCGTACAGACCTACTCTCTCACTGGTGCCATGAGAGGCAACCACATGTCTCCCGTACAGACCTACTCTATCACTGGTGCCATGAGCTAACTCAGAGGCAACCACATGTCTCCTGTACAGACCTACTCTCTCACTGGTGCCATGAGCTTACTCAGAGGCAACCACATGTCTCCTGTACAGACCTACTCTCTCACTGGTACCATGAGCTAACTCAGAGGTAACTACATGTCTCCGGTAAGGCCTACTCTCTCACTGGTGCCATGAGCTAACTCAGAGGCAACCACATGTCTGCTGTACAGACCTACACTCTCACTGGTGCCACAAGCTAACTCAGAGGAAACCACATGTCTCCCGTACAGACCTACTCTCTCACTGGTGCCATGAGTTAACTCAGAGGCAACCACATGTCTCCCGTACAGACCTACTCTCTCACTGGTGCCATGAGCTAACTCAGAGGCAACCACATGTCTCCCGTACAGACCTACTCTCTCACTGGTGCCATGATCTAACTCAGAGGCAACCACATGTCTCCTGTACAGACCTACTCTCTCACTGGTGCCATGAGCTAACTCAGAGGCAACCACATGTCTACCGTACAGACCTACTCTCTCACTGGTGCCATGCGCTAACTCAGAGGCAACCACATGTCTCCCGTACAGACCTACTCTCTCACTGGTGCCATGAGCTAACTCAGAGGCAACCACATGTCTCCCGTACAGACCTACTCTCTCACTGGTGCCACGAGCTAACTCAGAGGCAACCACATGTCTCCCGTACAGACCTACTCTCTCACTGGTGCCACGAGCTTACTCAGAGGCAACCACATTTCTCCTGTACAGACCTACTCTCTCACTGGTACCATGAGCTAACTCAGAGGTTAGCACATGTCTCCCGTAAGGCCTACTCTCTCACTGGTGCCATGAGCTAACTCAGAGGCAACCACATGTCTGCTGTCCAGACCTACTCTCTCACTGGTGCCACGAGCTAACTCAGAGGAAACCACATGTCTCCCGTACAGACCTACTCTCTCACTGGTGCCATGAGTTAACTCAGAGGCAACCACATGTCTCCCGTACAGACCTACTCTCTCACTGGTTCCATGAGCTAACTCAGAGGCAACCACATGTCTCCCGTACAGACCTACTCTCTCACTGGTGCCATGAGCTAACTCAGAGGCAACCACATGTCTCCTGTACAGACCTACTCTCTCACTGGTGCCATGAGCTAACTCAGAGGCAACCACATGTCTCCCATACAGACCTACTCTCTCACTGGTGCCATGAGCTAACTCAGAGGCAACCACATGTCTCCCGTACAGACCTACTCTCTCACTGGTGCCACGAGCTAACTCAGAGGCAATCAAATGTCTCCCGTACAGACCTACTCTCTCACTGGTGCCATGAGCTAACTCAGAGGCAACCACATGTCTCCCGTACAGACCTACTCTCTCACTGGTGCCATGAGCTAACTCAGAGGCAACCACATGTCTCCGGTACAGACCTACTCTCTCACTGGTGCCATGAGCTAACTCAGAGGCAACCACATGTCTCCGGTACAGACCTACTCTCTCACTGGTGCCATGAGCTAACTCAAAGGCAACCACATGTCTCCAGTACATACCTACTCTCTCACTGGTGCCATGAGGTAACTCAGAGGCAATGTCATGTCTCCCGTACAGACCTACTCTCTCACTGTTGCCATGAGCTAACTCAGAGGCAACCACATGTCTCCCGTACAGACCTACTCTCTCACTGGTGCCATGAGCTAACTCAGAGGCAACCACATGTCTCCCGTACAGACCTACTCTCTCACTGGTGCCATGAGCTAACTCAGAGGCAACCACATGTCTCCCGTACAGACCTACTCTCTCACTGGTGCCATGAGCTAACTCAGAGGCAACCATATGTCTCCGGTACAGACCTACTCTCTCACTGGTGCCATTAGCTAACTCAGAGGCAACTACATGTCTCCAGTACAGACCTACTCTCTCATTGGTGCCATGAGCTAACTCAGAGGCAACCACATGTCTCCGGTACAGACCTACTTCTCACTGGTGCCATGAGCTAACTCAGAGGCAACCACATGTCTCCCGTACAGACCTACTCTCTCAGTGGTGCCACGAGCTAACTCAGCGGCAACCACATGTCTCCCGTACAGACCTACTCTCTCACTGGTGCCATGAGCTAACTCAGAGGCAACCACATGTCTCCCATACAGACCTACTCTCTCACTGGTGCCATGAGCTAACTCAGACGCAACCACATGTCTCCCGTACAGACCTACTCTCTCACTGGTGCCATGAGCTAACTCAGAGTCAACCACATGTCTCCCATACAGACCTACTCTCTCACTGGTGCCATGAGCTAACTCAGAGGCAACCACATGTCTCCCGTACAGACCTACTCTCTCACTGGTGCCATGCGCTAACTCAGAGGCAATCACATGTCTCCCGTACAGACCTACCCTCTCACTGGTGCCATGAGCTAACTCAGAGGCAACCATATGTCTCCCGTACAGACCTACTCTCTCACTGGTGCCATGAGGTAACTCAGAGGCAATGACATGTCTCCCGTACAGACCTACTCTCTCACTGGTGCCATGAGCTAACTCAGAGGCAACCACATGTCTCCCATACAGACCTACTCTCTCACTGATGACATGCGCTAACTCAGAGGCAACCACATGTCTCCCATACAGACCTACTCTCTCACTGGTGCCATGAGCTAACTCAGAGGCAACCACATGTCTCCCGTACAGACCTACTCTCTCACTGGTGCCATGAGCTAACTCAGAGGCAACCACATGTCTCCCGTACAGACCTACTCTCTCACTGGTGCCATGAGATAACTCAGATGCAACCACATGTCTCCCGTACAGACCTACTCTCTCAGTGGTGCCATGAGCTAACTCAGAGGCAACCACATGTCTCCCGTACAGACCTACTCTCTCACTGGTTCCATGAGCTAACTCAGAGGCAACCATATGTCTCCGGTACAGACCTACTCTCTCACTGGTGCCATTAGCTAACTCAGAGGCAACTACATGTCTCCAGTACAGACCTACTCTCTCATTGGTGCCATGAGCTAACTCAGAGGCAACCACATGTCTCCAGTACAGACCTACTCTCTCACTGGTGCCATGAGCTAACTCAGAGGCAACCACATGTCTCCGGTACAGACCTACTTCTCACTGGTGCCATGAGCTAACTCAGAGGCAACCACATGTCTCCCGTACAGACCTACTCTCTCAGTGGTGCCACGAGCTAACTCAGCGGCAACCACATGTCTCCCGTACAGACCTACTCTCTCACTGGTGCCATGAGCTAACTCAGAGGCAACCACATGTCTCCCATACAGACCTACTCTCTCACTGGTGCCATGAGCTAACTCAGACGCAACAACATGTCTCCCGTACAGACCTACTCTCTCACTGGTGCCATGAGCTAACTCAGAGGCAACCACATGTCTCCCGTACAGACCTACTCTCTCACTGGTGCCATGAGCTAACTCAGAGGCAACCACATGTCTCCCGTACAGACCTACTCTCTCACTGGTGCCATGCGCTAACTCAGAGGCAATCACATGTCTCCCGTACAGACCTACTCTCTCACTGGTGCCATGAGCTAACTCAGAGGCAACCATATGTCTCCCGTACAGACCTACTCTCTCACTGGTGCCATGAGGTAACTCAGAGGCAATGACATGTCTCCCGTACAGACCTACTCTCTCACTGGTGCCATGAGCTAACTCAGAGGCAACCACATGTCTCCCATACAGACCTACTCTCTCACTGGTGACATGCGCTAACTCAGAGGCAACCACATGTCTCCCATACAGACCTACTCTCTCACTGGTGCCATGAGCTAACTCAGAGGCAACCACATGTCTCCCGTACAGACCTACTCTCTCACTGGTGCCATGAGCTAACTCAGAGGCAACCACATGTCTCCCGTACAGACCTACTCTCTCACTGGTGCCATGAGATAACTCAGAGGCAACCACATGTCTCCCGTACAGACCTACTCTCTCAGTGGTGCCATGAGCTAACTCAGAGGCAACCACATGTCTCCCGTACAGACCTACTCTCTCACAGGTGCCATGAGCTAACTCAGAGGCAACCGTATGTCTCCGGTACAGACCTACTCTCTCACTGGTGCCATGAGCTAACTCAGAGGCAACCAAATGTCTCCAGTACAGACCTACTCTCTCATTGGTGCCATGAGCTAACTCAGAGGCAACCACATGTCTCCCGTACAGACCTACTCTCTCACTGGTGCCATGCGCTAACTCAGAGGCAACCACATGTCTCCCGTACAGACATACTCTCTCACTGGTGCCATGAGCTAACTCAGAGGCAACCACATGTCTCCCGTACAGACCTACTCTCTCACTGGTGCCACGAGCTAACTCAGAGGCAACCACATGTCTCCCGTACAGACCTACTCTCTCACTGGTGCCATGAGCTAACTCAGAGGCAACCACATGTCTCCTGTACAGACCTACTCTCTCACTGGTGCCATGAGCTAACTCAGAGGCAACCATATGTCTCCGGTACAGACCTACTCTGTCACTGGTGCCATGAGCTAACTCAGAGGCAACCACATGTCTCCAGTACAGACCTACTCTCTCACTGGTGCCATGAGGTAACTCAGAGGCAATGACATGTCCCCGTACAGACCTACTCTCTCACTGGTGCCATGCGCTAACTCAGAGGCAACCACATGTCTCCCATACAGACCTACTCTCTCACTGGTGCCATGAGCTAACTCAGAGGCAACCACATTTCTCCCGTACAGACCTACTCTCTCACTGGTGCCACGAGCTAACTCAGAGGCAACCACATGTCTCCCGTACAGACCTACTCTCTCACTGGTGCCATGAGCTAACTCAGAGACAACCACATGTCTCCCGTACAGACCTACTCTCTCACTGGTGCCATGAGCTTACTCAGAGGCAACCACATGTCTCCCGTACAGACCTACTCTCTCACTGGTGCCATGAGCTAACTCAGAGGCAACCACATGTCTCCCGTACAGACCTACTCTCTCACTGGTGCCATGCGCTAACTCAGAGGCAACCACATGTCTCCCGTACAGACCTACTCTCTCACTGGTGCCATGCGCTAACTCAGAGGCAACCACATGTCTCCCGTACAGACCTACTCTCTCACTGGTGCCATGAGCTAACTCAGAGGCAACCACATGTCTCCCATACAGACCTACTCTCCCACTGGTGCCATGAGCTAACTCAGAGGCAACCACATGTCTCCCATAGAGACCTACTCTCTCACTGATGCCATGAGCTAACTCAGAGGCAACCACATGTCTCCCGTACAGACCTACTCTCTCACTGGTGCCATGAGCTAACTCAGAGACAACCATATGTCTCAGGTACAGACCTACTCTCTCACTGGTGCCGTGAGCTAACTCAGAGGCAACCACATGTCTCTGGTACAGACCTACTCTCTCACTGGTGCCATGAGCTAACTCAGAGGCAACCACATGTCTCCAGTACAGACCTACTCTCTCACTGGTGCCATGAGCTAACTCAGAGGCAACCACATGTCTCCCGTACAGACCTACTCTCTCACTGGTGCCATGAGCTAACTCAGAGGCAACCACATGTCTCCCGTACAGACCTACTCTCTCACTGGTGCCATGAGCTAACTCAGAGGCAACCACATGTCTCCCGTACAGACCTACTCTCTCACTGGTGCCATGAGCTAACTCAGAGGCAACCACATGTCTCCCGTACAGACCTACTCTCTCACTGGTGCCATGAGCTAACTCAGAGGCAACCACATGTCTACCGTACAGACCTACTCTCTCACTGGTGCCATGAGCTAACTCAGAGGCAACCACATGTCTTCCGTACAGACCTACTCTCTCACTGGTGCCATGCGCTAACTCAGAGGCAACCACATGTCTCCCGTACAGACCTACTCTCTCACTGGTGCCATGAGCTAACTCAGAGGCAACCACATGTCTCCCGTACATACCTACTCTCTCACTGGTGCCATGAGCTAACTCAGAGGCAACCACATGTCTCCCGTACAGACCTACTCTCTCACTGGTGCCATGAGCTAACTCAGAGGCAACCACATGTCTCCCGTACAGACCTACTCTCTCACTGGTGCCATGAGCTAACTCAGAGGCAACCACATGTCTCCCATACAGACCTACTCTCTCACTGGTGCCATGAGCTAACTCAGAGGCAACCACATGTCTCCCGTACAGACCTACTCCCTCACCGGTGCCATGAGCTAACTCAGAGGCAACACATGTCTCCCGTACAGACCTACTCTCTCACTGATGCCACGAGCTAACTCAGAGGCAACCACATGTCTCCCGTACAGACCTACTCTCTCACTGGTGCCATGAGCTAACTCAGAGGCAACCACATGTCTCCCGTACAGACCTACTATCTCACTGGTGCCATGCGCTAACTCAGAGGCAACCACATGTCTCCCGTACAGACCTACTCTCTCACTGGTGCCATGAGCTAACTCAGAGGCAACCATATGTCTCCTGTACAGACCTACTCTTTCACTGGTGCCATGAGGTAACTCAGAGGCAATGCCATGTCTCCCGTACAGACCTACTCTCTCACTGGTGCCATGCGCTAACTCAGAGGCAACCACATGTCTCCCATACAGACCTACTCTCTCACTGGTGCCATGATCTAACTCAGAGGCAACCACATGTCTCCCGTACAGACCTACTCTCTCACCGGTGCCATGAGCTAACTCAGAGGCAACCACATGTCTCCGGTACAGACCTACTCTCTCACTGGTGCCATGAGCTAACTCAGAGGCAAACACATGTCTCCCGTACAGACCTACTCTCTCAGTGGTGCCATGAGCTAACTCAGAGGCAATCACATGTCTCCCGTACAGACCTACTCTCTCACTGGTGCCATGCGCTAACTCAGAGGCAACCACATGTCTCCCGTACAGACCTACTCTCTCACTGGTGCCATGAGCTAACTCAGAGGCAACCACATGTCTCCCATACAGACCTACTCTCCCACTGGTGCCATGAGCTAACTCAGAGGCAACCACATGTCTCCCATAGAGACCTACTCTCTCACTGATGCCATGAGCTAACTCAGAGGCAACCACATGTCTCCCGTACAGACCTACTCTCTCACTGGTGCCATGAGCTAACTCAGAGACAACCATATGTCTCAGGTACAGACCTACTCTCTCACTGGTGCCGTGAGCTAACTCAGAGGCAACCACATGTCTCTGGTACAGACCTACTCTCTCACTGGTGCCATGAGCTAACTCAGAGGCAACCACATGTCTCCAGTACAGACCTACTCTCTCACTGGTGCCATGAGCTAACTCAGAGGCAACCACATGTCTCCCGTACAGACCTACTCTCTCACTGGTGCCATGAGCTAACTCAGAGGCAACCACATGTCTCCCGTACAGACCTACTCACTCACTGGTGCCATGAGCTAACTCAGAGGCAACCACATGTCTCCCGTACAGACCTACTCTCTCACTGGTGCCATGAGCTAACTCAGAGGCAACCACATGTCTCCCGTACAGACCTACTCTCTCACTGGTGCCATGAGCTAACTCAGAGGCAACCACATGTCTACCGTACAGACCTACTCTCTCACTGGTGCCATGAGCTAACTCAGAGGCAACCACATGTCTTCCGTACAGACCTACTCTCTCACTGGTGCCATGCGCTAACTCAGAGGCAACCACATGTCTCCCGTACAGACCTACTCTCTCACTGGTGCCATGAGCTAACTCAGAGGCAACCACATGTCTCCCGTACATACCTACTCTCTCACTGGTGCCATGAGCTAACTCAGAGGCAACCACATGTCTCCCGTACAGACCTACTCTCTCACTGGTGCCATGAGCTAACTCAGAGGCAACCACATGTCTCCCGTACAGACCTACTCTCTCACTGGTGCCATGAGCTAACTCAGAGGCAACCACATGTCTCCCGTACAGACCTACTCTCTCACTGGTGCCATGAGCTAACTCAGAGGCAACCACATGTCTCCCGTACAGACCTACTCCCTCACCGGTGCCATGAGCTAACTCAGAGGCAACCACATGTCTCCCGTACAGACCTACTCTCTCACTGATGCCACGAGCTAACTCAGAGGCAACCACATGTCTCCCGTACAGACCTACTCTCTCACTGGTGCCATGAGCTAACTCAGAGGCAACCACATGTCTCCCGTACAGACCTACTATCTCACTGGTGCCATGCGCTAACTCAGAGGCAACCACATGTCTCCCGTACAGACCTACTCTCTTACTGGTGCCATGAGCTAACTCAGAGGCAACCATATGTCTCCTGTACAGACCTACTCTTTCACTGGTGCCATGAGGTAACTCAGAGGCAATGCCATGTCTCCCGTACAGACCTACTCTCTCACTGGTGCCATGAGCTAACTCAGAGGCAACCACATGTCTCCGGTACAGACCTACTCTCTCACTGGTGCCATGAGCTAACTCAGAGGCAACCACATGTCTCCCGTACAGACCTACTCTCTCACTGGTGCCATGAGCTAACTCAGAGGCAACCACATGTCTCCCGTACAGACCTACTCTCTCACTGGTGCCATGAGCTAACTCAGAGGCAACCACATGTCTCCCGTACAGACCTACTCTCTCACTGGTGCCATGAGCTAACTCAGAGGCAACCACATGTCTCCCGTACAGACCTACTCTCTCACTGGTGCCATGAGCTAACTCAGAGGCAACCACATGTCTACCGTACAGACCTACTCTCTCACTGGTGCCATGAGCTAACTCAGAGGCAACCACATGTCTCCCATACAGACCTACTCTCTCACTGGTGCCATGCGCTAACTCAGAGGCAACCACATGTCTCCCGTACAGACTTACTCTCTCACTGGTGCCATGAACTAACTCAGAGGCAACCACATGTCTCCCGTACAGACCTACTCTCTCACTGGTGCCATGAGCTAACTCAGAGGCAACCACATGTCTCCCGTACATTCCTACTCTCTCACTGGTGCCATGAGCTAACTCAGAGGCAACCACATGTCTCCCGTACAGACCTACTCTCTCACTGGTGCCATGAGCTAACTCAGAGGCAACCACATGTCTCCCGTACAGACCTACTCTCTCACTGGTGCCATGAGCTAACTCAGAGGCAACCACATGTCTCCCATACTGACCTACTCTCTCACTGGTGCCATGAGCTAACTCAGAGGCAACCACATGTCTCCCGTACAGACCTACTCTCTCACTGGTGCCACGAGCTAACTCAGAGGCAACCACATGTCTCCCGTACAGACCTACTCTCTCACTGGTGCCATGAGCTAACTCAGAGGCAACCACATGTCTCCCGTACAGACCTACTCTCTCACTGGTGCCATGAGCTAACTCAGAGGCAACCATATGTCTCCTGTACAGACCTACTCTTTCACTGGTGCCATGAGGTAACTCAGAGGCAATGCCATGTCTCCCGTACAGACCTACTCTCTCACTGGTGCCATGAGCTAACTCAGAGGCAACCACATGTCTCCCATACAGACCTACTCTCTCACTGTTGCCATGCGCTAACTCAGAGGCAACCACATGTCTCCCATACAGACCTACTCTCTCACTGATGCCATGATCTTATTCAGAGGCAACCACATGTCTCCCGTACAGACCTACTCTCTCACCGGTGCCATGAGCTAACTCAGAGGCAACCACATGTCTCCGGTACAGACCTACTCTCTCACTGGTGCCATGAGCTAACTCAGAGGCAACCACATGTCTCCCGTACAGACCTACTCTCTCACTGGTGCCATGAGCTAACTCAGAGGCAACCACATGTCTCCCGTACAGACCTACTCTCTCAATGGTGCCATGAGCTAACTCAGAGGCAACCATATGTCTCCGGTACAGACCTACTCTCTCACTGGTGCCATGAGCTAACTCAGAGGCAACCACATGTCTCCAGTACAGACCTACTCTCTCATTGGTGCCATGAGCTAACTCAGAGGCAACCACATGTCTCCAGAACAGACCTACTCTCTCACTGGTGCCATGAGCTAACTCAGAGGCAACCACATGTCTCCAGTACAGACCTACTTCTCACTGGTGCCATGAGCTAACTCAGAGGCAACCACATGTCTCCCGTACAGACCTACTCTCTCACTAGTGCCACGAGCTAACTCGGAGGCAACCACATGTCTCCCGTACAGACCTACTCTCTCACTGGTGCCATGAGCTAACTCAGAGGCAACCACATGTCTCCCGTACAGACCTACTCTCTGACTGGTGCCATGAGCTAACTCAGAGGCAACCACATGTCTCCAGTAAAGACCTACTCTCTCATTGGTGCCATGAGCTAACTCAGAGGCAACCACATGTCTCCCATACAGACCTACTCTCTCACTGGCGCCATGAGCTAACTCAGAGGCAACCACATGTCTCCCGTACAGACCTACTCTCTCACTGTTGCCATGAGCTAACTAAGAGGCAACCACATGTCTCCCGTACAGACCTACTCTCTCACTGGTGCCATTAGCTAACTCAGAGACAATCACATGTCTCCTGTACAGACCTACTCTCTCACTGGTGCCATGAGCTAACACAGAGGCAACCACATGTCTCCCGCACAGACCTACTCTCCCACTGGTGCCATGAGCTAACTCAGAGGCATCCACATGTCTCCCATACAGACCTACTCTCCCACTGGTGCCATGAGCTATGTAACTCAGAGACAACCACATGTCTCCCTGTTCAGACCTACTCTCTCACTGGTGCCATGAGCTAACTCAGAGGCAACCACATGTCTCCCGTACAGACCTACTGTACTCTCTCACCGGTGCCATGAGCTAACTCAGAGGCAACCACATGTCTCCTGTACAGACCTACTCTCTCACTGGTGCCATGAGCTAACTCAGAGGCAACCACATGTCTCCTGTACAGACCTACTCACTCATGCCATGAACTAACTCAGAGGCAACCACGTGTCTCCCATACAGACCTACTCTCTCACTGGTGCCATGAGCTAACTTAGAGGCAACCACATGTCTTCCGTACAGACCTACTCTCTCACTGGTGCCATGAAATAACTCAGAGGCAACCACATGTCTCCCGTACAGACCTACTATCTCACTGGTGCCATGAGCTAACTCAGAGGAAACCACATGTCTCCCGTACAGACCTACTCTCTCACTGGTGCCATGAGCTAACTCAGAGGCAACCACATGTCTCCCGTACAGACCTACTCTCTCACTGGTGCCATGAGCTAACTCAGAGGCAACCACATGTCTCCCGTACAGACCTACTCTCTCACTGGTACCATGAGCTAACTCAGAGGCAAACATATGTCTCCGGTACAGACCTACTCTCTCACTGGTGCCATGAGCTAACTCAGAGGCAACCACATGTCTCCCATACAGACCTACTCTCTCACTGGTGCCATGAGCTAACTCAGAGGCAACCACATGTCTCCCGTACAGACCTACTCTCTCAATGGTGCCATGCGCTAATTCAGATGCAACCACATGTCTCCCGTACAGACCTACTCTCTCACTGGTGCCATGAGCTAACTCAGAGGCAACCACATGTCTCCCGTACAGACCTACTCTCTCACTGCTGCCATGAGCTAACTCAGAGGCAACCACATGTCTCCCATACAGACCTACTCTCTCACTGGTGCCATGCGCTAACTCAGAGGCAAACACATGTCTCCCGTACAGACCTACTCTCTCACTGGTGCCATGAGCTAACTAAGAGGCAACCACATGTCTCCCGTACAGACCTACTCTCTCACTGGTGCCATTAGCTAACTCAGAGACAATCACATGTCTCCTGTACAGACCTACTCTCTCACTGGTGCCATGAATAACTGAGAGGCAACCACATGTCTCCCGCACAGACCTACTCTCCCACTGGTGCCATGAGCTAACTCAGAGGCAACCACATGTCTCCCGTACAGACCTACTCTCTCACTGGTGCCATGCGCTAACTCAGAGGCAACCACATGTCTCCCGTACAGACCTACTCTCTCACTGGTGCCATGAGCTAACTAAGAGGCAACCACATGTCTCCCGTACAGACCTACTCTCTCACTGGTGCCATTAGCTAACTCAGAGACAATCACATGTCTCCTGTACAGACCTACTCTCTCACTGGTGTCATGAGCTAACTCAGAGGCAACCACATGTCTCCCGTACAGACCTACTCTCTCACTGGTGCCATGAGCTAACTCAGAGGCAACCACATGTCTCCCGTACAGACCTACTGTACTCTCTCACTGGTGCCATGAGCTAACTCAGAGGCAACCACATGTCTTCTGTACAGACCTACTCTCTCACTGGTGCCATTAGCTAACTCAGAGGCAACCACATGTCTCCTGTACAGACCTACTCACTGGTGCCATGAACTAACTCAGAGGCAACCACGTGTCTCCCATACAGACTTACTCTCTCACTGGTGCCATGAGCTAACTCAGAGGCAACCACATGTCTTCCGTACAGACCTACTCTCTCACTGGTGCCATGAAATAACTCAGAGGCAACCACATGCCTCCCATACAGACCTACTCTCTCACTGGTGCCATGAGCTAACTCAGAGGCAACCACATGTCTCCCGTACAGACCTACTCTCTCACTGGTGCATGAGCTAACTCAGAGGCAACCACATGTCTCCCGTACAGACCTACTCTCTCACTGGTGCCATGAGCTAACTCAGAGGCAACCATATGTCTCTAGTACAGACCTACTCTCTCACTGGTGCCATGAGCTAACTCAGAGGCAACCACATGTCTCCCGTACAGACCTACTCCCTCACTGGTGCCATGAGCTAACTCAGAGGCAATCACATGTCTCACGTACAGACCTACTCTCTCACTGGTGCCATGCGCTAACTCAGATGCAACCACATGTCTCCCGTACAGACCTACTCTCTCACTGGTGCCATGAGCTAACTCAGAGGCAACAACATGTCTCCCGTACAGACCTACTCTCTCACTGGTGCCATGCACTAACTCAGAGGCAACCACATGTCTCCCGTACAGACCTACTCTCTTACTGGTGCCATGAGCTAACTAAGAGGCAACCACATGTCTCCCGTACAGACCTACTCTCTCACTGGTGCCATTAGCTAACTCTGAGACAATCACATGTCTCCTGTACAGACCTACTCTCTCACTGGTGCCATGAGCTAACTCAGAGGCAACCACATGTCTCCTGGACAGACCTACTCTCCCACTGGTGCCATGAGCTAACTCAGAGGCAACCACATGTCTCCCATACAGACCTACTCTCCCACTGGTGCCATGAGCTATGTAACTCAGAGGCAACCACATGTCTCCTGTACAGACCTACTCTCTCACTGGTGCCATGCGCTAACTCAGATGCAACCACATGTCTCCCGTACAGACCTACTCTCTCACTGGTGCCATGAGCTAACTAAGAGGCAACCACATGTCTCCCGTACAGACCTACTCTCTCACTGCTGCCATGAGCTAACTCAGAGGCAACCACATGTCTCCCGTACAGACCTACTCTCTCACTGGTGCCATGCGCTAACTCAGAGGCAACCACATGTCTCCCGTACAGATCTACTCTCTCACTGGTGCCATGAGCTAACTAAGAGGCAACCACATGTCTCCCGTACAGACCTACTCTCTCACTGGTGCCATTAGCTAACTCAGAGACAATCACATGTCTCCTGTACAGACCTACTCTCTCACTGGTACCATGAGCTAACTCAGAGGCAACCACATGTCTCCCGCACAGACCTACTCTCCCACTGGTGCCATGAGCTAACTCAGAGGCAACCACATGTCTCCCATACAGACCTACTCTCCCACTGGAGCCATCAGCTATGTAACTCAGAGGCAACCACATGTCTCCCGTACAGACCTACTCTCTCACTGGTGCCATGCGCTAACTCAGAGGCAACCACATGTCTCCCGTACAGACCTACTCTCTCACTGGTGCCATGAGCTAACTCAGAGGCAACCACATGTCTCCCGTACAGACCTACTCTCTCACTGGTGCCATGAGCTAACTCAGAGGCAACCATATGTCTCCTGTACAGACCTACTCTTTCACTGGTGCCATGAGGTAACTCAGAGGCAATGCCATGTCTCCCGTACAGACCTACTCTCTCACTGGTGCCATGAGCTAACTCAGAGGCAACCACATGTCTCCCATACAGACCTACTCTCTCACTGTTGCCATGCGCTAACTCAGAGGCAACCTCATGTCTCCCATACAGACCTACTCTCTCACTGGTGCCATGATCTTATTCAGAGGCAACCACATGTCTCCCGTACAGACCTACTCTCTCACCGGTGCCATGAGCTAACTCAGAGGCAACCACATGTCTCCGGTACAGACCTACTCTCTCACTGGTGCCATGAGCTAACTCAGAGGCAACCACATGTCTCCCGTACAGACCTACTCTCTCACTGGTGCCATGAGCTAACTCAGAGGCAACCACATGTCTCCCGTACAGACCTACTCTCTCACTGGTGCCATGAGCTAACTCAGAGGCAACCATATGTCTCCGGTACAGACCTACTCTCACACTGGTGCCATGAGCTAACTCAGAGGCAACCACATGTCTCCAGTACAGACCTACTCTCTCATTGGTGCCATGAGCTAACTCAGAGGCAACCACATGTCTCCAGAACAGACCTACTCTCTCACTGGTGCCATGAGCTAACTCAGAGGCAACCACATGTCTCCAGTACAGACCTACTTCTCACTGGTGCCATGAGCTAACTCAGAGGCAACCACATGTCTCCCGTACAGACCTACTCTCTCACTAGTGCCACGAGCTAACTCGGAGGCAACCACATGTCTCCCGTACAGACCTACTCTCTCACTGGTGCCATGAGCTAACTCAGAGGCAACCACATGTCTCCCGTACAGACCTACTCTCTGACTGGTGCCATGAGCTAACTCAGAGGCAACCACATGTCTCCAGTAAAGACCTACTCTCTCATTGGTGCCATGAGCTAACTCAGAGGCAACCACATGTCTCCCATACAGACCTACTCTCTCACTGGCGCCATGAGCTAACTCAGAGGCAACCACATGTCTCCCGTACAGACCTACTCTCTCACTGTTGCCATGAGCTAACTAAGAGGCAACCACATGTCTCCCGTACAGACCTACTCTCTCACTGGTGCCATTAGCTAACTCAGAGACAATCACATGTCTCCTGTACAGACCTACTCTCTCACTGGTGCCATGAGCTAACACAGAGGCAACCACATGTCTCCCGCACAGACCTACTCTCCCACTGGTGCCATGAGCTAACTCAGAGGCATCCACATGTCTCCCATACAGACCTACTCTCCCACTGGTGCCATGAGCTATGTAACTCAGAGACAACCACATGTCTCCCTGTTCAGACCTACTCTCTCACTGGTGCCATGAGCTAACTCAGAGGCAACCACATGTCTCCCGTACAGACCTACTGTACTCTCTCACCGGTGCCATGAGCTAACTCAGAGGCAACCACATGTCTCCTGTACAGACCTACTCTCTCACTGGTGCCATGAGCTAACTCAGAGGCAACCACATGTCTCCTGTACAGACCTACTCACTCATGCCATGAACTAACTCAGAGGCAACCACGTGTCTCCCATACAGACCTACTCTCTCACTGGTGCCATGAGCTAACTTAGAGGCAACCACATGTCTTCCGTACAGACCTACTCTCTCACTGGTGCCATGAAATAACTCAGAGGCAACCACATGTCTCCCGTACAGACCTACTATCTCACTGGTGCCATGAGCTAACTCAGAGGAAACCACATGTCTCCCGTACAGACCTACTCTCTCACTGGTGCCATGAGCTAACTCAGAGGCAACCACATGTCTCCCGTACAGACCTACTCTCTCACTGGTGCCATGAGCTAACTCAGAGGCAACCACATGTCTCCCGTACAGACCTACTCTCTCACTGGTACCATGAGCTAACTCAGAGGCAAACATATGTCTCCGGTACAGACCTACTCTCTCACTGGTGCCATGAGCTAACTCAGAGGCAACCACATGTCTCCCATACAGACCTACTCTCTCACTGGTGCCATGAGCTAACTCAGAGGCAACCACATGTCTCCCGTACAGACCTACTCTCTCAATGGTGCCATGCGCTAATTCAGATGCAACCACATGTCTCCCGTACAGACCTACTCTCTCACTGGTGCCATGAGCTAACTCAGAGGCAACCACATGTCTCCCGTACAGACCTACTCTCTCACTGCTGCCATGAGCTAACTCAGAGGCAACCACATGTCTCCCGTACAGACCTACTCTCTCACTGGTGCCATGCGCTAACTCAGAGGCAACCACATGTCTCCCGTACAGACCTACTCTCTCACTGGTGCCATGAGCTAACTAAGAGGCAACCACATGTCTCCCGTACAGACCTACTCTCTCACTGGTGCCATTAGCTAACTCAGAGACAATCACATGTCTCCTGTACAGACCTACTCTCTCACTGGTGCCATGAATAACTGAGAGGCAACCACATGTCTCCCGCACAGACCTACTCTCCCACTGGTGCCATGAGCTAACTCAGAGGCAACCACATGTCTCCCGTTCAGACCTACTCTCTCACTGGTGCCATGCGCTAACTCAGAGGCAACCACATGTCTCCCGTACAGACCTACTCTCTCACTGGTGCCATGAGCTAACTAAGAGGCAACCACATGTCTCCCGTACAGACCTACTCTCTCACTGGTGCCATTAGCTAACTCAGAGACAATCACATGTCTCCTGTACAGACCTACTCTCTCACTGGTGTCATGAGCTAACTCAGAGGCAACCACATGTCTCCCGTACAGACCTACTCTCTCACTGGTGCCATGAGCTAACTCAGAGGCAACCACATGTCTCCCGTACAGACCTACTGTACTCTCTCACTGGTGCCATGAGCTAACTCAGAGGCAACCACATGTCTTCTGTACAGACCTACTCTCTCACTGGTGCCATTAGCTAACTCAGAGGCAACCACATGTCTCCTGTACAGACCTACTCACTGGTGCCATGAACTAACTCAGAGGCAACCACGTGTCTCCCATACAGACTTACTCTCTCACTGGTGCCATGAGCTAACTCAGAGGCAACCACATGTCTTCCGTACAGACCTACTCTCTCACTGGTGCCATGAAATAACTCAGAGGCAACCACATGCCTCCCATACAGACCTACTCTCTCACTGGTGCCATGAGCTAACTCAGAGGCAACCACATGTCTCCCGTACAGACCTACTCTCTCACTGGTGCATGAGCTAACTCAGAGGCAACCACATGTCTCCCGTACAGACCTACTCTCTCACTGGTGCCATGAGCTAACTCAGAGGCAACCATATGTCTCTAGTACAGACCTACTCTCTCACTGGTGCCATGAGCTAACTCAGAGGCAACCACATGTCTCCCGTACAGACCTACTCCCTCACTGGTGCCATGAGCTAACTCAGAGGCAATCACATGTCTCACGTACAGACCTACTCTCTCACTGGTGCCATGCGCTAACTCAGATGCAACCACATGTCTCCCGTACAGACCTACTCTCTCACTGGTGCCATGAGCTAACTCAGAGGCAACAACATGTCTCCCGTACAGACCTACTCTCTCACTGGTGCCATGCACTAACTCAGAGGCAACCACATGTCTCCCGTACAGACCTACTCTCTTACTGGTGCCATGAGCTAACTAAGAGGCAACCACATGTCTCCCGTACAGACCTACTCTCTCACTGGTGCCATTAGCTAACTCAGAGACAATCACATGTCTCCTGTACAGACCTACTCTCTCACTGGTGCCATGAGCTAACTCAGAGGCAACCACATGTCTCCTGCACAGACCTACTCTCCCACTGGTGCCATGAGCTAACTCAGAGGCAACCACATGTCTCCCATACAGACCTACTCTCCCACTGGTGCCATGAGCTATGTAACTCAGAGGCAACCACATGTCTCCTGTACAGACCTACTCTCTCACTGGTGCCATGCGCTAACTCAGATGCAACCACATGTCTCCCGTACAGACCTACTCTCTCACTGGTGCCATGAGCTAACTAAGAGGCAACCACATGTCTCCCGTACAGACCTACTCTCTCACTGCTGCCATGAGCTAACTCAGAGGCAACCACATGTCTCCCGTACAGACCTACTCTCTCACTGGTGCCATGCGCTAACTCAGAGGCAACCACATGTCTCCCGTACAGATCTACTCTCTCACTGGTGCCATGAGCTAACTAAGAGGCAACCACATGTCTCCCGTACAGACCTACTCTCTCACTGGTGCCATTAGCTAACTCAGAGACAATCACATGTCTCCTGTACAGACCTACTCTCTCACTGGTACCATGAGCTAACTCAGAGGCAACCACATGTCTCCCGCACAGACCTACTCTCCCACTGGTGCCATGAGCTAACTCAGAGGCAACCACATGTCTCCCATACAGACCTACTCTCCCACTGGAGCCATCAGCTATGTAACTCAGAGGCAACCACATGTCTCCCGTACAGACCTACTCTCTCACTGGTGCCATGCGCTAACTCAGAGGCAACCACATGTCTCCCGTACAGACTTACTCTCTCACTGGTGCCATGAGCTAACTCAGAGACAATCACATGTCTCCTGTACAGACCTACTCTCTCACTGGTGCCATGAGCTAACTCAGAGGCAACCACATGTCTCCCGTACAGACCTACTCTCTCACTGGTGCCATGAGCTAACTCAGAGGCAACCACATGTCTCCCGTACAGACCTACTGTACTCTCTCACTGGTGCCATGAGCTAACTCAGAGGCAACCACATGTCTCCTGTACAGACCTACCCTCTCACTGGTGCCATGAGCTAACTCAGAGGCAACCACATGTCTCCTGTACAGACCTACTCACTGGTACCATGAACTAGCTCAGAGGCAACCACGTGTCTCCCATACAGACTTACTCTCTCACTGGTGCCATGAGCTAACTCAGAGGCAACCACATGTCTTCCGTACAGACCTACTCTCTCACTGGTGCCATGAAATAACTCAGAGGCAACCACATGTCTCCCGTACAGACCTACTCTCTCACTGGTGCCATGAGCTAACTCAGAGGCAACCACATGTCTCCCGTACAGACCTACTCTCTCACTGGTGCCATGAGCTAACTCAGAGGCAAACACATGTCTCCCGTACAGACCTACTCTCTCACTGGTGCCATGAGCTAACTCAGAGGCAACCACATGTCTCCCGTACAGACCTACTCTCTCACTGGTGCCATGAGCTAACTCAGAGGCAACCACATGTCTCCCGTAGAGACCTACTCTCTCACTGGTGCCATGAGCTAACTCAGAGGCAACCATATGTCTCTGGTACAGATCTACTCTCTCCCTGGTGCCATGAGCTAACTCAGAGGCAACCACATGTCTCCCGTACAGACCTACTCCCTCACTGGTGCCATGAGCTAACTCAGATGCAACCACATGTCTCACGTACAGACCTACTCTCTCACTGGTGCCATGCGCTAACTCAGATGCAACAACATGTCTCCCGTACAGACCTACTCTCTCACTGGTGCCATGAGCTAACTCAGAGGCAACCACATGTCTCCCGTACAGACCTACTCTCTCACTGGTGCCATGCTCTAACTCAGAGGCAACCACATGTCTCCGGTACAGACCTACTCTCTCACTGGTGCCATGAGCTAACTAAGAGGCAACCACATGTCTCCCGTACAGACCTACTCTCTCACTGGTGCCATTAGCTAACTCAGAGACAATCACATGTCTCCTGTACAGACCTACTCTCTCACTGGTGCCATGAGCTAACTCAGAGGCAACCACATGTCTCTCGCACAGACCTACTCTCCCACTGGTGCCATGAGCTAACTCAGAGGCAACCACATGTCTCCCATACAGACCTACTCTCCCACTGGTGCCATGAGCTATGTAACTCAGAGGCAACCACATGTCTCCCGTACAGACCTACTCTCTCACTGGTGCCATGCGCTAACTCAGAGGCAACCACATGTCTCCCGTACAGACCTACTCTCTCACTGGTGCCATGAGCTAACTCAGAGGCAACCACATGTCTCACGTACAGACCTACTCTCTCACTGGTGCCATGTGCTAACTCAGATGCAACCACATGTCTCCCGTACAGACCTACTCTCTCACTGGTGCCATGAGCTAACTCAGAGGCAACAACATGTCTCCCATACAGACCTACTCTCTCACTGGTGCCATGCGCTAATTAAGAGGCAACCACATGTCTCCCGTACAGACCTACTCTCTCACTGGTGCCATGAGCTAACTAAGAGGCAACCACATGTCTCCCGTACAGACCTACTCTCTCACTGGTGCCATTAGCTAACTCAGAGACAATCACATGTCCCCTGTACAGACCTACTCTCTCACTGGTGCCATGAGCTAACTCAGAGGCAACCACATGTCTCCCGCACAGACCTACTCTCCCACTGGTGCCATGAGCTAACTCAGAGGCAACCACATGTCTCCCATACAGACCTACTCTCCCACTGGTGCCATGAGCTATGTAACTCAGAGGCAACCACATGTCTCCCGTACAGACCTACTCTCTCACTGGTGCCATGCGCTAACTCAGAGGCAACCACATGTCTCCCGTACAGACCTACTCTCTCACTGGTGCCATGAGCTAACTAAGAGGCAACCACATGTCTCCCGTACAGACCTACTATCTCACTGGTGCCATTAGCTAACTCAGAGACAATCACATGTCTCCTGTACAGACCTACTCTCTCACTGGTGCCATGAGCTAATCAGAGGCAACTACATGTCTCCCGTACAGACCTACTCTCTCACTGATGCCATGAGCTAACTCAGAGGCAACCACATGTCTCCCGTACAGACCTACTGTACTCTCTCACTGGTGCCATGAGCTAACTCAGAGGCAACCACATGTCTCCTGTACAGACCTACTCTCTCACTGGTGCCATGAGCTAACTCAGAGGCAACCACATGTCTCCTGTACAGACCTACACACTGGTGCCATGAACTAACTCAGAGGCAACCACGTGTCTCCCATACAGACTTACTCTCTCACTGGTGCCATGAGCTAACTCAGAGGCAACCACATGTCTTCCGTACAGACCTACTCTCTCACTGGTGCCATGAGCTAACTCAGAGGCAACCACATGTCTCCCGTACAGACCTACTCTCTCACTGGTGCCATGAGCTAGCTCAGAGGCAACCACATGTCTCCCGTACAGACCTGCTCTCTCACTGGTGCCATGCGCTAATTCAGATGCAACCACATGTCTCCCGTACAGACCTACTCTCTCACTGGTGCCATGAGCTAACTCAGAGGCAACCACATGTCTCCCGTACAGACCTACTCTCTCACTGCTGCCATGAGCTAACTCAGAGGCAACCACATGTCTCCCGTACAGACCTACTCTCTCACTGGTGCCATGCGCTAACTCAGAGGCAACCACATGTCTCCCGTACAGACCTACTCTCTCACTGGTGCCATGAGCTAATTAAGAGGCAACCACATGTCTCCCGTACAGACCTACTCTCTCACTGGTGCCATTAGCTAACTCAGAGACAATCACATGTCTCCTGTACAGACCTACTCTCTCACTGGTGCCATGAGCTAACTCAGATGCAACCACATGTCTCCCGCACAGACCTACTCTCCCACTGGTGCCATGAGCTAACTCAGAGGCAACCACATGTCTCCCATACAGACCTACTCTCCCACTGGTTCCATGAGCTATGTAACTCAGAGGCAACCACATGTCTCCCGTACAGACCTACTCTCTCACTGGTGCCATGCGCTAACTCAGAGGCAACCACATGTCTCCCGTACAGACCTACTCTCTCACTGGTGCCATGAGCTAACTAAGAGGCAACCACATGTCTCCCGTACAGACCTACTCTCTCACTGGTGCCATTAGCTAACTCAGAGACAATCACATGTCTCCTGTACAGACCTAATCTCTCACTGGTGCCATGAGCTAACTCAGAGGCAACCACATGTCTCCCGTACAGACCTACTCTCTCACTGGTGCCATGAGCTAACTCAGAGGCAACCACATGTCTCCCGTACAGACCTACTGTACTCTCTCACTGGTGCCATGAGCTAACTCAGAGGCAACCACATGTCTCCTGTACAGACCTACTCTCTCACTGGTGCCATGAGCTAACTCAGAGGCAACCACATGTCTCCTGTACAGACCTACTCACTGGTGCCATGAACTAACTCAGAGGCAACCACGTGTCTCCCATACAGACTTATTCTCTCACTGGTGACATGAGCTAACTCAGAGGCAACCACATGTCTTCCGTACAGACCTACTCTCTCACTGGTGCCATGAAATAACTCAGAGGCAACCACATGTCTCCCGTACAGACCTACTCTCTCACTGGTGACATGAGCTAACTCAGAGGCAACCACATGTCTCCCGTACAGACCTACTCTCTCACTGGTGCCATGAGCTAACTCAGAGGCAACCACATGTCTCCCGTACAGACCTACTCTCTCACTGGTGCCATGAGCTAACTCAGAGGCAACCACATGTCTCCCGTACAGACCTACTCTCTCACTGGTGCCATGAGCTAACTCAGAGGCAATCACATGTCTCCCGTACAGACCTACTCTCTCACTGGTGCCATGAGCTAACTCAGAGGCAACCATATGTCTCTGGTACAGACCTACTCTCTCACTGGTGCCATGAGCTAACTCAGAGGCAACCACATGTCTCCCGTACAGACCTACTCCCTCACTGGTGCCATGAGCTAACTCAGAGGCAACCACATGTCTCACGTACAGACCTACTCTCTCACTGGTGCCATGCGCTAACTCAGATGCAACCACATGTCTCCCGTACAGACCTACTCTCTCACTGGTGCCATGAGCTAACTCAGAGGCAACCACATTTCTCCCGTACAGACCTACTCTCTCACTGGTGCCATGCGCTAACTCAGAGGCAACCACATGTCTCCCGTACAGACCTACTCTCTCACTGGTGCCATGAGCTAACTAAGAGGCAACCACATGTCTCCCATACAGACCTACTCTCTCACTGGTGCCATTAGCTAACTCAGAGACAATCACATGTCCCCTGTACAGACCTACTCTCTCACTGGTGCCATGAGCTAACTCAGAGGCAACCACATGTCTCCCGCACAGACCTACTCTCCCACTGGTGCCATGAGCTAACTCAGAGGCAACCACATGTCTCCCATACAGACCTACTCTCCCACTGGTGCCATGAGCTATGTAACTCAGAGGCAACCACATGTCTCCCGTACAGACCTACTCTCTCACTGGTGCCATGCGCTAACTCAGAGGCAACCACATGTCTTCCGTACAGACCTACTCTCTCACTGGTGCCATGAGCTAACTAAGAGGCAACCACATGTCTCCCGTACAGACCTACTCTCTCACTGGTGCCATTAGCTAACTCAGAGACAATCACATGTCTCCTGTACAGACCTACTCTCTCACTGGTGCCATGAGCTAACTCAGAGGCAACCACATGTCTCCCGTACAGACCTACTCTCTCACTGGTGCCATGAGATAACTCAGAGGCAACCACATGTCTCCCGTACAGACCTACTGTACTCTCTCACTGGTGCCATGAGCTAACTCAGAGGCAACCACATGTCTCCTGTACAGACCTACTCTCTCACTGGTGCCATGAGCTAACTTAGAGGCAACCACATGTCTCCTGTACAGACCTACTCACTGGTGCCATGAACTAACTCAGAGGCAACCACGTGTCTCCCATACAGACTTACTCTCTCACTGGTGCCATGAGCTAACTCAGAGGCAATCACATGTCTTCCGTACAAACCTACTCTCTCACTGGTGCCATGAAATAACTCAGAGGCAACCACATGTCTCCCGTACAGACCTACTCTCTCACTGGTGCCATGAGCTAACTCAGAGGTAACCACATGTCTCCCGTACAGACCTACTCTCTCACTGGTGCCATGAGCTAACTCAGAGGCAACCACATGTCTCCCGTACAGACCAACTCTCTCACTGGTGCCATGAGCTAATTCAGAGGCAACCACATGTCTCCCGTACAGACCTACTGTACTCTTTCACTGGTGTCATGAGCTAACTCAGAGGCAACCACATGTCTCCTGTACAGACCTACTCTCTCACTGGTGCCATGAGCTAACTCAGAGGCAACCACATGTCTCCTGTACAGACCTACTCACTGGTGTCATGAACTAACTCAGAGGCAACCACGTGTCTCCCATACAGACTTACTCTCTCACTGGTGCCATGAGCTAACTCAGAGGCAACCACATGTCTTCCGTACAGACCTACTCTCTCAATCGTGCCATGAAATAACTCAGAAGCAACCACATGTCTCCCGTACAGACGTACACTCTCACTGGTGCCATGAGCTAACTCAGAGGCAACCACATGTCTCCTGTACAGACCTACTCTCTCACTGGTGCCATGCGCTAACTCAGAGGCAACCACATGTCTCCCGTACAGACCTACTCTCTTACTGGTGCCATGAGCTAACTAAGAGGCAACCACATGTCTCCCATACAGACCTACTCTCTCACTGGTGCCATTAGCTAACTCAGAGACAATCACATGTCCCCTGTACAGACCTACTCTCTCACTGGTGCCATGAGCTAACTCAGAGGCAACCACATGTCTCCCGCACAGACCTACTCTCCCACTGGTGCCATGAGCTAACTCAGAGGCAATCACATGTCTCCCATACAGACCTACTCTCCCACTGGTGCCATGAGCTATGTAACTCAGAGGCAACCACATGTCTCCCGTACAGACCTACTCTCTCACTGGTGCCATGCGCTAACTCAGAGGCAACCACATGTCTTCCGTACAGACCTACTCTCTCACTGGTGCCATGAGCTAACTAAGAGGCAACCACATGTCTCCCGTACAGACCTACTCTCTCACTGGTGCCATTAGCTAACTCAGAGACAATCACATGTCTCCTGTACAGACCTACTCTCTCACTGGTGCCATGAGCTAACTCAGAGGCAACCACATGTCTCCCGTACAGACCTACTCTCTCACTGGTGCCATGAGATAACTCAGAGGCAACCACATGTCTCCCGTACAGACCTACTGTACTCTCTCACTGGTGCCATGAGCTAACTCAGAGGCAACCACATGTCTCCTGTACAGACCTACTCTCTCACTGGTGCCATGAGCTAACTTAGAGGCAACCACATGTCTCCTGTACAGACCTACTCACTGGTGCCATGAACTAACTCAGAGGCAACCACGTGTCTCCCATACAGACTTACTCTCTCACTGGTGCCATGAGCTAACTCAGAGGCAATCACATGTCTTCCGTACAAACCTACTCTCTCACTGGTGCCATGAAATAACTCAGAGGCAACCACATGTCTCCCGTACAGACCTACTCTCTCACTGGTGCCATGAGCTAACTCAGAGGTAACCACATGTCTCCCGTACAGACCTACTCTCTCACTGGTGCCATGAGCTAACTCAGAGGCAACCACATGTCTCCCGTACAGACCAACTCTCTCACTGGTGCCATGAGCTAATTCAGAGGCAACCACATGTCTCCCGTACAGACCTACTGTACTCTTTCACTGGTGCCATGAGCTAACTCAGAGGCAACCACATGTCTCCTGTACAGACCTACTCTCTCACTGGTGCCATGAGCTAACTCAGAGGCAACCACATGTCTCCTGTACAGACCTACTCACTGGTGCCATGAACTAACTCAGAGGCAACCACGTGTCTCCCATACAGACTTACTCTCTCACTGGTGCCATGAGCTAACTCAGAGGCAACCACATGTCTTCCGTACAGACCTACTCTCTCACTCGTGCCATGAAATAACTCAGAAGCAACCACATGTCTCCCGTACAGACCTACACTCACACTGGTGCCATGAGCTAACTCAGAGGCAACCACATGTCTCCTGTACAGACCTACTCTCTCACTGGTGCCATGAGCTAACTCTGAGGCAACCACATGTCTCCCGTACAGACCTACTCTCTCACTGGTGCCATGAGCTAACTCAGAGGCAACAACATGTCTCCCGTACAGACCTACTCTCTCACTGGTGCCATGAGCTAACTCAGAGGCAACCATATGTCTCTGGTACAGACCTACTCTCTCACTGGTGCCATGACCTAACTCAGAGGCAACCACATGTCTCCCGTACAGACCTACTCCCTCACTGGTGCTATGAGCTAACTCAGAGGCAACCACATGTCTCACGTACAGACCTACTCTCTCACTGGTGCCATGCGCTAACTCAGATGCAACCACATGTCTCCCGTACAGACCTACTCTCTCACTGGTGCCATGAGCTAACTCAGAGGCAACCACATGTCTCCCGTACAGACCTACTCTCTCACTGGTGCCATGCGCTAACTCAGAGGCAACCACATGTCTCCCATACAGACCTACTCTCCCACTGGTGCCATGAGCTATGTAACTAAGAGGCAACCACATGTCTCCCGTACAGACCTACTCTCTCACTGGTGCCATGAGCTAACTCAGAAGCAACCACATGTCTCCCGTACAGACCTACTGTACTCTCTCACTGGTGCCATGAGCTAACTCAGAGGCAACCACATGTCTCCTGTACAGACCTACTCTCTCACTGGTGCCATGAGCTAACTCAGAGGCAACCACATGTCTCCTGTACAGACCTACACACTGGTGCCATGAACTAACTCAGAGGCAACCACGTGTCTCCCATACAGACTTACTCTCTCACTGGTGCCATGAGCTAACTCAGAGGCAACCACATGTCTTCCGTACAGACCTACTCTCTCACTGGTGCCATGAGCTAACTCAGAGGCAACCACATGTCTCCCGTACAGACCTACTCTCTCACTGGTGCCATGAGCTAGCTCAGAGGCAAACACATGTCTCCCGTACAGACCTACTCTCTCACTGGTGCCATGCGCTAATTCAGATGCAACCACATGTCTCCCGTACAGACCTACTCTCTCACTGGTGCCATGAGCTAACTCAGAGGCAACCACATGTCTCCCGTACAGACCAACTCTCTCACTGGTGCCATGAGCTAATTCAGAGGCAACCACATGTCTCCCGTACAGACCTACTGTACTCTTTCACTGGTGCCATGAGCTAACTCAGAGGCAACCACATGTCTCCTGTACAGACCTACTCTCTCACTGGTGCCATGAGCTAACTCAGAGGCAACCACATGTCTCCTGTACAGACCTACTCACTGGTGCCATGAACTAACTCAGAGGCAACCACGTGTCTCCCATACAGACTTACTCTCTCACTGGTGCCATGAGCTAACTCAGAGGCAACCACATGTCTTCCGTACAGACCTACTCTCTCACTCGTGCCATGAAATAACTCAGAAGCAACCACATGTCTCCCGTACAGACCTACACTCTCACTGGTGCCATGAGCTAACTCAGAGGCAACCACATGTCTCCTGTACAGACCTACTCTCTCACTGGTGCCATGAGCTAACTCTGAGGCAACCACATGTCTCCCGTACAGACCTACTCTCTCACTGGTGCCATGAGCTAACTCAGAGGCAACCACATGTCTCCCGTACAGACCTACTCTCTCACTAGTGCCATGAGCTAACTCAGAGGCAACCACATGTCTCCCGTACAGACCTACTCTCTCACTGGTGCCATGAGCTAACTCAGAGGCAACCATATGTCTCTGGTACAGACCTACTCTCTCACTGGTGCCATGACCTAACTCAGAGGCAACCACATGTCTCCCGTACAGACCTACTCCCTCACTGGTGCTATGAGCTAACTCAGAGGCAACCACATGTCTCACGTACAGACCTACTCTCTCACTGGTGCCATGCGCTAACTCAGATGCAACCACATGTCTCCCGTACAGACCTACTCTCTCACTGGTGCCATGAGCTAACTCAGAGGCAACCACATGTCTCCCGTACAGACCTACTCTCTCACTGGTGCCATGCGCTAACTCAGAGGCAACTACATGTCTCCCGTACAGACCTACTCTCTTACTGGTGCCATGAGCTAACTAAGAGGCAACCATATGTCCCCCGTACAGACCTACTCTCTCACTGGTGCCATTAGCTAACTCAGAGACAATCACATGTCTCCTGTACAGACCTACTCTCTCACTGGTGCCATGAGCTAACTCAGAGGCAACAACATGTCTCCCGCACAGACCTACTCTCCCACTGGTGCCATGAGATAACTCAGAGGCAACCACATGTCTCCCATACAGACCTACTCTCCCACTGGTGCAATGAGCTATGTAACTAAGAGGCAACCACATGTCTCCCGTACAGACCTACTCTCTCACTGGTGCCATGAGCTAACTCAGAGGCAACCACATGTCTCCCGTACAGACCTACTGTACTCTCTCACTGGTGCCATGAGCTAACTCAGAGGCAACCACATGTCTCCTGTACAGACCTACTCTCTCACTGTTGCCATGAGCTAACTCAGAGGCAACCACATGTCTCCTGTACAGACCTACACACTGGTGCCATGAACTAACTCAGAGGCAACCACGTGTCTCCCATACAGACTTACTCTCTCACTGGTGCCATGAGCTAACTCAGAGGCAACCACATGTCTTCCGTACAGACCTACTCTCTCACTGGTGCCATGAGCTAACTCAGAGGCAACCACATGTCTCCCGTACAGACCTACTCTCTCACTGCTGCCATGAGCTAACTCAGAGGCAACCACATGTCTCCCGTACAGACCTACTCTCTCACTGGTGCCATGCGCTAATTCAGATGCAACCACATGTCTCCCGTACAGACCTACTCTCTCACTGGTGCCATGAGCTAACTCAGAGGCAACCACATGTCTCCCGTACAGACCTACTCTCTCACTGCTGCCATGAGCTAACTCAGAGGCAACCACATGTCTCCCGTACAGACCTACTCTCTCACTGGTGCCATGCGCTAACTCAGAGGCAACCACATGTCTCCCGTACAGACCTACTCTCTCACTGGTGCCATGAGCTAATTAAGAGGCAACCACATGTCTCCCGTACAGACCTACTCTCTCACTGGTGCCATTAGCTAACTCAGAGACAATCACATGTCTCCTGTACAGACCTACTCTCTCACTGGTGCCATGAGCTAACTCAGAGGCAACCACATGTCTCCCGCACAGACCTACTCTCCCACTGGTGCCATGAGCTAACTCAGAGGCAACCACATGTCTCCCATACAGACCTACTCTCCCACTGGTTCCATGAGCTATGTAACTCAGAGGCAACCACATGTCTCCCGTACAGACCTACTCTCTCACTGGTGCCATGCGCTAACTCAGAGGCAACCACATGTCTCCCGTACAGACCTACTCTCTCACTGGTGCCATGAGCTAACTAAGAGGCAACCACATGTCCCCCGTACAGACCTACTCTCTCACTGGTGCCATTAGCTAACTCAGAGACAATCACATGTCTCCTGTACAGACCTAATCTCTCACTGGTGCCATGAGCTAACTCAGAGGCAACCACATGTCTCCCGTACAGACCTACTCTCTCACTGGTACCATGAGCTAACTCAGAGGCAACCACATGTCTCCCGTACAGACCTACTGTACTCTCTCACTGGTGCCATGAGCTAACTCAGAGGCAACCACATGTCTCCTGTACAGACCTACCCTCTCACTGGTGCCATGAGCTAACTCAGAGGCAACCACATGTCTCCTGTACAGACCTACTCACTGGTGCCATGAACTAACTCAGAGGCAACCACGTGTCTCCCATACAGACTTATTCTCTCACTGGTGCCATGAGCTAACTCAGAGGCAACCACATGTCTTCCGTACAGACCTACTCTCTCACTGGTGCCATGAAATAACTCAGAGGCAACCACATGTCTCCCGTACAGACCTACTCTCTCACTGGTGCCATGAGCTAACACAGAGGCAAACACATGTCTCCCGTACAGACCTACTCTCTCACTGGTGCCATGAGCTAACTCAGAGGCAACCACATGTCTCCCGTACAGACCTACTCTCTCACTGGTGCCATGAGCTAACTCAGAGGCAACCACATGTCTCCCGTACAGACCTACTCTCTCACTGGTGCCATGAGCTAACTCAGAGGCAATCACATGTCTGCCGTACAGACCTACTCTCTCACTGGTGCCATGAGCTAACTCAGAGGCAACCATATGTCTCTGGTACAGACCTACTCTCTCACTGGTGCCATGAGCTAACTCAGAGGCAACCACATGTCTCCCGTACAGACCTACTCCCTCACTGGTGCCATGAGCTAACTCAGAGGCAACCACATGTCTCACGTACAGACCTACTCCCTCACTGGTGCCATGAGCTAACTCAGAGGCAACCACATGTCTCACGTACAGACCTACTCTCTCACTGGTGCCATGCGCTAACTCAGATGCAACCACATGTCTCCCGTACAGACCTACTCTCTCACTGGTGCCATGAGCTAACTCAGAGGCAACCACATGTCTCCCGTACAGACCTACTCTCTCACTGGTGCCATGCGCTAACTCAGAGTCAACCACATGTCTCCCGTACAGACCTACTCTCTTACTGGTGCCATGAGCTAACTAAGAGGCAACCACATGTCCCCCGTACAGACCTACTCTCTCACTGGTGCCATTAGCTAACTCAGAGACAATCACATGTCTCCTGTACAGACCTACTCTCTCACTGGTGCCATGAGCTAACTCAGAGGCAACCACATGTCTCCCGCAAAGACCTACTCTCCCACTGGTGCCATGAGCTAACTCAGAGGCAACCACATGTCTCCCATACAGACTTACTCTCCCACTGGTGCCATGAGCTATGTAACTAAGAGGCAACCACATGTCTCTCGTACAGACCTACTCTCTCACTGGTGCCATGAGCTAACTCAGAGGCAACCACATGTCTCCCGTACAGACCTACTGTACTCTCTCACTGGTGCCATGAGCTAACTCAGAGGCAACCACATGTCTCCTGTACAGACCTACTCTCTCACTGGTGCCATCAGCTAACTCAGAGGCAACCACATGTCTCCTGTACAGACCTACACACTGGTGCCATGAACTAACTCAGAGGCAACCACGTGTCTCCCATACAGACTTACTCTCTCACTGGTGCCATGAGCTAACTCAGAGGCAACCACATGTCTTCCGTACAGACCTACTCTCTCACTGGTGCCATGAGCTAACTCAGAGGCAACCACATGTCTCCCGTACAGACCTACTCTCGCACTGGTGCCATGAGCTAGCTCAGAGGCAACCACATGTCTCCCGTACAGACCTACTCTCTCACTGGTGCCATGCGCTAATTCAGATGCAACCACATGTCTCCCGTACAGACCTACTCTCTCACTGGTGCCATGAGCTAACTCAGAGGCAACCACATGTCTCCCGTACAGACCTACTCTCTCACTGCTGCCATGAGCTAACTCAGAGGCAACCACATGTCTCCCGTACAGACCTACTCTCTCACTGGTGCCATGCGCTAACTCAGAGGCAACCATATGTCTCCCGTACAGACCTACTCTCTCACTGGTGCCATGAGCTAATTAAGAGGCAACCACATGTCTCCCGTACAGACCTACTCTCTCACTGGTGCCATTAGCTAACTCAGAGACAATCACATGTCTCCTGTACAGACCTACTCTCTCACTGGCGCCATGAGCTAACTCAGAGGCAACCACATGTCTCCCGCACAGACCTACTCTCCCACTGGTGCCATGAGCTAACTCAGAGGCAACCACATGTCTCCCATACCGACCTACTCTCCCACTGGTTCCATGAGCTATGTAACTCAGAGGCAACCACATGTCTCCCGTACAGACCTACTCCCTCACTGGTGCCATGCGCTAACTCAGAGGCAACCACATGTCTCCCGTACAGACCTACTCTCTCACTGGTGCCATGAGCTAACTAAGAGGCAACCACATGTCTCCCGTACAGACCTACTCTCTCACTGGTGCCATTAGCTAACTCAGAGACAATCACATGTCTCCTGTACAGACCTAATCTCTCACTGGTGCCATGAGCTAACTCAGAGGCAACCACATGTCTCCCGTACAGACCTACTCTCTCACTGGTACCATGAGCTAACTCAGAGGCAACCACATGTCTCCCGTACAGACCTACTGTACTCTCTCACTGGTGCCATGAGCTAACTCAGAGGCAACCACATGTCTCCTGTACAGACCTACTCTCTCACTGGTGCCATGAGCTAACTCAGAGGCAACCACATGTCTCCTGTACAGACCTACTCACTGGTGCCATGAACTAACTCAGAGGCAACCACGTGTCTCCCATACAGACTTATTCTCTCACTGGTGCCATGAGCTAACTCAGAGGCAACCACATGTCTTCCGTACAGACCTACTCTCTCACTGGTGCCATGAAATAACTCAGAGGCAACCACATGTCTCCCTTACAGACCTACTCTCTCACTGGTGCCATGAGCTAACTCAGAGGCAACCACATGTCTCCCGTACATACCTACTCTCTCACTGGTGCCATGAGCTAACTCAGAGGCAACCACATGTCTCCCGTACAGACCTACTCTCTCACTGGTGCCATGAGCTAACTCAGAGGCAACCACATGTCTCCCGTACAGACCTACTCTCTCACTGGTGCCATGAGCTAACTCAGAGGCAATCACATGTCTCCCGTACAGACCTACTCTCTCACTGGTGCCATGAGCTAACTCAGAGGCAACCATATGTCTCTGGTACAGACCTACTCTCTCACTGGTGCCATGAGCTAACTCAGAGGCAACCACATGTCTCCCGTACAGACCTACTCCCTCACTGGTGCCATGAGCTAACTCAGAGGCAACCACATGTCTCACGTACAGACCTACTCTCTCACTGGTGCCATGCGCTAACTCAGATGCAACCACATGTCTCCCGTACACACCTACTCTCTCACTGGTGCCATGAGCTAACTCAGAGGCAACCACATTTCTCCCGTACAGACCTATTCTCTCACTGGTGCTATGCGCTAACTCAGAGGCAACCACATGTCTCCCGTACAGACCTACTCTCTCACTGGTGCCATGAGCTAACTAAGAGGCAACCACATGTCTCCCATACAGACCTACTCTCTCACTGGTGCCATTAGCTAACTCAGAGACAATCACATGTCCCCTGTACAGACCTACTCTCTCACTGGTGCCATGAGCTAACTCAGAGGCAACCACATGTCTCCCGCACAGACCTACTCTCCCACTGGTGCCATGAGCTAACTCAGAGGCAACCACATGTCTCCCATACAGACCTACTCTCCCACTGTTGCCATGAGCTATGTAACTCAGAGGCAACCACATGTCTCCCATACAGACCTACTCTCTCACTGGTGCCATGCGCTAACTCAGAGGCAACCACATGTCTTCCGTACAGACCTACTCTCTCACTGGTGCCATGAGCTAACTAAGAGGTAACCACATGTCTCCCGTACAGACCTACTCTCTCACTGGTGCCATTAGCTAACTCAGAGACAATCACATGTCTCCTGTACAGACCTACTCTCTCACTGGTGCCATGAGCTAACTCAGAGGCAACCACATGTCTCCCGTACAGACCTACTCTCTCACTGGTGCCATGAGATAACTCAGAGGCAACCACATGTCTCCCGTACAGACCTACTGTACTCTCTCACTGGTGCCATGAGCTAACTCAGAGGCAACCACATGTCTCCTGTACAGACCTACTCTCTCACTGGTGCCATGAGCTAACTTAGAGGAAACCACATGTCTCCTGTACAGACCTACTCACTGGTGCCATGAACTAACTCAGAGGCAACCACGTGTCTCCCATACAGACTTACTCTCTCACTGGTGCCATGAGCTAACTCAGAGGCAATCACATGTCTTCCGTACAAACCTACTCTCTCACTGGTGCCATGAAATAACTCAGAGGCAACCACATGTCTCCCGTATAGACCTACTCTCTCACTGGTGCCATGAGCTAACTCAGAGGTAACCACATGTCTCCCGTACAGACCTACTCTCTCACTGGTGCCATGAGCTAACTCAGAGGCAACCACATGTCTCCCGTACAGACCAACTCTCTCACTGGTGCCATGAGCTAACTCAGAGGCAACCACATGTCTCCCGTACAGACCTACTGTACTCTCTCACTGGTGCCATGAGCTAACTCAGAGGCAACCACATGTCTCCTGTACAGACCTACTCTCTCACTGGTGCCATGAGCTAACTCAGAGGCAACCACATGTCTCCTGTACAGACCTACTCACTGGTGCCATGAACTAACTCAGAGGCAACCACGTGTCTCCCATACAGACTTACTCTCTCACTGGTGCCATGAGCTAACTCAGAGGCAACCACATGTCTTCCGTACAGACCTACTCTCTCACTGGTGCCATGAAATAACTCAGAAGCAACCACATGTCTCCCGTACAGACCTACACTCTCACTGGTGCCATGAGCTAACTCAGAGGCAACCACATGTCTCCTGTACAGACCTACTCTCTCACTGGTGCCATGAGCTAACTCTGAGGCAACCACATGTCTCCCGTACAGACCTACTCTCTCACTGGTGCCATGAGCTAACTCAGAGGCAACCACATGTCTCCCGTACAGACCTACTCTCTCACTGGTGCCATGAGCTAACTCAGAGGCAACCACATGTCTCCCGTACAGACCTACTCTCTCACTGGTGCCATGAGCTAACTCAGAGGCAACCATATGTCTCTGGTACAGACCTACTCTCTCACTGGTGCCATGACCTAACTCAGAGGCAACCACATGTCTCCCGTACAAACCTACTCCCTCACTGGTGCCATGAGCTAACTCAGAGGCAACCACATGTCTCACGTACAGACCTACTCTCTCACTGGTGCCATGCGCTAACTCAGATGCAACCACATGTCTCCCGTACAGACCTACTCTCTCACTGGTGCCATGAGCTAACTCAGAGGCAACCACATGTCTCCCGTACAGACCTACTCTCTCACTGGTGCCATGCGCTAACTCAGAGGCAACCACATGTCTCCCGTACAGACCTACTCTCTCACTGGTGCCATGAGCTAACTAAGAGGCAACCACATGTCCCCCGTACAGACCTACTCTCTCACTGGTGCCATTATCTAACTCAGAGACAATCACATGTCTCCTGTACAGACCTACTCTCTCACTGGTGCCATGAGCTAACTCAGAGGCAACCACATGTCTCCCGCACAGACCTACTCTCCCACTGGTGCCATGAGCTAACTCAGAGGCGACCACATGTCTCCCATACAGACCTACTCTCCCACTGGTGCCATGACCTATGTAACTAAGAGGCAACCACATGTCTCCCGTACAGACCTACTCTCTCACTGGTGCCATGTGCTAACTCAGAGGCAACCACATGTCTCCCGTACAGACCTACTCTCTCACTGGTGCCATGAGCTAACTCAGAGGCAACCACATGTCTCCCGTACAGACATACTCTCTCACTGGTGCCATGAGCTAACTCAGAGGCAACCACATGTCTCCCGTACAGACCTACTGTACTCTCTCACTGGTGCCATGAGCTAACTCAGAGGCAACCATATGTCTCCTGTACAGACCTACTCTCTCACTGGTGCAATGAGCTAACTCAGAGGCAACCACATGTCTCCTGTACAGACCTACTCACTGGTGCCATGAACTAACTCAGAGGCAACCACGTGTCTCCCATACAGACTTACTCTCTCACTGGTGCCATGAGCTAACTCAGAGGCAACCACATGTCTCCCGTACAGACCTACTCTCTCACTGGTGCCATGAAATAACTCAGAGGCAACCACATGTCTCCCGTACAGACCTACTCTCTCACTGGTGCCATGAGCTAACTCAGAGGCAACCACATGTCTCCCGTACAGACCTACTCTCTCACTGGTGCCATGAGCTAACTCAGAGGCAACCACATGTCTCCCGTACAGACCTACTCTCTCACTGGTGCCATGAGCTAACTCAGAGGCAACCACATGTCTCCCGTACAGACCTACTCTCTCACTGGTGCCATGAGCTAACTCAGAGGCAACCACATGTCTCCCGTACAGACCTACTCTCTCACTGATACCATGAGCTAACTCAGAGGCAACCATATGTCTCTGGTACAGACCTACTCTCTCACTGGTGCCATGAGCTAACTCAAAGGCAACCACATGTCTCCCGTACAGACCTACTCCCTCACTGGTGCCATGAGCTAACTCAGAGGCAACCACATGTCTCACGTACAGACCTACTCTCTCACTGGTGCCATGCGCTAACTCAGATGCAACCACATGTCTCCCGTACAGACCTACTCTCTCACTGGTGCCATGAGCTAACTCAGAGGCAACCACATGTCTCCCGTACAGACCTACTCTCTCACTGGTGCCATGCGCTAACTCAGAGGCAACCACATGTCTCCCGTACAGACCTACTCTCTCACTGGTGCCATGAGCTAACTAAGAGGCAACCACATGTCTCCCGTACAGACCTACTCTCTCACTGGTACCATTAGCTAACTCAGAGACAATCACATGTCTCCTGTACAGACCTACTCTCTCACTGGTGCCATGAGCTAACTCAGAGGCAACCACATGTCTCCCGCACAGACCTACTCTCCCACTGGTGCCATGAGCTAACTCAGAGGCAACCACATGTCTCCCATACAGACCTACTCTCCCACTGGTGCCATGAGCTATGTAACTCTGAGGCAATCACATGTCTCCCGTACAGACCTACTCTCTCACTGGTGCCATGCGCTAACTCAGAGGCAACCACATGTCTCCCGTACAGACCTACTCTATCACTGGTGCCATGAGCTAACTAAGAGGCAACCACATGTCTCCCGTACAGACCTACTCTCTCACTGGTGCCATTAGCTAACTCAGAGACAATCACATGTCTCCTGTACAGACCTACTCTCTCACTGGTTCCATGAGCTAACTCAGAGGCAACCACATGTCTCCCGTACAGACATACTGTACTCTCTCACTGGTGCCATAAGCTAACTCAGAGGCAACCACATGTCTCCTGTACAGACCTACTCTCTCACTGGTGCCATGAGCTAACTCAGAGGCAACCACATGTCTCCTGTACAGACCTACTCACTGGTGCCATGAACTAACTAAGAGGCAACCACGTGTCTCCCATACAGACTTACTCTCTCACTGGTGCCATGAGCTACCTCAGAGGCAACCACATGTCTTCCGTACAGACCTACTCTCTCACTGGTGCCATGAAATAACTCAGAGGCAACCACATGTCTCCCGTACAGACCTACTCTCTCACTGGTGCCATGAGCTAACTCAGAGGCAACCACATGTCTCCCGTACAGAACTACTCTCTCAATGGTGCCATGAGCTAACTCAGAGGCAACCACATGTCTCCCGTACAGACCTACTCTCTCACTGGTGCCATGAGCTAACTCAGAGGCAACCACATGTCTCCCGTACAGACCTACTCTCTCACTGGTGCCATGAGCTAGCTCAGAGGCAACCACATGTCTCCCGTACAGACCTACTCTCCCACTGGTGCCATGAGCTAACTCAGAGACAACCACATGTCTCCCTTACAGACCTATTCTCTCACTGGTGCCATGAGCTAACTAAGAGGCAACCACATGTCTCCCGTACAGACCTATTCTCTCACTGGTGCCATGAGCTAACTCAGAGGAAATCACATGTCTCCTGTACAGACGTACACTCTCACTGGTGCCATGAGCTAATTCAGAGGCAACCACATGTCTCCCATACAGAGCTACTCTCTCACTGGTGCCATGAGCTAACTTAGAGGCAACCACATGTCTCCCATACAGACCTACTCTCTCACTGGTGCCATGAGCTAACTCAGAGGCAACCACATGTCTCCCGTACAGACCTACTCTCCCACTGGTGCCATGAGCTAACTCAGAGGTAACCACATGTCTCCCGTACAGACCTACTCTCTCACTGGTGCCATGAGCTAACTCAGAGGCAACCACATGTCTCCCGTACATACTTACTCTCTCACTGGTGCCATGAGCTAACTCAGAGGCAACCACATGTCTCCCGTACAGACCTATGTACTCTCCCACTGGTGCCATGAGCTAACTCAGAGACAACCACATGTCTCCCATACAGACCTATTCTCTCACTGGTGCCATGAGCTAACTAAGAGGCAACCACATGTCTCCCGTACAGACCTATTCTCTTACTGGTGCCATGAGCTAACTCAGAGGAAACCACATGTCTCCTGTACAGACCTACTCTCTCACTGGTGCCATGAGCTAACTCAGAGTCAACCACATGTCTCCCGTACAGACCTACTGTACTCTCTCACTGGTGCCATGAGCTAACTCAGAGGCAACCACATGTCTTCCGTACAGACCTACTCTCTCACTGGTGCCATGAAATAACTCAGAGGCAACCACATGTCTCCCGTACAGACCTACTCTCTCACTGGTGCCATGAGCTAACTCAGAGGCAACCACATGTCTCCTGTACAGACCTACTCTTTCACTGGTGCCATGAGCTAACTCAGAGGCAACCACATGTCTCCCGTACAGACCTACTCTCTCACTGGTGCCATGAGCTAACTCAGAGGCAACCACATGTCTCCCGTACAGACCTACTCTCTCACTGGTGCCATGAGCTAACTCAGAGGCAACCATATGTCTCTGGTACAGATCTACTCTCTCACTGGTGCCATGAGCTAACTCAGAGGCAACCACATGTCTCCTGTACAGACCTACTCCCTCACTGGTGCCATGAGCTAACTCAGAGGCAACCACATGTCTCACGTACAGACCTACTCTCTCACTGGTGCCATGTGCTAACTCAGATGCAACCACATGTCTCCCGTACAGACCTACTCTCTCACTGGTGCCATGAGCTAACTCAGAGGCAACCACATGTCTCCCGTACAGACCTACTCTCTTACTGGTGCCATGAGCTAACTCAGAGGCAACCACATGTCTCCCGTACAGACCTATGTACTCTCCCACTGGTGCCATGAGCTAACTCAGAGACAACCACATGTCTCCCATACAGACCTATTCTCTCACTGGTGCCATGAGCTAACTAAGAGGCAACCACATGTCTCCCGTACAGACCTATTCTCTTACTGTTGCCATGCGCTAACTCAGATGCAACCACATGTCTCCCGTACAGACCTACTCTCTCACTGGTGCCATGAGCTAACTCAGAGGCAACCACATGTCTCCCGTACAGACCTACTCTCTGACTGGTGCCATGCGCTAACTCAGAGGCAACTACATGTCTCCCGTACAGACCTACTCTCTTACTGGTGCCATGAGCTAACTAAGAGGCAACCATATGTCCCCCGTACAGACCTACTCTCTCACTGGTGCCATTAGCTAACTCAGAGACAATCACATGTCTCCTGTACAGACCTACTCTCTCACTGGTGCCATGAGCTAACTCAGAGGCAACAACATGTCTCCCGCACAGACCTACTCTCCCACTGGTGCCATGAGATAACTCAGAGGCAACCACATGTCTCCCATACAGACCTACTCTCCCACTGGTGCAATGAGCTATGTAACTAAGAGGCAACCACATGTCTCCCGTACAGACCTACTCTCTCACTGGTGCCATGAGCTAACTCAGAGGCAACCACATGTCTCCCGTACAGACCTACTGTACTCTCTCACTGGTGCCATGAGCTAACTCAGAGGCAACCACATGTCTCCTGTACAGACCTACTCTCTCACTGTTGCCATGAGCTAACTCAGAGGCAACCACATGTCTCCTGTACAGACCTACACACTGGTGCCATGAACTAACTCAGAGGCAACCACGTGTCTCCCATACAGACTTACTCTCTCACTGGTGCCATGAGCTAACTCAGAGGCAACCACATGTCTTCCGTACAGACCTACTCTCTCACTGGTGCCATGAGCTAACTCAGAGGCAACCACATGTCTCCCGTACAGACCTACTCTCTCACTGCTGCCATGAGCTAACTCAGAGGCAACCACATGTCTCCCGTACAGACCTACTCTCTCACTGGTGCCATGCGCTAATTCAGATGCAACCACATGTCTCCCGTACAGACCTACTCTCTCACTGGTGCCATGAGCTAACTCAGAGGCAACCACATGTCTCCCGTACAGACCTACTCTCTCACTGCTGCCATGAGCTAACTCAGAGGCAACCACATGTCTCCCGTACAGACCTACTCTCTCACTGGTGCCATGCGCTAACTCAGAGGCAACCACATGTCTCCCGTACAGACCTACTCTCTCACTGGTGCCATGAGCTAATTAAGAGGCAACCACATGTCTCCCGTACAGACCTACTCTCTCACTGGTGCCATTAGCTAACTCAGAGACAATCACATGTCTCCTGTACAGACCTACTCTCTCACTGGTGCCATGAGCTAACTCAGAGGCAACCACATGTCTCCCGCACAGACCTACTCTCCCACTGGTGCCATGAGCTAACTCAGAGGCAACCACATGTCTCCCATACAGACCTACTCTCCCACTGGTTCCATGAGCTATGTAACTCAGAGGCAACCACATGTCTCCCGTACAGACCTACTCTCTCACTGGTGCCATGCGCTAACTCAGAGGCAACCACATGTCTCCCGTACAGACCTACTCTCTCACTGGTGCCATGAGCTAACTAAGAGGCAACCACATGTCCCCCGTACAGACCTACTCTCTCACTGGTGCCATTAGCTAACTCAGAGACAATCACATGTCTCCTGTACAGACCTAATCTCTCACTGGTGCCATGAGCTAACTCAGAGGCAACCACATGTCTCCCGTACAGACCTACTCTCTCACTGGTACCATGAGCTAACTCAGAGGCAACCACATGTCTCCCGTACAGACCTACTGTACTCTCTCACTGGTGCCATGAGCTAACTCAGAGGCAACCACATGTCTCCTGTACAGACCTACCCTCTCACTGGTGCCATGAGCTAACTCAGAGGCATCCACATGTCTCCTGTACAGACCTACTCACTGGTGCCATGAACTAACTCAGAGGCAACCACGTGTCTCCCATACAGACTTATTCTCTCACTGGTGCCATGAGCTAACTCAGAGGCAACCACATGTCTTCCGTACAGACCTACTCTCTCACTGGTGCCATGAAATAACTCAGAGGCAACCACATGTCTCCCGTACAGACCTACTCTCTCACTGGTGCCATGAGCTAACACAGAGGCAAACACATGTCTCCCGTACAGACCTACTCTCTCACTGGTGCCATGAGCTAACTCAGAGGCAACCACATGTCTCCCGTACAGACCTACTCTCTCACTGGTGCCATGAGCTAACTCAGAGGCAACCACATGTCTCCCGTACAGACCTACTCTCTCACTGGTGCCATGAGCTAACTCAGAGGCAATCACATGTCTGCCGTACAGACCTACTCTCTCACTGGTGCCATGAGCTAACTCAGAGGCAACCATATGTCTCTGGTACAGACCTACTCTCTCACTGGTGCCATGAGCTAACTCAGAGGCAACCACATGTCTCCCGTACAGACCTACTCCCTCACTGGTGCCATGAGCTAACTCAGAGGCAACCACATGTCTCACGTACAGACCTACTCCCTCACTGGTGCCATGAGCTAACTCAGAGGCAACCACATGTCTCACGTACAGACCTACTCTCTCACTGGTGCCATGCGCTAACTCAGATGCAACCACATGTCTCCCGTACAGACCTACTCTCTCACTGGTGCCATGAGCTAACTCAGAGGCAACCACATGTCTCCCGTACAGACCTACTCTCTCACTGGTGCCATGCGCTAACTCAGAGTCAACCACATGTCTCCCGTACAGACCTACTCTCTTACTGGTGCCATGAGCTAACTAAGAGGCAACCACATGTCCCCCGTACAGACCTACTCTCTCACTGGTGCCATTAGCTAACTCAGAGACAATCACATGTCTCCTGTACAGACCTACTCTCTCACTGGTGCCATGAGCTAACTCAGAGGCAACCACATGTCTCCCGCAAAGACCTACTCTCCCACTGGTGCCATGAGCTAACTCAGAGGCAACCACATGTCTCCCATACAGACTTACTCTCCCACTGGTGCCATGAGCTATGTAACTAAGAGGCAACCACATGTCTCCCGTACAGACCTACTCTCTCACTGGTGCCATGAGCTAACTCAGAGGCAACCACATGTCTCCCGTACAGACCTACTGTACTCTCTCACTGGTGCCATGAGCTAACTCAGAGGCAACCACATGTCTCCTGTACAGACCTACTCTCTCACTGGTGCCATCAGCTAACTCAGAGGCAACCACATGTCTCCTGTACAGACCTACACACTGGTGCCATGAACTAACTCAGAGGCAACCACGTGTCTCCCATACAGACTTACTCTCTCACTGGTGCCATGAGCTAACTCAGAGGCAACCACATGTCTTCCGTACAGACCTACTCTCTCACTGGTGCCATGAGCTAACTCAGAGGCAACCACATGTCTCCCGTACAGACCTACTCTCGCACTGGTGCCATGAGCTAGCTCAGAGGCAACCACATGTCTCCCGTACAGACCTACTCTCTCACTGGTGCCATGCGCTAATTCAGATGCAACCACATGTCTCCCGTACAGACCTACTCTCTCACTGGTGCCATGAGCTAACTCAGAGGCAACCACATGTCTCCCGTACAGACCTACTCTCTCACTGCTGCCATGAGCTAACTCAGAGGCAACCACATGTCTCCCGTACAGACCTACTCTCTCACTGGTGCCATGCGCTAACTCAGAGGCAACCACATGTCTCCCGTACAGACCTACTCTCTCACTGGTGCCATGAGCTAATTAAGAGGCAACCACATGTCTCCCGTACAGACCTACTCTCTCACTGGTGCCATTAGCTAACTCAGAGACAATCACATGTCTCCTGTACAGACCTACTCTCTCACTGGCGCCATGAGCTAACTCAGAGGCAACCACATGTCTCCCGCACAGACCTACTCTCCCACTGGTGCCATGAGCTAACTCAGAGGCAACCACATGTCTCCCATACCGACCTACTCTCCCACTGGTTCCATGAGCTATGTAACTCAGAGGCAACCACATGTCTCCCGTACAGACCTACTCCCTCACTGGTGCCATGCGCTAACTCAGAGGCAACCACATGTCTCCCGTACAGACCTACTCTCTCACTGGTGCCATGAGCTAACTAAGAGGCAACCACATGTCTCCCGTACAGACCTACTCTCTCACTGGTGCCATTAGCTAACTCAGAGACAACCACATGTCTCCTGTACAGACCTACTCTCTCACTGGTGCCATCAGCTAACTCAGAGGCAACCACATGTCTCCTGTACAGACCTACACACTGGTGCCATGAACTAACTCAGAGGCAACCACGTGTCTCCCATACAGACTTACTCTCTCACTGGTGCCATGAGCTAACTCAGAGGCAACCACATGTCTTCCGTACAGACCTACTCTCTCACTGGTGCCATGAGCTAACTCAGAGGCAACCACATGTCTCCCGTACAGACCTACTCTCGCACTGGTGCCATGAGCTAGCTCAGAGGCAACCACATGTCTCCCGTACAGACCTACTCTCTCACTGGTGCCATGCGCTAATTCAGATGCAACCACATGTCTCCCGTACAGACCTACTCTCTCACTGGTGCCATGAGCTAACTCAGAGGCAACCACATGTCTCCCGTACAGACCTACTCTCTCACTGCTGCCATGAGCTAACTCAGAGGCAACCACATGTCTCCCGTACAGACCTACTCTCTCACTGGTGCCATGCGCTAACTCAGAGGCAACCACATGTCTCCCGTACAGACCTACTCTCTCACTGGTGCCATGAGCTAATTAAGAGGCAACCACATGTCTCCCGTACAGACCTACTCTCTCACTGGTGCCATTAGCTAACTCAGAGACAATCACATGTCTCCTGTACAGACCTACTCTCTCACTGGCGCCATGAGCTAACTCAGAGGCAACCACATGTCTCCCGCACAGACCTACTCTCCCACTGGTGCCATGAGCTAACTCAGAGGCAACCACATGTCTCCCATACCGACCTACTCTCCCACTGGTTCCATGAGCTATGTAACTCAGAGGCAACCACATGTCTCCCGTACAGACCTACTCCCTCACTGGTGCCATGCGCTAACTCAGAGGCAACCACATGTCTCCCGTACAGACCTACTCTCTCACTGGTGCCATGAGCTAACTAAGAGGCAACCACATGTCTCCCGTACAGACCTACTCTCTCACTGGTGCCATTAGCTAACTCAGAGACAATCACATGTCTCCTGTACAGACCTAATCTCTCACTGGTGCCATGAGCTAACTCAGAGGCAACCACATGTCTCCCGTACAGACCTACTCTCTCACTGGTACCATGAGCTAACTCAGAGGCAACCACATGTCTCCCGTACAGACCTACTGTACTCTCTCACTGGTGCCATGAGCTAACTCAGAGGCAACCACATGTCTCCTGTACAGACCTACTCTCTCACTGGTGCCATGAGCTAACTCAGAGGCAACCACATGTCTCCTGTACAGACCTACTCACTGGTGCCATGAACTAACTCAGAGGCAACCACGTGTCTCCCATACAGACTTATTCTCTCACTGGTGCCATGAGCTAACTCAGAGGCAACCACATGTCTTCCGTACAGACCTACTCTCTCACTGGTGCCATGAAATAACTCAGAGGCAACCACATGTCTCCCGTACAGACCTACTCTCTCACTGGTGCCATGAGCTAACTCAGAGGCAACAACATGTCTCCCGTACATACCTACTCTCTCACTGGTGCCATGAGCTAACTCAGAGGCAACCACATGTCTCCCGTACAGACCTACTCTCTCACTGGTGCCATGAGCTAACTCAGAGGCAACCACATGTCTCCCGTACAGACCTACTCTCTCACTGGTGCCATGAGCTAACTCTGAGGCAATCACATGTCTCCCGTACAGACCTACTCTCTCACTGGTGCCATGAGCTAACTCAGAGGCAACCATATGTCTCTGGTACAGACCTACTCTCTCACTGGTGCCATGAGCTAACTCAGAGGCAACCACATGTCTCCCGTACAGACCTACTCTCTCACTGGTGCCATGCGCTAACTCAGAGGCAACCACATGTCTCCCGTACAGACCTACTCTATCACTGGTGCCATGAGCTAACTAAGAGGCAACCACATGTCTCCCGTACAGACCTACTCTCTCACTGGTGCCATTAGCTAACTCAGAGACAATCACATGTCTCCTGTACAGACCTACTCTCTCACTGGTTCCATGAGCTAACTCAGAGGCAACCACATGTCTCCCGTACAGACCTACTGTACTCTCTCACTGGTGCCATAAGCTAACTCAGAGGCAACCACATGTCTCCTGTACAGACCTACTCTCTCACTGGTGCCATGAGCTAACTCAGAGGCAACCACATGTCTCCTGTACAGACCTACTCACTGGTGCCATGAACTAACTAAGAGGCAACCACGTGTCTCCCATACAGACTTACTCTCTCACTGGTGCCATGAGCTACCTCAGAGGCAACCACATGTCTTCCGTACAGACCTACTCTCTCACTGGTGCCATGAAATAACTCAGAGGCAACCACATGTCTCCCGTACAGACCTACTCTCTCACTGGTGCCATGAGCTAACTCAGAGGCAACCACATGTCTCCCGTACAGACCTACTCTCTCAATGGTGCCATGAGCTAACTCAGAGGCAACCACATGTCTCCCGTACAGACCTACTCTCTCACTGGTGCCATGAGCTAACTCAGAGGCAACCACATGTCTCCCGTACAGACCTACTCTCTCACTGGTGCCATGAGCTAGCTCAGAGGCAACCACATGTCTCCCGTACAGACCTACTCTCCCACTGGTGCCATGAGCTAACTCAGAGACAACCACATGTCTCCCTTACAGACCTATTCTCTCACTGGTACCATGAGCTAACTCAGAGGCAACCACATGTCTCCCGTACAGACCTACTCTCTCACTGGTGCCATGAGCTAACTCAGAGGCAACCACATGTCTCCCGTACAGACCTACTCTCGCACTGGTGCCATGAGCTAGCTCAGAGGCAACCACATGTCTCCCGTACAGACCTACTCTCTCACTGGTGCCATGCGCTAATTCAGATGCAACCACATGTCTCCCGTACAGACCTACTCTCTCACTGGTGCCATGAGCTAACTCAGAGGCAACCACATGTCTCCCGTACAGACCTACTCTCTCACTGCTGCCATGAGCTAACTCAGAGGCAACCACATGTCTCCCGTACAGACCTACTCTCTCACTGGTGCCATGCGCTAACTCAGAGGCAACCACATGTCTCCCGTACAGACCTACTCTCTCACTGGTGCCATGAGCTAATTAAGAGGCAACCACATGTCTCCCGTACAGACCTACTCTCTCACTGGTGCCATTAGCTAACTCAGAGACAATCACATGTCTCCTGTACAGACCTACTCTCTCACTGGCGCCATGAGCTAACTCAGAGGCAACCACATGTCTCCCGCACAGACCTACTCTCCCACTGGTGCCATGAGCTAACTCAGAGGCAACCACATGTCTCCCATACCGACCTACTCTCCCACTGGTTCCATGAGCTATGTAACTCAGAGGCAACCACATGTCTCCCGTACAGACCTACTCCCTCACTGGTGCCATGCGCTAACTCAGAGGCAACCACATGTCTCCCGTACAGACCTACTCTCTCACTGGTACCATGAGCTAACTAAGAGGCAACCACATGTCTCCCGTACAGACCTACTCTCTCACTGGTGCCATTAGCTAACTCAGAGACAATCACATGTCTCCTGTACAGACCTAATCTCTCACTGGTGCCATGAGCTAACTCAGAGGCAACCACATGTCTCCCGTACAGACCTACTCTCTCACTGGTACCATGAGCTAACTCAGAGGCAACCACATGTCTCCCGTACAGACCTACTGTACTCTCTCACTGGTGCCATGAGCTAACTCAGAGGCAACCACATGTCTCCTGTACAGACCTACTCTCTCACTGGTGCCATGAGCTAACTCAGAGGCAACCACATGTCTCCTGTACAGACCTACTCACTGGTGCCATGAACTAACTCAGAGGCAACCACGTGTCTCCCTTACAGACTTATTCTCTCACTGGTGCCATGAGCTAACTCAGAGGCAACCACATGTCTTCCGTACAGACCTACTCTCTCACTGGTGCCATGAAATAACTCAGAGGCAACCACATGTCTCCCGTACAGACCTACTCTCTCACTGGTGCCATGAGCTAACTCAGAGGCAACCACATGTCTCCCGTACATACCTACTCTCTCACTGGTGCCATGAGCTAACTCAGAGGCAACCACATGTCTCCCGTACAGACCTACTCTCTCACTGGTGCCATGAGCTAACTCAGAGGCAACCACATGTCTCCCGTACAGACCTACTCTCTCACTGGTGCCATGAGCTAACTCTGAGGCAATCACATGTCTCCCGTACAGACCTACTCTCTCACTGGTGCCATGAGCTAACTCAGAGGCAACCATATGTCTCTGGTACAGACCTACTCTCTCACTGGTGCCATGAGCTAACTCAGAGGCAACCACATGTCTCCCGTACAGACCTACTCTCTCACTGGTGCCATGCGCTAACTCAGAGGCAACCACATGTCTCCCGTACAGACCTACTCTATCACTGGTGCCATGAGCTAACTAAGAGGCAACCACATGTCTCCCGTACAGACCTACTCTCTCACTGGTGCCATTAGCTAACTCAGAGACAATCACATGTCTCCTGTACAGACCTACTCTCTCACTGGTTCCATGAGCTAACTCAGAGGCAACCACATGTCTCCCGTACAGACCTACTGTACTCTCTCACTGGTGCCATAAGCTAACTCAGAGGCAACCACATGTCTCCTGTACAGACCTACTCTCTCACTGGTGCCATGAGCTAACTCAGAGGCAACCACATGTCTCCTGTACAGACCTACTCACTGGTGCCATGAACTAACTAAGAGGCAACCACGTGTCTCCCATACAGACTTACTCTCTCACTGGTGCCATGAGCTACCTCAGAGGCAACCACATGTCTTCCGTACAGACCTACTCTCTCACTGGTGCCATGAAATAACTCAGAGGCAACCACATGTCTCCCGTACAGACCTACTCTCTCACTGGTGCCATGAGCTAACTCAGAGGCAACCACATGTCTCCCGTACAGACCTACTCTCTCAATGGTGCCATGAGCTAACTCAGAGGCAACCACATGTCTCCCGTACAGACCTACTCTCTCACTGGTGCCATGAGCTAACTCAGAGGCAACCACATGTCTCCCGTACAGACCTACTCTCTCACTGGTGCCATGAGCTAGCTCAGAGGCAACCACATGTCTCCCGTACAGACCTACTCTCCCACTGGTGCCATGAGCTAACTCAGAGACAACCACATGTCTCCCTTACAGACCTATTCTCTCACTGGTACCATGAGCTAACTAAGAGGCAACCACATGTCTCCCGTACAGACCTATTCTCTCACTGGTGCCATGAGCTAACTCAGAGGAAATCACATGTCTCCTGTACAGACGTACACTCTCACTGGTGCCATGAGCTAATTCAGAGGCAACCACATGTCTCCCATACAGAGCTACTCTCTCACTGGTGCCATGAGCTAACTTAGAGGCAACCACATGTCTCCCATACAGACCTACTCTCTCACTGGTGCCATGAGCTAACTCAGAGGCAACCACATGTCTCCCGTACAGACCTACTCTCCCACTGGTGCCATGAGCTAACTCAGAGGTAACCACATGTCTCCCGTACAGACCTACTCTCTCACTGGTGCCATGAGCTAACTCAGAGGCAACCACATGTCTCCCGTACATACTTACTCTCTCACTGGTGCCATGAGCTAACTCAGAGGCAACCACATGTCTCCCGTACAGACCTATGTACTCTCCCACTGGTGCCATGAGCTAACTCAGAGACAACCACATGTCTCCCATACAGACCTATTCTCTCACTGGTGCCATGAGCTAACTAAGAGGCAACCACATGTCTCCCGTACAGACCTATTCTCTTACTGGTGCCATGAGCTAACTCAGAGGAAACCACATGTCTCCTGTACAGACCTACTCTCTCACTGGTGCCATGAGCTAACTCAGAGTCAACCACATGTCTCCCGTACAGACCTACTGTACTCTCTCACTGGTGCCATGAGCTAACTCAGAGGCAACCACATGTCTTCCGTACAGACCTACTCTCTCACTGGTGCCATGAAATAACTCAGAGGCAACCACATGTCTCCCGTACAGACCTACTCTCTCACTGGTGCCATGAGCTAACTCAGAGGCAACCACATGTCTCCTGTACAGACCTACTCTCTCACTGGTGCCATGAGCTAACTCAGAGGCAACCACATGTCTCCCGTACAGACCTACTCTCTCACTGGTGCCATGAGCTAACTCAGAGGCAACCACATGTCTCCCGTACAGACCTACTCTCTCACTGGTGCCATGAGCTAACTCAGAGGCAACCATATGTCTCTGGTACAGACCTACTCTCTCACTGGTGCCATGAGCTAACTCAGAGGCAACCACATGTCTCCTGTACAGACCTACTCCCTCACTGGTGCCATGAGCTAACTCAGAGGCAACCACATGTCTCACGTACAGACCTACTCTCTCACTGGTGCCATGTGCTAACTCAGATGCAACCACATGTCTCCCGTACAGACCTACTCTCTCACTGGTGCCATGAGCTAACTCAGAGGCAACCACATGTCTCCCGTACAGACCTACTCTCTTACTGGTGCCATGAGCTAACTCAGAGGCAACCACATGTCTCCCGTACAGACCTATGTACTCTCCCACTGGTGCCATGAGCTAACTCAGAGACAACCACATGTCTCCCATACAGACCTATTCTCTCACTGGTGCCATGAGCTAACTAAGAGGCAACCACATGTCTCCCGTACAGACCTATTCTCTTACTGGTGCCATGAGCTAACTCAGAGGCAACCACATGTCTCCTGTACAGACCTACTCTGTCACTGGTGCCATGAGCTAACTCAGAGGCAACCACATGTCTCCTGTACAGACCTACTCACTGGTGCCATGAACTAACTCAGAGGCAACCACGTGTCTCCCATACAGACTTACTCTCTCACTGGTGCCATGAGCTAACTCAGAGGCAACCACATGTCTTCCGTACAGACCTACTCTCTCACTGGTGCCATGAAATAACTCAGAGGCAACCACTATCTCCCGTACAGACCTACTCTCTCACTGGTGCCATGAGCTAACTCAGAGGCAACCACATGTCTCCCGTACATACCTACTCTCTTACTGGTGCCATGAGCTAACTCAGAGGCAACCACATGTCTCCCGTACAGACCTACTCTCTCACTGGTGCCATGAGCTAACTCAGAGGCAAAATCATGCCTCCCGTACAGACCTACTCTCTCACTGGTGCCATGAGCTAACTCAGAGGCAAACACATGTCTCCCGCACAGACCTACTCTCCCACTGGTGCCATGAGCTTTCTCAGAGGCAACCACATGTCTCCTGTACAGACCTACTCTCCCATTGGTGCCATGAGCTAACTTAGAGACAACCACATGTCTCCCGTTCAGACCTACTCTCTTACTGGTGCCATGAGTTATCTCAGAGGCAACCACATGTCCCCGTACAGACCTACTCTCTCAGTGGTGCCATGAGCTAACTCAGAGGCAACCAGATGTCTCCAGTACAGACCTACTCTCTCACTGGTGCCATGAGCTAACTCAGAGGCTACCACATGTCTCCTGTACAGACCTTCTCTCTCACTGGTGCCATGAGCAAACTCAGAGGCAAACACATGTCTCCTGTGTACAGACCTACTCTCTCACTGATACCATGAGCTAACTCAGAGGCAACCACATGTCTCCCGTACAGACCTACTCACTGGTGCCATGAGCTAACTCAGAGGCAACCACGTGTCTCCCATTCTCTCACTGGTGCCATAAGCTATGTAACTCAGAGGCAACCACATGTCTCCCGTACAGACCTACTCTCTCACTGGTGCCATGAGAGGCAATCACATGTCTACCATATAGACCTACTCTCCCACTGGTGCCATGAGCTAACTTAGAGACAACTACATGTCTCCCGTTCAGACCTATTCTCTCACTGGTGCCATGAGCTAACTCAGAGGCAACCACATGTCTCCCGTACAGACCTACTCTCTCACTGGTGCCATGAGCTAACTCAGAGGCAATCACATGTCTCCTGTACAGACCTACTCTCTCACTGGTGCCATGAGCAAACTCAGAGGCAACCACATGTCTCCTGTACAGACCTACTCTCTCACTGATACCATGAGCTAACTCAGAGGCAACCACATGTCTCCCGTACAGACCTACTCTCTCACTGGTGCCATGAGCTATATCAGAGGCAACCATATGTCTCCGGTACAGAGCTACTCTCTCACTGGTGCCATGAGCTAACTCAGAAGCAACCACATGTCTCCCGTACAGACCTACGCTCTCACTGGTGCCATGAGAGGCAACCACATGTCGCCCGTACAGACCTACTCGCTCACTGGTGCCATGAGTTATCTCAGAGGCAACCACATGTCCCCGTACAGACCTACTCTCTCAGTGGTGCCATGAGCTAACTCAGAGGCAACCAGATGTCTCCAGTACAGACCTACTCTCTCACTGGTGCCATGAGCTAACTCAGAGGCAACCACATGTCTCCTGTACAGACCTTCTCTCTCACTGGTGCCATGAGCAAACTCAGAGGCAAACACATGTCTCCTGTGTACAGACCTACTCTCTCACTGATACCATGAGCTAACTCAGAGGCAACCACATGTCTCCCGTACAGACCTACTCACTGGTGCCATGAGCAAACTCAGAGGCAACCACGTGTCTCCCATTCTCTCACTGGTGCCATAAGCTATGTAACTCAGAGGCAACCACATGTCTCCCGTACAGACCTACTCTCTCACTGGTGCCATGAGAGGCAATCACATGTCTCCCGTACAGACCTACTCTCTCACTTTTGCCATGAGCTAACTCAGAGGCAACCACATGTCTCCCGTACAGACCTACTCTCTCACTGGTGCCATGAGCTAACTCAGAGGCAACCACATGTCTCCTGTACAGTCCTACTCTCTCACTGGTGCCATGAGCTAACTCAGAGGCAACCACATGTCTCCCGTACAGTCCTACTCTCTCACTGGTGCCATGAGCTAACTCAGAGGAAACCACATGTCTCCTGTACAGACCTACTCTCTCACTGGTGCCATGAGCTAACTCAGAGGCAACCACATGTCTCCCGTACAGACCTACTCTCTCACTGGTGCCATGAGCTAACTTAGAGGCAACCACATGTCTCCCATACAGACCTACTCTCTCACTGGTGCCATGAGCTAACTCAGAGGCAACTACATGTCTCCCGTACAGACCTACTCTCCCACTGGTACCCTGAGCTAACTCAGAGGCAACCACATGTCTCCCGTACAGACCTACTCTCTCATTGGTGCCATGAGCTAACTCAGAGGCAACCACATGCCTCCCGTACAGACCTACTCTGTCACTGGTGCCATGAGCTAACTCAGAGGCAACCACATGTCTCCCGCACAGACCTACTCTCCCACTGGTGCCATGAGCTAATTCAGAGGCACAACCACATGTCTACCGTATAGACCTACTCTCCCACTGGTGCCATGAGCTAACTTAGAGACAACTACATGTCTCCCGTTAAGACCTATTCTCTCACTGGTGCCATGAGCTAACTCAGAGGCAACCACATGTCTCCCGTACAGACCTACTCTCTCAGTGGTGCCATGAGCTAACTCAGAGGCAACCACATGTCTCCCGTACAGACCTACTCTCTCACTGGTGCCATGAGCTAACTCAGAGGCAATCACATGTCTCCTGTACAGACCTACTCTCTCACTGGTGCCATGAGCAAACTCAGAGGCAACCACATGTCTCCTGTACAGACCTACTCTCTCACTGATACCATGAGCTAACTCAGAGGCAACCACATGTCTCCCGTACAGACCTACTCTCTCACTGGTGCCATGAGCTATATCATAGGCAACCATATGTCTCCGGTACAGAGCTACTCTCTCACTGGTGCCATGAGCTAACTCAGAAGCAACCACATGTCTCCCGTACAGACCTACGCTCTCACTGGTGCCATGAGAGGCAACCACATGTCGCCCGTACAGACCTACTCTCTCACTGGTGCCATGAGCTAACTCAGAGGCAACCACGTGTCTCCCATACAGACCTACTCTATCACTGGTGCCATGAGCTAACTAAGAAGCAATGACATGTCTCCCGTACAGACCTACTCTCTCACTGATGCCATGAGAGGCAACCACATGTCTCCCGTACAGACCTACTCTCTCACTGGTGCCAAGAGCTAACTCAGAGACAACCACATGTCTCCTGTACAGACCTACACTCTCACTGATACCATGAGCTAACTCAGAGGCAACAACATGTCACCCGTACAGACCTACTAACTGTTGCCATGAGCTAACTCAGAGGCAACCACGTGTCTCCCATACAGACCTACTCTCTCACTGGTGCCATGAGCTAACTCAGAAGCAACAACATGTCTCCCGTACAAACCTACTCTCTCACTGGTGCCATGAGAGGCAACCACATGTCTCCCGTACAGACCTACTCTCTCACTGGTGCCATGAGCTAACTCAGAGGCAACCACATGTCTCCTGTATAGACCTACTCTCTCACTGGTGCCATGAGCTTACTCAGAGGCAACCACATGTCTCCTGTACAGACCTACTCTCTCACTGGTACCATGAGCTAACTCAGAGGTAACCACATGTCTCCCGTAAGGCCTACTCTCTCACTGGTGCCATGAGCTAACTCAGAGGCAACCACATGTCTGCTGAACAGACCTACTCTCTCACTGGTGCCATGAGAGGCAACCACATGTCTCCCGTACAGACCTACTCTCTCACTGGTGCCATGAGCTAACTCAGAGGCAACCACATGTCTCCTGTACAGACCTAATCTCTCACTGGTGCCATGAGCTTACTCAGAAGCAACCACATGTCTCCTGTACAGACCTACTCTCTCACTGGTACCATGAGCTAACTCAGAGGAAACCACATGTCTCCCGTAAGGCCTACTCTCTCACTGGTGCCATGAGCTAACTCAGAGGCAACCACATGTCTGCTGTACAGACCTACTCTCTTACTGGTGCCACGAGCTAACTCAGAGGCAACCACATGTCTCCCATACAGACCTACTCTCTCACTGGTGCCATGAGTTAACTCAGAGGCAACCACATGTCTCCCGTACAGACCTACTCTCTCACTGGTGCCATGAGCTAACTCAGAGGCAACCACATGTCTCCCGTACAGACCTACTCTCTCAATGGTGCCATGAGCTAACTCAGAGGCAACCACATGTCTCCCGTACAGACCTACTCTCTCACTGGTGCCATGAGCTAACTCAGAGGCAACCACATGTCTCCCGTACAGACCTACTCTCTCACTGGTGCCATGAGCTAGCTCATAGGCAACCACTTGTCTCCCGTACAGACCTACTCTCCCACTGGTGCCATGAGCTAACTCAGAGACAACCACATGTCTCCCTTACAGACCTATTCTCTCACTGGTGCCATGAGCTAACTAAGAGGCAACCACATGTCTCCCGTACAGACCTATTCTCTCACTGGTGCCATGAGCTAACTCAGAGGAAATCACATGTCTCCTGTACAGACGTACACTCTCACTGGTGCCATGAGCTAATTCAGAGGCAACCACATGTCTCCCATACAGAGCTACTCTCTCACTGGTGCCATGAGCTAACTTAGAGGCAACCACATGTCTCCCATACAGACCTACTCTCTCACTGGTGCCATGAGCTAACTCAGAGGCAACCACATGTCTCCCGTACAGACCTACTCTCCCACTGGTGCCATGAGCTAACTCAGAGGCAATCACATGTCTCCTGTACAGACCTACTCTCTCACTGGTGCCATGAGCAAACTCAGAGGAAACCACATGTCTCCTGTACAGACCTACTCTCTCACTGGTGCCATGAGCTAACTCAGAGTCAACCACATGTCTCCCGTACAGACCTACTGTACTCTCTCACTGGTGCCATGAGCTAACTCAGAGGCAACCACATGTCTTCCGTACAGACCTACTCTCTCACTGGTGCCATGAAATAACTCAGAGGCAACCACATGTCTCCCGTACAGACCTACTCTCTCACTGGTGCCATGAGCTAACTCAGAGGCAACCACATGTCTCCCGTACAGACCTACTCTCTCACTGGTGCCATGAGCTAACTCAGAGGCAACCACATGTCTCCCGTACAGACCTACTCTCTCACTGGTGCCATGAGCTAACTCAGAGGTAACCACATGTCTCCTGTACAGACCTACTCTCTCACTGGTGCCATGAGCTAACGCAGAGGCAACCATATGTCTCTGGTACAGACCTACTCTCTCACTGGTGCCATGAGCTAACTCAGAGGCAACCACATGTCTCCCGTACAGACCTACTCCCTCACTGGTGCCATGAGCTAACTCAGAGGCAACCACATGTCTCACGTACATACCTACTCTCTCACTGGTGCCATGTGCTAACTCAGATGCAACCACATGTCTCCCGTACAGACCTACTCTCTCACTGGTGCCATGAGCTAACTCAGAGGCAACCACATGTCTCCCGTACAGACCTATGTACTCTCCCACTGGTGCCATGAGCTAACTCAGAGACAACCACATGTCTCCCATACAGACCTATTCTCTCACTGGTGCCATGAGCTAACTAAGAGGCAACCACATGTCTCCCGTACAGACCTATTCTCTTACTGGTGCCATGAGCTAACTCAGAGGAAACCACATGTCTTCTGTACAGACCTACTCTCTCACTGGTGCCATGAGCTAACTCAGAGGCAACCACATGTCTCCCGTACAGACCTACTGTACTCTCTCACTGGTGCCATGAGCTAACTCAGAGGCAACCACATGTCTCCTGTACAGACCTACTCTGTCACTGGTGCCATGAGCTAACTCAGAGGCAACCACATGTCTCCTGTACAGACCTACTCACTGGTGCCATGAACTAACTCAGAGGCAACCACGTGTCTCCCATACAGACTTACTCTCTCACTGGTGCCATGAGCTAACTCAGAGGCAACCACATGTCTTCCGTACAGACCTACTCTCTCACTGGTGCCATGAAATAACTCAGAGGCAACCACATGTCTCCCGTACAGACCTACTCTCTCACTGGTGCCATGAGCTAACTCAGAGGCAACCACATGTCTCCCGTACAGACCTACTCTCTTACTGGTGCCATGAGCTAACTCAGAGGCAACCACATGTCTCCCGTACAGACCTAATCTCTCACTGGTGCCATGAGCTAACTCAGAGGCAAAATCATGCCTCCCGTACAGACCTACTCTCTCACTGGTGCCATGAGCTAACTCAGAGGCAAACACATGTCTCCCGCACAGACCTACTCTCCCACTGGTGCCATGAGCTTTCTCAGAGACAACCACATGTCTCCTGTACAGACCTACTCTCCCATTGGTGCCATGAGCTAACTTAGAGACAACCACATGTCTCCCGTTCAGACCTACTCTCTTACTGGTGCCATGAGTTATCTCAGAGGCAACCACATGTCCCCGTACAGACCTACTCTCTCAGTGGTGCCATGAGCTAACTCAGAGGCAACCAGATGTCTCCAGTACAGACCTACTCTCTCACTGGTGCCATGAGCTAACTCAGAGGCAACCACATGTCTCCTGTACAGACCTTCTCTCTCACTGGTGCCATGAGCAAACTCAGAGGCAAACACATGTCTCCTGTGTACAGACCTACTCTCTCACTGATACCATGAGCTAACTCAGAGGCAACCACATGTCTCCCGTACAGACCTACTCACTGGTGCCATGAGCTAACTCAGAGGCAACCACGTGTCTCCCATTCTCTCACTGGTGCCATAAGCTATGTAACTCAGAGGCAACCACATGTCTCCCGTACAGACCTACTCTCTCACTGGTACCATGAGAGGCAATCACATGTCTCCCGTACAGACCTACTCTCTCACTTTTGCCATGAGCTAACTCAGAGGCAACCACATGTCTCCCGTACAGACCTACTCTCTCACTGGTGCCATGAGCTAACTCAGAGGCAACCACATGTCTCCCGTACAGTCCTACTCTCTCACTGGTGCCATGAGCTAACTCAGAGGCAACCACATGTCTCCCGTACAGTCCTACTCTCTCACTGGTGCCATGAGCTAACTCAGAGGAAACCACATGTCTCCTGTACAGACCTACTCTCTCACTGGTGCCATGAGCTAACTCAGAGGCAACCACATGTCTCCCGTAGATACCTACTCTCTCACTGGTGCCATGAGCTAACTTAGAGGCAACCACATGTCTCCCATACAGACCTACTCTCTCACTGGTGCCATGAGCTAACTCAGAGGCAACCACATGTCTCCCGTACAGACCTACTCTCCCACTGGTACCATGAGCTAACTCAGAGGCAACCACATGTCTCCCGTACAGACCTACTCTCTCATTGGTGCCATGAGCTAACACAGAGGCAACCACATGCCTCCCGTACAGACCTACTCTGTCACTGGTACCATGAGCTAACTTAGAGGCAACCACATGTCTCCCGCACAGACCTACTCTCCCACTGGTGCCATGAGCTAATTCAGAGGCACAACCACATGTCTACCGTATAGACCTACTCTCCCACTGGTGCCATGAGCTAACTTAGAGACAACCACATGTCTCCCGTTCAGACCTATTCTCTCACTGGTGCCATGAGCTAACTCAGAGGCAACCACATGTCTCCCGTACAGACCTACTCTATCAGTGGTGCCATGAGCTAACTCAGAGGCAACCACATGTCTCCCGTACAGACCTACTCTCTCACTGGTGCCATGAGCTAACTCAGAGGCAATCACATGTCTCCTGTACAGACCTACTCTCTCACTGGTGCCATGAGCAAACTCAGAGGCAACCACATGTCTCCTGTACAGACCTACTCTCTCACTGATACCATGAGCTAACTCAGAGGCAACCACATGTCTCCCGTACAGACCTACTCTCTCACTGGTGCCATGAGCTATATCAGAGGCAACCATATGTCTCCGGTACAGAGCTACTCTCTCACTGGTGCCATGAGCTAACTCAGAAGCAACCACATGTCTCCCGTACAGACCTATGCTCTCACTGGTGCCATGAGAGGCAACCACATGTCGCCCGTACAGACCTACTCTCTCACTGGTGCCATGAGCTAACTCAGAGGCAACCACGTGTCTCCCATACAGACCTACTCTCTCACTGGTGCCATGAGCTAACTAAGAAGCAATGACATGTCTCCCGTACAGACCTACTCTCTCACTGATGCCATGAGAGGCAACCACATGTCTCCCGTACAGACCTACTCTCTCACTGGTGCCAAGAGCTAACTCAGAGACAACCACATGTCTCCTGTACAGACCTACACTCTCACTGATACCATGAGCTAACTCAGAGGCAACAACATGTCACCCGTACAGACCTACTAACTGTTGCCATGAGCTAACTCAGAGGCAACCACGTGTCTCCCATACAGACCTACTCTCTCACTGGTGCCATGAGCTAACTCAGAAGCAACCACATGTCTCCCGTACAAACCTACTCTCTCACTGGTGCCATGAGAGGCAACCACATGTCTCCCGTACAGACCTACTCTCTCACTGGTGCCATGAGCTAACTCAGAGGCAACCACATGTCTCCTGTACAGACCTACTCTCTCACTGGTGCCATGAGCTTACTCAGAGGCAACCACATGTCTCCTGTACAGACCTACTCTCTCACTGGTACCATGAGCTAACTCAGAGGTAACCACATGTCTCCCGTAAGGCCTACTCTCTCACTGGTGCCATGAGCTAACTCAGAGGCAACCACATGTCTGCTGTACAGACCTACTCTCTCACTGGTGCCATGAGAGGCAACCACATGTCTCCCGTACAGACCTACTCTCTCACTGGTGCCATGAGCTAACTCAGAGGCAACCACATGTCTCCTGTACAGACCTACTCTCTCACTGGTGCCATGAGCTTACTCAGAAGCAACCACATGTCTCCTGTACAGACCTACTCTCTCACTGGTACCATGAGCTAACTCAGAGGAAACCACATGTCTCCCGTAAGGCCTACTCTCTCACTGGTGCCATGAGCTAACTCAGAGGCAACCACATGTCTGCTGTACAGACCTACTCTCTTACTGGTGCCACGAGCTAACTCAGAGGCAACCACATGTCTCCCGTACAGACCTACTCTCTCACTGGTGCCATGAGTTAACTCAGAGGCAACCACATGTCTCCCGTACAGACCTACTCTCTCACTGGTGCCATGAGCTAACTCAGAGGCAACCACATGTCTCCCGTACAGACCTACTCTCTCACTGGTGCCATGAGCTAACTCAGAGGCAACCACATGTCTCCCGTACAGACCTACTCTCTCACTGGTGCCATGAGCTAACTCAGAGACAACCACAAGTCTCCCGTACAGACCTACTCTCTCACTGGTGCCATGCGCTAACTCAGAGGCAACCACATGTCTCCCGTACAGACCTACTCTCTCACTGGTGCCATGAGCTAACTCAGAGGCAACCACATGTCTCCCGTACAGACCTACTCTCTCACTGGTGCCACGAGCTAACACAGAGGCAACCACATGTCTCCCGTACAGACCTACTCTCTCATTGGTGCCATGAGCTAACTAAGAGGCAACCACATGTCTCCCGTACAGACCTACTCTCTCACTGGTGCCATGAGCTAACTCAGAGGCAACCATATGTCTCTGGTACAGACCTACTCTCTCACTGGTGCCATGAGCTAACTCAGAGGCAACCACATGTCTCCAGTACAGACCTACTCTCTCACTGGTGTCATGAGCTAACTCAGAGGCAACCACATGTCTCCAGTACAGACCTACTTTCTCACTGGTGCCATGAGGTAACTCAGAGGCAACCACATGTATCCCGTACAGACCTACTCTCTCACTGGTGCCATGAGCTAACTCAGAGGCAACCACATGTCTCCCATACAGACCTACTCTCTCACTGGTGCCATGCGCTAAATCAGAGGCAACCACATGTCTCCCATACAGACCAACTCTCTCACTGGTGCCATGCGCTAACTCAGAGGCAACCACATGTCTCCCATACAGACCTACTCTCTCACTGGTGCCATGAGCTAACTCAGAGGCAACCACATGTCTCCCGTACAGACCTACTCTCTCACTGGTGCCATGAGCTAACTCAGAGGCAACCACATGTCTCCCGTACAGACCTACTCTCTCACTGGTGCCATGAGCTAACTCAGAGGCAACCACATGTCTCCCGTACAGACCTACTCTCTCAGTGGTGCCATGAGCTAACTCAGAGGCAACCACATGTCTCCCGTACAGACCTACTCTCTCACTGGTGCCATGAGCTAACTCAGAGGCAACCATATGTCTCCGGTACAGACCTACTCTCTCACTGGTTCCATGAGCTAACTCAGAGGCAACCACATGTCTCCAGTACAGACCTACTCTCTCACTGGTGCCATGAGCTAACTCAGAGGCAACCACATGTCTCCAGTACACAACTACTCTCTCACTGGTACCATGAGCTAACTCAGAGGCAACCACATGTCTCCAGTACAGACCTACTCTCTCACTGGTGCCATGAGCTAACTCAGAGGCAACCACATGTCTCCCGTACAGACCTACTCTCTCACTGGTACCATGAGCTAACTCAGAGGCAGCCACATGTCTCCCATACAGACCTACTCTCTCACTGGTGCCATGAGCTAACTCAGAGGCAACCACATGTCTCCGGTACAGACCTACTCTCTCACTGATGCCATGAGCTAACTCAGAGGCATCCACATGTCTCCAGTACAGACCTACTCTCTCACTGGTGCCAATGAGCTAACTCAGAAGCAACCACATGTCTCCGGTACAGACCTACTCTCTCGCTGGTGCCATGAGCTAACTCAGAGGCAACCACATGTCTCCCGTACAGACCTACTCTCTCACTGGTGCCATGAGCTAACTCAGAGGCAACCACATGTCTCCCGTACAGACCTACTCTCTCACTGGTGCCATGAGCTAACTCAGAGGCAACCACATGTCTCCCGTACAGACCTACTCTCTCACTGGTGCCATGAGCTAACTCAGAGGCAACCACATGTCTCCCGTACATACCTACTCTCTCACTGGTGCCATGAGCTAACTCAGAGGCAACCACATGTCTCCCGTACATACCTACTCTCTCACTGGTGCCATGAGCTAACTCAGAGGCAACCACATGTCTCCCGTACAGACCTACTCTCTCACTGGTGCCATGAGCTAACTCAGAGGCAACCACATGTCTCCCATACAGACCTACTCTCTCACTGGTGCCATGAGCTAACTCAGAGGCAACCACATGTCTCCCGTACAGACCTACTCTCTCACTGGTGCCATGCGCTAACTCAGAGGCAACCACATGTCTCCCGTACAGACCTACTCTCTCACTGGTGCCATGAGCTAACTCAGAGGCAACCACATGTCTCCTGTACAGACCTACTCTCTCACTGGTGCCATGAGCAAACTCAGAGGCAACCACATGTCTCCTGTACAGACCTACTCTCTCACTGATACCGTGAGCTAACTCAGAGGCAACCGCATGTCACCCGTACGGACCTACTCACTGGTGCCATGAGCTAACTCAGAGGCAACCACGTGTCTCCCATACAGACCTACTCTCTCACTGGTGCCATGAGCTAACTCAGAAGCAACCACATGTCTCCCGTACAGACCTACTCTCTCACTGGTGCCATGAGAGGCAACCACATGTCTCCCGTACAGACCTACTCTCTCACTGGTGCCATGAGCTAACTCAGAGGCAACCACATGTCTCCTGTACAGACCTACTCTCTCACTGATACCATGAGCTAACTCAGAGGCAACCACATGTCACCCATACAGACCTACTAACTGTTGCCATGAGCTAACTCAGAGGCAACCACGTGTCTCCCATACAGACCTACTCTCTCACTGGTGCCATGAGCTAACTCAGAAGCAACCACATGTCTCCCGTACAGACCTAGTCTCTCACTGGTACCATGAGAGGCAACCACATGTCTCCTGTACAGACCTACTCTCTCACTGGAGCCATGAGCTTACTCAGAGGCAACCACATGTCTCCTGTACAGACCTACTCTCTCACTGGTACCATGAGCTAACTCAGAGGTAACCACATGTCTCCCGTAAGGCCTACTCTCTCACTGGTGCCATGAGCTAACTCAGAGGCAACCACATGTCTGCTGTACAGACCTACTCTCTCACTGGTGCCATGAGAGGCAACAGCATGTCTCCCGTACAGACCTACTCTCTCACTGGTGCCATAAGCTAACTCAGAGGCAACCACATGTCTCCTGTACAGACCTACTCTCTTACTGGTGCCATGAGCTTACTCAGAAGCAACCACATGTCTCCTGTACAGACCTACTCTCTCACTGGTACCATGAGCTAACTCAGAGGTAACAACATGTCTCCCGTAAGGCCTACTCTCTCACTGGTGCCATGAGCTAACTCAGAGGCAACCACATGTCTGCTGTACAGACCTACTCTCTTACTGGTGCCACGAGCTAACTCAGAGTAAACCACATGTCTCCCGTACAGACCTACTCTCTCACTGGTGCCATGAGTTAACTCAGAGGCAACCACATGTCTCCCGTACAGACCTACTCTCTCACTGGTGCCATGAGCTAACTCAGAGGCAACCACATGTCTCTCGTACAGACCTACTCTCTCACTGGTGCCATGAGCTAACTCAGAGGCAACCACATGTCTCCCGACAGACCTACTCTCACACTGGTGCCATGAGCTAACTCAGAGGCAACCACATGTCTCCCGTACAGACCTACTCTCTCACTGGTGCCATGAGCTAACTCAGAGGCAACCATATGTCTCTGGTACAGACCTACTCTCTCACTGGTGCCATGAGCTAACTCAGAGGCAACCACATGTCTCCAGTACAGACCTACTCTCTCACTGGTGTCATGAGCTAACTCAGAGGCAACCACATGTCTCCAGTACAGACCTACTCTCTCACTGGTGCCATGAGGTAACTCAGAGGCAACCACATGTCTCCCGTACAGACCTACTCTCTCACTGGTGCCATGAGCTAACTCAGAGGCAACCACATGTCTCCCATACAGACCTACTCTCTCACTGGTGACATGCGCTAAATCAGAGGCAACCACATGTCTCCCATACAGACCTACTCTCTCACTGGTGCCATGCGCTAACTCAGAGGCAACCACATGTCTCCCATACAGACCTACTCTCTCACTGGTGCCATGAGCTAACTCAGAGGCAACCACATGTCTCCCGTATAGACCTACTCTCTCACTGGTGCCATGAGCTAACTCAGAGGCAACCACATGTCTCCCGTACAGACCTACTCTCTCACTGGTGCCATGAGCTAACTCAGAGGCAACCACATGTCTCCCGTACAGACCTACTCTCTCAGTGGTGCCATGAGCTAACTCAGAGGCAACCACATGTCTCCCGTACAGACCTACTCTCTCACTGGTGCCATGAGCTAACTCAGAGGCAACCATATGTCTCCGGTACAGACCTACTCTCTCACTGGTTCCATGAGCTAACTCAGAGGCAACCACATGTCTCCAGTACAGACCTACTCTCTCACTGGTGCCATGAGCTAACTCAGAGGCAACCACATGTCTCCAGTACACACCTACTCTCTCACTGGTGCCATGAGCTAACTCAGAGGCAACCACATGTCTCCAGTACAGACCTACTCTCTCACTGGTGCCATGAGCTAACTCAGAGGCAACCACATGTCTCCCGTACAGACCTACTCTCTCACTGGTACCATGAGCTAACTCAGAGGCAACCACATGTCTCCCATACAGACCTACTCTCTCACTGGTGCCATGAGCTAACTCAGAGGCAACCACATGTCTCTGGTACAGACCTACTCTCTCACTGATGCCATGAGCTAACTCAGAAGCAACCACATGTCTCCAGTACAGACCTACTCTGTCACTGGTGCCAATGAGCTAACTCAGAAGCAACCACATGTCTCCAGTACAGACCTACTCTCTCGCTGGTGCCATGAGCTAACTCAGAGGCAACCACATGTCTCCCGTACAGACCTACTCTCTCACTGGTGCCATGAGCTAACTCAGAGGCAACCACATGTCTCCCGTACAGACCTACTCTCTCACTGGTGCCATGAGCTAACTCAGAGGCAACCACATTTCTCCCGTACAGACCTACTCTTTCACTGGTGCCATGAGCTAACTCAGAGGCAACCACATGTCTCCCGTACATACCTACTCTCTCACTGGTGCCATGAGCTAACTCAGAGGCAACCACATGTCTCACGTACAGACCTACTCTCTCACTGGTGCCATGAGCTAACTCAGAGGCAACCACATGTCTCCTGTACAGACCTACTCTCTCATTGGTGCCATGAGCAAACTCAGAGGCAACCACATGTCTCCTGTACAGACCTACTCTCTCACTGATACCATGAGCTAACTCAGAGGCAACCGCATGTCACCCGTACGGACCTACTCACTGGTGCCATGAGCTAACTCAGAGGCAACCACGTGTCTCCCATACAGACCTACTCTCTCACTGGTCCTATGAGCTAACTCAGAAGCAACCACATGTCTCCCGTACAGACCTACTCTCTCACTGGTGCCATGAGAGGCAACCACATGTCTCCCGTACAGACCTACTCTCTCACTGGTGCCATGAGCTAACTCAGAGGCAACGACATGTCTCCTGTACAGACCTACTCTCTCACTGATACCATGAGCTAACTCAGAGGCAACCACATGTCACCCATACAGACCTACTAACTGTTGCCATGAGCTAACTCAGAGGCAACCACGTGTCTCCCATACAGACCTACTCTCTCACTGGTGCCATGAGCTAACTCAGAAGCAACCACATCTCTCCCGTACAGACCCCTACTCTCTCACTGGTGCCATGAGAGGCAACCACATGTCTCCCGTAGAGAACTACTCTATCACTGGTGCCATAAGCTAACTCAGAGGCAACCACATGTCTCCTGTACAGACCTACTCTCTCACTGGTGCCATGAGCTTACTCAGAGGCAACCATATGTCTCCTGTACAGACCTACTCTCTCACTGGTGCCATGAGCTAACTCAGAGGCAACCACATGTCTCCCGTACAGACCTACTCTCTCACTGGTGCCATGAGCTAACTCAGAGGCAACCACATGTCTCCCGTACAGACCTACTCTCTCACTGGTGCCATGAGCTAACTCAGAGGCAACCACATGTCTCCCGTACATACCTACTCTCTCACTGGTGCCATGAGCTAAATCAGAGGCAACCACATGTCTCCCGTACATACCTACTCTCTCACTGGTGCCATGAGCTAACTCAGAAGCAACCACATGTCTCCCGTACAGACCTACTCTCTCACTGGTGCCATGAGCTAACTCAGAGGCAACCACATGTCTCCCATACAGACCTACTCTCTCACTGGTGTCATGAGCTAACTCAGAGGCAACCATATGTCTCCCGTACCGACCTACTCTCTCACTGGTGCCATGCGCTAACTCAGAGGCAACCACATGTCTCCTGTACAGACCTACTCTGTCACTGGTGCCATGAGTAAACTCAGAGGCAACCACATGTCTCCTGTACAGACCTACTCTCTCACTGATACCATGAGCTAACTCAGAGGCAACTGCATGTCACCCATACAGACCTACTCACTGGTGCCAGGAGCTCACTCAGAGGCAACCACGTGTCTCCCATACAGACCTACTCTCTCACTGGTGCCATGAGCTAACTCAGAAGCAACCACATGTCTCCCGTACAGACCTACTCTCTCACTGGTGCCATGAGAAGCAACCACATGTCTCCCGTACAGACCTACTCTCTCACTGGTGCCATGAGCTAACTCAGAGGCAACCACATGTCTCCTGTACAGACCTACTCTCTCATTGATACCATGAGCTAACTCAGAGGCAACCACATGTCACCCATACAGACCTACTCACTGTTGCCATGAGATAACTCAGAGGCAACCACGTGTCTCCCATACAGACCTACTCTCTCACTGGTGCCATGAGCTAACTCAGAAGCAACCACATGTCTCCCGTACAGACCTACTCTCTCACTGGTGCCATGAGAGGCAACCACATGTCTCCCGTACAGACCTACTCTATCACTGGTGCCATGAGCTAATTCAGAGGCAACCACATGTCTCCTGTACAGACCTACTCTCTCACTGGTGCCATGAGCTTACTCAGAGGCAACCACATGTCTCCTGTACAGACCTACTCTCTCACTGGTACCATGAGCTAATTCAGAGGTAACCACATGTCTCCCATAAGGCCTACTCTCTCACTGGTGCCATGAGCTAACTCAGAGGCAACCGCATGTCTCCCGTACAGACCTACTCTCTCACTGGTGCCATGAGTTAACTCAGAGGCAACCACATGTCTCCCGTACAGACCTACTCTCTCACTGGTACCATGAGCTAACTCAGAGGCAACCACATGTCTCCCGTACAGACCTACTCTCTCACTGGTGCCATGAGCTAACTCAGAGGCAACCACATGTCTCCAGTACACACCTACTCTCTCACTGTTGCCATGAGCTAACTCAGAGGCAACCACATGTCTCCAGTACAGACCTACTCTCTCACTGGTGCCATGAGCTAACTCAGAGGCAACCACATGTCTCCCGTACAGACCTACTCTCATACTGGTAACATGAGCTAACTCAGAGGCAACCACATGTCTCACATACAGACCTACTCTCTCACTGGTGCCATGAGCTAACTCAGAGGCAACCACATGTCTCCGGTACAGACCTACTCTCTCACTGATGCCATGAGCTAACTCAGAGGCAACCACAAGTCTCCAGTACAGACCTACTCTCTCAGTCGTGCCAATGAGCTAACTCAGAAGCAACCACATGTCTCCAGTACAGACCTACTCTCTCGCTGGTGCCATGAGCTAACTCAGAGGCAACCACATGTCTCCCGTACAGACCTACTCTCTCACTGGTGCCATGAGCTAATTCAGAGGCAACCACATGTCTCCCTTACAGACCTACTCTCTCACTGGTGCCATGAGCTAACTCAGAGGCAACCACATTTCTCCCGTACAGACCTACTCTCTCACTGGTGCCATGAGCTAACTCAGAGGCAACCACATGTCTCCCGTACATACCTACTCTCTCACTGGAGCCATGAGCTAACTCAGAGGCAACCACATGTCTCCCGTACATACCTACTCTCTCACTGGTGCCATGAGCTAACTCAGAGGCAACCACATGTCTCCCGTAGAGACCTACTCTCTCACTGGTGCCATGAGCTAACTCAGAGGCAACCACATGTCTCCCATACAGACCTACTCTCTCACTGGTGCCATGAGCTAACTCAGAGGCAACCACATGTCTCCCGTACAGACCTACTCTCTTACTGGTGCCATGCGCTAACTCAGAGGCAACCACATGTCTCCCGTACAGACCTACTCTCTCACTGGTGCCATGAGCTAACTCAGAGGCAACCACATGTCTCCTGTACAGACCTACTCTCTCACTGGTGCCATGAGCAAACTCAGAGGCAACCACATGTCTCCTGTACAGACCTACTCTCTCACTGATACCATGAGCTAACTCAGAGGCAACCGCATGTCACCCGTACGGACCTACTCACTGGTGCCATGAGCTAACTCAGTGGCAACCACGTGTCTCCCATACAGACCTACTCTCTCACTGGTGCCATGAGCTAACTCAGAAGCAACCACATGTCTCCCGTACAGACCTACTCTCTCACTGGTACCATGAGAGGCAACCACATGTCTCCCGTACAGACCTACACTCTCACTGGTGCCATGAGCTAACTCAGAGGCAACCACATGTCTCCTGTACAGACCTACTCTCTCACTGATACCATGAGCTAACTCAGAGGCAACCACATGTCACCCATACAGACCTACTAACTGTTGCCATGAGCTAACTCAGAGGCAACCATGTGTCTCCCATACAGACCTACTCTCTCACTGGTGCCATGAGTAACTCAGAAGCAACCACATCTCTCCCGTACAGACCTACTCTCTCACTGGTGCCATGAGAGGCAACCACATGTCTCCCATAGAGACCTACTCTATCACTGGTGCCATGAGCTAACTCAGAGGCAACCACATGTCTCCTGTACAGATCTACTCTCTCACTGGTGCCATGAGCTTACTCAGAAGCAACCACATGTCTCCCGTACAGACCTACTCTCTCACTGGTGCCATGAGCTAACTCAGAGGCAACAACATGTCTCCCGTACAGACCTACTCTCTCACTGGTGCCATGAGCTAACTCAGAGGCAACCACATGTCTCCCGTACAGACCTACTCTCTCACTGGTGCCATGAGCTAACTCAGAGGCAACCACATGTCTCCCGTACATACCTACTCTCTCACTGGTGCCATGAGCTAACTCGGAGGCAACCACATGTCTCCCGTACATACCTACTCTCTCACTGGTGCCATGAGCTAACTCGGAGGCAACCACATGTCTCCCGTACAGACCTACTCTCTCACTGGTGCCATGAGCTAACTCAGAGGCAACCACATGTCTCCCGTACAGACCTACTCTCTCACTGGTGTCATGAGCTAACTCAGAGGCAACCACATGTCTCCCGTCCCGACCTACTCTCTCACTGGTGCCATGCGCTAACTCAGAGGCAACCACATGTCTCCCGTACAGACCTACTCTCTCACTGGTGCCATGAGCTAACTCAGAGGCAACCACATGTCTCCTGTACAGACCTACTCTCTCACTGGTGCCATGAGCAAACTCAGAGGCAACCACATGTCTCCTGTACAGACCTACTCTCTCACTGATACCATGAGCTAACTCAGAGGCAACTGCATGTCACCCATACAGACCTACTCACTGGTGCCATGAGCTAACTCAGAGGCAACCACGTGTCTCCCATACAGACCTACTCTCTCACTGGTGCCATGAGCTAACTCAGAAGCAACCACATGTCTCCCGTACAGACCTACTCTCTCACTGGTGCCATGAGAGGCAACCACATGTCTCCCGTACAGATCTACTCTCTCACTGGTGCCATGAGCTAACTCAGAGGCAACCACATGTCTCCTGTACAGACCTACTCTCTCATTGATACCATGAGCTAACTCAGAGGCAACCACATGTCACCCATACAGACCTACTCACTGTTGCCATGAGATAACTCAGAGGCAACCACGTGTCTCCCTTACAGACCTACTCTCTCACTGGTGCCATGAGCTAACTCAGAAGCAACAACATGTCTCCCGTACAGACCTACTCTCTCACTGGTGCCATGAGAGGCAACCACATGTCTCCCGTACAGACCTACTCTATCACTGGTGCCATGAGCTAATTCAGAGGCAACCACATGTCTCCTGTACAGACCTACTCTCTCACTGGTGCCATGAGCTTACTCAGAGGCAACCACATGTCTCCTGTACAGACCTACTCTCTCACTGGTACCATGAGCTAACTCAGAGGTAACCACATGTCTCCCATAAGGCCTACTCTCTCACTGGTGCCATGAGCTAACTCAGAGGCAACCGCATGTCTCCCTTACAGACCTACTCTCTCACTGGTGCCATGAGTTAACTCAGAGGCAACCACATGTCTCCCGTACAGACCTACTCTCTCACTGGTGCCATGAGCTAACTCAGAGGCAACCACATGTCTCCCGTACAGACCTACTCTCTCACTGGTGCTATGAGCTAACTCAGAGGCAACCACATGTCTCCCGTACAGACCTACCCTCTCACTGGTGCCATGAGCTAATTCAGAGGCAACCACATGTCTCCCGTACAGAACTACTCTCTCACTGGTGCCATGAGCTAACTCAGAGGCAACCACATGTCTACCGTACAGACCTACTCTCTCACTGGTACCATGCGCTAACTCAGAGGCAACCACATGTCTCCTGTACAGACCTACTCTCTCACTGGATCCATGAGCTAACTCAGAGGCAACCACATGTCTCCCGTACAGACCTACTCTCTCACTGGTGCCACGAGCTAACTCAGAGGCAACCACATGTCTCCCGTACAGACCTACTCTCTCACTGGTGCCATGAGCTAACTCAGAAGCAACCACATGTCTCCCGTACAGACCTACTCTCTCACTGGTGCCATGAGATAACTCAGAGGCAACCATATGTCTCCGGTACAGACCTACTACTCTCTCACTGGTGCCATGAGCTAACTCAGAGGCAACCACATGTCTCCAGTAAAGACCTACTCTCTCACTGGTGCCATGAGCTAACTCAGAGGCAACCACATGTCTCCAGTACATACCTACTCTCTCACTGGTGCCATGAGGTAACTCAGAGGCAATGACATGTCTCCCTTACAGACCTACTCTCTCACTGGTGCCATGAGCTAACTCAGAGGCAACCACATGTCTCCCATACAGACCTACTCTCTCACTGGTGCCATGCGCTAACTCAGAGGCAACCACATGTCTCCCATACAGACCTACTCTCTCACTGGTGCCATGAGCTAACTCAGAGGCAACCACATGTCTCCCGTACAGACCTACTCTCTCACTGGTGCCATGAGCTAACTCAGAGGCAACCACATGTCTCCCGTACAGACCTACTCTCTCACTGGTGCCATGAGCTAACTCAGAGGCAACCACATGTCTCCCGTACAGACCTACTCTCTCACTGGTACCATGAGAGGCAACCACATGTCTCCCGTACAGACCTACACTCTCACTGGTGCCATGAGCTAACTCAGAGGCAACCACATGTCTCCTGTACAGACCTACTCTCTCACTGATACCATGAGCTAACTCAGAGGCAACCACATGTCACCCATACAGACCTACTAACTGTTGCCATGAGCTAACTCAGAGGCAACCATGTGTCTCCCATACAGACCTACTCTCTCACTGGTGCCATGAGTAACTCAGAAGCAACCACATCTCTCCCGTACAGACCTACTCTCTCACTGGTGCCATGAGAGGCAACCACATGTCTCCCATAGAGACCTACTCTATCACTGGTGCCATGAGCTAACTCAGAGGCAACCACATGTCTCCTGTACAGATCTACTCTCTCACTGGTGCCATGAGCTTACTCAGAAGCAACCACATGTCTCCCGTATAGACCTACTCTCTCACTGGTGCCATGAGCTAACTCAGAGGCAACAACATGTCTCCCGTACAGACCTACTCTCTCACTGGTGCCATGAGCTAACTCAGAGGCAACCACATGTCTCCCGTACAGACCTACTCTCTCACTGGTGCCATGAGCTAACTCAGAGGCAACCACATGTCTCCCGTACATACCTACTCTCTCACTGGTGCCATGAGCTAACTCGGAGGCAACCACATGTCTCCCGTACATACCTACTCTCTCACTGGTGCCATGAGCTAACTCGGAGGCAACCACATGTCTCCCGTACAGACCTACTCTCTCACTGGTGCCATGAGCTAACTCAGAGGCAACCACATGTCTCCCGTACAGACCTACTCTCTCACTGGTGTCATGAGCTAACTCAGAGGCAACCACATGTCTCCCGTCCCGACCTACTCTCTCACTGGTGCCATGCGCTAACTCAGAGGCAACCACATGTCTCCCGTACAGACCTACTCTCTCACTGGTGCCATGAGCTAACTCAGAGGCAACCACATGTCTCCTGTACAGACCTACTCTCTCACTGGTGCCATGAGCAAACTCAGAGGCAACCACATGTCTCCTGTACAGACCTACTCTCTCACTGATACCATGAGCTAACTCAGAGGCAACTGCATGTCACCCATACAGACCTACTCACTGGTGCCATGAGCTAACTCAGAGGCAACCACGTGTCTCCCATACAGACCTACTCTCTCACTGGTGCCATGAGCTAACTCAGAAGCAACCACATGTCTCCCGTACAGACCTACTCTCTCACTGGTGCCATGAGAGGCAACCACATGTCTCCCGTACAGATCTACTCTCTCACTGGTGCCATGAGCTAACTCAGAGGCAACCACATGTCTCCTGTACAGACCTACTCTCTCATTGATACCATGAGCTAACTCAGAGGCAACCACATGTCACCCATACAGACCTACTCACTGTTGCCATGAGATAACTCAGAGGCAACCACGTGTCTCCCTTACAGACCTACTCTCTCACTGGTGCCATGAGCTAACTCAGAAGCAACAACATGTCTCCCGTACAGACCTACTCTCTCACTGGTGCCATGAGAGGCAACCACATGTCTCCCGTACAGACCTACTCTATCACTGGTGCCATGAGCTAATTCAGAGGCAACCACATGTCTCCTGTACAGACCTACTCTCTCACTGGTGCCATGAGCTTACTCAGAGGCAACCACATGTCTCCTGTACAGACCTACTCTCTCACTGGTACCATGAGCTAACTCAGAGGTAACCACATGTCTCCCATAAGGCCTACTCTCTCACTGGTGCCATGAGCTAACTCAGAGGCAACCGCATGTCTCCCTTACAGACCTACTCTCTCACTGGTGCCATGAGTTAACTCAGAGGCAACCACATGTCTCCCGTACAGACCTACTCTCTCACTGGTGCCATGAGCTAACTCAGAGGCAACCACATGTCTCCCGTACAGACCTACTCTCTCACTGGTGCTATGAGCTAACTCAGAGGCAACCACATGTCTCCCGTACAGACCTACCCTCTCACTGGTGCCATGAGCTAATTCAGAGGCAACCACATGTCTCCCGTACAGAACTACTCTCTCACTGGTGCCATGAGCTAACTCAGAGGCAACCACATGTCTACCGTACAGACCTACTCTCTCACTGGTACCATGCGCTAACTCAGAGGCAACCACATGTCTCCTGTACAGACCTACTCTCTCACTGGATCCATGAGCTAACTCAGAGGCAACCACATGTCTCCCGTACAGACCTACTCTCTCACTGGTGCCACGAGCTAACTCAGAGGCAACCACATGTCTCCCGTACAGACCTACTCTCTCACTGGTGCCATGAGCTAACTCAGAAGCAACCACATGTCTCCCGTACAGACCTACTCTCTCACTGGTGCCATGAGATAACTCAGAGGCAACCATATGTCTCCGGTACAGACCTACTACTCTCTCACTGGTGCCATGAGCTAACTCAGAGGCAACCACATGTCTCCAGTAAAGACCTACTCTCTCACTGGTGCCATGAGCTAACTCAGAGGCAACCACATGTCTCCAGTACATACCTACTCTCTCACTGGTGCCATGAGGTAACTCAGAGGCAATGACATGTCTCCCTTACAGACCTACTCTCTCACTGGTGCCATGAGCTAATTCAGAGGCAACCACCTGTCTCCCATACAGACCTACTCTCTCACTGGTGCCATGCGCTAACTCAGAGGCAACCACATGTCTCCCATACAGACCTACTCTCTCACTGGTGCCATGAGCTAACTCAGAGGCAACCACATGTCTCCCGTACAGACCTACTCTCTCACTGGTGCCATGAGCTAACTCAGAGGCAACCACATGTCTCCCGTACAGACCTACTCTCTCACTGGTGCCATGAGCTAACTCAGAGGCAACCACATGTCTCCCGTACAGACCTACTCTCTCAGTGGTGCCATGAGCTAACTCAGAGGCAACCACATGTCTCCCGTACAGACCTACTCTCTCACTGGTGCCATGAGCTAACTTAGAGGCAACCATATGTCTCCGGTACAGACCTACTCTCTCACTGGTGCCATGAGCTAACTCAGAGGCAACCACATGTCTCCAGTACAGACCTACTCTCTCATTGGTGCCATGAGCTAACTCAGAGGCAACCACATGTCTCCAGTACAGACCTACTCTCTCACTGGTGCCATGAGCTAACTCAGAGGCAACCACATGTCTCCGGTACAGACCTACTTCTCACTGGTGCCATGAGCTAACTCAGAGGCAACCACATGTCTCCCGTACAGACCTACTCTCTCACTGGTGCCACGAGCTAACTCAGAGGCAACCACATGTCTCCTGTACAGACCTACTCTCTCACTGATACCTTGAGCTAACTCAGAGGCAACCGCATGTCACCCATACAGACCTACTCACTGGTGCCATGAGCTAACTCAGAGGCAACCACGTGTCTCCCATAAAGACCTACTCTCTCACTGGTGCCATGAGCTAACTCAGAAGCAACCACATGTCTCCCGTACAGACCTACTCTCTCACTGGTGCCATGAGAGGCAACCACATGTCTCCCGTACAGACCTACTCTCTCACTGGTGCCATGAGCTAACTCAGAGGCAACCACATGTCTCCTGTACAGACCTACTCTCTCACTGATACCATGAGCTAACTCAGAGGCAACCACATGTCACCCATACAGACCTACTCACTGTTGCCATGAGCTAACTCAGAGGCAACCACGTGTCTCCCATACAGACCTACTCTCTCACTGGTGCCATGAGCTAACTCAGAAGCAACCACATGTCTCCCGTACAGACCTACTCTCTCACTGGTGCCATGAGAGGCAACCACATGTCTCCCGTACAGACCTACTCTATCACTGGTGCCATGAGCTAACTCAGAGGCAACCACATGTCTCCTGTACAGACCTACTCTCTCACTGGTGCCATGAGCTTACTCAGAGGCAAACACATGTCTCCAGTACTGACCTACTCTCTCACTGGTACCATGAGCTAACTCAGAGGTAACCACATGTCTCCCGTAAGGCCTACTCTCTCACTGGTGCCATGAGCTAACTCAGAGGCAACCACATGTCTGCTGTACAGACGTACTCTCTCACTGGTGCCATGAGCTAACTCAGAGGCAACCACATGTCTCCTGTACAGATCTACTATCTCACTGGTGCCATGAGCTAACTCAGAGGCAACCACATGTCTACCGTACAGACCTACTCTCTCACTGGTGCCATGCGCTAACTCAGAGGCAACCACATGTCTCCCGTACAGACCTACTCTCTCACTGGTGCCATGAGCTAACTCAGAGGCAACCACATGTCTCCCGTACAGACCTACTCTCTCACTGGTGCCACGAGCTAACTCAGAGGCAACCACATGTCTCCCGTACAGACCTACTCTCTCACTGGTGCCATGAGCTAACTCAGAGGCAACCACATGTCTCCTGTACAGACCTACTCTCTCACTGGTGCCATGAGCTAACTCAGAGGTAACCATATGTCTCCGGTACAGACCTACTCTCTCAATGGTGCCATGAGCTAACTCAGAGGCAACCACATGTCTCCAGTACAGACCTACTCTCTCACTGGTGCCATGAGCTAACTCAGAGGCAACCACATGTCTCCAGTACATACCTACTCTCTCACTGGTGCCATGAGGTAACTCAGAGGCAATGACATGTCTCCCATACAGATCTACTCTCTCACTGGTGCCATGAGCTAACTCAGAGGCAACCACATGTCTCCCATACAGACCTACTCTCTCACTGGTGCCATGCGCTAACTCAGAGGCAACCACATGTCTCCCATACAGACCTACTCTCTCACTGGTGCCATGAGTTAACTCAGAGGCAACCACATGTCTCCCGTACAGACCTACTCTCTCACTGATGCCATGAGCTAACTCAGAGGCAACCACATGTCTCCCGTACAGACCTACTCTCTCACTGGTGCCATGAGCTAACTCAGAGGCAACCACATGTCTCCCGTACAGACCTACTCTCTCAGTGGTGCCATGAGCTAACTCAGAGGCAACCACATGTCTCCCGTACAGACCTACTCTCTCACTGGTACCATGAGTTAACTCAGAGGCAACCATATGTCTCCGGTACAGAACTACTCTCTCACTGGTGCCATGAGCTAACTCAGAGGCAACCACATGTCTCCAGTACAGACCTACTCTCTCATTGGTGCCATGAGCTAACTCAGAGGCAACCACATGTCTCCAGTACAGACCTACTCTCTCACTGGTGCCATGAGCTAACTCAGAGGCAACCACATGTCTCCGGTACAGACCTACTTCTCACTGGTGCCATGAGCTAACTCAGAGGCAACCACATGTCTCCCGTACAGACCTACTCTCTCACTGGTGCCACGAGCTAACTCAGAGGCAACCACATGTCTCCCGTACAGACCTACTCTCTCACTGGTGCCATGAGCTAACTCAGAGGCAACCACATGTCTCCCATACAGACCTACTCTCTCACTGGTGCCATGAGCTAACTCAGACGCAACCACATGTCTCCCATACAGACCTACTCTCTCACTGGTGCCATGAGCTAACTCAGACGCAACCACATGTCTCCCGTACAGACCTACTCTCTCACTGGTGCCATGAGCTAACTCAGAGGCAACCACATGTCTCCCATACAGACCTACTCTCTCACTGGTGCCATGAGCTAACTCAGAGGCAACCACATGTCTCCCGTACAGACCTACTCTCTCACTGGTGCCATGCGCTAACTCAGAGGCAACCACATGTCTCCCGTACAGACCTACTCTCTCACTGGTGCCATGAGCTAACTCAGAGGCAACCATATGTCTCCCGTACAGACCTACTCTCTCACTGGTGCCATGAGGTAACTCAGAGGCAATGACATGTCTCCCGTACAGACCTACTCTCTCACTGGTGCCATGAGCTAACTCAGAGGCAACCACATGTCTCCCATACAGACCTACTCTCTCACTGGTGCCATGCGCTAACTCAGAGGCAACCACATGTCTCCCATACAGACCTACTCTCTCACTGGTGCCATGAGCTAACTCAGAGGCAACCACATGTCTCCCGTACAGACCTACTCTCTCACTGGTGCCATGAGCTAACTCAGAGGCAACCACATGTCTCCCGTACAGACCTACTCTCTCACTGGTGCCATGAGATAACTCAGAGGCAACCACATTTCTCCCGTACAGACCTACTCTCTCAGTGGTGCCATGAGCTAACTCAGAGGCAACCACATGTATCCGGTACAGACCTACTCTCTCACTGGTGCCATGAGCTAACTCAGAGGCAACCACATGTCTCCAGTACAGACCTACTCTCTCATTGGTGCCATGAGCTAACTCAGAGGCAACCACATGTCTCCCGTATAGACCTACTCTCTCACTGGTGCCATGCGCTAACTCAAGGCAATCACATGTCTCCCATACAGACATACTCTCTCACTGGTGCCATGAGCTAACTCAGAGGCAACCACATGTCTCCCGTACAGACCTACTCTCTCACTGGTGCCACGAGCTAACTCAGAGGCAACCACATGTCTCCCGTATAGACCTACTCTCTCACTGGTGCCATGAGCTAACTCAGAGGCAACCACATGTCTCCCGTACAGACCTACTCTCTCACTGGTGCCATGAGCTAACTCAGAGTCAACCATATGTCTCCGATACAGACCTACTCTCTCACTGGTGCCATGAGCTAACTCAGAAGCAACCACATGTCTCCAGTACAGACCTACTCTCTCACTGGTGCCATGAGCTAACTCAGAGGCAACCACATGACTCCAGTACAGACCTACTCTCTCACTGGTGCCATGAGGTAACTCAGAGGCAACGACATGTCTCCCGTACAGACCTACTCTCTCACTGGTGCCATGAGCTAACTCAGAGGCAACCACATGTCTCCCATACAGACCTACTCTCTCACTGGTGCCATGCACTAACTCAGAGGCAACCACATGTCTCCCATACAGACCTACTCTCTCACTGTTGCCATGAGCTAACTCAGAGGCAACCACATGTCTCCCGTACAGACCTACTCTCTCACTGGTGCCATGAGCTAACTCAGAGGCAACCACATGTCTTCCGTACAGAACTACTCTCTCACTGGTGCCATGAGCTAACTCAGAGGCAACCACATGTCTCCCGTACAGACCTACTCTCTCGGTGGTGCCATGAGCTAACTCAGAGGCAACCACATGTCTCCCGTACAGACCTACTCTCTCACTGGTGCCATGAGCTAACTCAGAGGCAACAATATGTCTCCGGTAAAGACCTACTCTCTCACTGGTGCCATGAGCTAACTCAGAGGCAACCACATGTCTCCAGTACAGACCTACTCTCTCATTGGTGCCATGAGCTAACTCAGAGGCAACTACATGTCTCCAGTACAGACCTACTCTCTCACTGGTGCCATGAGCTAACTCAGAGGCAACCACGTGTCACCCTTACAGACCTACTCTCTCACTGGTGCCACGAGCTAACTCAGAGGCAACCACATGTCTCCCGTACAGACCTACTCTCTCACTGGTGCCATGAGCTAACTCAGAGGCAACCACATGTCTCCCGTACAGACCTACTCTCTCACTGGTGCCATGCGCTAACTCAGAGGCAACCAGATGTCTCCCGTACAGACCTACTCTCTCACTGGTGCCATGAGCTAACTCAGAGGCAACCATATGTCTCCTGTACAGACCTACTCTCTCACTGGTGCCATGAGGTAACTCAGAGGCAATGCCATGTCTCTCGTACAGACCTACTCTCTCACTGGTGCCATGAGCTAACTCAGAGGCAACGACATGTCTCCCATACAGACCTACTCTCTCACTGGTGCCATGAGCTAACTCAGAGGCAACCACATGTCTCCCGTACAGACCTACTCTCTCACTGGTGCCATGAGCTAACTCAGAGGCAACCACATGTCTCCCGTACAGACCTACTATCTCACTGGTGCCATGAGCTAACTCAGAGGCAACCACATGTCTCCCGTACAGACCTACTCTCTCAGTGGTGCCATGAGCTAACTCAGAGGCAACCACATGTCTCCCGTACAGACCTACTTTCTCACCTGTGCCATGAGCTAACTCAGAGGCAACCATATGTCTCCGGTACAGACCTACTCTCTCACTGGTGCCATGAGCTAACTCAGAGGCAACCACATGTCTCCCATACAGACCTACTCTCTCACTGGTGCCATGAGCTAACTTAGAGGCAACCACATGTCTCCCGTACAGACCTACTCTCTCACCGGTGCCATGAGTTAACTCAGAGGCAACCACATGTCTCCCGTGCAGACCTACTCTCTCACTGGTGCCATGAGCTAACTCAGAGGCAACCACATGTCTCCCGTACAGACCTACTCTCTCAGTGGTGCCATGAGCTAACTCAGAGGCAACAACATGTCTCCCGTACAGACCTACTCTCTCAATGGTGCCATGAGCTAACTCAGAGGCAACCATATGTCTCCGGTACAGACCTACTCTCTCACTGGTGCCATGAGCTAACTCAGAGGCAACCACATGTCTCCAATACAGACCTACTCTCTCATTGGTGCCATGAGCTAACTCAGAGGCAACCACATGTCTCCAGTACAGACCTACTCTCTCACTGGTGCCATGAGCTAACTCAGAGGCAACCACATGTCTCCCGTACAGACCTACTCTCTCACTGGTGCCACGAGCTAACTCAGAGGCAACCACATGTCTACCGTACAGACCTACTCTCTCACTGGTGCCATGAGCTAACTCAGAGGCAACCACATGTCTCCCGTACAGACCTACTCTCTCAGTGGTGCCATGAGCTAACTCAGAGGCAACTACATGTCTCCCGTACAGACCTACTCTCTCACTGGTGCCATGAACTAACTCAGAGGCAACCATATGTCGCCGGTACAGACCTACTCTCTCACTGGTGCCATGAGCTAACTCAGAGGCAACCACATGTCTCCAGTACAGACCTACTCTCTCATTGGTGCCATGAGCTAACTCAGAGGCAACCACATGTCTCCAGTACAGACCTACTCTCTCACTGGTGCCATGAGCTAACTCAGAGGCAATCACATGTCTCCGGTACAGACCTACTTCTCACTGGTGCCATGAGCTAACTCAGAGGCAATGACATGTCTCCCGTACAGACCTACTCTCTCACTGGTGCCATGAGCTAACTCAGAGGCAACCACATGTCTCCCATTCAGACCTACTCTCTCACTGGTGCCATGCGCTAACTCAGAGGCAACCACATGTCTCCCATACAGACCTACTCTCTCACTGTTGCCATGAGCTAACTCAGAGGCAACCACATGTCTCCCGTACAGACCTACTCTCTCACTGGTGCCATGAGCTAACTCAGAGGCAACCACATGTCTCCCGTACAGAACTACTCTCTCACTGGTGCCATGAGCTAACTCAGAGGCAACCATATGTCTTCGGTACAGACCTACTCTCTCACTGGTGCCATGAGCTAACTCAGAGGCAACCACATGTCTCCAGTACAGACCTACTCTCTCATTGGTGCCATGAGCTAACTCAGAGGCAACTACATGTCTCCAGTACAGACCTACTCTCTCACTGGTGCCAAGAGCTAACTCAGAGGCAACCACATGTCTCCCGTACAGACCTACTCTCTCACTGGTTCCACGAGCTAACTCAGAGGCAACCACATGTCTCCCGTACAGACCTACTCTCTCACTGGTGCCATGAGCTAACTCAGAGGCAACCACATGTCTCCTGTACAGACCTACTCTCTCACTGGTGCCATGCGCTAACTCAGAGGCAACCACATGTCTCCCATACAGACCTACTCTCTTACTGGTTCCATGAGCTAACTCAGAGGCAACCATATGTCTCCTGTACAGACCTACTCTCTCACTGGTGCCATGAGGTAACTCAGAGGCAATGCCATGTCTCTCGTACAGACCTACTCTCTCACTGATGCCATGAGCTAACTCAGAGGCGACCACATGTCTCCCATACAGACCTACTCTCTCACTGGTGCCATGAGCTAACTCAGAGGCAACCACATGTCTCCCGTACAGACCTACTCTCTCACTGGTGCCATGAGCTAACTCAGAGGCATACACATGTCTCCGGTACAGACCTACTTCTCACTGGTGCCATGAGCTAACTCAGAGGCAACCATATGTCTCCCGTACAGACCTACTCTCTCACTGGTGCCATGAGCTAACTCAGAGGCAACCACATGTCTCCCGTACAGACCTACTCTCTCAGTGGTGCCATGAGCTAACTCAGAGGCAACTACATGTCTCCCGTACAGACCTACTCTCTCACTGGTGCCATGAACTAACTCAGAGGCAACCATATGTCTCCGGTACAGACCTACTCTCTCACTGGTGCCATGAGCTAACTCAGAGGCAACCACATGTCTCCAGTACAGACCTACTCTCTCATTGGTGCCATGAGCTAACTCAGAGGCAACCACATGTCTCCAGTACAGACCTACTCTCTCACTGGTGCCATGAGCTAACTCAGAGGCAACCACATGTCTCCGGTACAGACCTACTTCTCACTGGTGCCATGAGCTAACTCAGAGGCAATGACATGTCTCCCGTACAGACCTACTCTCTCACTGGTGCCATGAGCTAATTCAGAGGCAACCACATGTCTCCCATTCAGACCTACTCTCTCACTGGTGCCATGCGCTAACTCAGAGGCAACCACATGTCTCCCATACAGACCTACTCTCTCACTGTTGCCATGAGCTAACTCAGAGGCAACCACATGTCTCCCGTACAGACCTACTCTCTCACTGGTGCCATGAGCTAACTCAGAGGCAACCACATGTCTCCCGTACAGAACTACTCTCTCACTGGTGCCATGAGCTAACTCAGAGGCAACCATATGTCTTCGGTACAGACCTACTCTCTCACTGGTGCCATGAGCTAACTCAGAGGCAACCACATGTCTCCAGTACAGACCTACTCTCTCATTGGTGCCATGAGCTAACTCAGAGGCAACTACATGTCTCCAGTACAGACCTACTCTCTCACTGGTGCCAAGAGCTAACTCAGAGGCAACCACATGTCTCCCGTACAGACCTACTCTCTCACTGGTTCCACGAGCTAACTCAGAGGCAACCACATGTCTCCCGTACAGACCTACTCTCTCACTGGTGCCATGAGCTAACTCAGAGGCAACCACATGTGTCCTGTACAGACCTACTCTCTCACTGGTGCCATGCGCTAACTCAGAGGCAACCACATGTCTCCCATACAGACCTACTCTCTTACTGGTTCCATGAGCTAACTCAGAGGCAACCATATGTCTCCTGTACAGACCTACTCTCTCACTGGTGCCATGAGGTAACTCAGAGGCAATGCCATGTCTCTCGTACAGACCTACTCTCTCACTGATGCCATGAGCTAACTCAGAGGCGACCACATGTCTCCCATACAGACCTACTCTCTCACTGGTGCCATGAGCTAACTCAGAGGCAACCACATGTCTCCCGTACAGATCTACTCTCTCACTGGTGCCATGAGCTAACTCAGAGGCATACACATGTCTCCGGTACAGACCTACTTCTCACTGGTGCCATGAGCTAACTCAGAGGCAACCACATGTCTCCCGTACAGACCTACTCTCTCACTGGTGCCATGAGCTAACTCAGAGGCAACCACATGTCTCCCGTACAGACCTACTCTCTCACTGGTGCCATGAGCTAACTCAGAGGCAACCACATGTCTCCCGTACAGACCTACTCTCTCACTGGTGCCATGAGCTAACTCAGAGGCAACCACATGTCTCCCGTACAGACCTACTCTCTCACTGGTGCCATGAGCTAACTCAGTGGCAACCACATGTCTCCCGTACAGACCTACTCTCTCACTGGTGCCATGAGCTAACTCAGAGGCAACCACATGTCTCCCATACAGACCTACTCTCTCACTGGTGCCATGAGCTAACTCAGAGGCAACCACATGTCTCCCGTACAGACCTACTCTCTCACCGGTGCCATGAGCTAACTCAGAGGCAACCACATGTCTCCCGTACAGACCTACTCTCTCAGTGGTGCCATGAGCTAACTCAGAGGCAACCACATGTCTTCCGTACAGACCTACTCTCTCACTGGTGCCATGAGCTAACTCAGAGGCAACCATATGTCTCCGGTACAGACCTACTCTCTCACTGGTGCCATGAGCTAACTCAGAGGCAACCACATGTCTCCAGTACAGACCTACTCTCTCATTGGTGCCATGAGCTAACTCAGAGGCAACCACATGTCTCCAGTACAGACCTACTCTCTCACTGGTGCCATGAGCTAACTCAGAGGCAATCACATGTCTCCGGTACAGACCTACTTCTCACTGGTGCCATGAGCTAACTCAGAGGCAACCACATGTCTCCCGTACAGACCTACTCTCTCACCGGTGCCATGAGCTAACTCAGAGGCAACCACATGTCTCCCGTACAGACCTACTCTCTCACTGGTGCCATGAGCTAACTCAGAGGCAACCACATGTCTTCCGTACAGACCTACTCTCTCACTGGTGCCATGAGCTAACTCAGAGGCAACCACATGTCTCCCGTACACACCTACTCTCTCAGTGGTGCCATGAGCTAACTCAGAGGCAACCACATGTCTCCCGTACAGACCTACTCTCTCACTGGTGCTTGAGCTAACTCAGAGGCAACCATATGTCTCCGGTACAGACCTACTCTCTCACTGGTGCCATGAGCTAACTCAGAGGCAACCACATGTCTCCAGTACAGACCTACTCTCTCATTGGTGCCATGAGCTAACTCAGAGGCAACCACATGTCTCCAGTACAGACCTACTCTCTCACTGGTGCCATGAGCTAACTCAGAGGCAATCACATGTTCCCGTACAGACCTACTCTCTCACTGGTGCCACGAGCTAACTCAGAGGCAACCACATGTCTTCCGTACAGACCTACTCTCTCAGTGGTGCCATGAGCTAACTCAGAGGCAACCACATGTCTCCCGTACAGACCTACTCTCTCACTGGTGCCATGAACTAACTCAGAGGCAACCATATGTCTCCGGCACAGACCTACTCTCTCACTGGTGCCATGAGCTAACTCAGAGGCAACCACATGTCTCCAGTACAGACCTACTCTCTCACTGGTGCCATGAGCTAACTCAGAGGCAACCGCATGTCTCCCGTACAGACCTACTCTCTCACCGGTGCCATGAGCTAACTCAGAGGCAACCACATGTCTCCCGTACAGACCTTCTCTCTCACTGGTGCCATGAGCTAACTCAGAGGCAACCACATGTCTCCCGTACAGACCTACTCTCTCAGTGGTGCCATGAGCTAACTCAGAGGCAACCACATGTCTTCCGTACAGACCTACTCCCTCACTGGTGCCATGAGCTAACTCAGAGGCAACCATATGTCTCCGGTACAGACCTACTCTCTCACTGGTGCCATGAGCTAACTCAGAGGCAACCACATGTCTCCAGTACAGACCTACTCTCTCATTGGTGCCATGAGCTAACTCAGAGGCAACCACATGTCTCCAGTAAAGACCTACTCTCTCACTGGTGCCATGAGCTAACTCAGAGGCAACCACATGTCTCCGGTACAGACCTACTTCTCACTGGTGCCATGAGCTAACTCAGAGGCAACCACATGTCTCCCATACAGACCTACTCTCTCACTGGTGCCATGAGCTAACTCAGAGGCAACCACATGTCTCCCGTACAGACCTACTCTCTCACTGGTGCCATGAGCTAACTCAGAGGCAAACACATGTCTCCCGTACAGACCTACTCTCTCACTGGTGCCATGAGCTAACTCAGAGGCAACCACATGTCTCCCATACACACCTACTCTCTCAGTGGTGCCATGAGCTAACTCAGAGGCAACCACATGTCTCCCGTACAGACCTACTCTCTCACTGGTGCTTGAGCTAACTCAGAGGCAACCACATGTCTCCAGTACAGACCTACTCTCTCACTGGTGCCATGAGCTAACTCAGAGGCAATCACATGTCTCCCGTACAGACCTACTCTCTCACTGGTGCCACGAGCTAACTCAGAGGCAACCACATGTCTCCCGTACAGACCTACTCTCTCACAGGTGCCATGAGCTAACTCAGAGGCAACCACATGTCTCCCGTACAGACCTACTCTCTCACCGGTGCCATGAGCTAACTCAGAGGCAACCACATGTCTCCCGTACAGACCTACTCTCTCAGTGGTGCCATGAGCTAACTCAGAGGCAACCACATGTCTTCCGTACAGACCTACTCTCTCACTGGTGCCATGAGCTAACTTAGAGGCAACCATATGTCTCCGGTACAGACCTACTCTCTCACTGGTGCCATGAGCTAACTCAGAGGCAACCACATGTCTCCAGTACATACCTACTCTCTCATTGGTGCCATGAGCTAACTCAGAGGCAACCACATGTCTCCAGTACAGACCTACTCTCTCATTGGTGCCATGAGCTAACTCAGAGGCAACTACATGTCTCCAGTACAGACCTACTCTCTCACTGGTGCCAAGAGCTAACTCAGAGGCAACCACATGTCTCCCGTACAGACCTACTCTCTCACTGGTTCCACGAGCTAACTCAGAGGCAACCACATGTCTCCCGTACAGACCTACTCTCTCACTGGTGCCATGAGCTAACTCAGAGGCAACCACATGTGTCCTGTACAGACCTACTCTCTCACTGGTGCCATGCGCTAACTCAGAGGCAACCACATGTCTCCCATACAGACCTACTCTCTTACTGGTTCCATGAGCTAACTCAGAGGCAACCATATGTCTCCTGTACAGACCTACTCTCTCACTGGTGCCATGAGGTAACTCAGAGGCAATGCCATGTCTCTCGTACAGACCTACTCTCTCACTGATGCCATGAGCTAACTCAGAGGCGACCACATGTCTCCCATACAGACCTACTCTCTCACTGGTGCCATGAGCTAACTCAGAGGCAACCACATGTCTCCCGTACAGATCTACTCTCTCACTGGTGCCATGAGCTAACTCAGAGGCATACACATGTCTCCGGTACAGACCTACTTCTCACTGGTGCCATGAGCTAACTCAGAGGCAACCACATGTCTCCCGTACAGACCTACTCTCTCACTGGTGCCATGAGCTAACTCAGAGGCAACCACATGTCTCCCGTACAGACCTACTCTCTCACTGGTGCCATGAGCTAACTCAGAGGCAACCACATGTCTCCCGTACAGACCTACTCTCTCACTGGTGCCATGAGCTAACTCAGAGGCAACCACATGTCTCCCGTACAGACCTACTCTCTCACTGGTGCCATGAGCTAACTCAGTGGCAACCACATGTCTCCCGTACAGACCTACTCTCTCACTGGTGCCATGAGCTAACTCAGAGGCAACCACATGTCTCCCATACAGACCTACTCTCTCACTGGTGCCATGAGCTAACTCAGAGGCAACCACATGTCTCCCGTACAGACCTACTCTCTCACCGGTGCCATGAGCTAACTCAGAGGCAACCACATGTCTCCCGTACAGACCTACTCTCTCAGTGGTGCCATGAGCTAACTCAGAGGCAACCACATGTCTTCCGTACAGACCTACTCTCTCACTGGTGCCATGAGCTAACTCAGAGGCAACCATATGTCTCCGGTACAGACCTACTCTCTCACTGGTGCCATGAGCTAACTCAGAGGCAACCACATGTCTCCAGTACAGACCTACTCTCTCATTGGTGCCATGAGCTAACTCAGAGGCAACCACATGTCTCCAGTACAGACCTACTCTCTCACTGGTGCCATGAGCTAACTCAGAGGCAATCACATGTCTCCGGTACAGACCTACTTCTCACTGGTGCCATGAGCTAACTCAGAGGCAACCACATGTCTCCCGTACAGACCTACTCTCTCACCGGTGCCATGAGCTAACTCAGAGGCAACCACATGTCTCCCGTACAGACCTACTCTCTCACTGGTGCCATGAGCTAACTCAGAGGCAACCACATGTCTTCCGTACAGACCTACTCTCTCACTGGTGCCATGAGCTAACTCAGAGGCAACCACATGTCTCCCGTACACACCTACTCTCTCAGTGGTGCCATGAGCTAACTCAGAGGCAACCACATGTCTCCCGTACAGACCTACTCTCTCACTGGTGCTTGAGCTAACTCAGAGGCAACCATATGTCTCCGGTACAGACCTACTCTCTCACTGGTGCCATGAGCTAACTCAGAGGCAACCACATGTCTCCAGTACAGACCTACTCTCTCATTGGTGCCATGAGCTAACTCAGAGGCAACCACATGTCTCCAGTACAGACCTACTCTCTCACTGGTGCCATGAGCTAACTCAGAGGCAATCACATGTTCCCGTACAGACCTACTCTCTCACTGGTGCCACGAGCTAACTCAGAGGCAACCACATGTCTTCCGTACAGACCTACTCTCTCAGTGGTGCCATGAGCTAACTCAGAGGCAACCACATGTCTCCCGTACAGACCTACTCTCTCACTGGTGCCATGAACTAACTCAGAGGCAACCATATGTCTCCGGCACAGACCTACTCTCTCACTGGTGCCATGAGCTAACTCAGAGGCAACCACATGTCTCCAGTACAGACCTACTCTCTCACTGGTGCCATGAGCTAACTCAGAGGCAACCGCATGTCTCCCGTACAGACCTACTCTCTCACCGGTGCCATGAGCTAACTCAGAGGCAACCACATGTCTCCCGTACAGACCTTCTCTCTCACTGGTGCCATGAGCTAACTCAGAGGCAACCACATGTCTCCCGTACAGACCTACTCTCTCAGTGGTGCCATGAGCTAACTCAGAGGCAACCACATGTCTTCCGTACAGACCTACTCCCTCACTGGTGCCATGAGCTAACTCAGAGGCAACCATATGTCTCCGGTACAGACCTACTCTCTCACTGGTGCCATGAGCTAACTCAGAGGCAACCACATGTCTCCAGTACAGACCTACTCTCTCATTGGTGCCATGAGCTAACTCAGAGGCAACCACATGTCTCCAGTAAAGACCTACTCTCTCACTGGTGCCATGAGCTAACTCAGAGGCAACCACATGTCTCCGGTACAGACCTACTTCTCACTGGTGCCATGAGCTAACTCAGAGGCAACCACATGTCTCCCATACAGACCTACTCTCTCACTGGTGCCATGAGCTAACTCAGAGGCAACCACATGTCTCCCGTACAGACCTACTCTCTCACTGGTGCCATGAGCTAACTCAGAGGCAAACACATGTCTCCCGTACAGACCTACTCTCTCACTGGTGCCATGAGCTAACTCAGAGGCAACCACATGTCTCCCATACACACCTACTCTCTCACTGGTGCTTGAGCTAACTCAGAGGCAACCACATGTCTCCAGTACAGACCTACTCTCTCACTGGTGCCATGAGCTAACTCAGAGGCAATCACATGTCTCCCGTACAGACCTACTCTCTCACTGGTGCCACGAGCTAACTCAGAGGCAACCACATGTCTCCCGTACAGACCTACTCTCTCACAGGTGCCATGAGCTAACTCAGAGGCAACCACATGTCTTCCGTACAGACCTACTCTCTCAGTGGTACCATGAGCTAACTCAGAGGCAACCACATGTCTCCCGTACAGACCTACTCTCTCACTGGTGCCATGAACTAACTCAGAGGCAACCATATGTCTCCGGTACAGACCTACTCTCTCACTGGTGCCATGAGCTAACTCAGAGGCAACCACATGTCTCCAGTACAGACCTACTCTCTCATTGGTGCCATGAGCTAACTCAGAGGCAACCACATGTCTCCAGTACAGACCTACTCTCTCACTGGTGCCATGAGCTAACTCAGAGGCAACCACATGTCTCCGGTACAGACCTACTTCTCACTGGTGCCATGAACTAACTCAGAGGCAACCACATTTCTCCCGTACAGACCTACTCTCTCACTGATGCCATGAGCTAACTCAGAGGCAACCACATGTCTCCCGTACAGACCTACTCTCTCACTGGTGCCATGAGCTAACTCAGAGGCAACGACATGTCTCCCGTACAGACCTACTCTCTCATTGGTGCCATGAGCTAACTCAGAGGCAACCACATGTCTCCCGTACAGACCTACTCTCTCACTGGTGCCATGAGCTAACTCAGAGGCAACCACATGTCTCCCATACAGACCTACTCTCTCACTGTTGCCATGAGCTAACTCAGAGGCAACCACATGTCTCCCGTACAGACCTACTCTCTCACTGGTGCCATGAGCTAACTCAGAGGCAACCACATGTCTCCCGTACAGAACTACTCTCTCACTGGTGCCATGAGCTAACTCAGAGGCCACCACATGTCTCCCGTACAGACCTACTCTCTCGGTGGTGCCATGAGCTAACTCAGAGGCAACCACATGTCTCCCGTACAGACCTACTCTCTCACTGGTGCCATGAGCTAACTCAGAGGCAACCATATGTCTTCGGTACAGACCTACTCTCTCACTGGTGCCATGAGCTAACTCAGAGGCAACCACATGTCTCCAGTACAGACCTACTCTCTCATTGGTGCCATGAGCTAACTCAGAGGCAACTACATGTCTCCAGTACAGACCTACTCTCTCACTGGTGCAATGAGCTAACTCAGAGGCAACCACATGTCTCCCGTACGGACCTACTCTCTCACTGGTGCCACGAGCTAACTCAGAGGCAACCACATGTCTCCCGTACAGACCTACTCTCTCACTGGTGCCATGAGCTAACTCAGAGGCAACCACATGTCTCCCGTACAGACCTACTCTCTCACTGGTGCCATGCGCTAACTCAGAGGCAACCACATGTCTCCCGTACAGACCTACTCTCTTACTGGTTCCATGAGCTAACTCAGAGGCAACCATATGTCTCCTGTACAGACCTACTCTCTCACTGGTGCCATGAGGTAACTCAGAGGCAATGCCATGTCTCTCGTACAGACCTACTCTCTCACTGATGCCATGAGCTAACTCAGAGGCGACCACATGTATCCCATACAGACCTACTCTCTCACTGGTGCCATGAGCTAACTCAGAGGCAACCATATGTCTCCCGTACAGACCTACTCTCTCACCGGTGCCATGAGCTAACTCAGAGGCAACCACATGTCTCCCATACAGACCTACTCTCTCACTGGTGCCATGAGCTAACTCAGAGGCAACCACATGTCTCCGGTACAGACCTACTTCTCACTGGTACCATGGGCTAACTCAGGGGCAACCACATGTCTCCCGTACAGACCTACTCTCTCACTGGTGCCATGAGCTAACTCAGAGGCAACCACATGTCTCCCGTACAGACCTACGCTCTCACTGGTGCCATGAGCTAACTCAGAGGCAACCACATGTCTCCCGTACAGACCTACTCTCTCACTGGTGCCATGAGCTAACTCAGAGGCAACCACATGTCTCCCATACAGACCTACTCTCTCACTGGTGCCATGAGCTAACTCAGAGGCAACCACATGTCTCCCGTACAGACCTACTCTCTCACCGGTGCCATGAGCTAACTCAGAGGCAACCACATGTCTCCCGTACAGACCTACTCTCTCAGTGGTGCCATGAGCTAACTCAGAGGCAACCACATGTCTTCCGTACAGACCTACTCTCTCACTGGTGCCATGAGCTAACTTAGAGGCAACCATATGTCTCCGGTACAGACCTACTCTCTCACTGGTGCCATGAGCTAACTCAGAGGCAACCACATGTCTCCAGTACATACCTACTCTCTCATTGGTGCCATGAGCTAACTCAGAGGCAACCACATGTCTCCAGTACAGACCTACTCTCTCACTGGTGCCATGAGCTAACTCAGAAGCAACCACATGTCTCCGGTACAGACCTACTTCTCACTGGTGCCATGAGCTAACTCAGAGGCAACCACATGTCTCCCGTACAGACCTACTCTCTCACTGGTGCAATGAGCTAACTCAGAGTCAACCACATGTCTCCCGTACAGACCTACTCTCTCACTGGTGCCATGAGCTAACTCAGAGGCAACCACAAGTCTCCCGTACACACCTACTCTCTCAGTGGTGCCATGAGCTAACTCAGAGGCAACCACATGTCTCCCGTACCGACCTACTCTCTCACTGGTGCTTGAGCTAACTCAGAGGCAACCATATGTCTCCGGTACAGACCTACTCTCTCACTGGTGCCATGGGCTAACTCAGAGGCAACCACATGTCTCCAGTACAGACCTACTCTCTCATTGGTGCCATGAGCTAACTCAGAGGCAACCACATGTCTCCAGTACAGACCTACTCTCTCACTGGTGCCATGAGCTAACTCAGAGGCAATCATATGTCTCCCGTACAGACCTACTCTCTCACTGGTGCCATGAGCTAACTCAGAGGCAACCACATGTCTCCCGTACAGACCTACTCTCTCACTGGTGCCATGAGCTAACTCAGAGGCAACCACATGTCTTCCGTACAGACCTACTCTCTCAGTGGTGCCATGAGCTAACTCAGAGGCAACCACATGTCTCCCGTACAGACCTACTCTCTCACTGGTGCCATGAACTAACTCAGAGGCAACCATATGTCTCCGGTACAGACCTACTCTCTCACTGGTGCCATGAGCTAACTCAGAGGCAACCACATGTCTCCAGTACAGACCTACTCTCTCACTGGTGCCATGAGCTAACTCAGAGGCAATCACATGTCTCCCGTACAGACCTACTCTCTCACTGGTGCCACGAGCTAACTCAGAGGCAACCACATGTCTCCCATACAGACCTACTCTCTCACTGGTGCCATGAGCTAACTCAGAGGCAACCACATGTCTCCCGTACAGACCTACTCTCTCACCGGTGCCATGAGCTAACTCAGAGGCAACCACATGTCTCCCGTACAGACCTACTCTCTCAGTGGTGCCATGAGCTAACTCAGAGGCAACCACATGTCTTCCGTACAGACCTACTCTCTCACTGGTGCCATGAGCTAACTCAGAGGCAACCATATGTCTCCGGTACAGACCTACTCTCTCACTGGTGCCATGAGCTAACTCAGAGGCAACCACATGTCTCCAGTACAGACCTACTCTCTCATTGGTGCCATGAGCTAACTCAGAGGCAACCACATGTCTCCAGTACAGACCTACTCTCTCACTGGTGCCATGAGCTAACTCAGAGGCAACCACATGTCTCCGGTACAGACCTACTTCTCACTGGTGCCATGAGCTAACTCAGAGGCAACCACATGTCTCCCGTACAGACCTACTCTCTCACCGGTGCCATGAGCTAACTCAGAGGCAACCACATGTCTCCCGTACAGACCTACTCTCTCACTGGTGCCATGAGCTAACTCAGAGGCAACCACATGTCTCCCGTACAGACCTACTCTCTCACTGGTGCCATGAGCTAACTCAGAGGCAACCACATGTCTCCCGTACACACCTACTCTCTCAGTGGTGCCATGAGCTAACTCAGAGGCAACCACATGTCTCCCGTACAGACCTACTCACTCACTGGTGCTTGAGCTAACTCAGAGGCAACCATATGTCTCCGGTACAGACCTACTCTCTCACTGGTGCCATGAGCTAACTCAGAGGCAACCACATGTCTCCAGTACAGACCTACTCTCTCATTGGTGCCATGAGCTAACTCAGAGGCAACCACATGTCTCCAGTACAGACCTACTCTCTCACTGGTGCCATGAGCTAACTCAGAGGCAATCACATGTCTCCCGTACAGACCTACTCTCTCACTGGTGCCACGAGCTAACTCAGAGGCAACCACATGTCTCCCGTACAGACCTACTCTCTCACAGGTGCCATGAGCTAACTCAGAGGCCACCACATGTCTCCCGTACAGACCTACTCTCTCGGTGGTGCCATGAGCTAACTCAGAGGCAACCACATGTCTCCCGTACAGACCTACTCTCTCACTGGTGCCATGAGCTAACTCAGAGGCAACCATATGTCTTCGGTACAGACCTACTCTCTCACTGGTGCCATGAGCTAACTCAGAGGCAACCACATGTCTCCAGTACAGACCTACTCTCTCATTGGTGCCATGAGCTAACTCAGAGGCAACTACATGTCTCCAGTACAGACCTACTCTCTCACTGGTGCAATGAGCTAACTCAGAGGCAACCACATGTCTCCCGTACGGACCTACTCTCTCACTGGTGCCACGAGCTAACTCAGAGGCAACCACATGTCTCCCGTACAGACCTACTCTCTCACTGGTGCCATGAGCTAACTCAGAGGCAACCACATGTCTCCCGTACAGACCTACTCTCTCACTGGTGCCATGCGCTAACTCAGAGGCAACCACATGTCTCCCGTACAGACCTACTCTCTTACTGGTTCCATGAGCTAACTCAGAGGCAACCATATGTCTCCTGTACAGACCTACTCTCTCACTGGTGCCATGAGGTAACTCAGAGGCAATGCCATGTCTCTCGTACAGACCTACTCTCTCACTGATGCCATGAGCTAACTCAGAGGCGACCACATGTATCCCATACAGACCTACTCTCTCACTGGTGCCATGAGCTAACTCAGAGGCAACCATATGTCTCCCGTACAGACCTACTCTCTCACCGGTGCCATGAGCTAACTCAGAGGCAACCACATGTCTCCCATACAGACCTACTCTCTCACTGGTGCCATGAGCTAACTCAGAGGCAACCACATGTCTCCGGTACAGACCTACTTCTCACTGGTGCCATGGGCTAACTCAGGGGCAACCACATGTCTCCCGTACACACCTACTCTCTCACTGGTGCCATGAGCTAACTCAGAGGCAACCACATGTCTCCCGTACAGACCTACGCTCTCACTGGTGCCATGAGCTAACTCAGAGGCAACCACATGTCTCCCGTACAGACCTACTCTCTCACTGGTGCCATGAGCTAACTCAGAGGCAACCACATGTCTCCCATACAGACCTACTCTCTCACTGGTGCCATGAGCTAACTCAGAGGCAACCACATGTCTCCCGTACAGACCTACTCTCTCACCGGTGCCATGAGCTAACTCAGAGGCAACCACATGTCTCCCGTACAGACCTACTCTCTCAGTGGTGCCATGAGCTAACTCAGAGGCAACCACATGTCTTCCGTACAGACCTACTCTCTCACTGGTGCCATGAGCTAACTTAGAGGCAACCATATGTCTCCGGTACAGACCTACTCTCTCACTGGTGCCATGAGCTAACTCAGAGGCAACCACATGTCTCCAGTACATACCTACTCTCTCATTGGTGCCATGAGCTAACTCAGAGGCAACCACATGTCTCCAGTACAGACCTACTCTCTCACTGGTGCCATGAGCTAACTCAGAAGCAACCACATGTCTCCGGTACAGACCTACTTCTCACTGGTGCCATGAGCTAACTCAGAGGCAACCACATGTCTCCCGTACAGACCTACTCTCTCACTGGTGCAATGAGCTAACTCAGAGGCAACCACATGTCTCCCGTACAGACCTACTCTCTCACTGGTGCCATGAGCTAACTCAGAGTCAACCACATGTCTCCCGTACAGACCTACTCTCTCACTGGTGCCATGAGCTAACTCAGAGGCAACCACAAGTCTCCCGTACACACCTACTCTCTCAGTGGTGCCATGAGCTAACTCAGAGGCAACCACATGTCTCCCGTACCGACCTACTCTCTCACTGGTGCTTGAGCTAACTCAGAGGCAACCATATGTCTCCGGTACAGACCTACTCTCTCACTGGTGCCATGGGCTAACTCAGAGGCAACCACATGTCTCCAGTACAGACCTACTCTCTCATTGGTGCCATGAGCTAACTCAGAGGCAACCACATGTCTCCAGTACAGACCTACTCTCTCACTGGTGCCATGAGCTAACTCAGAGGCAATCATATGTCTCCCGTACAGACCTACTCTCTCACTGGTGCCATGAGCTAACTCAGAGGCAACCACATGTCTCCCGTACAGACCTACTCTCTCACAGGTGCCATGAGCTAACTCAGAGGCAACCACATGTCTTCCGTACAGACCTACTCTCTCAGTGGTGCCATGAGCTAACTCAGAGGCAACCACATGTCTCCCGTACAGACCTACTCTCTCACTGGTGCCATGAACTAACTCAGAGGCAACCATATGTCTCCGGTACAGACCTACTCTCTCACTGGTGCCATGAGCTAACTCAGAGGCAACCACATGTCTCCAGTACAGACCTACTCTCTCACTGGTGCCATGAGCTAACTCAGAGGCAATCACATGTCTCCCGTACAGACCTACTCTCTCACTGGTGCCACGAGCTAACTCAGAGGCAACCACATGTCTCCCATACAGACCTACTCTCTCACTGGTGCCATGAGCTAACTCAGAGGCCACCACATGTCTCCCGTACAGACCTACTCTCTCGGTGGTGCCATGAGCTAACTCAGAGGCAACCACATGTCTCCCGTACAGACCTACTCTCTCAGTGGTGCCATGAGCTAACTCAGAGGCAACCACATGTCTTCCGTACAGACCTACTCTCTCACTGGTGCCATGAGCTAACTCAGAGGCAACCACATGTCTCCAGTACAGACCTACTCTCTCATTGGTGCCATGAGCTAACTCAGAGGCAACTACATGTCTCCAGTACAGACCTACTCTCTCACTGGTGCAATGAGCTAACTCAGAGGCAACCACATGTCTCCCGTACGGACCTACTCTCTCACTGGTGCCACGAGCTAACTCAGAGGCAACCACATGTCTCCGGTACAGACCTACTTCTCACTGGTGCCATGAGCTAACTCAGAGGCAACCACATGTCTCCCGTACAGACCTACTCTCTCACTGGTGCCATGCGCTAACTCAGAGGCAACCACATGTCTCCCGTACAGACCTACTCTCTTACTGGTTCCATGAGCTAACTCAGAGGCAACCATATGTCTCCTGTACAGACCTACTCTCTCACTGGTGCCATGAGGTAACTCAGAGGCAATGCCATGTCTCTCGTACAGACCTACTCTCTCACTGATGCCATGAGCTAACTCAGAGGCGACCACATGTATCCCATACAGACCTACTCTCTCACTGGTGCCATGAGCTAACTCAGAGGCAACCATATGTCTCCCGTACAGACCTACTCTCTCACCGGTGCCATGAGCTAACTCAGAGGCAACCACATGTCTCCCATACAGACCTACTCTCTCACTGGTGCCATGAGCTAACTCAGAGGCAACCACATGTCTCCGGTACAGACCTACTTCTCACTGGTGCCATGGGCTAACTCAGGGGCAACCACATGTCTCCCGTACAGACCTACTCTCTCACTGGTGCCATGAGCTAACTCAGAGGCAACCACATGTCTCCCGTACAGACCTACGCTCTCACTGGTGCCATGAGCTAACTTAGAGGCAACCACATGTCTCCCGTACAGACCTACTCTCTCACTGGTGCCATGAGCTAACTCAGAGGCAACCACATGTCTCCCATACAGACCTACTCTCTCACTGGTGCCATGAGCTAACTCAGAGGCAACCACATGTCTCCCGTACAGACCTACTCTCTCACCGGTGCCATGAGCTAACTCAGAGGCAACCACATGTCTCCCGTACAGACCTACTCTCTCAGTGGTGCCATGAGCTAACTCAGAGGCAACCACATGTCTTCCGTACAGACCTACTCTCTCACTGGTGCCATGAGCTAATTTAGAGGCAACCATATGTCTCCGGTACAGACCTACTCTCTCACTGGTGCCATGAGCTAACTCAGAGGCAACCACATGTCTCCAGTACATACCTACTCTCTCATTGGTGCCATGAGCTAACTCAGAGGCAACCACATGTCTCCAGTACAGACCTACTCTCTCACTGGTGCCATGAGCTAACTCAGAAGCAACCACATGTCTCCGGTACAGACCTACTTCTCACTGGTGCCATGAGCTAACTCAGAGGCAACCACATGTCTCCCGTACAGACCTACTCTCTCACTGGTGCAATGAGCTAACTCAGAGGCAACCACATGTCTCCCGTACAGACCTACTCTCTCACTGGTGCCATGAGCTAACTCAGAGTCAACCACATGTCTCCCGTACAGACCTACTCTCTCACTGGTGCCATGAGCTAACTCAGAGGCAACCACAAGTCTCCCGTACACACCTACTCTCTCAGTGGTGCCATGAGCTAACTCAGAGGCAACCACATGTCTCCCGTACCGACCTACTCTCTCACTGGTGCTTGAGCTAACTCAGAGGCAACCATATGTCTCCGGTACAGACCTACTCTCTCACTGGTGCCATGGGCTAACTCAGAGGCAACCACATGTCTCCAGTACAGACCTACTCTCTCATTGGTGCCATGAGCTAACTCAGAGGCAACCACATGTCTCCAGTACAGACCTACTCTCTCACTGGTGCCATGAGCTAACTCAGAGGCAATCATATGTCTCCCGTACAGACCTACTCTCTCACTGGTGCCATGAGCTAACTCAGAGGCAACCACATGTCTCCCGTACAGACCTACTCTCTCACAGGTGCCATGAGCTAACTCAGAGGCAACCACATGTCTTCCGTACAGACCTACTCTCTCAGTGGTGCCATGAGCTAACTCAGAGGCAACCACATGTCTCCCGTACAGACCTACTCTCTCACTGGTGCCATGAACTAACTCAGAGGCAACCATATGTCTCCGGTACAGACCTACTCTCTCACTGGTGCCATGAGCTAACTCAGAGGCAACCACATGTCTCCAGTACAGACCTACTCTCTCACTGGTGCCATGAGCTAACTCAGAGGCAATCACAAGTCTCCCGTACAGACCTACTCTCTCACTGGTGCCACGAGCTAACTCAGAGGCAACCACATGTCTCCCATACAGACCTACTCTCTCACTGGTGCCATGAGCTAACTCAGAGGCAACCACATGTCTCCCGTACAGACCTACTCTCTCACCGGTGCCATGAGCTAACTCAGAGGCAACCACATGTCTCCCGTACAGACCTACTCTCTCAGTGGTGCCATGAGCTAACTCAGAGGCAACCACATGTCTTCCGTACAGACCTACTCTCTCACTGGTGCCATGAGCTAACTCAGAGGCAACCATATGTCTCCGGTACAGACCTACTCTCTCACTGGTGCCATGAGCTAACTCAGAGGCAACCACATGTCTCCAGTACAGACCTACTCTCTCATTGGTGCCATGAGCTAACTCAGAGGCAACCACATGTCTCCAGTACAGACCTACTCTCTCACTGGTGCCATGAGCTAACTCAGAGGCAACCACATGTCTCCGGTACAGACCTACTTCTCACTGGTGCCATGAGCTAACTCAGAGGCAACCACATGTCTCCCGTACAGACCTACTCTCTCACCGGTGCCATGAGCTAACTCAGAGGCAACCACATGTCTCCCGTACAGACCTACACTCTCACTGGTGCCATGAGCTAACTCAGAGGCAACCACATGTCTCCCGTACAGACCTACTCTCTCACTGGTGCCATGAGCTAACTCAGAGGCAACCACATGTCTCCCGTACACACCTACTCTCTCAGTGGTGCCATGAGCTAACTCAGAGGCAACCACATGTCTCCCGTACAGACCTACTCACTCACTGGTGCTTGAGCTAACTCAGAGGCAACCATATGTCTCCGGTACAGACCTACTCTCTCACTGGTGCCATGAGCTAACTCAGAGGCAACCACATGTCTCCAGTACAGACCTACTCTCTCATTGGTGCCATGAGCTAACTCAGAGGCAACCACATGTCTCCAGTACAGACCTACTCTCTCACTGGTGCCATGAGCTAACTCAGAGGCAATCACATGTCTCCCGTACAGACCTACTCTCTCACTGGTGCCACGAGCTAACTCAGAGGCAACCACATGTCTCCCGTACAGACCTACTCTCTCACAGGTGCCATGAGCTAACTCAGAGGCAACCACATGTCTTCCCTACAGACCTACTCTCTCAGTGGTGCCATGAGCTAACTCAGAGGCAACCACATGTCTCCCGTACAGACCTACTCTCTCACTGGTGCCATGAACTAACTCAGAGGCAACCATATGTCTCCGGCACAGACCTACTCTCTCACTGGTGCCATGAGCTAACTCAGAGGCAACCACATGTCTCCAATACAGACCTACTCTCTCACTGGTGCCATGAGCTAACTCAGAGGCAACCACATGTCTCCCGTACAGACCTACTCTCTCACCGGTGCCATGAGCTAACTCAGAGGCAACCACATGTCTCCCGTACAGACCTACTCTCTCAGTGGTGCCATGAGCTAACTCAGAGGCAACCACATGTCTCCCGTACAGACCTACTCTCTCAGTGGTGCCATGAGCTAACTCAGAGGCAACCACATGTCTTCCGTACAGACCTACTCTCTCACTGGTGCCATGAGCTAACTCAGAGGCAACCATATGTCTCCGGTACAGACCTACTCTCTTACTGGTGCCATGAGCTAACTCAGAGGCAACCACATGTCTCCAGTACAGACCTACTCTCTCATTGGTGCCATGAGCTAACTCAGAGGCAACCACATGTCTCCAGTAAAGACCTACTCTCTCACTGGTGCCATGAGCTAACTCAGAGGCAACCACATGTCTCCGGTACAGACCTACTTTTCACTGGTGCCATGAGCTAACTCAGAGGCAACCACATGTCTCCCGTACAGACCTACTCTCTCACTGGTGCCATGAGCTAACTCAGAGGCAACCACATGTCTCCCGCACAGACCTACTCTCTCACTGGTGCCATGAGCTAACTCAGAGGCAACCACATGTCTCCCGTACAGACCTACTCTCTCACTGGTGCCATGAGCTAACTCAGAGGCAACCACATGTCTCCCATACACACCTACTCTCTCAGTGGTGCCATGAGCTAACTCAGAGGCAACCACATGTCTCCCGTACAGACCTACTCTCTCACTGGTGCTTGAGCTAACTCAGAGGCAACCATATGTCTCCGGTACAGACCTACTCTCTCACTGGTGCCATGTGCTAACTCAGAGGCAACCACATGTCTCCAGTACAGACCTACTCTCTCATTGGTGCCATGAGCTAACTCAGAGGCAACCACATGTCTCCAGTACAGACCTACTCTCTCACTGGTGCCATGAGCTAACTCAGAGGCAATCACATGTCTCCCGTACAGACCTACTCTCTCACTGGTGCCACGAGCTAACTCAGAGGCAACCACATGTCTCCCGTACAGACCTACTCTCTCACAGGTGCCATGAGCTAACTCAGAGGCAACCACATGTCTTCCGTACAGACCTACTCTCTCAGTGGTACCATGAGCTAACTCAGAGGCAACCACATGTCTCCCGTACAGACCTACTCTCTCACTGGTGCCATGAACTAACTCAGAGGCAACCATATGTCTCCGGTACAGACCTACTCTCTCACTGGTGCCATGAGCTAACTCAGAGGCAACCACATGTCTCCAGTACAGACCTACTCTCTCATTGGTGCCATGAGCTAACTCAGAGGCAACCACATGTCTCCAGTACAGACCTACTCTCTCACTGGTGCCATGAGCTAACTCAGAGGCAACCACATGTCTCCCGTACAGACCTACTCTCTCACTGGTGCCATGAGCTAACTCAGAGGCAACCACATGTCTCCCGTACAGACCTACTCTCTCATTGGTGCCATGAGCTAACTCAGAGGCAACCACATGTCTCCCGTACAGACCTACTCTCTCACTGGTGCCATGAGCTAACTCAGAGGCAACCACATGTCTCCCATACAGACCTACTCTCTCACTGTTGCCATGAGCTAACTCAGAGGCAACCACATGTCTCCCGTACAGACCTACTCTCTCACTGGTGCCATGAGCTAACTCAGAGGCAACCACATGTCTCCCATACAGAACTACTCTCTCACTGGTGCCATGAGCTAACTCAGAGGCCACCACATGTCTCCCGTACAGACCTACTCTCTCGGTGGTGCCATGAGCTAACTCAGAGGCAACCACATGTCTCCCGTACAGACCTACTCTCTCACTGGTGCCATGAGCTAACTCAGAGGCAACCATATGTCTTCGGTACAGACCTACTCTCTCACTGGTGCCATGAGCTAACTCAGAGGCAACCACATGTCTCCAGTACAGACCTACTCTCTCATTGGTGCCATGAGCTAACTCAGAGGCAACTACATGTCTCCAGTACAGACCTACTCTCTCACTGGTGCCATGAGCTAACTCAGAGGCAACCACATGTCTCCCGTACAGACCTACTCTCTCACTGGTGCCACGAGCTAACTCAGAGGCAACCACATGTCTCCCGTACAGACCTACTCTCTCACTGGTACCATGAGCTAACTCAGAGGCAACCACATGTCTCCCGTACAGACCTACTCTCTCACTGGTGCCATGCGCTAACTCAGAGGCAACCACATGTCTCCCGTACAGACCTACTCTCTTAATGGTTCCATGAGCTAACTCAGAGGCAACCATATGTCTCCTGTACAGACCTACTCTCTCACTGGTGCCATGAGGTAACTCAGAGGCAATGCCATGTCTCTCGTACAGACCTACTCTCTCACTGATGCCATGAGCTAACTCAGAGGCGACCACATGTATCCCATATAGACCTACTCTCTCACTGGTGCCATGAGCTAACTCAGAGGCAACCACATGTCTCCCATACAGACCTACTCTCTCACCGGTACCATGAGCTAACTCAGAGGCAACCACATGTCTCCCGTACAGACCTACTCTCTCACTGGTGCCATGAGCTAACTCAGAGGCAACCACATGTCTCCGGTACAGACCTACTTCTCACTGGTGCCATGAGCTAACTCAGAGGCAACCACATGTCTCCCGTACAGACCTACTCTCTCACTGGTGCCATGAGCTAACTCAGAGGCAACCACATGTCTCCCGTACAGACCTACTCTCTCACTGGTGCCATGAGCTAACTCAGAGGCAACTACATGTCTCCCGTACAGACCTACTCTCTCACTGGTGCCATGAGCTAACTCAGAGGCAACCACATGTCTCCCGTACAGACCTACTCTCTCACTGGTGCCATGAGCTAACTCAGTGGCAACCACATGTCTCCCGTACAGACCTACTCTCTCACTGGTGCCATTAGCTAACTCAGAGGCAACCACATGTCTCCCATACAGACCTACTCTCTCACTGGTGCCATGAGCTAACTCAGAGGCAACCACATGTCTCCCGTACAGACCTACTCTCTCACCGGTGCCATGAGCTAACTCAGAGGCAACCACATGTCTCCCGTACAGACCTACTCTCTCAGTGGTGCCATGAGCTAACTCAGAGGCAACCACATGTCTTCCGTACAGACCTACTCTCTCACTGGTGCCATGAGCTAACTTAGAGGCAACCATATGTCTCCGGTACAGACCTACTCTCTCACTGGTGCCATGAGCTAACTCAGAGGCAACCACATGTCTCCAGTACATACCTACTCTCTCATTGGTGCCATGAGCTAACTCAGAGGCAACCACATGTCTCCAGTACAGACCTACTCTCTCACTGGTGCCATGAGCTAACTCAGAAGCAACCACATGTCTCCGGTACAGACCTACTTCTCACTGGAGCCATGAGCTAACTCAGAGGCAACCACATGTCTCCCGTACAGACCTACTCTCTCACTGGTGCAATGAGCTAACTCAGAGGCAACCACATGTCTCCCGTACAGACCTACTCTCTCACTGGTGCCATGAGCTAACTCAGAGGCAACCACATGTCTCCCGTACAGACCTACTCTCTCACTGGTGCCATGAGCTAACTAAGAGGCAACCACATGTCTCCCGTACACACCTACTCTCTCAGTGGTGCCATGAGCTAACTCAGAGGCAACCACATGTCTCCCGTACCGACCTACTCTCTCACTGGTGCTTGAGCTAACTGAGAGGCAACCATATGTCTCTGGTACAGACCTACTCTCTCACTGGTGCCATGGGCTAACTCAGAGGCAACCACATGTCTCCAGTACAGACCTACTCTCTCATTGGTGCCATGAGCTAACTCAGAGGCAACCACATGTCTCCCGTACAGACCTACTCTCTCACTGGTGCCACGACCTAACTCAGAGGCAACCACATGTCTCCCGTACAGACCTACTCTCTCACAGGTGCCATGAGCTAACTCAGAGGCAACCACATGTCTTCCGTACAGACCTACTCTCTCAGTGGTGCCATGAGCTAACTCAGAGGCAACCACATGTCTCCCGTACAGACCTACTCTCTCACTGGTGCCATGAACTAACTCAGAGGCAACCACATGTCTCCAGTACAGACCTACTCTCTCACTGGTGCCATGAGCTAACTCAGAGGCAATCACATGTCTCCCGTACAGACCTACTCTCTCACTGGTGCCACGAGCTAACTCAGAGGCAACCACATGTCTCCCATTCAGACCTACTCTCTCACTGGTGCCATGAGCTAACTCAGAGGCAACCACATGTCTCCTGTACAGACCTACTCTCTCACCGGTGCCATGAGCTAACTCAGAGGCAACCACATGTCTCCCGTACAGACCTACTCTCTCACTGGTGCCATGAGCTAACTCAGAGGCAACCACATGTCTCCCGTACAGACCTACTCTCTCAGTGGTGCCATGAGCTAACTCAGAGGCAACCACATGTCTTCCGTACAGACCTACTCTCTCACTGGTGCCATGAGCTAACTCAGAGGCAACCATATGTCTCCAGTACAGACCTACTCTCTCATTGGTGCCATGAGCTAACTCAGAGGCAACCACATGTCTCCAGTACAGACCTACTCTCTCACTGGTGCCATGAGCTAACTCAGAGGCAACCACATGTCTCCGGTACAGACCTACTTCTCACTGGTGCCATGAGCTAACTCAGAGGCAACCACATGTCTCCCGTACAGACCTACTCTCTCACTGGTGCCATGAGCTAACTCAGAGGCAACCACATGTCTCCCGTACAGACCTACTCTCTCACTGGTGCCATGAGCTAACTCAGAGGCAACCACATGTCTCCCGTACAGACCTACTCTTTCACTGGTGCCATGAGCTAACTCAGAGGCAACCACATGTCTCCCGTACAGACCTACTCTCTCACTGGTGCCATGAGCTAACTCAGAGGCAACCACATGTCTCCCGTACAGACCTACTCTCTCACTGGTGCCATGAGCTAACTCAGAGGCAACCACATGTCTCCCGTACAGACCTACTCTCTCACCGGTGCCATGAGCTAACACAGAGGCAACCACATGTCTCCCGTACAGACCTACTCTCTCACTGGTGCCATGAGCTAACTCAGAGGCAACCACATGTCTCCCGTACAGACCTACTCTCTCAGTGGTGCCATGAGCTAACTCAGAGGCAACCACATGTCTTCCGTACAGACCTACTCTCTCACTGGTGCCATGAGCTAACTCAGAGGCAACCATATGTCTCCGGTACAGACCTACTCTCTCACTGGTGCCATGAGCTAACTCAGAGGCAACCACATGTCTCCAGTACAGACCTACTCTCTCATTGGTGCCATGAGCTAACTCAGAGGCAACCACATGTCTCCAGTAAAGACCTACTCTCTCACTGGTGCCATGAGCTAACTCAGAGGCAACCACATGTCTCCGGTACAGACCTACTTCTCACTGGTGCCATGAGCTAACTCAGAGGCAACCACATGTCTCCCGTACAGACCTACTCTCTCACTGGTGCCATGAGCTAACTCAGAGGCAACCACATGTCTTCCGTACAGACCTACTCTCTCACTGGTGCCATGAGCTAACTCAGAGGCAACCACATGTCTCCCGTACAGACCTACTCTCTCACTGGTGCCATGAGCTAACTCAGAGGCAACCACATGTCTCCCATACACACCTACTCTCTCAGTGGTGCCATGAGCTAACTCAGAGGCAACCACATGTCTCCCGTACAGACCTACTCTCTCACTGGTGCTTGAGCTAACTCAGAGGCAACCATATGTCTCCGGTACAGACCTACTCTCTCACTGGTGCCATGAGCTAACTCATAGGCAACCACATGTCTCCAGTACAGACCTACTCTCTCATTGGTGCCATGAGCTAACTCAGAGGCAACCACATGTCTCCAGTACAGACCTACTCTCTCACTGGTGCCATGAGCTAACTCAGAGGCAATCACATGTCTCCCGTACAGACCTACTCTCTCACTGGTGCCACGAGCTAACTCAGAGGCAACCACATGTCTCCCGTACAGACCTACTCTCTCACAGGTGCCATGAGCTAACTCAGAGGCAACCACATGTCTTCCGTACAGACCTACTCTCTCAGTGGTGCCATGAGCTAACTCAGAGTCAACCACATGTCTCCCGTACAGACCTACTCTCTCACTGGTGCCATTAACTAACTCAGAGGCAACCATATGTCACCGGTACAGACCTACTCTCTCACTGGTGCCATGAGCTAACTCAGAGGCAACCACATGTCTCCAGTACAGACCTACTCTCTCATTGGTGCCATGAGCTAACTCAGAGGCAACCACATGTCTCCAGTACAGACCTACTCTCTCACTGGTACCATGAGCTAACTCAGAGGCAACCACATGTCTCCGGTACAGACCTACTTCTCACTGGTGCCACGAGCTAACTCAGAGGCAACCACATTTCTCCCGTACAGACCTACTCTCTCACTGGTGCCACGAGCTAACTCAGAGGCAACCACATGTCTCCCGTACAGACCTACTCTCTCACTGGTGCCACGAGCTAACTCAGAGGCAACCACATGTCTCCCGTACAGACCTACTCTCTCACTGGTGCCATGAGCTAACTCAGAGGCAACCACATGTCTCCCGTACAGACCTACTCTCTCATTGGTGCCATGAGCTAACTCAGAGGCAACCACATGTCTCCCGTACAGACCTACTCTCTCACTGGTGCCATGAGCTAACTCAGAGGCAACCACATGTCTCCCATACAGACCTACTCTCTCACTGGTGCCATGAGCTAACTCAGAGGCAACCACATGTCTCCCGTACAGACCTACTCTCTCACTGGTGCCATGCGCTAACTCAGAGGCAACCACATGTCTCCCGTACAGACCTACTCTCTCACTGGTGCCATGAGCTAACTCAGAGGCAACCACATGTCTCCCGTACAGACCTACTCTCTCACTGGTGCCATGAGCTAACTCAGAGGCAACCACATGTCTCCCATACAGACCTACTCTCTCACTGGTGCCATGAGCTAATTCAGAGGCAACCACATGTCTCCCGTACAGACCTACTCTCTCACTGGTGCCATGAGCTAACTCAGAGACAACCATATGTCTCCCGTACATACCTACTCTCTCACTGGTGCCATGAGCTAACTCAGAGGCAACCACATGTCTCCCGTACAGACCTACTCTCTCACTGGTGCCATGAGCTAACTCAGAGGCAACCACATGTCTCCCGTACAGACCTACTCTCTCACCGGTGCCATGAGCTAACTCAGAGGCAACCACATGTCTCCCGTACAGACCTACTCTCTCACTGGTGCCATGAGCTAACTCAGAGGCAACCACATGTCTCCAGTACAGACCTACTCTCTCACTGGTGCCATGAGCTAACTCAGAGGCAACCACATGTCTCCGGTACAGACCTACTTCTCACTGGTACCATGAGCTAACTTAGAGGCAACCACATGTTTCCCGTACAGACCTACTCTCTCACTGGTGCCATGAGCTAACTCAGAGGCAACCACATGTCTCCCGTACAGACCTACTCTCTCAATAATGCCATGAGCTAACTCAGAGGCAACCACATGTGTGCCGTAGAGACCTACTCTCTCACTGGTGCCATGAGCTAACTCAGAGGCAACCACATGTCTCCCGTACAGACCTACTCTCTCACTGGTGCCATGAGCTAACTCAGAGGCAACCACATGTCTCCCGTACAGACCTACTCTCTCACTGGTGCCTTGAGCTAACTCAGAGGCAACCACATGTCTCCCGTACAGACCTACTCTCTCACTGGTGCCATGAGCTAACTCAGAGGCAACCACATGTCTCCCGTACAGACCTACTCTATCACCGGTGCCATGAGCTAACTCAGAGGCAACCACATGTCTCCCGTACAGACCTACTCTCTCACTGGTGCCATGAGCTAACTCAGAGGCAACCACATGTCTCCCGTACAGACCTACTCTCTCAGTGGTGCCATGAGCTAACTCAGAGGCAACCACATGTCTTCCGTACAGACCTACTCTCTCACTGGTGCCATGAGCTAACTCAGAGGCAACCATATGTCTCCGGTACAGACCTACTCTCTCACTGGTGCCATGAGTTAACTCAGAGGCAACCACATGTCTCCAGTACAGACCTACTCTCTCATTGGTGCCATGAGCTAACTCAGAGGCAACCACATGTCTCCAGTACAGACCTACTCTCTCACTGGTGCCATGAGCTAACTCAGAGGCAACCACATGTCTCCGGTACAGACCTACTTCTCACTGGTGCCATGAGCTAACTCAGAGGCAACCACATGTCTCCAGTACAGACCTACTCTCTCATTGGTGCCATGAGCTAACTCAGAGGCAACCACATGTCTCACGTACAGACCTACTCTCTCAGTGGTGCCATGAGCTAACTCAGAGGCAACCACATGTCTTCCGTACAGACCTACTCTCTCACTGGTGCCATGAGCTAACTCAGAGGCAACCATATGTCTCCGGTACAGACCTACTCTCTCACTGGTGCCATGAGCTAACTCAGAGGCAACCACATGTCTCCAGTACAGACCTACTCTCTCATTGGTGCCATGAGCTAACTCAGAGGCAACCACATGTCTCCAGTAAAGACCTACTCTCTCACTGGTGCCATGAGCTAACTCAGAGGCAACCACATGTCTCCGGTACAGACCTACTTCTCACTGGTGCCATGAGCTAACTCAGAGGCAACCACATGTCTCCCGTACAGACCTACTCTCTCACTGGTGCCATGAGCTAACTCAGAGGCAACCACATGTCTCCCGTACAGACCTACTCTCTCACTGGTGCCATGAGCTAACTCAGAGGCAACCACATGTCTCCCGTACAGACCTACTCTCTCACTGGTGCCATGAGCTAACTCAGAGGCAACCACATGTCTCCCATACACACCTACTCTCTCAGTGGTATCATGAGCTAACTCAGAGGCAACCACATGTCTCCCGTACAGACCTGCTCTCTCACTGGTGCTTGAGCTAACTCAGAGGCAACCATATGTCTCCGGTACAGACCTACTCTCTCACTGGTGCCATGAGCTAACTCAGAGGCAACCACATGTCTCCAGTACAGACCTACTCTCTCATTGGTGCCATGAGCTAACTCAGAGGCAACCACATGTCTCCAGTACAGACCTACTCTCTCACTGGTGCCATGAGCTAACTCAGAGGCAATCACATGTCTCCCGTACAGACCTACTCTCTCACTGGTGCCACGAGCTAACTCAGAGGCAACCACATGTCTCCCGTACAGACCTACTCTCTCACAGGTGCCATGAGCTAACTCAGAGGCAACCACATGTCTTCCATACAGACCTACTCTCTCAGTGGTGCCATGAGCTAACTCAGAGGCAACCACATGTCTCCCGTACAGACCTACTCTCTCACTGGTGCCATGAACTAACTCAGAGGCAACCATATGTCTCCGGTACAGACCTACTCTCTCACTGGTGCCATGAGCTAACTCAGAGGCAACCACATGTCTCCAGTACAGACCTACTCTCTCATTGGTGCCATGAGCTAACTCAGAGGCAACCACATGTCTCCAGTACAGACCTACTCTCTCACTGGTGCCATGAGCTAACTCAGAGGCAACCACATGTCTCCGGTACAGACCTACTTCTCACTGGTGCCATGAGCTAACTCAGAGGCAACCACATTTCTCCCGTACAGACCTACTCTCTCACTGGTGCCACGAGCTAACTCAGAGGCAACCACATGTCTCCCGTACAGACCTACTCTCTCACTGGTGCCATGAGCTAACACAGAGGCAACCACATGTCTCCCGTACAGACCTACTCTCTCATTGGTGCCATGAGCTAACTCAGAGGCAACCACATGTCTCCCGTACAGACCTACTCTCTCACTGGTGCCATGAGCTAACTCAGAGGCAACCACATGTCTCCCATACAGACCTACTCTCTCACTGGTGCCACGAGCTAACTCAGAGGCAACCACATGTCTCCCGTACAGACCTACTCTCTCACTGGTGCCATGCGCTAACTCAGAGGCAACCACATGTCTCCCGTACAGACCTACTCTCTCACTGGTACCATGAGCTAACTCAGAGGCAACGACATGTCTCCCGTACAGACCTACTCTCTCACTGGTGCCATGAGCTAACTCAGAGGCAACCACATGTCTCCCGTACAGACCTACTCTCTCACTGGTGCCATGAGCTAACTCAGAGGCAACCACATGTCTCCCGTACAGACCTACTCTCTCACTGGTGCCATGAGCTAACTCAGAGACAACCATATGTCTCCCGTACATACCTACTCTCTCACTGGTGCCATGAGCTAACTCAGAGGCAACCACATGTCTCCCGTACAGACCTACTCTCTCACTGGTGCCATGAGCTAACTCAGAGGCAACCACATGTCTCCCGTACAGACCTACTCTCTCACCGGTGCCATGAGCTAACTCAGAGGCAACCACATGTCTCCCGTACAGACCTACTCTCTCACTGGTGCCACGAGCTAACTCAGAGGCAACCACATGTCTCCCGTACAGACCTACTCTCTTACTGGTGCCATGAGCTAACTCAGAGGCAACCACATGTCTCCGGTACAGACCTACTTCTCACTGGTGCCATGAGCTAACTCAGAGGCAACCACATTTCTCCCGTACAGACCTACTCTCTTACTGGTGCCACGAGCTAACTCAGAGGCAACCACATGTCTCCCGTACAGACCTACTCTCTCACTGGTGCCATGAGCTAACACAGAGGCAACCACATGTCTCCCGTACAGACCTACTCTCTCATTGGTGCCATGAGCTAACTCAGAGGCAACCACATGTCTCCCGTACAGACCTACTCTCTCACTGGTGCCATGAGCTAATTCAGAGGCAACCACATGTCTCCCATACAGACCTACTCTCTCACTGGTGCCATGAGCTAACTCAGAGGCAACCACATGTCTCCCGTACAGACCTACTCTCTCACTGGTGCCATGCGCTAACTCAGAGGCAACCACATGTCTCCCGTACAGACCTACTCTCTCACTGGTGCCATGAGATAACTCAGAGGCAACCACATGTCTCCCGTACAGACCTACTCTCTCACTGGTGCCATGAGCTAACTCAGAGGCAACCACATGTCTCCTGTACAGACCTACTCTCTCACCGGTGCCATGAGCTAACTCAGAGGCAACCACATGTCTCCCGTACAGACCTACTCTCTCACTGGTGCCATGAGCTAACTCAGAGACAACCATATGTCTCCCGTACATACCTACTCTCTCACTGGTGCCATGAGCTAACTCAAAGGCAACCACATGTCTCCCGTACAGACCTACTCTCTCACTGGTGCCATGAGCTAACTCAGAGGCAACCACATGTCTCCCGTACAGACCTACTCTCTCACCGGTGCCATGAGCTAACTCAGAGGCAACCACATGTCTCCCGTACAGACCTACTCTCTCACTGGTGCCATGAGCTAACTCAGAGGCAACCACATGTCTCCCGTACAGACCTACTCTCTCAGTGGTGCCATGAGCTAACTCAGAGGCAATCACATGTCTCCCGTACAGACCTACTCTCTCATTGGTGCCATGAGCTAACTCAGAGGCAACCACATGTCTCCAGTACAGACCTACTCTCTCACTGGTGCCATGAGCTAACTCAGAGGCAACCATATGTCTCCGGTACAGACCTACTTCTCACTTGTGCCATGAGCTAACTAAGAGGCAACCACATGTCTCCCGTACAGACCTACTCTCTCACTGGTGCCATAAGCTAACTCAGAGGCAACCACATGTCTCCCGTACAGACCTACTCTCTCACTGGTGCCATGAGCTAACTCAGAGGCAACCACATGTGTGCCGTAGAGACCTACTCTCTCACTGGTGCCATGAGCTAACTCAGAGGCAACCACATGTCTCCCGTACAGACCTACTCTCTCACTGGTGCCATGAGCTAACTCAGAGGCAACCACATGTCTCCCGTACAGACCTACTCTCTCACTGGTGCCATGAGCTAACTCAGAGGCAACCACATGTCTCCCGTACAGACCTACTCTCTCACTGGTGCCATGAGCTAACTCAGAGGCAACCACATATCTCCCGTACAGACCTACTCTCTCACCGGTGCCATGAGCTAACTCAGAGGCAACCACATGTCTCCCGTACAGACCTACTCTCTCACTGGTGCCATGAGCTAACTCAGAAGCAACCACATGTCTCCCGTACAGACCTACTCTCTCAGTGGTGCCATGAGCTAACTCAGAGGCAACCACATGTCTTCCGTACAGACCTACTCTCTCACTGGTGCCATGAGCTAACTCAGAGGCAACCATATGTCTCCCGTACAGACCTACCCTCTCACTGGTGCCATGAGTTAACTCAGAGGCAACCACATGTCTCCAGTACAGAACTACTCTCTCATTGGTGCCATGAGCTAACTCAGAGGCAACCACATGTCTCCAGTACAGACCTACTCTCTCACTGGTGCCATGAGCTAACTCAGAGGCAACCACATGTCTCCAGTACAGACCTACTCTCTCACTGGTGCCATGAGCTAACTCAGAGGCAACCACATGTCTCCGGTACAGACCTACTTCTCACTGGTGCCATGAGCTAACTCAGAGGCAACCACATTTCTCCCGTACAGACCTACTCTCTCACTGATGCCACGAGCTAACTCAGAGGCAACCACATGTCTCCCGTACAGACCTACTCTCTCACTGGTGCCATGAGCTAACACAGAGGCAACCACATGTCTCCCGTACAGACCTACTCTCTCATTGGTGCCATGAGCTAACTCAGAGGCAACCACATGTCTCCCGTACAGACCTACTCTCTCACTGGTGCCATGAGCTAACTCAGAGGCAACCACATGTCTCCCATACAGACCTACTCTCTCACTGGTGCCATGAGCTAACTCAGAGGCAACCACATGTCTCCCGTACAGACCTACTCTCTCATTGGTGCCATGAGCTAACTCAGAGGCAACCACATGTCTCCAGTACAGACCTACTCTCTCACTGGTGCCATGAGCTAACTCAGAGGCAACCATATGTCTCCGGTACAGACCTACTTCTCACTTGTGCCATGAGCTAACATAGAGGCAACCACATGTCTCCCGTACAGACCTACTCTCTCACTGGTGCCATGAGCTAACTCAGAGGCAACCACATGTCTCCCGTACAGACCTACTCTCTCACTGGTGCCATGAGCTAACTCAGAGGCAACCACATGTGTGCCGTAGAGACCTACTCTCTCACTGGTGCCATGAGCTAACTCAGAGGCAACCACATGTCTCCCGTACAGACCTACTCTCTCACTGGTGCCATGAGCTAACTCAGAGGCAACCACATGTCTCCCGTACAGACCTACTCTCTCACTGGTGCCATGAGCTAACTCAGAGGCAACCACATGTCTCCCGTACAGACCTACTCTCTCACTGGTGCCATGAGCTAACTCAGAGGCAACCACATATCTCCCGTACAGACCTACTCTCTCACCGGTGCCATGAGCTAACTCAGAGGCAACCACATGTCTCCCGTACAGACCTACTCTCTCACTGGTGCCATGAGCTAACTCAGAAGCAACCACATGTCTCCCGTACAGACCTACTCTCTCAGTGGTGCCATGAGCTAACTCAGAGGCAACCACATGTCTTCCGTACAGACCTACTCTCTCACTGGTGCCATGAGCTAACTCAGAGGCAACCATATGTCTCCGGTACAGACCTACTCTCTCACTGGTGCCATGAGTTAACTCAGAGGCAACCACATGTCTCCAGTACAGACCTACTCTCTCATTGGTGCCATGAGCTAACTCAGAGGCAACCACATGTCTCCAGTACAGACCTACTCTCTCACTGGTGCCATGAGCTAACTCAGAGGCAACCACATGTCTCCAGTACAGACCTACTCTCTCACTGGTGCCATGAGCTAACTCAGAGGCAACCACATGTCTCCGGTACAGACCTACTTCTCACTGGTGCCATGAGCTAACTCAGAGGCAACCACATTTCTCCCGTACAGACCTACTCTCTCACTGGTGCCACGAGCTAACTCAGAGGCAACCACATGTCTCCCGTACAGACCTACTCTCTCACTGGTGCCATGAGCTAACACAGAGGCAACCACATGTCTCCCGTACAGACCTACTCTCTCATTGGTGCCATGAGCTAACTCAGAGGCAACCACATGTCTCCCGTACAGACCTACTCTCTCACTGGTGCCATGAGCTAACTCAGAGGCAACCACATGTCTCCCATACAGACCTACTCTCTCACTGGTGCCATGCGCTAACTCAGAGGCAACCACATGTCTCCCGTACAGACCTACTCTCTCACTGTTGCCATGAGCTAACTCAGAGGCAACCACATGTCTCCCGTACAGACCTACTCTCTCACTGGTGCCATGAGCTAACTCAGAGGCAACCACATGTCTCCCATACAGACCTACTCTCTCACTGGTGCCATGAGCTAACTCAGAGGCAACCACATGTCTCCCGTACAGACCTACTCTCTCACTGGTGCCATGAGCTAACTCAGAGACAACCATATGTCTCCTGTACATACCTACTCTCTCACTGGTGCCAAGAGCTAACTCAGAGGCAACCACATGTCTCCCGTACAGACCTACTCTCTCACTGGTGCCATGAGCTAACTCAGAGGCAACCACATGTCTCCCGTACAGACCTACTCTCTCACCGGTGCCATGAGCTAACTCAGAGGCAACCACATGTCTCCCGTACAGACCTACTCTCTCACTGGTGCCATGAGCTAACTCAGAGGCAACCACATGTCTCCCGTACAGACCTACTCTCTCAGTGGTGCCATGAGCTAACTCAGAGGCAATCACATGTCTCCCGTACAGACCTACTCTCTCATTGGTGCCATGAGCTAACTCAGAGGCAACCACATGTCTCCAGTACAGACCTACTCTCTCACTGGTGCCATGAGCTAACTCAGAGGCAACCATATGTCTCCGGTACAGACCTACTTCTCACTTGTGCCATGAGCTAACTTAGAGGCAACCACATGTCTCCCGTACAGACCTACTCTCTCACTGGTGCCATGAGCTAACTCAGAGGCAACCACATGTCTCCCGTACAGACCTACTCTCTCACTGGTGCCATGAGCTAACTCAGAGGCAACCACATGTGTGCTGTAGAGACCTACTCTCTCACTGGTGCCATGAGCTAACTCAGAGGCAACCACATGTCTCCCGTACAGACCTACTCTCTCACTGGTGCCATGAGCTAACTCAGAGGCAACCACATGTCTCCCGTACAGACCTACTCTCTCACTGGTGCCATGAGCTAACTCAGAGGCAACCACATGTCTCCCGTACAGACCTACTCTCTCACTGGTGCCATGAGCTAACTCAGAGGCAACCACATGTCTCCCGTACAGACCTACTCTCTCACCGGTGCCATGAGCTAACTCAGAGGCAACCACATGTCTCCCGTACAGACCTACTCTCTCACTGGTGCCATGAGCTAACTCAGAGGCAACCACATGTCTCCCGTACAGACCTACTCTCTCAGTGGTGCCATGAGCTAACTCAGAGGCAACCACATGTCTTCCGTACAGACCTACTCTCTCACTGGTGCCATGAGCTAACTCAGAGGCAACCATATGTCTCCGGTACAGACCTACTCTCTCACTGGTGCCATGAGTTAACTCAGAGGCAACCACATGTCTCCAGTACAGACCTACTCTCTCATTGGTGCCATGAGCTAACTCAGAGGCAACCACATGTCTCCAGTACAGACCTACTCTCTCACTGGTGCCATGAGCTAACTCAGAGGCAACCACATGTCTCCGGTACAGACCTACTTCTCACTGGTGCCATGAGCTAACTCAGAGGCAACCACATGTCTCCCGTAAGGCCTACTCTCTCACTGGTCCCATGAGCTAACTCAGAGGCAACCACATGTCTCCTGTACAGACCTACTCTCTCACTGGTGCCACGAGCTAACTCAGAGGCAATCACATGTCTCCCGTACAGACCTACTCTCTCACTGGTGCCATGAGCTAACTCAGAGGCAACCACATGTCTCCCGTACAGACCTACTCTCTCACTGGTGCCATGAGCTAACTCAGAGGCAACCACATGTCTCCCATACACACCTACTCTCTCAGTGGTGCCATGAGCTAACTCAGAGGCAACCACATGTCTCCCGTACAGACCTACTCTCTCACTGGGGCTTGAGCTAACTCAGAGGCAACCATATGTCTCCGGTACAGACCTACTCTCTCACTGGTGCCATGAGCTAACTCAGAGGCAACCACATGTCTCCAGTACAGACCTACTCTCTCATTGGTGCCATGAGCTAACTCAGAGGCAACCACATGTCTCCAGTACAGAACTACTCTCTCACTGGAGCCATGAGCTAACTCAGAGGCAATCACATGTCTCCCGTACAGACCTACTCTCTCACTGGTGCCACGAGCTAACTCAGAGGCAACCACATGTCTCCCGTACAGACCTACTCTCTCACAGGTGCCATGAGCTAACTCAGAGGCAACCACATGTCTAACGTACAGACCTACTCTCTCAGTGGTGCCATGAGCTAACAACTCAGAGGCAACCACATGTCTCCCGTACAGACCTACTCTCTCACTGGTGCCATGAACTAACTCAGAGGCAACCATATGTCTCCGGTACAGACATACTCTCTCACTGGTGCCATGAGCTAACTCAGAGGCAACCACATTTCTCCCGTACAGACCTACTCTCTCACTGGTGCCACGAGCTAACTCAGAGGCAACCACATGTCTCCCGTACAGACCTACTCTCTCACTGGTGCCATGAGCTAACTCAGAGGCTACCACATGTCTCCCGTACAGACCTACTCTCTCATTGGTGCCATGAGCTAACTCAGAGGCAACCACATGTCTCCCGTACAGACCTACTCTCTCACTGGTGCGATGAGCTAACTCAGAGGCAACCACATGTCTCCCATACAGACCTACTCTCTCACTGGTGCCATGAGCTAACTCAGATGCAACCACATGTCTCCCGTACAGACCTACTCTTTCACTGGTGCCATGCGCTAACTCAGAGTCAACCACATGTCTCCCGTACAGACCTACTCTCTCACTGGTGCCATGAGCTAACTCAGAGGCAACCACATGTCTCCCGTACAGACCTACTCTCTCACTGGTGCCATGAGCTAACTCAGAGGCAACCACATGTCTCCCATACAGACCTACTCTCTCACTGGTGCCATGAGCTAACTCAGAGGCAACCACATGTCTCCCGTACAGACCTACTCTCTCACTGGTGCCATGAGCTAACTCAGAGACAACCATATGTCTCAGGTACAGACCTACTCTCTCACTGGTGCCATGAGCTAACTCAGAGGCAACCACATGTCTCCGGTACAGACCTACTCTCTCACTGGTGCCATGAGCTAACTCAGAGGCAACCACATGTCTCCCGTACAGACCTACTCTCTCACTGGTGCCATGAGCTAACTCAGAGGCAACCACATGTCTCCCGTACAGACCTACTCTCTCACTGGTGCATGAGCTAACTCAGAGGCAACCACATGTCTCCCGTACAGACCTACTCTCTCACTGGTGCCATGAGCTAACTCAGAGGCAACTACATGTCTCCCGTACAGACCTACTCTCTCACTGGTGCCATGAGCTAACTCAGAGGCAACCACATGTCTCCCATACAGACCTACTCTCTCACTGGTGCCATGAGCTAACTCAGAGGCAACCACATGTCTCCCGTACAGACCTACTCTCTCACTGGTGCCATGAGCTAACTCAGAGGCAACCACATGTCTCCCGTACAGACCTACTCTCTCACTGGTGCCATGAGCTAACTCAGAGGCAACCACATGTCTCCCGTACAGACCTACTCTCTCACTGGTGCCATGAGCTAACTCAGGGGCAACCACATGTCTCCCGTAAAGACCTACTCTCTCACTGGTGCCATGAGCTAACTCAGAGGCAACCACATGTCTCCCGTACAGACCTACTCTCTTACTGGTGCCATGAGCTAACTCAGAGGCAAACACATGTCTCCCGTACAGACCTACTCTCTCACTGGTGCCATGATCTAACTCAGAGGCAACCACATGTCTCCGGTACAGACCTATTCTCGCACTGGTGCCATGAGCTAACTCAGAGGCAACCACATGTCTCCCGTACAGACCTACTCTCTCACTGGTGCCATGAGCTAACTCAGAGGCAACCACATGTGTCCCGTACAGACCTACTCTCTCACTGGTGCCATGAGCTAACTCAGAGGCAACCACATGTGTCCCGTACAGATCTACTCTCTCACTGGTGCCATGAGCTAACTCAGAGGCAACCACATGTCTCCCGTACAGACCTACTGTCTCACTGGTGCCATGAGCTAACTCAGAGGCAACCACATGTCTCCCGTACAGACCTACTCTCTCACTGGTGCCATGAGCTAACTCAGAGGCAACCACATGTCTCCCGTACAGACCTACTCTCTCACTGGTGCCATGCGCTAACTCAGAGGCAACCACATGTCTCCCGTAGAGACCTACTCTCTCACTGGTGCCATGAGCTAACTCAGAGGCAACCACATGTCTCCCGCACAGACCTACTCTCCCACTGGTGCCATGAGCTAACTCGGAGGCAACCACATGTCTCCCATACAGACCTACTCTCCCACTGGTGCCATGAGCTAACTCAGAGACAACCACATGTCTCCCGTTCAGACCTACTCTCTCACTGGTGCCATGAGCTAACTCAGAGGCAACCACATGTCTCCCGTACAGACCTACTCTCTCACTGGTGCCATGAGCTAACTCAGAGGCAACCACATGTCTCCCGTACAGACCTACTCTCTCACTGGTGCCATGAGCTAACTCAGAGGCAACCACATGTCTCCTGTAGAGACCTACTCACTGGTGCCATGAACTAACTCAGAGGCAACCACGTGTCTCCCATACAGACCTACACTGTCACTGGTGCCATGAGCTAACTCAGAGGCAACCACATGTCTCCCGTACAGACCTACTCTCTCACTGGTGCCATGAGCTAACTCAGAGGCAATCACATGTCTCCCGTACAGACCTACTCTCTCACTGGTGCCATGAGCTAACTCAGAGGCAACCACATGTCTCCCGTACAGACCTACTCTCTCACTGGTGCCATGAGCTAACTCAGAGGCAAACACATGTCTCCCGTACAGACCTACTCTCTCACTGGTGCCATGAGCTAACTCAGAGGCAACCACATGTCTCCGGTACAGACCTATTCTCGCACTGGTGCCATGAGCTAACTCAGAGGCAACCACATGTCTCCGGTACAGACCTACTCTCTCACTGGTGCCATGAGCTAACTCAGAGGCAACCACATGTCTCCAGTACAGACCTACTCTCTCACTGGTGCCATGAGCTAACTCAGAGGCAACAACATGTCTCCCGTACAGACCTACTTCTCACTGGTGCCATGAGCTAACTCAGAGGCAACCACATGTCTCCCGTACAGACCTACTCTCTCACTGGTGCCATGAGCTAACTCAGAGACAACCACATGTCTCCCGTACAGACCTACTCTCTCACTGGTTCCATGAGCTAACTCAGAGGCAACCACATCTCTCCCGTACAGACCTACTCTCTCACTGGTGCCATGCGCTAACTCAGAGGCAACCACATGTCTCCCGTAGAGACCTACTCTCTCACTGGTGCCATGAGCTAACTCAGAGGCAACCACATGTCTCCCGTACAGATCTACTCTCTCACTGGTGCCATGAGCTAATTCAGAGGCAACCATATGTCTCCCATACAGACCTACTCTCTCACTGGTGCCATGAGCTAACTCAGAGGCAACCACATGTCTCCCGTACAGACCTACTCTCTCACCGGTGCCATGAGCTAACTCAGAGGCAACCACATGTCTCCAGTACAGACCTACTCTCTCACTGGTGCCATGAGCTAACTCAGAGGCAACCACATGTCTCCGGTACAGACCTAATTCTCACTGGTGCCATGAGCTAACTCAGAGGCAACAACATGTCTCCCGTACAGACCTACTCTCTCACTGGTGCCATGAGCTAACTCAGAGGCAACCACATGTCTCCCGTACAGACCTTCTCTCTCACTGGTGCCATGCGCTAACTCAGAGGCAACCACATTTCTCCCGTACAGACCTACTCTCTCACTGTTGCCACGAGCTAACTCAGAGGCAACCACATGTCTCCCGTACAGACCTACTCTCTCACTGGTGCCATGAGCTAACTCAGAGGCAACCACATGTCTCCCGTACAGACCTACTCTCTCATTGGTGCCATGAGCTAACTCAGAGGCAACCACATGTCTCCCGTACAGACCTACTCTCTCACTGGTGCCATGAGCTAACTCAGAGGCAACCACATGTCTCCCATACAGACCTACTCTCTCACTGGTGCCATGAGCTAACTCAGATGCAACCACATGTCTCCCGTACAGACCTACTCTTTCACTGGTGCCATGCGCTAACTCAGAGGCAACCACATGTCTCCCGTACAGACCTACTCTCTCACTGGTGCCATGAGCTAACTCAGAGGCAACCACATGTCTCCCGTACAGACCTACTCTCTCACTGGTGCCATGAGCTAACTCAGAGGCAACCACATGTCTCCCATACAGACCTACTCTCTCACTGGTGCCATGAGCTAACTCAGAGGCAACCACATGTCTCCCGTACAGACCTACTCTCTCACTGGTGCCATGAGCTAACTCAGAGACAACCATATGTCTCAGGTACAGACCTACTCTCTCACTGGTGCCATGAGCTAACTCAGAGGCAACCACATGTCTCCGGTACAGACCTACTCTCTCACTGGTGCCATGAGCTAACTCAGAGGCAACCACATGTCTCCCGTACAGACCTACTCTCTCACTGGTGCCATGAGCTAACTCAGAGGCAACCACATGTCTCCCGTACAGACCTACTCTCTCACTGGTGCATGAGCTAACTCAGAGGCAACCACATGTCTCCCATACAGACCTACTCTCTCACTGGTGCCATGAGCTAACTCAGAGGCAACTACATGTCTCCCGTACAGACCTACTCTCTCACTGGTGCCATGAGCTAACTCAGAGGCAACCACATGTCTCCCGTACAGACCTACTCTCTCACTGGTGCCATGAGCTAACTCAGAGGCAACCACATGTCTCCCGTACAGACCTACTCTCTCACTGGTGCCATGCGCTAACTCAGAGGCAACCACATGTCTCCCGTACAGACCTACTCTCTCACTGGTGCCATGAGCTAACTCAGAGGCAACCACATGTCTCCCGTACATACCTACTCTCTCACTGGTGCCATGAGCTAACTCAGAGGCAACCACATGTCTCCCGTACAGACCTACTCTCTCACTGGTGCCATGAGCTAACTCAGGGGCAACCACATGTCTCCCGTAAAGACCTACTCTCTCACTGGTGCCATGAGCTAACACAGAGGCAACCACATGTCTCCAATACAGACCTAATTCTCACTGGTGCCATGAGCTAACTCAGAGGCAACAACATGTCTCCCGTACAGACCTACTCTCTCACTGGTGCCATGAGCTAACTCAGAGGCAACCACATGTCTCCCGTACAGACCTACTGTCTCACTGGTGCCATGAGCTAACTCAGAGGCAACCACATGTCTCCCGTACAGACCTACTCTCTCACTGGTGCCATGAGCTAACTCAGAGGCAACCACATGTCTCCCGTACAGACCTACTCTCTCACTGGTGCCATGCGCTAACTCAGAGGCAACCACATGTCTCCCGTAGAGACCTACTCTCTCACTGGTGCCATGAGCTAACTCAGAGGCAACCACATGTCTCCCGCACAGACCTACTCTCCCACTGGTGCCATGAGCTAACTCGGAGGCAACCACATGTCTCCCATACAGACCTACTCTCCCACTGGTGCCATGAGCTAACTCAGAGGCAACCACATGTCTCCCGTACAGACCTACTCTCTCACTGGTGCCATGAGCTAACTCAGAGGCAACCACATGTCTCCCGTACAGACCTACTCTCTCACTGGTGCCATGAGCTAACTCAGAGGCAATCACATGTCTCCCGTACAGACCTACTCTCTCACTGGTGCCATGAGCTAACTCAGAGGCAATCACATGTCTCCCGTACAGACCTACTCTCTCACTGGTGCCATGAGCTAACTCAGAGGCAACCACATGTCTCCCGTACAGACCTACTCTCTCACTGGTGCCATGAGCTAACTCAGAGGCAAACACATGTCTCCCGTACAGACCTACTCTCTCACTGGTGCCATGAGCTAACTCAGAGGCAACCACATGTCTCCAGTACAGACCTATTCTCGCACTGGTGCCATGAGCTAACTCAGAGGCAACCACATGTCTCCGGTACAGACCTACTCTCTCACTGGTGCCATGAGCTAACTCAGAGGCAACCACATGTCTCCAGTACAGACCTACTCTCTCACTGGTGCCATGAGCTAATTCAGAGGCAACAACATGTCTCCCGTACAGACCTACTTCTCACTGGTGCCATGAGCTAACTCAGAGGCAACCACATGTCTCCCGTACAGACCTACTCTCTCACTGGTGCCATGAGCTAACTCAGAGGCAACCACATGTCTCCCGTACAGACCTACTCTCTCACTGGTTCCATGAGCTAACTCAGTGGCAACCACATCTCTCCCGTACAGACCTACTCTCTCACTGGTGCCATGCGCTAACTCAGAGGCAACCACATGTCTCCCGTAGAGACCTACTCTCTCACTGGTGCCATGAGCTAACTCAGAGGCAACCACATGTCTCCCGAACAGATCTACTCTCTCACTGGTGCCATGAGCTAACTCAGAGGCAACCATATGTCTCCCATACAGACCTACTCTCTCACTGGTGCCATGAGCTAACTCAGAGGCAACCACATGTCTCCCGTACAGACCTACTCTCTCACCGGTGCCATGAGCTAACTCAGAGGCAACCACATGTCTCCAGTACAGACCTACTCTCTCACTGGTGCCATGAGCTAACTCAGAGGCAACCACATGTCTCCGGTACAGACCTAATTCTCACTGGTGCCATGAGCTAACTCAGAGGCAACAACATGTCTCCCGTACAGACCTACTCTCTCACTGGTGCCATGAGCTAACTCAGAGGCAACCACATGTCTCCCGTACAGACCTTCTCTCTCACTGGTGACATGCGCTAACTCAGAGGCAACTACATTTCTCCCGTACAGACCTACTCTCTCACTGTTGCCACGAGCTAACTCAGAGGCAACCACATGTCTCCCGTACAGACCTACTCTCTCACTGGTGCCATGAGCTAACTCAGAGGCAACCACATGTCTCCCGTACAGACCTACTCTCTCATTGGTGCCATGAGCTAACTCAGAGGCAACCACATGTCTCCCGTACAGACCTACTCTCTCACTGGTGCCATGAGCTAACTCAGAGGCAACCACATGTCTCCCATACAGACCTACTCTCTCACTGGTGCCATGAGCTAACTCAGATGCAACCACATGTCTCCCGTACAGACCTACTCTTTCACTGGTGCCATGCGCTAACTCAGAGGCAACCACATGTCTCCCGTACAGACCTACTCTCTCACTGGTGCCATGAGCTAACTCAGAGGCAACCACATGTCTCCCGTACAGACCTACTCTCTCACTGGTGCCATGAGCTAACTCAGAGGCAACCACATGTCTCCCATACAGACCTACTCTCTCACTGGTGCCATGAGCTAACTCAGAGGCAACCACATGTCTCCCGTACAGACCTACTCTCTCACTGGTGCCATGAGCTAACTCAGAGACAACCATATGTCTCAGGTACAGACCTACTCTCTCACTGGTGCCATGAGCTAACTCAGAGGCAACCACATGTCTCCGGTACAGACCTACTCTCTCACTGGTGCCATGAGCTAACTCAGAGGCAACCACATGTCTCCCGTACAGACCTACTCTCTCACTGGTGCCATGAGCTAACTCAGAGGCAACCACATGTCTCCCGTACAGACCTACTCTCTCACTGGTGCATGAGCTAACTCAGAGGCAACCACATGTCTCCCGTACAGACCTACTCTCTCACTGGTGCCATGAGCTAACTCAGAGGCAACTACATGTCTCCCGTACAGACCTACTCTCTAACTGGTGCCATGAGCTAACTCAGAGGCAACCACATGTCTCCCGTACAGACCTACTCTCTCACTGGTGCCATGAGCTAACTCAGAGGAAACCACATGTCTCCCGTACAGACCTACTCTCTCACTGGTGCCATGCGCTAACTCAGAGGCAACCACATGTCTCCCGTACAGACCTACTCTCTCACTGGTGCCATGAGCTAACTCAGAGGCAACCACATGTCTCCCGTACAGACCTACTCTCTCACTGGTGCCATGAGCTAACTCAGAGGCAACCACATGTCTCCCGTACATACCTACTCTCTCACTGGTGCCATGAGCTAACTCAGAGGCAACCACATGTCTCCCGTAAAGACCTACTCTCTCACTGGTGCCATGAGCTAACTCAGAGGCAACCACATGTCTCCCGTACAGACCTACTCTCTTACTGGTGCCATGAGCTAACTCAGAGGCAAACACATGTCTCCCGTACAGACCTACTCTCTCACTGGTGCCATGATCTAACTCAGAGGCAACAAAATGTCTCCGGTACAGACCTATTCTCGCACTGGTGCCATGAGCTAACTCAGAGGCAACCACATGTCTCCGGTACAGACCTACTCTCTCACTGGTGCCATGAGCTAACTCAGAGGCAACCACATGTGTCCCGTACAGACCTACTCTCTCACTGGTGCCATGAGCTAACTCAGAGGCAACCACATGTCTCCCATACAGACCTACTCTCTCACTGGTGCCATGAGCTAACTCAGATGCAACCACATGTCTCCCGTACAGACCTACTCTTTCACTGGTGCCATGCGCTAACTCAGAGGCAACCACATGTCTCCCGTACAGACCTACTCTCTCACTGGTGCCATGAGCTAACTCAGAGGCAACCACATGTCTCCCGTACAGACCTACTCTCTCACTGGTGCCATGAGCTAACTCAGAGGCAACCACATGTCTCCCATACAGACCTACTCTCTCACTGGTGCCATGAGCTAACTCAGAGGCAACCACATGTCTCCCGTACAGACCTACTCTCTCACTGGTGCCATGAGCTAACTCAGAGACAACCATATGTCTCAGGTACAGACCTACTCTCTCACTGGTGCCATGAGCTAACTCAGAGGCAACCACATGTCTCCGGTACAGACCTACTCTCTCACTGGTGCCATGAGCTAACTCAGAGGCAACCACATGTCTCCCGTACAGACCTACTCTCTCACTGGTGCCATGAGCTAACTCAGATGCAACCACATGTCTCCCGTACAGACCTACTCTCTCACTGGTGCATGAGCTAACTCAGAGGCAACCACATGTCTCCCGTACAGACCTACTCTCTCACTGGTGCCATGAGCTAACTCAGAGGCAACTACATGTCTCCCGTACAGACCTACTCTCTAACTGGTGCCATGAGCTAACTCAGAGGCAACCACATGTCTCCCGTACAGACCTACTCTCTCACTGGTGCCATGAGCTAACTCAGAGGAAACCACATGTCTCCCGTACAGACCTACTCTCTCACTGGTGCCATGCGCTAACTCAGAGGCAACCACATGTCTCCCGTACAGACCTACTCTCTCACTGGTGCCATGAGCTAACTCAGAGGCAACCACATGTCTCCCGTACAGACCTACTCTCACACTGGTGCCATGAGCTAACTCAGAGGCAACCACATGTCTCCCGTACATACCTACTCTCTCACTGGTGCCATGAGCTAACTCAGAGGCAACCACATGTCTCCCGTAAAGACCTACTCTCTCACTGGTGCCATGAGCTAACTCAGAGGCAACCACATGTCTCCCGTACAGACCTACTCTCTTACTGGTGCCATGAGCTAACTCAGAGGCAAACACATGTCTCCCGTACAGACCTACTCTCTCACTGGTGCCATGATCTAACTCAGAGGCAACAAAATGTCTCCGGTACAGACCTATTCTCGCACTGGTGCCATGAGCTAACTCAGAGGCAACCACATGTCTCCGGTACAGACCTACTCTCTCACTGGTGCCATGAGCTAACTCAGAGGCAACCACATGTGTCCCGTACAGACCTACTCTCTCACTGGTGCCATGAGCTAACTCAGAGGCAACCACATGTGTCCCGTACAGATCTACTCTCTCACTGGTGCCATGAGCTAACTCAGAGGCAACCACATGTTTCCCGTACAGACCTACTGTCTCACTGGTGCCATGAGCTAACTCAGAGGCAACCACATGTCTCCCGTACAGACCTACTCTCTCACTGGTGCCATGAGCTAACTCAGAGGCAACCACATGTCTCCCGTACAGACCTACTCTCTCACTGGTGCCATGCGCTAACTCAGAGGCAATCACATGTCTCCCGTAGAGACCTACTCTCTCACTGGTGCCATGAGCTAACTCAGAGGCAACCACATGTCTCCCGCACAGACCTACTCTCCCACTGGTGCCATGAGCTAACTCGGAGGCAACCACATGTCTCCCTTACAGACCTACTCTCCCACTGGTGCCATGAGCTAACTCAGAGACAACCACATGTCTCCCGTTCAGACTTACTCTCTCACTGGTGCCATGAGCTAACTCAGAGGCAACCACATGTCTCCCGTACAGACCTACTCTCTCACTGGTGCCATGAGCTAACTCAGGGGCAACCACATGTCTCCCGTAAAGACCTACTCTCTCACTGGTGCCATGAGCTAACTCAGAGGCAACCACATGTCTCCCGTACAGACCTACTCTCTTACTGGTGCCATGAGCTAACTCAGAGGCAAACACATGTCTCCCGTACAGACCTACTCTCTCACTGGTGCCATGATCTAACTCAGAGGCAACAAAATGTCTCCGGTACAGACCTATTCTCGCACTGGTGCCATGAGCTAACTCAGAGGCAACCACATGTCTCCGGTACAGACCTACTCTCTCACTGGTGCCATGAGCTAACTCAGAGGCAACCACATGTGTCCCGTACAGACCTACTCTCTCACTGGTGCCATGAGCTAACTCAGAGGCAACCACATGTGTCCCGTACAGATCTACTCTCTCACTGGTGCCATGAGCTAACTCAGAGGCAACCACATGTCTCCCGTACAGACCTACTGTCTCACTGGTGCCATGAGCTAACTCAGAGGCAACCACATGTCTCCCGTACAGACCTACTCTCTCACTGGTGCCATGAGCTAACTCAGAGGCAACCACATGTCTCCCGTACAGACCTACTCTCTCACTGGTGCCATGCGCTAACTCAGAGGCAATCACATGTCTGCCGTAGAGACCTACTCTCTCACTGGTGCCATGAGCTAACTCAGAGGCAACCACATGTCTCCCGCACAGACCTACTCTCCCACTGGTGCCATGAGCTAACTCGGAGGCAACCACATGTCTCCCTTACAGACCTACTCTCCCACTGGTGCCATGAGCTAACTCAGAGACAACCACATGTCTCCCGTTCAGACCTACTCTCTCACTGGTGCCATGAGCTAACTCAGAGGCAACCACATGTCTCCCGTACAGACCTACTCTCTCACTGGTGCCATGAGCTAACTCAGAGGCAACCACATGTCTCCCGTACAGACCTACTCTCTCACTGGTGCCATGAGCTAACTCAGAGGCAACCACATGTCTCCTGTAGAGACCTACTCACTGGTGCCATGAACTAACTCAGAGGCAACCACGTGTCTCCCATACAGACCTACACTGTCACTGGTGCCATGAGCTAACTCAGAGGCAACCACATGTCTCCCGTACAGACCTACTCTCTCACTGGTGCCATGAGCTAACACAGAGGCAATCACATGTCTCCCGTACAGACCTACTCTCTCACTGGTGCCATGAGCTAACTCAGAGGCAACCACATGTCTCCCGTAAAGACCTACTCTCTCACTGGTGCCATGAGCTAACTCAGAGGCAACCACATGTCTCCCGTACAGACCTACTCTCTCACTGGTGCCATGAGCTAACTCAGAGGCAAACACATGTCTCCCGTACAGACCTACTCTCTCACTGGTGCCATGAGCTAACTCAGAGGCAACCACATGTCTCCCGTACAGACCTTCTCTCTCACTGGTGCCATGCGCTAACTCAGAGGCAACCACATTTCTCCCGTACAGACCTACTCTCTCACTGTTGCCACGAGCTAACTCAGAGGCAACCACATGTCTCCCGTACAGACCTACTCTCTCACTGGTGCCATGAGCTAACTCAGAGGCAACCACATGTCTCCCGTACAGACCTACTCTCTCATTGGTGCCATGAGCTAACTCAGAGGCAACCACATGTCTCCCGTACAGACCTACTCTCTCACTGGTGCCATGAGCTAACTCAGAGGCAACCACATGTCTCCCATACAGACCTACTCTCTCACTGGTGCCATGAGCTAATTCAGATGCAACCACATGTCTCCCGTACAGACCTACTCTTTCACTGGTGCCATGCGCTAACTCAGAGGCAACCACATGTCTCCCGTACAGACCTACTCTCTCACTGGTGCCATGAGCTAACTCAGAGGCAACCACATGTCTCCCGTACAGACCTACTCTCTCATTGGTGCCATGAGCTAACTCAGAGGCAACCACATGTCTCCCATACAGACCTACTCTCTCAATGGTGCCATGAGCTAACTCAGAGGCAACCACATGTCTCCTGTACAGACCTACTCTCTCACTGGTGCCATGAGCTAACTCAGAGACAACCATATGTCTCAGGTACAGACCTACTCTCTCACTGGTGCCATGAGCTAACTCAGAGGCAACCACATGTCTCCGGTACAGACCTACTCTCTCACTGGTGCCATGAGCTAACTCAGAGGCAACCACATGTCTCCTGTAGAGACCTACTCACTGGTGCCATGAACTAACTCAGAGGCAACCACGTGTCTCCCATACAGACCTACACTGTCACTGGTGCCATGAGCTAACTCAGAGGCAACCACATGTCTCCCGTACAGACCTACTCTCTCACTGGTGCCATGAGCTAACACAGAGGCAATCACATGTCTCCCGTACAGACCTACTCTCTCACTGGTGCCATGAGCTAACTCAGAGGCAACCACATGTCTCCCGTAAAGACCTACTCTCTCACTGGTGCCATGAGCTAACTCAGAGGCAACCACATGTCTCCCGTACAGACCTACTCTCTCACTGGTGCCATGAGCTAACTCAGAGGCAAACACATGTCTCCCGTACAGACCTACTCTCTCACTGGTGCCATGAGCTAACTCAGAGGCAACCACATGTCTCCCGTACAGACCTTCTCTCTCACTGGTGCCATGCGCTAACTCAGAGGCAACCACATTTCTCCCGTACAGACCTACTCTCTCACTGTTGCCACGAGCTAACTCAGAGGCAACCACATGTCTCCCGTACAGACCTACTCTCTCACTGGTGCCATGAGCTAACTCAGAGGCAACCACATGTCTCCCGTACAGACCTACTCTCTCATTGGTGCCATGAGCTAACTCAGAGGCAACCACATGTCTCCCGTACAGACCTACTCTCTCACTGGTGCCATGAGCTAACTCAGAGGCAACCACATGTCTCCCATACAGACCTACTCTCTCACTGGTGCCATGAGCTAATTCAGATGCAACCACATGTCTCCCGTACAGACCTACTCTTTCACTGGTGCCATGCGCTAACTCAGAGGCAACCACATGTCTCCCGTACAGACCTACTCTCTCACTGGTGCCATGAGCTAACTCAGAGGCAACCACATGTCTCCCGTACAGACCTACTCTCTCATTGGTGCCATGAGCTAACTCAGAGGCAACCACATGTCTCCCATACAGACCTACTCTCTCAATGGTGCCATGAGCTAACTCAGAGGCAACCACATGTCTCCTGTACAGACCTACTCTCTCACTGGTGCCATGAGCTAACTCAGAGACAACCATATGTCTCAGGTACAGACCTACTCTCTCACTGGTGCCATGAGCTAACTCAGAGGCAACCACATGTCTCCGGTACAGACCTACTCTCTCACTGGTGCCATGAGCTAACTCAGAGGCAACCACATGTCTCCCGTACAGACCTACTCTCTCACTGGTGCCATGAGCTAACTCAGAGGCAACCACATGTCTCCCGTACAGACCTACTCTCTCACTGGTGCATGAGCTAACTCAGAGGCAACCACATGTCTCCCGTACAGACCTACTCTCTCACTGGTGCCATGAGCTAACTCAGAGGCAACTACATGTCTCCCGTACAGACCTACTCTCTCACTGGTGCCATGAGCTAACTCAGAGGCAACCACCTGTCTCCCGTACAGACCTACTCTCTCACTGGTGCCATGAGCTAACTCAGAGGCAACCACATGTCTCCCGTACAGACCTACTCTCTCACTGGTGCCATGCGCTAACTCAGAGGCAACCACATGTCTCCCGTACAGACCTACTCTCTCACTGGTGCCATGAGCTAACTCAGAGGCAACCACATGTCTCCCGTACAGACCTACTCTCTCACTGGTGCCATGAGCTAACTCAGAGGCAACCACATGTCTCCCGTACATACCTACTCTCTCACTGGTGCCATGAGCTAACTCAGAGGCAACCACATGTCTCCCGTACAGACCTACTCTCTCACTGGTGCCATGAGCTAACTCAGGGGCAACCACATGTCTCCCGTAAAGACCTACTCTCTCACTGGTGCCATGAGCTAACTCAGAGGCAACCACATGTCTCCCGTACAGACCTACTCTCTTACTGGTGCCATGAGCTAACTCAGAGGCAAACACATGTCTCCCGTACAGACCTACTCTCTCACTGGTGCCATGATCTAACTCAGAGGCAACAAAATGTCTCCGGTACAGACCTATTCTCGCACTGGTGCCATGAGCTAACTCAGAGGCAACCACATGTCTCCGGTACAGACCTACTCTCTCACTGGTGCCATGAGCTAACTCAGAGGCAACCACATGTGTCCCGTACAGACCTACTCTCTCACTGGTGCCATGAGCTAACTCAGAGGCAACCACATGTGTCCCGTACAGATCTACTCTCTCACTGGTGCCATGAGCTAACTCAGAGGCAACCACATGTCTCCCGTACAGACCTACTGTCTCACTGGTGCCATGAGCTAACTCAGAGGCAACCACATGTCTCCCGTACAGACCTACTCTCTCACTGGTGCCATGAGCTAACTCAGAGGCAACCACATGTCTCCCGTACAGACCTACTCTCTCACTGGTGCCATGCGCTAACTCAGAGGCAATCACATGTCTCCCGTAGAGACCTACTCTCTCACTGGTGCCATGAGCTAACTCAGAGGCAACCACATGTCTCCCGCACAGACCTACTCTCCCACTGGTGCCATGAGCTAACTCGGAGGCAACCACATGTCTCCCTTACAGACCTACTCTCCCACTGGTGCCATGAGCTAACTCAGAGACAACCACATGTCTCCCGTTCAGACCTACTCTCTCACTGGTGCCATGAGCTAACTCAGAGGCAACCACATGTCTCCCGTACAGACCTACTCTCTCACTGGTGCCATGAGCTAACTCAGGGGCAACCACATGTCTCCCGTAAAGACCTACTCTCTCACTGGTGCCATGAGCTAACTCAGAGGCAACCACATGTCTCCCGTACAGACCTACTCTCTTACTGGTGCCATGAGCTAACTCAGAGGCAAACACATATCTCCCGTACAGACCTACTCTCTCACTGGTGCCATGATCTAACTCAGAGGCAACAAAATGTCTCCGGTACAGACCTATTCTCGCACTGGTGCCATGAGCTAACTCAGAGGCAACCACATGTCTCCGGTACAGACCTACTCTCTCACTGGTGCCATGAGCTAACTCAGAGGCAACCACATGTGTCCCGTACAGACCTACTCTCTCACTGGTGCCATGAGCTAACTCAGAGGCAACCACATGTGTCCCGTACAGATCTACTCTCTCACTGGTGCCATGAGCTAACTCAGAGGCAACCACATGTCTCCCGTACAGACCTACTGTCTCACTGGTGCCATGAGCTAACTCAGAGGCAACCACATGTCTCCCGTACAGACCTACTCTCTCACTGGTGCCATGAGCTAACTCAGAGGCAACCACATGTCTCCCGTACAGACCTACTCTCTCACTGGTGCCATGCGCTAACTCAGAGGCAATCACATGTCTCCCGTAGAGACCTACTCTCTCACTGGTGCCATGAGCTAACTCAGAGGCAACCACATGTCTCCCGCACAGACCTACTCTCCCACTGGTGCCATGAGCTAACTCGGAGGCAACCACATGTCTCCCTTACAGACCTACTCTCCCACTGGTGCCATGAGCTAACTCAGAGACAACCACATGTCTCCCGTTCAGACCTACTCTCTCACTGGTGCCATGAGCTAACTCAGAGGCAACCACATGTCTCCCGTACAGACCTACTCTCTCACTGGTGCCATGAGCTAACTCAGAGGCAACCACATGTCTCCCGTACAGACCTACTCTCTCACTGGTGCCATGAGCTAACTCAGAGGCAACCACATGTCTCCTGTAGAGACCTACTCACTGGTGCCATGAACTAACTCAGAGGCAACCACGTGTCTCCCATACAGACCTACACTGTCACTGGTGCCATGAGCTAACTCAGAGGCAACCACATGTCTCCCGTACAGACCTACTCTCTCACTGGTGCCATGAGCTAACACAGAGGCAATCACATGTCTCCCGTACAGACCTACTCTCTCACTGGTGCCATGAGCTAACTCAGAGGCAACCACATGTCTCCCGTAAAGACCTACTCTCTCACTGGTGCCATGAGCTAACTCAGAGGCAACCACATGTCTCCCGTACAGACCTACTCTCTCACTGTTGCCACGAGCTAACTCAGAGGCAACCACATGTCTCCCGTACAGACCTACTCTCTCACTGGTGCCATGAGCTAACTCAGAGGCAACCACATGTCTCCCGTACAGACCTACTCTCTCATTGGTGCCATGAGCTAACTCAGAGGCAACCACATGTCTCCCGTACAGACCTACTCTCTCACTGGTGCCATGAGCTAACTCAGAGGCAACCACATGTCTCCCATACAGACCTACTCTCTCACTGGTGCCATGAGCTAATTCAGATGCAACCACATGTCTCCCGTACAGACCTACTCTTTCACTGGTGCCATGCGCTAACTCAGAGGCAACCACATGTCTCCCGTACAGACCTACTCTCTCACTGGTGCCATGAGCTAACTCAGAGGCAACCACATGTCTCCCGTACAGACCTACTCTCTCATTGGTGCCATGAGCTAACTCAGAGGCAACCACATGTCTCCCATACAGACCTACTCTCTCAATGGTGCCATGAGCTAACTCAGAGGCAACCACATGTCTCCTGTACAGACCTACTCTCTCACTGGTGCCATGAGCTAACTCAGAGACAACCATATGTCTCAGGTACAGACCTACTCTCTCACTGGTGCCATGAGCTAACTCAGAGGCAACCACATGTCTCCGGTACAGACCTACTCTCTCACTGGTGCCATGAGCTAACTCAGAGGCAACCACATGTCTCCTGTAGAGACCTACTCACTGGTGCCATGAACTAACTCAGAGGCAACCACGTGTCTCCCATACAGACCTACACTGTCACTGGTGCCATGAGCTAACTCAGAGGCAACCACATGTCTCCCGTACAGACCTACTCTCTCACTGGTGCCATGAGCTAACACAGAGGCAATCACATGTCTCCCGTACAGACCTACTCTCTCACTGGTGCCATGAGCTAACTCAGAGGCAACCACATGTCTCCCGTAAAGACCTACTCTCTCACTGGTGCCATGAGCTAACTCAGAGGCAACCACATGTCTCCCGTACAGACCTACTCTCTCACTGGTGCCATGAGCTAACTCAGAGGCAAACACATGTCTCCCGTACAGACCTACTCTCTCACTGGTGCCATGAGCTAACTCAGAGGCAACCACATGTCTCCCGTACAGACCTTCTCTCTCACTGGTGCCATGCGCTAACTCAGAGGCAACCACATTTCTCCCGTACAGACCTACTCTCTCACTGTTGCCACGAGCTAACTCAGAGGCAACCACATGTCTCCCGTACAGACCTACTCTCTCACTGGTGCCATGAGCTAACTCAGAGGCAACCACATGTCTCCCGTACAGACCTACTCTCTCATTGGTGCCATGAGCTAACTCAGAGGCAACCACATGTCTCCCGTACAGACCTACTCTCTCACTGGTGCCATGAGCTAACTCAGAGGCAACCACATGTCTCCCATACAGACCTACTCTCTCACTGGTGCCATGAGCTAATTCAGATGCAACCACATGTCTCCCGTACAGACCTACTCTTTCACTGGTGCCATGCGCTAACTCAGAGGCAACCACATGTCTCCCGTACAGACCTACTCTCTCACTGGTGCCATGAGCTAACTCAGAGGCAACCACATGTCTCCCGTACAGACCTACTCTCTCATTGGTGCCATGAGCTAACTCAGAGGCAACCACATGTCTCCCATACAGACCTACTCTCTCAATGGTGCCATGAGCTAACTCAGAGGCAACCACATGTCTCCTGTACAGACCTACTCTCTCACTGGTGCCATGAGCTAACTCAGAGACAACCATATGTCTCAGGTACAGACCTACTCTCTCACTGGTGCCATGAGCTAACTCAGAGGCAACCACATGTCTCCGGTACAGACCTACTCTCTCACTGGTGCCATGAGCTAACTCAGAGGCAACCACATGTCTCCCGTACAGACCTACTCTCTCACTGGTGCCATGAGCTAACTCAGAGGCAACCACATGTCTCCCGTACAGACCTACTCTCTCACTGGTGCATGAGCTAACTCAGAGGCAACCACATGTCTCCCGTACAGACCTACTCTCTCACTGGTGCCATGAGCTAACTCAGAGGCAACTACATGTCTCCCGTACAGACCTACTCTCTCACTGGTGCCATGAGCTAACTCAGAGGCAACCACCTGTCTCCCGTACAGACCTACTCTCTCACTGGTGCCATGAGCTAACTCAGAGGCAACCACATGTCTCCCGTACAGACCTACTCTCTCACTGGTGCCATGCGCTAACTCAGAGGCAACCACATGTCTCCCGTACAGACTTACTCTCTCACTGGTGCCATGAGCTAACTCAGAGGCAACCACATGTCTCCCGTACAGACCTACTCTCTCACTGGTGCCATGAGCTAACTCAGAGGCAACCACATGTCTCCCGTACATACCTACTCTCTCACTGGTGCCATGAGCTAACTCAGAGGCAACCACATGTCTCCCGTACAGACCTACTCTCTCACTGGTGCCATGAGCTAACTCAGGGGCAACCACATGTCTCCCGTAAAGACCTACTCTCTCACTGGTGCCATGAGCTAACTCAGAGGCAACCACATGTCTCCCGTACAGACCTACTCTCTTACTGGTGCCATGAGCTAACTCAGAGGCAAACACATGTCTCCCGTACAGACCTACTCTCTCACTGGTGCCATGATCTAACTCAGAGGCAACAAAATGTCTCCGGTACAGACCTATTCTCGCACTGGTGCCATGAGCTAACTCAGAGGCAACCACATGTCTCCGGTACAGACCTACTCTCTCACTGGTGCCATGAGCTAACTCAGAGGCAACCACATGTGTCCCGTACAGACCTACTCTCTCACTGGTGCCATGAGCTAACTCAGAGGCAACCACATGTGTCCCGTACAGATCTACTCTCTCACTGGTGCCATGAGCTAACTCAGAGGCAACCACATGTCTCCCGTACAGACCTACTGTCTCACTGGTGCCATGAGCTAACTCAGAGGCAACCACATGTCTCCCGTACAGACCTACTCTCTCACTGGTGCCATGAGCTAACTCAGAGGCAACCACATGTCTCCCGTACAGACCTACTCTCTCACTGGTGCCATGCGCTAACTCAGAGGCAATCACATGTCTCCCGTAGAGACCTACTCTCTCACTGGTGCCATGAGCTAACTCAGAGGCAACCACATGTCTCCCGCACAGACCTACTCTCCCACTGGTGCCATGAGCTAACTCGGAGGCAACCACATGTCTCCCTTACAGACCTACTCTCCCACTGGTGCCATGAGCTAACTCAGAGACAACCACATGTCTCCCGTTCAGACCTACTCTCTCACTGGTGCCATGAGCTAACTCAGAGGCAACCACATGTCTCCCGTACAGACCTACTCTCTCACTGGTGCCATGAGCTAACTCAGGGGCAACCACATGTCTCCCGTAAAGACCTACTCTCTCACTGGTGCCATGAGCTAACTCAGAGGCAACCACATGTCTCCCGTACAGACCTACTCTCTTACTGGTGCCATGAGCTAACTCAGAGGCAAACACATATCTCCCGTACAGACCTACTCTCTCACTGGTGCCATGATCTAACTCAGAGGCAACAAAATGTCTCCGGTACAGACCTATTCTCGCACTGGTGCCATGAGCTAACTCAGAGGCAACCACATGTCTCCGGTACAGACCTACTCTCTCACTGGTGCCATGAGCTAACTCAGAGGCAACCACATGTGTCCCGTACAGACCTACTCTCTCACTGGTGCCATGAGCTAACTCAGAGGCAACCACATGTGTCCCGTACAGATCTACTCTCTCACTGGTGCCATGAGCTAACTCAGAGGCAACCACATGTCTCCCGTACAGACCTACTGTCTCACTGGTGCCATGAGCTAACTCAGAGGCAACCACATGTCTCCCGTACAGACCTACTCTCTCACTGGTGCCATGAGCTAACTCAGAGGCAACCACATGTCTCCCGTACAGACCTACTCTCTCACTGGTGCCATGCGCTAACTCAGAGGCAACCACATGTCTCCCGCACAGACCTACTCTCCCACTGGTGCCATGAGCTAACTCGGAGGCAACCACATGTCTCCCTTACAGACCTACTCTCCCACTGGTGCCATGAGCTAACTCAGAGACAACCACATGTCTCCCGTTCAGACCTACTCTCTCACTGGTGCCATGAGCTAACTCAGAGGCAACCACATGTCTCCCATACAGACCTACTCTCTCACTGGTGCCATGAGCTAACTCAGAGGCAACCACATGTCTCCCGTACAGACCTACTCTCTCACTGGTGCCATGAGCTAACTCAGAGGCAACCACATGTCTCCTGTAGAGACCTACTCACTGGTGCCATGAACTAACTCAGAGGCAACCACGTGTCTCCCATACAGACCTACACTGTCACTGGTGCCATGAGCTAACTCAGAGGCAACCACATGTCTCCCGTACAGACCTACTCTCTCACTGGTGCCATGAGCTAACACAGAGGCAATCACATGTCTCCCGTACAGACCTACTCTCTCACTGGTGCCATGAGCTAACTCAGAGGCAACCACATGTCTCCCGTAAAGACCTACTCTCTCACTGGTGCCATGAGCTAACTCAGAGGCAACCACATGTCTCCCGTACAGACCTACTCTCTCACTGGTGCCATGAGCTAACTCAGAGGCAAACACATGTCTCCCGTACAGACCTACTCTCTCACTGGTTCCATGAGCTAACTCAGAGGCAACCACATGTCTCCGGTACAGACCTATTCTCGCACTGGTGCCATGAGCTAACTCAGAGGCAACCACATGTCTCCGGTACAGACCTACTCTCTCACTGGTGCCATGAGCTAACTCAGAGGCAACCACATGTCTCCAGTACAGACCTACTCTCTCACTGGTGCCATGAGCTAACTCAGAGGCAACAACATGTCTCCCGTACAGACCTACTTCTCACTGGTGCCATGAGCTAACTCAGAGGCAACCACATGTCTCCCGTACAGACCTACTCTCGCACTGGTGCCATGAGCTAACTCAGAGGCAACCACATGTCTCCTGTACAGACCTACTCTCTCACTGGTTCCATGAGCTAACTCAGAGGCAACCACATCTCTCCCGTACAGACCTACTCTCTCACTGGTGCCATGCGCTAACTCAGAGGCAACCACATGTCTCCCGTAGAGACCTACTCTCTCACTGGTGCCATGAGCTAACTCAGAGGCAACCACATGTCTCCCATACAGATCTACTCTCTCACTGGTGCCATGAGCTAACTCAGAGGCAACCATATGTCTCCCATACAGACCTACTCTCTCACTGGTGCCATGAGCTAACTCAGAGGCAACTACATGTCTCCCGTTCAGACCTACTGTCTCACTGGTGCCATGAGCTAACTCAGAGGCAACCACATGTCTCCCGTACAGACCTACTCTCTCACTTGTGCCATGAGCTAACTCAGAGGCAACCACATGTCTCCCGTACAGACCTACTCTCTCACTGGTGCCATGCGCTAACTCAGAGGCAATCACATGTCTCCCGTAGAGACCTACTCTCTCACTGGTGCCATGAGCTAACTCAGAGGCAACCACATGTCTCCCGCACAGACCTACTCTCCCACTGGTGCCATGAGCTAACTCGGAGGCAACCACATGTCTCCCTTACAGAACTACTCTCCCACTGGTGCCATGAGCTAACTCAGAGACAACCACATGTCTCCCGTTCAGACCTACTCACTCACTGGTGCCATGAGCTAACTCAGAGGCAACCACATGTCTCCCGTACAGACCTACTCTCTCACTGGTGCCATGAGCTAACTCAGAGGCAACCACATGTCTCCCGTACAGACCTACTCTCTCACTGGTGCCATGAGCTAACTCAGAGGCAACCACATGTCTCCTGTAGAGACCTACTCACTGGTGCCATGAACTAACTCAGAGGCAACCACGTGTCTCCCATACAGACCTACACTGTCACTGGTGCCATGAGCTAACTCAGAGGCAACCACATGTCTCCCGTACAGACCTACTCTCTCACTGGTGCCATGAGCTAACTCAGAGGCAATCACATGTCTCCCGTACAGACCTACTCTCTCACTGGTGCCATGAGCTAACTCAGAGGCAACCACATGTCTCCCGTAAAGACCTACTCTCTCACTGGTGCCATGAGCTAACTCAGAGGCAACCACATGTCTCCCGTACAGACCTACTCTCTCACTGGTGCCATGAGCTAACTCAGAGGCAAACACATGTCTCCCGTACAGACCTACTCTCTCACTGGTGCCATGAGCTAACTCAGAGGCAACCACATGTCTCCGGTACAGACCTATTCTCGCACTGGTGCCATGAGCTAACTCAGAGGCAACCACATGTCTCCGGTACAGACCTACTCTCTCACTGGTGCCATGAGCTAACTCAGAGGCAACCACATGTCTCCAGTACAGACCTACTCTCTCACTGGTGCCATGAGCTAACTCAGAGGCAACAACATGTCTCCCGTACAGACCTACTTCTCACTGGTGCCATGAGCTAACTCAGAGGCAACCACATGTCTCCCGTACAGACCTACTCTCGCACTGGTGCCATGAGCTAACTCAGAGGCAACCACATGTCTCCCGTACAGACCTACTCTCTCACTGGTTCCATGAGCTAACTCAGAGGCAACCACATCTCTCCCGTACAGACCTACTCTCTCACTGGTGCCATGCGCTAACTCAGAGGCAACCACATGTCTCCCGTAGAGACCTACTCTCTCACTGGTGCCATGAGCTAACTCAGAGGCAACAACATGTCTCCCATACAGATCTACTCTCTCACTGGTGCCATGAGCTAACTCAGAGGCAACCATATGTCTCCCATACAGACCTACTCTCTCACTGGTGCCATGAGCTAACTCAGAGGCAACCACATGTCTCCCGTACAGACCTACTCTCTCACCGGTGCCATGAGCTAACTCAGAAGCAACCACATGTCTCCAGTACAGACCTACTCTCTCACTGGTGCCATGAGCTAACTCAGAGGCAACCACATGTCTCCGGTACAGACCTAATTCTCACTGGTGCCATGAGCTAACTCAGAGGCAACCACATGTCTCCCGTACAGACCTACTCTCTCACTGGTGCCATGAGCTAACTCAGAGGCAACCACATGTCTCCCGTACAGACCTACTCTCTCACTGGTGCCATGCGCTAACTCAGAGGCAACCACATGTCTCCCGTAGAGATCTACTCTCTCACTGGTGCCATGAGCTAACTCAGAGGCAACCACATATCTCCCGCACAGACCTACTCTCCCACTGGTGCCATGAGCTAACTCGGAGGCAACCACATGTCTCCCATACAGACCTACTCTCCCACTGGTGCCATGAGCTAACTCAGAGACAACCACATGTCTCCCGTTCAGACCTACTCTCTCACTGGTGCCATGAGCTAACTCAGAGGCAACCACATGTCTCCCGTAGAGACCTACTCTCTCACTGGTGCCACGAGCTAACTCAGAGGCAACCACATGTCTCCCGTACAGACCTACTCTCTCACTGGTGCCATGAGCTAACTCAGAGGCAACCACATGTCTCCCGTAGAGACCTACTCTCTCACTGGTGCCACGAGCTAACGCAGAGGCAACCACATGTCTCCCGTACAGACCTACTCTCTCACTGGTGCCATGAGCTAACTCAGAGGCAACCACATGTCTCCCGTTCAGACCTACTCTCCCACTGGTGCCATGAGCTAACTCGGAGGCAACCACATGTCTCCCATACAGACCTACTCTCCCACTGGTGCCATGAGCTAACTCAGAGACAACCACATGTCTCCCGTTCAGACCTACTCTCTCACTGGTGCCATGAGCTAACTCAGAGGCAACCACATGTCTCCCGTAGAGACCTACTCTCTCACTGGTGCCACGAGCTAACTCAGAGGCAACCACATGTCTCCCGTACAGACCTACTCTCTCACTGGTGCCATGAGCTAACTCAGAGGCAACCACATGTCTCCCGTAGAGACCTACTCTCTCATTGGTGCCATGAGCTAACTCAGAGGCAACCACATGTCTCCCGTACAGACCTACTCTCTCACTGGTGCCATGAGCTAACTCAGAGGCAACCACATGTCTCCCGTACAGACCTACTCTCTCACTGGTGCCATGCGCTAACTCAGAGGCAATCACATGTCTCCCGTAGAGACCTACTCTCTCACTGATGCCATGAGCTAACTCAGAGGCAACCACATGTCTCCCGCACAGACCTACTCTCCCACTGGTGCCATGAGCTAACTCGGAGGCAACCACATGTCTCCCTTACAGACCTACTCTCCCACTGGTGCCATGAGCTAACTCAGAGACAACCACATGTCTCCCGTTCAGACCTACTCTCTCACTGGTGCCATGAGCTAACTCAGAGGCAACCACATGTCTCCCGTACAGACCTACTCTCTCACTGGTGCCATGAGCTAACTCAGAGGCAACCACATGTCTCCCGTACAGACCTACTCTCTCACTGGTGCCATGAGCTAACTCAGAGGCAACCACATGTCTCCTGTAGAGACCTACTCACTGGTGCCATGAACTAACTCAGAGGCAACCACGTGTCTCCCATACAGACCTACACTGTCACTGGTGCCATGAGCTAACTCAGAGGCAACCACATGTCTCCCGTACAGACCTACTCTCTCACTGGTGCCATGAGCTAACACAGAGGCAATCACATGTCTCCCGTACAGACCTACTCTCTCACTGGTGCCATGAGCTAACTCAGAGGCAACCACATGTCTCCCGTAAAGACCTACTCTCTCACTGGTGCCATGAGCTAACTCAGAGGCAACCACATGTCTCCCGTACAGACCTACTCTCTCACTGGTGCCATGAGCTAACTCAGAGGCAAACACATGTCTCCCGTACAGACCTACTCTCTCACTGGTGCCATGAGCTAACTCAGAGGCAACCACATGTCTCCGGTACAGACCTATTCTCGCACTGGTGCCATGAGCTAACTCAGAGGCAACCACATGTCTCCGGTACAGACCTACTCTCTCACTGGTGCCATGAGCTAACTCAGAGGCAACCACATGTCTCCAGTACAGACCTACTCTCTCACTGGTGCCATGAGCTAACTCAGAGGCAACAACATGTCTCCCGTACAGACCTACTTCTCACTGGTGCCATGAGCTAACTCAGAGGCAACCACATGTCTCCCGTACAGACCTACTCTCGCACTGGTGCCATGAGCTAACTCAGAGGCAACCACATGTCTCCCGTACAGACCTACTCTCTCACTGGTTCCATGAGCTAACTCAGAGGCAACCACATCTCTCCCGTACAGACCTACTCTCTCACTGGTGCCATGCGCTAACTCAGAGGCAACCACATGTCTCCCGTAGAGACCTACTCTCTCACTGGTGCCATGAGCTAACTCAGAGGCAACCACATGTCTCCCATACAGATCTACTCTCTCACTGGTGCCATGAGCTAACTCAGAGGCAACCATATGTCTCCCATACAGACCTACTCTCTCACTGGTGCCATGAGCTAACTCAGAGGCAACCACATGTCTCCCGTACAGACCTACTGTCTCACTGGTGCCATGAGCTAACTCAGAGGCAACCACATGTCTCCCGTACAGACCTACTCTCTCACTTGTGCCATGAGCTAACTCAGAGGCAACCACATGTCTCCCGTACAGACCTACTCTCTCACTGGTGCCATGCGCTAACTCAGAGGCAATCACATGTCTCCCGTAGAGACCTACTCTCTCACTGGTGCCATGAGCTAACTCAGAGGCAACCACATGTCTCCCGCACAGACCTACTCTCCCACTGGTGCCATGAGCTAACTCGGAGGCAACCACATGTCTCCCTTACAGACCTACTCTCCCACTGGTGCCATGAGCTAACTCAGAGACAACCACATGTCTCCCGTTCAGACCTACTCACTCACTGGTGCCATGAGCTAACTCAGAGGCAACCACATGTCTCCCGTACAGACCTACTCTCTCACTGGTGCCATGAGCTAACTCAGAGGCAACCACATGTCTCCCGTACAGACCTACTCTCTCACTGGTGCCATGAGCTAACTCAGAGGCAACCACATGTCTCCTGTAGAGACCTACTCACTGGTGCCATGAACTAACTCAGAGGCAACCACGTGTCTCCCATACAGACCTACACTGTCACTGGTGCCATGAGCTAACTCAGAGGCAACCACATGTCTCCCGTACAGACCTACTCTCTCACTGGTGCCATGAGCTAACTCAGAGGCAATCACATGTCTCCCGTACAGACCTACTCTCTCACTGGTGCCATGAGCTAACTCAGAGGCAACCACATGTCTCCCGTAAAGACCTACTCTCTCACTGGTGCCATGAGCTAGCTCAGAGGCAACCACATGTCTCCCGTACAGACCTACTCTCTCACTGGTGCCATGAGCTAACTCAGAGGCAAACACATGTCTCCCGTACAGACCTACTCTCTCACTGGTGCCATGAGCTAACTCAGAGGCAACCACATGTCTCCGGTACAGACCTATTCTCGCACTGGTGCCATGAGCTAACTCAGAGGCAACCACATGTCTCCGGTACAGACCTACTCTCTCACTGGTGCCATGAGCTAACTCAGAGGCAACCACATGTCTCCAGTACAGACCTACTCTCTCACTGGTGCCATGAGCTAACTCAGAGGCAACAACATGTCTCCCGTACAGACCTACTTCTCACTGGTGCCATGAGCTAACTCAGAGGCAACCACATGTCTCCCGTACAGACCTACTCTCGCACTGGTGCCATGAGCTAACTCAGAGGCAACCACATGTCTCCCGTACAGACCTACTCTCTCACTGGTTCCATGAGCTAACTCAGAGGCAACCACATCTCTCCCGTACAGACCTACTCTCTCACTGGTGCCATGCGCTAACTCAGAGGCAACCACATGTCTCCCGTAGAGACCTACTCTCTCACTGGTGCCATGAGCTAACTCAGAGGCAACCACATGTCTCCCATACAGATCTACTCTCTCACTGGTGCCATGAGCTAACTCAGAGGCAACCATATGTCTCCCATACAGACCTACTCTCTCACTGGTGCCATGAGCTAACTCAGAGGCAACCACATGTCTCCCGTACAGACCTACTCTCTCACCGGTGCCATGAGCTAACTCAGAGGCAACCACATGTCTCCAGTACAGACCTACTCTCTCACTGGTGCCATGAGCTAACTCAGAGGCAACCACATGTCTCCGGTACAGACCTAATTCTCACTGGTGCCATGAGCTAACTCAGAGGCAACCACATGTCTCCCGTACAGACCTACTCTCTCACTGGTGCCATGAGCTAACTCAGAGGCAACCACATGTCTCCCGTACAGACCTACTCTCTCACTGGTGCCATGCGCTAACTCAGAGGCAACCACATGTCTCCCGTAGAGATCTACTCTCTCACTGGTGCCATGAGCTAACTCAGAGGCAACCACATATCTCCCGCACAGACCTACTCTCCCACTGGTGCCATGAGCTAACTCGGAGGCAACCACATGTCTCCCATACAGACCTACTCTCCCACTGGTGCCATGAGCTAACTCAGAGACAACCACATGTCTCCCGTTCAGACCTACTCTCTCACTGGTGCCATGAGCTAACTCAGAGGCAACCACATGTCTCCCGTAGAGACCTACTCTCTCACTGGTGCCACGAGCTAACTCAGAGGCAACCACATGTCTCCCGTACAGACCTACTCTCTCACTGGTGCCATGAGCTAACTCAGAGGCAACCACATGTCTCCCGTAGAGACCTACTCTCTCATTGGTGCCATGAGCTAACTCAGAGGCAACCACATGTCTCCCGTACAGACCTACTCTCTCACTGGTGCCATGAGCTAACTCAGAGGCAACCACATGTCTCCCATACAGACCTACTCTCTCACTGGTGCCATGAGCTAACTCAGATGCAACCACATGTCTCCCGTACAGACCTACTCTTTCACTGGTGCCATGCGCTAACTCAGAGGCAACCACATGTCTCCCGTACAGACCTACTCTCTCACTGGTGCCATGAGCTAACTCAGAGGCAACCACATGTCTCCCGTACAGACCTACTCTCTCACTGGTGCCATGAGCTAACTCAGAGGCAACCACATGTCACCCATACAGACCTACTCTCTCACTGGTGCCATGAGCTAACTCAGAGGCAACCACATGTCTCCCGTACAGACCTACTCTCTCACTGGTGCCATGAGCTAACTCAGAGACAACCATATGTCTCAGGTACAGACCTACTCTCTCACTGGTGCCATGAGCTAACTCAGAGGCAACCACATGTCTCCGGTACAGACCTCCTACTCTCTCACTGGTGCCATGAGCTAACTCAGAGGCAACCACATGTCTCCCGTACAGACCTACTCTCTCACTGGTGCCATGAGCTAACTCAGAGGCAACCACATGTCTCCCGTACAGACCTACTCTCTCACTGGTGCCATGAGCTAACTCAGAGGCAACCACATGTCTCCCGTACAGACCTACTCTCTCACTGGTGCCATGAGCTAACTCAGAGGCAACCACATGTCTCCCGTACATACCTACTCTCTCACTGGTGCCATGAGCTATCTCAGAGGCAACCACATGTCTCCCGTACAGACCTACTCTCTCACTGGTGCCATGAGCTAACTCAGGGGCAACCACATGTCTCCCGTAAAGACCTACTCTCTCACTGGTGCCATGAGCTAACTCAGAGGCAACCACATGTCTCCCGTACAGACCTACTCTCTTACTGGTGCCATGAGCTAACTCAGAGGCAAACACATGTCTCCCGTACAGACCTACTCTCTCACTGGTGCCATGATCTAACTCAGAGGCAACAAAATGTCTCCGGTACAGACCTATTCTCGCACTGGTGCCATGAGCTAACTCAGAGGCAACCACATGTCTCCGGTACAGACCTACTCTCTCACTGGTGCCATGAGCTAACTCAGAGGCAACCACATGTGTTCCGTACAGACCTACTCTCTCACTGGTGCCATGAGCTAACTCAGAGGCAACCACATGTGTCCCGTACAGATCTACTCTCTCACTGGTGCCATGAGCTAACTCAGAGGCAACCACATGTCTCCCATACAGACCTACTGTCTCACTGGTGCCATGAGCTAACTCAGAGGCAACCACATGTCTCCCGTACAGACCTACTCTCTCACTGGTGCCATGAGCTAACTCAGAGGCAACCACATGTCTCCCGTACAGACCTACTCTCTCACTGGTGCCATGCGCTAACTCAGAGGCAATCACATGTCTCCCGTAGAGACCTACTCTCTCACTGGTGCCATGAGCTAACTCAGAGGCAATCACATGTCTCCCGCACAGACCTACTCTCCCACTGGTGCCATGAGCTAACTCGGAGGCAACAACATGTCTCCCTTACAGACCTACTCTCCCACTGGTGCCATGAGCTAACTCAGAGACAACCACATGTCTCCCGTTCAGACCTACTCTCTCACTGGTGCCATGAGCTAACTCAGAGGCAACCACATGTCTCCCGTACAGACCTACTCTCTCACTGGTGCCATTAGCTAACTCAGGGGCAACCACATGTCTCCCGTAAAGACCTACTCTCTCACTGGTGCCATGAGCTAACTCAGAGGCAACCACATGTCTCCCGTACAGACCTACTCTCTTACTGGTGCCATGAGCTAACTCAGAGGCAAACACATGTCTCCCGTACAGACCTACTCTCTCACTGGTGCCATGATCTAACTCAGAGGCAACAAAATGTCTCCGGTACAGACCTATTCTCGCACTGGTGCCATGAGCTAACTCAGAGGCAACCACATGTCTCCGGTACAGACCTACTCTCTCACTGGTGCCATGAGCTAACTCAGAGGCAACCACATGTGTCCCGTACAGACCTACTCTCTCACTGGTGCCATGAGCTAACTCAGAGGCAACCACATGTGTCCCGTACAGATCTACTCTCTCACTGGTGCCATGAGCTAACTCAGAGGCAACCACATGTCTCCCGTACAGACCTACTGTCTCACTGGTGCCATGAGCTAACTCAGAGGCAACCACATGTCTCCCGTACAGACCTACTCTCTCACTGGTGCCATGAGCTAACTCAGAGGCAACCACATGTCTCCCGTACAGACCTACTCTCTCACTGGTGCCATGCGCTAACTCAGAGGCAATCACATGTCTCCCGTAGAGACCTACTCTCTCACTGGTGCCATGAGCTAACTCAGAGGCAACCACATGTCTCCCGCACAGACCTACTCTCCCACTGGTGCCATGAGCTAACTCGGAGGCAACCACATGTCTCCCTTACAGACCTACTCTCCCACTGGTGCCATGAGCTAACTCAGAGACAAACACATGTCTCCCGTTCAGACCTACTCTCTCACTGGTGCCATGAGCTAACTCAGAGGCAACCACATGTCTCCCGTACAGACCTACTCTCTCACTGGTGCCATGAGCTAACTCAGAGGCAAACACATGTCTCCCGTACAGACC